>CM053625.1:275204582-275256409 GCA_028646595.1 Phalanger gymnotis | reverse complement strand
GAAAATTCAATAAAGTAGGATAGGTTAGGAAGAAGCAAAATATAGTTAGTCTTTCACAACATGAGTATTGTGGAAGGGTTATACATAATGATATGCATGTGGCCCATGTTGAATTGCTTGACTTCTTAGGGAGGGTGGGTGGGAAGGGAAGAGGGGAGAGAATTTGGAACTCAAAGTTTTAAAAAATAGATGTTCAAAAACAAAAGCAAAAAAGTTTTTGCAGGCAACTAGAAAATAAGATACACAGGCAATGGGGTATAGAAATTTATCTTGCCCTACGAGAAAAGGGAAAAGAGGATGGGAGGGTAGTGGGGTGACAGATGGGAGGGCAGACTGGGGAATAGGACAACTAGAATATACGCCATCTTGGAGTGGGGGGGAGGGTAGAAATGGGGAGAAAATTTATAATTCAAACTCCTGTGAAAATCAACTCTGAAAACTAAATATATTAAATAATAAAAAAATTAAAATAAAAAAAATTGTCTCAGCAAGGAGAACCAGAACTTAAATTCCTTCCCTGCACAATGTGGAGGGCAGAGAGACATCACTATCTTGAGCATCTTAATTATCTGGATGTGCCTCTCTGGGTCTGTTTTCTTGTTTGAAATAAGAAGATTTTGTACCGAATGACCTAGAAGGTCTCTTCCAGCTCAAAATCATATCTCTTGCTTTGATGATTTGATCATCTCCTCTCTCTCACCTGACCCTTGCAGGATCACCCTTGCCCACCTGCTTCTCTATTAGATCTTTGGGTTTGAGGTTCCTTATCATCTTGGGCCCCAGATTGTCCTGGATTTTCTTTTCCTTAGTTAAACTGAGAACTAGGCTGAGCACCTGTATGATTTCCTAGGACAGAAATTTATGGCTGTCCTTGAAGGGGCTCCAGACCCCAGTCTTGCATCCTGCCCATCAGAGCAGAACTGTTGGAGCTGCAGGAGGTCATGGTTACACTCTTCTTGTTCTCATTTAAGCCAAGCCCAGGGCACAGCAAACCCCCCCAAGAAGTGTCTACTAAGCCTTCACTGAGGACTTTCTGAGCATGAATATTTTACCCTTCTGCATTAAAATAAGGCTGTAAAGAGAGGGAAAGGGGGAGGACCTTATTTATATCTCAGAGGTGTGCCAAGGGAAGAGGGAGCGAGTTAAAAGTTCCTCCTGCCCTCCCCCCAGGAAACCAGGAAATGAGGGTCCTGATCCAAACATTTTCCAGCTTTGTTCAATGAAATGTCTAAACCAAGTCTGCAACAATGCCCCCCTTCAGCTGCAGTTTCTTGTTCTACAACTTTGACTTCAAGATTCTCCAATATTTGGAGAGTGCTACCATGTTGCCTTGGTCCTGGGGTCTCTATATGGTGACAGGCTGGGTCAATGAAGGTTCTGCTGCCCACTGACTTCTTTCGGACCCTCTTTTCTCTCCTACTGTGTCCTCTCCCTTCCCTCAAGTCAGGTCCCCAGTGTCCCCATGATGTTCTGTGCCTGCCTAGATTTTCCCTGTTCTCCCTGGGCAGCCCTTCCTTGATCCCCCTTCCTTCAAAGCCTGTTCTCAGGAAACAATCAGGTAGAAGTGTCAAGCCTAATGACACATTCAGCCTTGCTAGAATATTTGCATTTTAATCAAATACAAAGCCCAAGTTTGGGCTTTAATCATTGGGGAGTTTCATCTTCCTAGGGCTGGGGTTTAATCAAGCTTCCAACCAATCTGGGGACATTTCTCAGTGTTGCGATATAGGTGGAAGGAGAAGTGACTTAAGGGCAAGTCAGGATGCAGATAGCGCTTAGCTTACACTCGATGGCGTAGCGTCTCCATATCAAATACTGGTTATGCAAAAGACCATTAAAAGAAAAAGACCAAATAGTGAATAACCCATTTATCCAAGCAAAACAGCAAACAGAAATTGGAGGAGATCTACAGCTGGGCATGAGATAATATCTCCTCTATAACTAACAGAAGGGTTCAATCTCATCCAAGGAGGTTCATTTTAGCAATCCATAGGGATGCAAAGCTGGGAATCAGGCACGTTTTAGGGAATCAATTTCCCCTCTCTGTCCCGAAGAGCATCTCTGGAGCCATGCATGTCTTTCTCCCAGAATCTCTGGAACCCAAATCCAGGATTTATGCAATTACTCATCATCACATCCAGGTAGTACCAGTGTTGCATCAGCTAATGTGGTGCCATACCTCCTCTGCACATGCAACAGCCAACAAAATGCCCCAGTCTTGGTTGGAAGCCTGGCTAAAGGGTAAAGAAGGTAGTTTGGGGAACCACTTCTTTCATAGCCTTGACAAAGCTGATCATGTAGTTAAATCCTGGTTCTGGGTCTCTTACCGCTCCATATATGACCCAGAGAAAGACTTTTAGTCCCTCTGTTTCCTTTTCTAGAGATCTGGGTTTGAAACCAGGATTTACTTTTTCCCTATGTAACCTTCAGCAAGAGACTTCACTTTTGTTTCCTCATCTGTAAACAAAGGTTGAGTTGGGCTGGATGGTCTCTAAGGTCCCTTTCTACTATAATGATGATAATGGCTAACATTTATGGATTTCATGGTTTGACAAGAACTCTATACATTTATTATTTCATTGATCCCTTATAGCACTCCTGTGAGGAAGGTGCTATTATTATAATTATTTTACAAAAGAGGACATTGAGGCATAGAGAAGTTAAGTGATTTCCCAGGGTCACATAGCTCACAAGTGGCTGAGGCAGAATTTGAACTCAAGTCCTCCTGACTCCAAGTCCAGTGCACTGTCCACAATGCAACTTGGTGGTGTAGTAGATAGAGCCCTGGGCCTGGAGTAAAAAAAGACTCCTCTTCCTGTGTTCCATTTTGGCTTCAGACATTTACTAGCTGTGTGACCTTGGGCAAGTCACTTAACTATCTCAATTTCCTCACCTGTAAAATAAGCTGGAAAAGAAAATGGCAAACTACTCCAGTATCTTTGCCAAGAAAGCCCCAAAAGGGGTCACAAAGAGTCAGACACAACTGAAAAGACTCAACAAAAACAACAACCTATGATCTCATGAGATACTGCCTCCTCTAACCCACACTGCCTACTCTGAAGGGCTAACGTTCCCATAAAAGGGACAGAAGATGTCATTTAGTCAGTCAATGAAACATTTATTAAATGTCTACTATGTATCAGGAACTGTGCTAACTGCTAAGGATACAAAGAAAAGCAAAAGACAGTCCCTGCCCTCAAGGAGCTCACAGTCTAATGGAGAAGACAAACAAATATGTATAAATAAGCTACATACAGGAAAAATAGGAAATAATTAAGCGAGAGGAAGCACTAGAATTAAGAGGGATTAGGAAAGTCTTTCTATGGAAGGTGGGATTTTAGCTGGGGCCTGAAAGCAGCCAGGGAATCTGGGAAGTAGGGATTTGGAAGATCATTCCAGGCATGAGGGATTGCTAATGAAAATGCCTGAGTTGGGAAATAGAGGGTCTTGTCTGAGAAACAGCAGGGAGGGCAATGTCATTGGATGGTCAAGTATGTGTGTATGGTAAGGGTTAACAAGATTGGAAAGTGGGGTGGAGTCCAGGTTATGAAGAGTTTTAAAAGCTAGATAATGTTTTCCATTTTATCCTGGAGGTGATAGTGAATCACTGGGGTTTGTTGAGTAAAGTAGGGGAGGAAGGGTAACACAGACCTGTAATTTAGGAAGGTCATTTTGTCAGCTAAGTGGATGATGGAGCAGAGAGGGCAGAAGCCTGAAGCAGGGACACCAACCAGCAGGCTACTGCCATAGTCCACCTGCGAAATGATGAGCTCCTGAGCCAGGGTGGCAGCTATGTCAGGAGACAAGGGGGTGTATGCAAGAGATGTTATGAAGGCAAAACCAACAGGACTTGGCAATGAATTGGATATGGGGGGGGCGGGGAGAGAGAAAAAGAGGAATTGAAGGTGACACCTAGATTGCAAGTATGGGTAATTAGAAGGATAGTGATGTAATAAGCAACAGTAATTAGGAAGAATGGAGGATTTGGAAAGGAAAAAAAGATTAATTTTGGACGTCAAGTTTATGTCTAACTGGTATGAAGGAAAAAGAGAAGAGAACCTCCAACAAAACTCTGGAGGACACCAATGGTGAGTAGGCATAACCCGGATGAAGATCCAGCAAAGACTGAGAAGGAGTAGTCACAGAGACAAACAGAGATTTAGGGATGGAAAAAATTTTAGAGGTCATCTGGTTTAACTCTATCATATCATATGTAGCACACGCTCTGCACTCACTATCCCAACCCCAACTCGCTCAGGCAAGTCAGCTCCCTAGTGGTTTTCTACTTCCCTTCTCGAGGTTCTAGGAGTAATCCCAAGGGGTTGGGAGTAGTTTTCTCTACTTCTATAGTTTCTGAGCCCCAATCAGTGTTCTTCTCCCATTAATTATCAGTTGATAACAGCTAGTCATACAATTAGCTTTTAGAAATGGGTATTTACTAAAGTAGTATAATGGGAACAGTTGGTATGAAACTTGCCTTTAAACTGAAGAGGCACACACTCCTATAAGTACATATAGTATCCAAGAGAAAGTGGGCTCAAACTTAGAGAGCCCATGTGGCAAAGAGCTAACTCTTAGCTCATGATTGCTCCACATTCTTCTCACCCGTCTGTGAAGTTCTCATGAAGTTCTTCTCGTACATTGTATAGCTTCCATCTGGGCTCTTTGTAGAGTCCTGAAACCACCTTCCCTCAGTGTTTCATTTATCCTTGACTCCTGATGCAGATACTGCTAACAGTTGTTTTGACAACATTGCTAAGATATCCATGGGAAGTATAAAATCTTTTGATCTTTCAAAACTCACAAGGTCAAGGGTGAAGGGATGAGAGAGAAGCTTTTCTCCCCCAATCCCAAAGGATTTCTTGGCTAGAACTGCTTCTACTACTAGACTAACCCAACACTTGAACATGTGATGTTAGGGTGTAGGCCCTACTCAGTCCAGTCTCCTGATAGTTTAGATGTTATACTGGAATAAAATGAGATGCTTATGAGCCATTCAACAATTAAAAAAAGGATATCACCCTGAATAGTACAGGATAGGGATGGAGGACCCTTTGAGTTGATTCAGTTTAGCAAAGCTCCCTTACCTCCCTTACATGATCATGCCCATTGTGATCCAAGCTCCTGAGCATATGAGTCAAGCATCTGAGTATGCCTGGAGCTCCTTGTGGCTGTTTTGTACTCTGGTGGCCAGGAAATGATTTCAACAGCCTGAGGGTTTAGTCCTCTGAGTCAACCAATTCTTTTTTTTTAGCTTTTATTTAGTATTTTATTTTTCCCAAATTACACATAAAAACAATTTTTAACATTCATTTTTAAAACTTTGAGTTCCAAATTTCTCCCTTTCTCCCTTCCTACCCACCTCCCTCGTTGAGAAGGCAGGCGATACAGTATAGGTTATACATGTGTAGTCATGCAAAATATATCCATAATAATCATGTTGTAAAAGAAAACATAGAAAAAACTCAAGAAAAATAAATAAAGAAAAAATAAGTATGCTTCAATCTGTATTCAGACACCATCAGTTCTTTCCCTGGGGATGGATAGCATTTTTCGTCCAAAGTCCTTCAGAGTTGTCTTAGATGGTTGTATTGCTGAGAATTGCTAAGTCATTCACAGCTGATCATCTTAAAATACTATTTTACTTTGAGCACAGTACATTTCACTTTGCCTCAGCCCATGCAAATCTTCCCAGGTTTTTCTGACAGCATTCTGCTCATCATTTCTTATAGCATAATACTATTCCATCCTAATCACATAGTACAACTTGTTCAGCCATTTCCCAATTGGTGATCTTCCCTTAAACTCCTAACTCTTTACCCCCAGAAAAGAGCTGCTATACATATTTTTGTACATATAGATCCTTTCCCTTTTTGTTTTTTATCTCTTTTGGGATAGACTTAGTAATGGTGTTGCTACGTCAAAGGGTGTGCATGGTTTTATAGCCCTTTGGGCACAATTACAAATCGCTCTACAGAACGGTTTAATCAGTTCACAACTTCACCAACAGTGCATTAAAGTCTCATTTTTCCTGTATCCCCTACAACATTTGCATTTAGCTTTTCTGTCCTATTAGTCAATCTCATCATCATTTTAATATGCATTTCTCCTATCAATAGTGAGTTAAAATATTTTTTTCATATAGCTATAGATAGCTTTGATTGCTTCATCTGAAAACTGATCATATCTTTTGATCATTTATCAATTGGAGAATGGCTCTTATTTTTATAAATTTGTGAGTCAACCAATTCTTAAAGATAGTCTCAATACTTTTAAAGGAAAAATTATCTTTGCCTATATGAGAACAGGAGTTAAGATTTTGCTCCTACGACACACTGGTTCCAAACCAGCTGGCTATTTTATATAGAGCCCAAAGAGCATGAATGACTCTCTTCAGCCAATCCCAATACATTTGCTATATAGGATCATTTCATTTCATCCAGTGGCTTTCATGCCTTCCTGAAGTATTTCTAGAACCTAATTTAATGTCATTGATCAATTGATTCAATAAATGTGTCCTGACCTAATTAAGGTAGTTAAAACGGAGCAGAGATGATTGATTGGTTACTCCACTCTTACACTTGGTTGAGAGAATTGACATGAGTACGTCCACTGATACTAAGTGAGCTGCACAAGATCACAGTGCCAGGCTTCAAACTCAAGTTCTTAGAACTAATGTTCCTTCCATGATACTGTTTGCAAAGTGTTCTGCATGTGTGATCTCACTGATCTCCACAAAAACCCTGAGAAGAAACTATAAGAATCAACATTCTTATTTTGCAGATGACAAAAATGATCTGGAGAGAGGTCTACGTGACTTGCCTGTGGGTGCTTTGTCTGGCTGGTGTCAGTGGTGGTATTTTAATCTAGGTCTCCCCTGACACCTAGATTCAGCACTTTTTCTTATGTGTTCTCTCTAAGCAAGGAGATTTTCATCCCTTGGTTCGGTTATCCTGTCCGGAGGATGTTTTCTTGTGCCTAGCTTAAAACTGCCCTATTCTCTCCTCAATGGAGATAAAGCATCTTCTGAACAAGGATAATTGAGGTTTATGGAGTACACTTTAAAATGCTTCACATGAACTATCTTATTTGAACCTGAAACATACATGATCTCAATCAATAAACATTCATTAAGTGCCTACTACGTGTTGGGCCTTTGTACTAACCGCTGGGCGTAAAGAAAAGGCAAAAAACCAAAATGAGACGTAAGCCACTCAACAATTAACAAACTAGTATAAGATAGGACCCTTTGAGTTGATTAAACTTAACAAAAGAACTTACTGTCAGCCCTCAAGGAACTTTCAGTCTGACTACAAAGAAGGCTGGTGGCATAGAGGATGGAGAGCTAAGCCTGGATTCAGGAAGACCTGAGTTCAAATCCGAATGCAGATACTTACTAGATGTATGACCTTGGGCAAGTCTCATTTAACCTCTGTCTGCCTCAGTTTCTTCAACTGCAAAATGGAGATAATAATAACCCCTACCCTGTCTGTTTGCTGTGAAGATCAAATGAGATGATATCTGTAGAAGTACATAGTCAGTTCTATATAAATGTTTACTCCCTCCATTTGAGCTAAACAATTTTATGACACCGACACCACCATGGTTCTTATCCCCAATTTCGAGATGAAAGACCTGAAGGAGCCACAGGGAGATTAAACAGCTTCCCCATTGTCATGGTTAACAAGTATCAGAGGCAGGATTTGAACCCAGATTAAAGATCTCTTAGTCCAGTACCGTCCACTACACGGTGCTGCCCTTTCATTCACTTGGAAATCATAAGCAAGATATAGCCTAGCCTTCTTATCTTCCTTACAAATGAACATCACTCTTTTCATCTTCTTACAAAGCTATTGTTTCCAGTCCCTAAATCATTTCACCTGCTGAGAGATTGAAAAGCCTTTGGAATCAATTCAATCCAAAGACAAAAATCTAAAACAAAAAACAAAAATATAATCCAGATAAAAATCTAACACCAAGGTATTTTGGAGGACACTTGGTAGAGACACTGAAGAAAATATGCATTGATTCACAGGCAGAAATCAGTGGTGGGGAGGGGCTGGGGAAAACACTTGTTTTTCCCTTTGCTGCTGCTTTGTGGTTACTTCTAAGGGCAGAGCTCCAGGCAGTTGGTGCCAAGCTGTTCATTGCTGCTCATTTAAGGGAAGCAGAAGGGAGACAAAGTCTTTACTCACCTGGGCATAAAAATATCCCAAACCCTTTCTACTCACAAGTTGAACTCTTCTTCCCGATCTCCATATTCTCTGACCTGATTGTCATTTGCCCCCCAAACTCTGTTCGATCCTGGTGGTGATTCACATTTAAAGACCACTCTAACACTGGACTTGGAGTCAATTTGAAACCCACCTCTGACACTTACTAGCTGTGTGACCCTAAACCAATCACTTAACATCTTTGGTCCTCAGTTTCATTATATGTCAAATGAGGGGTTTGGACTGGATGTCCTTTAGGTCCTCTTGATCTCTAAATCTGTGATTCTGTAATGTGATCTATGGGACAGCACCTTTCCTCCCCCTCCCTTCCCCTTCCCCTTCCCCTTCCCCTTCCCCTCCCCCAAGCTTAGCACTCCAAATTTCCAGTGACTAATTTTGTTTGACCACTCTGACCCTGCTGGTCACATTTTGAATGGGAACCTTCTAGCCATCAACTTTCCCAGATAAGGAAGCTTCTGTTTGCCTAAAAACGGGCCAAAAATCTGGCACAGAGGCAAAATGTAGTAGTGATGACACATCTCAACTACCTCTATGTGTACTGAGTCTCTTTCTGAGAAAAACAGTACTTCTGACAACTTTGGCTACCCATTCACTCACAGACTTGTACTGTGTACCCTCTATGTGTACAGAAACAAGATTGGCCTCACTAGTAGGTAGGTTAGGGAGCATCACCATGCTATCGCTGTGGTAGAGTGGAGAGAAATGGACCTGGGTTTGAATTACTTCTCTGCCATCACAACCTGTGTGACCTTAGGTAATTAGCTTCATCTTCTGGGGCTTCTGTAAAATGAAAGTTTTGGAATAACTGGTAGGATGCCTTCTGGTTCTAAGTTGACGATCTTTTGTGCTTGTAGCAAGGGTAGCAGACAGAACCTCTTTCTACTCCCCAATTAATTCTAATGCTATGATTTGATTACTATCATGACATTCCTTTGGGTTTCTAATTCAAATAAAAGAACATAAGATACCTAAAATGCTAACTATAATTATGACAATTAAGACTTTTTTTCTTTTCAAGAAAATCAATTTATCATGGTAGGAGATGGGTTGGATGATACCTTAGGTTATTGGTTATCATTTAATATCTTAGCAGGGATCAATTAAAAGTATATGAGAACATGGGCTCACAAACTAAGCTTATAGCTTAGTTTGAAAACTTAAAAATTTGATAAATAACCATGCATTGTATATTAATGGGTATTAATAGATTCATGCTGATATATCTTTTACTTTTGGGAGGGGGAGTGACTCACCGTTTTCTTTATATGTACAAAACAGTGAAAGATGATGTCCTGGCTGGGGAAAAACTGTGGTTAAGTATCCTGAAGTATTTATTTTGAAGGCTTAGGATTAGTAGCCTCAGCATCAATGGCCTTAGCGCTGGCAACTTTGGGTTTGGCTGTCTTAGGGTCAATGGTCTTGGCATCCTTGCAATCGCTGGGCTTGGTGAAGCTAGATTTAAACTTGGTAACCTCAGCTTTGGATTTAATGACCTTAGTGGCAAACTTGGTGACCTTGCGGTCAGTAGAATTAGTGGACATGGTAACCTTAGGGTCAGTGATTCTGGCAACCTTAGAATGGCGGTCTCAGGGCTTGGACATTTGGCAGCATTCTTGAGGCTTAAAGGGCTTGATCAAAAGCCTTTGGATCAAAGGGGTTTGTGATCTTGGGCTTCAGGACCCCGAACTTACAGATCTTGGTACTAATGGCCTTGAGGGCTTCCTCTCAAACACCAGTGGTTTGGGCATGGTTGGCATATGTCTTCAAGCCTTTCTTGTTATACTTCTTAGCAAATAATATGTTTCTTACCAAATTGGGATCAAGACCCTTTAGATACTTGTATGTCTGTGACCTTGACTTCTTGATGTCATTTTTATGATGTCATTTCTTGATGTCATTTGCAGGACGAGTTACTGGTGGTATAGTTCTTAAATGTGGCCATATTTATAGTGCCATCTACCCTTCCAGGTACTTCCTGGACCAGAAGAAACTCCTTCTACCTTTTGGAAGCCATGACAATCTGGAATTTCTGTGTTTCATGGAGCCCTCATTTTCTGTGTAATGTGAATAAGGTGTCTGTGAAGAAATGTTGGTTCTACTGGTATTTTCACCCTTAAAGCATTAAATACAAAATTATGTACTTTAATGGGCCTGTGATCTCATCTATATGGACATTCCCTCCAGTGATGCAGATCACAACCCATCCATGTCTGGCAATCCCGTGGGTAAAGGGGAAGGTCCATTCGTCAGTCTGGGGGTGGAGTCTTCCTCTAGGTCCCTCAATATTAGGTCAATGCCATTATAGCACAAAGGTTATTACTTGCTCTTAACTAATGACTGGCCTACTTCCTTTTCCAATAATACTTCTATTCTCTGCACAATTCTTTATTACTACTATTACCAATTCCATTATGTATCGATTAAATGAGGGGATATGAAAATCACAAGATAATAGAATGTGAGTAGGAAAAGGTCCATTTTGTGCCAAAATTTCCCTATACCCTTTGTGTTACACACACACACACACACACACACACACACACACCAGTATGTGTAATAAATCAGTTTGAAAAGTACTTGCTTGACCCAGTGGAATGATCTGAATGGGGCCAATCTCAGGCACTATAGCAAAGTGGGTGGAGACCTGCAGGAGAGGCATGGGGGAGAGGAAGGTGCCAGTACATTGTCTATATGTGGAACAGGCTTTGCATGTGGGGTGAACTAATGGTTATTGTGATCTTGGGCTTGTTCTAGCTGAATCTCCTCCTCAGCCAATAGGGAGGCATTGATTTGGGGTCCTAATATCCGTGGGGCTGCACGTCCCTGCTTGGAGAGATGTGCCCAGGATCAGTGTTCTTTCCCGTGTGCCCCGCGGCTACGGTGCCTCATTGTCCCCTGAAGGCCCTGGTGGTCAATGGAGAGCCAGCCTTTGGTAGTAAGACTGGACCTGTGGGGAGGAGGAGTCAAAGCCATCCTAGTGTCTTCCTCTTCAAGCTCTAATTAAAAAAATAAATGTTTCATAGCTTTCATCCCCCTCAGAGGTACTTATGGTTAAATGATGGACCAATTAACCTGCTGGTGCACATTTAATGCCAGAAAGTAGAGCAGAGGCTTTTCATTCCCTCTGCTTCCTACCCACACTGATCTTGGACACATCTCTCCAAGCAGGGACATGCAGCCCTGCGGATATTAGGACGCGAAATCAATGCCTCCCTATTGGCTGAGGAGGAGATTCAGCTAGAACAAGCGAATACCTGGCTGGCCGTAACAGCTTGCTGGGACTCTAAACCCCAGCAGTAATGAGCTGTAGGGGGAGGGAGGAAGCAGCACACAGTTTGCTGAGAGGGGGTTAGGAGGATGGACGAAATGACCTCTCAGATGACGAAATGACCCTTCCAAGTCTAAGATTCCAGGAGCGGGGAGCTCCCCCCTGGGCAGGCTAGCAACAACTACGAGCCTTCTAAATGGATGACTTGCATTGCTGACATAAGAGATTCTACCTGGAAAACAGCTCAGTGAAAACAGTTCCTTTTCAGGCTCTGTCTAGGAAATGGTGAGTAACTTCCTGGAGCAGTCAGAAAGAGACAATGGCATGAGAAAGATCACACATCCTTCTCCCATCCTATGATCCTTACATGGTGAGCTCCCTGAGGGCAGAGACTGTCTTCTGCCTTTTTTTTTTTTGTATCCCCCCAGTGCTTAGCACAGTGCCTGGCACATAGTAGGTGCTTAATAAACACTTTTTGCCTGGCTGATTGATACATTGAGAGATAAGAAGGGATCTTAAAAGACTACCTCTAATCCAACTCCACTTTACATATGAGGGAAACTGAGGCCCAGAGGGTCTTTCTGACTTGCCCAAGGGAGTAATTATCAGAACTGGACTTTGAATCAGTGTCTTCTGATTCCACACCTAGTTTTATCATCTCCCCTTTCCCAGTACAAGAAAAAAAGGGTCACACCAGTAAAAATACCTTTCTTTCCCCAGGTTTCTATTATGGCCAAAAGGCTGGGGGCTATAGTAGGGTTACAAGTGTGTAGCCACTCAGTGAAGTTTAGGCCTAAGTTTATTTGTCTGAAGAAGAATGGTATAGAGAAAGATTACTCCACTAGGAGACAGGTCACCTGGGTTCACATCCTGAAACAGATACTTTATTTGAAAATAAAATGAAATTCAATTTAAAAAAAAACAGTAAGATCTCTATTTGAATACACAATAAAATTTAAGTTTTCAAAAACAGAAAGCCAAGCAATAATCACCCCTTGATATAAGCAGAGTAGGTGATGTGATATGAATGGCACTGAGAATAACCCTACCCCGCTCCCCCCCCCAATCTTCCCTAAAGACCTTTGGGAATTAGTTATCTCCCTCTTGTATTCCTCATTTGATTCTGCTAATCAAGACATCCTCCATGACAGAAGCAAACACCTTTGGGGATTCCCCATCTCTCTCTTTGACACTTCACTTGATGCTGCCACATTTACCATTAGTTCAAATTAAATTATATACTAGGCAATGGATATAAATACATTTGGGATCATTCGGGTAGGCTTGGGCCAGGATTAAACAACTCTGGGGTGCATAGTAGCACAGACATTATCAGAGCATCCATCACCTTGAAAAGTACCAGATGTAATTTGAGAACCACCATCCGTGGTGAAGTGATCTAGGGGAGTGTTTGTAAGTGTTGGCTTCTTAGATCATTTCAAGCAAAATGAATCAGCAAAAATCACAAATCTTTCACCAATTAGTTTATGGCCCAATAGGAATTAAGTTTTCCAGTCTGACCAACCATAGATAAGTATTACATCTTGATCTGTCACACCAGGGTAATTAAACACTATCTAATTAGGATTCAATGTGCAGTATTTTAGGGTACCCAGGAGAGCAAGAATAATTCTGAGTTAGAAAACAGACAATAAGGGAAAATGTATACCTCTAACACTTTTATCACTCTCATTTCAGGGCATGAGAAGCAGCGTGGTGGCTAATGAGAAGACTAGGGAGTAAAGTACAAAGTGAGAAGTGAAAGGTTAGTATCTGAACTATTTGGACCATGCAGGTCCAGTGGGAAGGAGGTCGCTTCTGCAGCAATTTCAAGTTCATTCTCCTTTAGGAGGAAGAAGTGGAGGAAGAGAAATTGAAGACCTTTAGGTAGAGATAGGACTATATAAATAGGACCTATATGCATCCCCAAGATGAAAATGGAATTTCCTTGAAAGATGGACAGAAATTCCCATTTGTTCAAGGCTGCCAGCTTCCAGTAATGTAATCTTTTTATCTCTTTTTCTCCTTCAGCTTAATACAGGCCTATTACCCCACAGCCTGCTTCTAACACTCATTGTAGCTACACAGCACTTTTTGGTAGTGGCCACCCTAAACATGGCATAGGACATGCTCTAGATATTTGTTAATCTGCTAAAAGATAAGTTTGCAGAATGGCTGGTATGGATTTTCGATGCTGGACAAAATGTGTAGCCCAGTCTCTTCATAGTCAAAGGTCTGGACAGGGACATCAGAGTGCTTAGCACGGTGGCTAGCACATAATAGGTGCTTAATAAATATTGAATGATTGATTGATGCTGATACTCCTTGCTGCCAATGTATTCCTAGAAGTGTGGCAATCATGAGGGCAGTACCTGACCTTTCAGTTTGTACCTTACCCCACCAGGATACAGCTACAGCTCAGGCGGCCCAAGAGAAAGGCTTGTTGGTACTGCTTATAGGTGAGTGGAGAAATGCTTGAAGAGGCAGAGTATATTAACTTTTTATATATTTTTATATATATTATTAATCTATATTATATATAATATATTGTATTATATATAATTTTATATATTGTATTGTATATTATATAATGTATAATATAATAATATATTATAAATAAAAATATTTATATATTTTATATATAATTTAAATTGTTATAGATAAAATGTGGCCAAATGGAGGCAGTAAGTGTAGATTTGGATCTAGTAAGTAAGAGGGAATCATTGGAGACTTCTGAGTGAGGGAGCAAAAAAATGAAAACCAGGCTGGGACAGGGAGAGAAGAGATAGTGCATTTTAGAGCTGAAACCCAGAGCTTTCAAAACTTGAAGTGAATACAGAGAGTTATGCTGTCAATATCCCTGACTCAGAGCTATGGCTCTTTCCTATTACAGCAGTGGAGGTGTTCGGGAGAAGTAAGTGACGGGTCTCCTAAATGGCTCCAGGCTGGGCTTTAAGGAACATGCTGACCTGGAAAATGTAAGGAACAATTGGTGATGGGGCCTTCTTTTCTCCCTCCCTACTGTGACTCTAGGGCCAGAGGCTATGAACACAACTCAATCAGCTTTCTGCAAGCCACTGCAGCATACCAACATGAATGCTTCCTTCTGGTCCACCCACCTCAAGTAAGGTTAAAAGGAAAATATGGTGGGGAGAGGGAAGGAAGGGTGCAATAGATAGAGTGATGGGTCTAGAGTCTGCAAGATTTGAGTTCAAATCTGGCCTCAGACACACAGTGACCCTGGGTAAGTCACTTAACCTGTTTGCCTCTGTTTCCTCAACTGTAAGATGGAGACGATAACAGCCCCTCGCTCACAGCATTGCTGTGGTGATCGAGTAAGATATTATTTATAAAGTACTTATCACAGTACCTGGTACAGGGTAGGCACTTTGTGATTATTCAGTCATTTTGCCGTGTCTAATTCCTCTTGACCCTGTGGGCCACAGCATGACAAATACTGTCCATGTGGTTTTCTTGGCAAAAATACTGGAGTAGTTGGCCATTTCCTTCTCCAGTGGGGTAAAGCAAACAGAAATTAAGTGACTGGCTCAGGGTCACATAGCCAGTAAGTATCTGAAGCTGGATTTAAACTCAAGTCTTCCTGATTCCAGGCCTAGTGCTCTTTCCACTGAGCCACCTAGCTGCCTCGAGTAGGTGTTTAATAAATGCTTATTTCTTCCTTTTCCCTCCATTTGTTTTCCTTAACTGTTCTGACCTGAACCATTGGACCTAGACCATTCTGTCTCTATTAGCTGTCTGTGGAAGAAAGATTCAGACCCGAGATATTTTCAAGGAAAGAACAGAGGATAAAGAGGAACAAGAGGAGAGTAGAGGATAGAGAGGCAGAAGAAGAGGGAATATTTGGAATTTCTGATCACATCACTCCTTACTCAATGGCTTCCTATGACCTCCAGGAGCAGATACAAAATGCTCTTTTTGGTACCCAAAGCTCTTCATGACCCAGCACCTTCCAGTCTGTCCAGTCTTCTTATACCTTACTTGCCCATATGTACTTTTTGGTCCAGTGGCATTGGCCTCCTGGCTATTCCATGAACAAGACCCTCCATCCCTCTGCTCTGGGCATTTGCTCTGGCTGTCTCTCATGCCTAGAATGCTCTTCTTCCTCCACTCTGACTACTGACCTCCTTGGCTTCCTTTAAGTCCCAATGAAAATCCCACCTTCTAAAGGAAGCCTTCCCCAAGCCCTCTTAATTTCACTGCCTTCCCTCTGTTAATTATTTCCTCTATATCCTGTATAGAGCTTGCTTGTATATATTTGTTTGCATATTGTTGCCCCCATTAGATTGTAAGTTCCTTGAGGACAGGAACTGTCTTTTGCCTTTTTTTGGTTTTGCTTTTTGTTTTGTTTTGTTTTGTTTTATTTTTGTTTTTGGAGGGGGGAAGGCAGGGCAATTGGGGTTAAGTGACTTGCCCAAGGTCACACAGCCTAGTAAGTGCGTCAAGTGTCTGAGACTGATTTTGAACTCAGGTCCTCCTGATTCCAAAGCCAGTGCTCTACTCACTGTGCCACCTAGCTGCCCCATTTTGCCTTTTTTGTGTCCCCAGTGTTTAGCATAGTGCCCAGCACATAGTAGATGCTTAATAAATGTTGATTGATTGATCTCAGAGTTCATCTAGTCCTAGGTTTAGATGAGGACACTGAATCCAAGGTTGATGTGAGATAGTGTGATGAAGTAGGGAGACAACAGAACTGAGAGCCACAGGACCTGGGTTTGAAGCCTAGGTTGGCTATTTATCAGCTGTGTGACTTTAGACAGTTTCGCAGCTGGCCTGAATGTCTAACATTACCTTCCAGCTGGAAATCCTACCCTAAGGATTTCATCCAAGTCATCCGGCTAGTTAGTGTCACTGATGTAACCAAACCTTCTGCCTTTGTTGTGGTAGTATCTGTTAGAGACAGGATTCCTATGTGACCCTTGGTCAGAGCCGTAACTAAGAATTCCGGCCCCTGGGGCAGACTTAGTCAAGCAAGCTATGAGAAAAGAAGATGCCCTCAGGTTAGAGAAAGCCTTGGACATTACCACTAGTTCTGAGTATGCCTTTTAAAAGTGTGAGCATCCCTTGTAAATCTCTAGGCTGAGCACTGGCTCGACATCATTCTAGTCAGGTACGGTCCTGAAAAGAAGGTGGCTCATCTCCCAGAAAGTCTGGCCTATGCTGCTTCATCAGGGCCAGTGACCCCTAACCCTCAAACACCAAACTCCCAGTAGTTAGGAGGGGAGGCAGGAGGCATGGCAGGAAGGCCTGGAGGGGTTGCATTGAGCAACACTGGAGGGCATAACCAGCAGGAAAGAAAGTGTCTGTATCCCTGCCTATCCTCCATCCTTGGGAAATAGGGCAGAGATGATGAGACCTCTTCCAGAATCACAACAACAAAGTGAAAAAGAAACCTATTCCTCCCTAGAACTGAGCAGTGAGGGCAATCATCATCAGGTCTATTCTTTAAATGCAGGAGGGCTCTTAGTCCCAAAACTGCTAAGGAGGGGGGAAGATTAATAACCTTTTCTGTCTTCTGCAATTGCCAGCTTTCGGTTTATGGATGCGCTGGGGGTCTTGGCAATCACCCTGCTCGATTTTACAGTGTGAGGAAACCCAAATGAGGAATGGATTGCTACAGAAAATGGAACAATAATGCAGAGGTGACTATGCTAATTACACCAGAGCGCTCCACATTTTCAGTTCTCAGCAAAATCCAATCAGCATTGGATTCTTCACCCCCTGCCCCAGCATCCTATCATTACGTTTGGTGGAAATATTTCCTAGACAGAAAGCTAGTGCAGCAGCTTTGAATCAATGTATTGCCCTTAACACACACACAAAAAAAAAAAAATGATCCTATAGACACAACTCGATTTGTAGAACAGACACATTCTTGAAAATAATATGTAAATTAAGTTTATAAATATTGAATTCTAATATCCCATTGCCTTTTATTATAAAATTAAAGTTATGTTCCTGGGGGAAGGGAAATTGACTATAGGAGATACTAAACACATCTGCTAAAAACAAAGAATCTTTTTTTTAAATGACAAAGGCAGTGTGGAGTATTTCTAATAAAATATTATATAATTGCTCTACTCAAAACGATTAGAGTTAGCCTTGCATTTGACAAAACACCTTTACGGTCCAAAGTATAAACAATGTCCACTGGATAGATCTTATCCCTCCTTGCCCTTAGCAAGAGAATAAGCCCTGGTTATTCTGATCTTATTTCCTAGCCCATCATAGAAAAATGTGGCTTTGAGAAAAAAACAGACATTTGTGAGTTGAATGCAGAGGAGATTCTGAAACCCAGCAAAAAAGCAATAATTCAAAATGGGACAGCATATCTACTGTCATGAAAGAGAAGAGACAGGAAAAGTATCATGTACTGTATGTACATCAAAGGAGGCCTCTGACAGAAATTCTGAAAATTTTAAAGGTTAAATTTCCCTGCCACGAGGTAGAGCTACGAGAGTGTTGTCTCTGAGTTGTGTCTCTAGAAGGAGGGATGGACCATATTGTCACTTGAGTGCTTTGGTCCAGTCCCACTTATGACCAAGGGCACCCATGTGTCTGATGGATTCCTGCCTAGAGTTAGGGATGTATTCTTGTAATGAACTTTGTTTCTATAAGAAACTAATTGGCCCACTTGGGATGCAAAACTAAGCCTCTGACCTTATTAACTCTTGAGCTAACCAACACAAGACCAACTTATCCCTCCTGACTTCCCATCTACCAGTAATCCACCAGTTTCATCATGAGTGCTATTAAACTAAGCCAGCTGCAGTGTTGCCCACTTGTTCCAGTTGTGTCTGACTCTTCACAACTCCATTTGAGCTTTTCTTAGCAAATGTACTAGAGTGGTTCACCATTTTCTTCTCTAGTTCGTATTACAGATAAGGAAACTGAGGCAAACAGGGTTAGGTGACTGTATCAGCAAGGCCATAATAACAATGTAGATGACAATTGTCAAAATGCCCTGTGTGGTTCTGTATTGCAGAGTATACGAGACTCTCCACATAGATGGTAGAAGCAGTAAACCATTTATTCAGACACCAGAGAACCATGTCCCATAAGCCATCTACCCAATCCATCAGAGCAGTAAAGTATTCAATACATAATATCACAACATGGAGCCTCGCCATCCCAAAACCTCTCTGACCCCCCACTGGAGTCTTCCCAAAAACAAACTCGCAGCACAACTAAGTCAGTCTGTTCAGTTCTAACAATCATGGCGGCGGCCATGAGCAGCCATAACTGTTCTCTCTGCATTTCCTGTGACATAACTTCCTTTTCCTGTCAGGAAACTCCTCCCACCACATGTGACTTAGGCTTCCTGTGACATAAGAAGGTCACATAGCCTATTAACGGGTGGGAAAGATCTTCAAATCTAAATTGTTATTACAGTGACTTCCCCAGGGTCAGGCTACTAGTAAGTGTCTGAGGCCAGATTTGAATTCAGGAAGATAACATAGCTAACCCAGTTGTACAACCCAGGAAGAATACCTGGGAGCAGACTAGGACACTCTGGAGAAGACACCGGGCCTGTTGTCAAAAGTCCTGGCTCTGCTACATAATACCTTTGTGATTTGGGGCAAATCATTAAACTGGACCTCAGTTTTCTCATTTGTAAAATGACGGGATTGGAGTAGACCATCCTTAAGATGGGGGTCCCACTCTAATATATTATAACTCTTCTGAATTTTCTTTTAGTCTCTGTGGCCATGCATAATTGTTATCAACCATTAAAGACTAATTTATATCTTTTTGTCACTTAAGATTATTTCGTGTGTGTGTTTCCATGTACTGACGGGGTCCACGTGCTCATTGTTTTTCCCATCTTTATTCTCTATTTTATTATTTTTATCCATCTCCCTACATGAAGACTCTTGAGTTGTTTCCAATTTGGGGTTTGAATTTTGTTGGGGTTTTTCTTCTATTTATAAATTGTGCAGCACTGAACATCTTCATATAAATTACTTTCTCCCCTTTTGGAGTTATTCCAAATGATATATTTTCCAAAGTGGAATTGCAGGGTCAAAAGTCACAGACAGTTTTATAGCTCTGGTTATATATTGCCAGGTATGTAACCTCCAGAAAGATTAAGAAGCAAGTGTAATGAGGTAGAATGAACACTGATCTTGGAGTCATGAGGCCTGGGTTCTAATCCTGAATCTGAAAGTGATAGGCTATGTGACAGAGTGAAGGGCATTTCCTCCCTCAGGGCCTCAGTTTCCTCATCTGTCAAATGAGAGAAGGGGACTAAATGATCTCTAAGATCTTTTCCAGCTCTATGTTTCTCATTTGCAGTACTACCAGTAATGTATAAATGTGTCCTGCTCTTATACCATAGCCAACATTGGACTTTGTCATTTTTATTTATTTTTACTATTTAAAAGTCATCTAAGAGTGCCTCGAAGTCATTTAAATTCTTACTTCTTTCACTGCTAGTTAGGTTAATCTTGTTGCTTTTGTGAGGTATATTGTTTGCATTTCTTTGAGTTTGACTTCTCCCTTGGTCCCTTTTGATCAGCTGTTCAATAGATTCATTCTGCAGGCTCCTGAAATTTCAATTCTAAAACCAGAGCTGGAAGGAACCCCAGAGCCCATCTTATCAAACTCCTATCTGAACAAAAGTCTCCTCTATCTCATACTTGAGAAGCAGTGTTCCAGCTTTTTCCACGAAGGAAGACCTCTGGTGAGGAAGGGCCTCTGGAGACACCCCATTCCACCTTAAGATAATGCTAATTGGGGCAGCTACATGGTGCAGTGAGTAGAGCATGGACCCTGGAGTCAGGAGGACCTAAGTTCGAATCCCATCTCAGACACTTGTCACACTTACTAGCTGTGTGACCTTGGGCAAGTTATTTAATCCCAATTGCTCAGCCTCCCACCCTCCCCTGCCAAAGAAAGATAATGCTCTTTATCAGGATTTTATTTCTCTTTACATCAAGCCTAAACATACCCATTTATAATTTCTACCCATTGCTCCTTGCTCTGACCTTTGACACTAAGCAGAATAAGTCTATTGATTTCCCTGGTTTCCTTTAAATCTAAGCTAAAATCTCACCTTCTTCAAGAAGCCTTTGCTAAACCTCCTGCCTCTTAATCTCTCCCTGTGACATTACTTACAGTTTATTGGGCATATATCTTATCTGTCCGTAGTCATTAGCTTACATTCAACTGTAGGCTCATTGACAGCAGGGATTTTTGTTTGTTTGTTTGTTTGGCTTTTTTGCTTTCTTTAGCACTGAGTGCTCAGCACTGAGCACTGGTGCCTGGCACATAGTAGACACGTACATTTTTGTTGACTTAACAAGTGATACTCCTTCAAACACTTGGAGAGATATCAAATAATGGAGCTTCTATGTTTCCCCCTAAATTTTCCTTTCTTCAAGCTCAAAGTGCCCAACTCCTTCAAACTATCCTTAAATGCTTTCCCATCTCCTCACTTTCCTTTGGATACATTGACACTTGACATGTTGTTGTGTTGTGTTGTTGTGGTTGTGTTTATCCTTTGTTCTCTAGGAGGACCTTGACATCAGGGAA
This sequence comes from Phalanger gymnotis, assembly GCA_028646595.1. NCBI lineage: Eukaryota > Metazoa > Chordata > Mammalia > Diprotodontia > Phalangeridae > Phalanger > Phalanger gymnotis. The sequence continues at coordinate 275,235,355 of CM053625.1, read as the reverse complement.
ATAATGACACAACTTGCAGTTGACTTTGATTTGAGTGGGGGAGGGCTGGGCAAGGCCACCAGGCTCACTTTCTCCTCCAAAGACATCTGGGTCCAGTGCTAGATATCCATCAGGAAGACTGGAGATGGCCCAGGATGCAACACTTGACAATATCTCTTATAAAACATGGCACCTAGAACTGAACATAGCCTCCCGGATGTGATCAGGATAGCTGCCTTCCTCGAATGTTTTAAATTCCTGGAATTAAAAAAAAAAAACCAACCCATGCTACCCTAGACACAGAGTCTTCCCCTTGGCAAAATTATCAAGTTAGTGTAGTCTGCCTTTAGCCCCCACTTTTTCAGAGTCTCTTTTGCCCCACTCTTAGTCACTCCAGCTCTTAAGACCAGGCACAGATCTTCTTTCCCAGCCCTGCAGCATCTTCCTGTGAGCAAGCTGTCAACTAATCTCCCTTATCATTAACTGGAAAATGGCATTAAAGTATGACACTCCAGACAATTTGCATTTAGCAGAGAATTCTTAGTCCTGAAGGAATAAGCTTCTGTGACAAGGGGAGGCAGGGGTGGGTAGTCTGTCTAGTGATCATCACATGTCACTTAGCAGACAGCCTCCTGGGAAAGTGAATCTGGAGTCAAAGAACCTAGATTCACACACTGGTTCTACTACTCACTACCGGTGTGACCTCGGGTGAGCCACTTCACCCTTCATCCTGGCCTCAATTTTCCCATTTGTAAGATGATAAAATTGGTTATGTCCTCTAAGGTCCCTTCCAGTTCTGAATCTATGATCCAACTGTTTCTATGCACAAGGGCCATCCTGATGTCAGTCTTTAATCTTCTCTATTGATTACCTACCTATGTTGGACTTGATGTCAGGATCTCTCAAGTGGAAATCCCAGCTCTGATACTTACTAGCTACATGACCTTAAACAAGCCACAAATACTCTCAGACTCAGTTTCCTCATCTATAAAATGGGGTAATAATACGTTATCTATCTCACAGGATTACTATGGGGAAAGTACTTTATAAATTATAAAGCATGATAGAAATATGAGTCGCTACATTCACGAATTTTCTACCAACGTGCTCTGTTTGTGTGATTGGTACTGCTCTTAAAATGCAAGACCCCTGAAGGGCAAAGACCCAAACTGCTAGAAGACTCTCATTGTACCATGTGAACATACAGAGAAATGTGAAAGACTAAGTGCTTTTTGATGATAGTAACGCTGAAGGGGAAGCCGGGACCCTGCTGGAATTGCTTCTTTTCTGATAACGAGGCCGCTTTAATCTTGGAAATGAGATGGAGACGTGATGCCTGTCTGGAAAAGTCTGCAATAGGGACACTTTCTCTTATTCTTGAGCAAAACTGCACTAATAAAAATATATATAAAAATGTTATTGTGTATATTAATTTCCCAAATGGATTTTCCTCCACTGCAATTCAGACAGATACTTGCTCTGCCTTGCTGTCTCCAAATCCCAAGGATGCCTCAAGTCTCACAAAGGGTGTGTCCTTAAGAGCCCCCTTGGGACATAGAATATCTCGTACATATTCAAGGGGAAAGGTAGAGAGAAAACAGAATGTAAAGATTTGGGGTGGAGCCCCTCTCCTGACTCCCTTCACTTTTTAGCAAGCTCAGCTCTCCTCAAGGGGGCCCCAAACTGCAGAGCTAGGAAGGAGGAGAGAATTGTCTCTGCATTGATGGGCTTTTAGTCTGTCGTAGTTAAGTGATGGATTAATACTGTGTTTTTTTTTTTAGTAGTTCCTGTGAGCCTACCCTTTACCAGGAACTAAGTGAGAGGAGCAACATTTCAATTTTTGTTATTGCTTTTATGAACAGGAATTGTGCCCTACACTTTGCAAGTGGAAAGAGAGAGTGATAATCTTAAGAAAGAAGGAAGGAAGGAAGGAAGGAAGGAAGGAAGGAAGGAAGGAAGGAAGGAAGGAAGGAAGGAAGGAAGGAAGGAAGGAAAAAGGAAGAGAGAAAGGGAGAGAGGGAAGGAAGGAAAAAAGAAGAGAGAAAGGGAGAAAGGGAGGAAGAGAGTGAGGGAGGGAGGAAAATTATTTGGGAAGAAGGGCCTTTAGAAAGAAAAGATGAGTAGATGGGAATCCTACTGAAGGCCTCTTTGATCTCAATGTTTCAAAATATGACTGAGGAAATAAATGAATTCTCCCTCTCAGAATCTTCCTACACAGGTTAGGGGGTGAGCAAGGTCAGTGAGGGGAAGGTTGCAGTAAAGCCTTGCCTGTATTTCAGCATTTATTTGGGTCTTCCCCCTGGGTCAAAGAGATGATGATGGGGGCGAGAGACTCCAAAGACACTGTGTGAGATGTTGGCCTCCATGCTAAGAAACTCTCTCAAAATAACGCTCTGCTAATTTAACGTAGGCCAATTTCCAGATGAGAGGAAGGGAAGAGCAAAAGACAGAGATAACTTCCTCATTATTTGATGAATCCTGGCAGGTATCCGTGGCCGTTGATGTCATGGCTGAGGAAGGCTCCGTCCCTGCTGGAATAAATCTTATTCACAGAGGTGTTTGATGACAGCTTGTGCCTCCAGCCAGTTCTCCTAACAAGCCATACTTAAGCTCTCAGGCCTGTTTTTCTGCCAGGCTACCTTTGGAATATGTGCCTCAGAGCAAGAAAATGGTCTGGATGAGTCTCTTTTTCTTACCCGATTGGTTTGAAGGACTAGAGTAGGGGGTAGGTGGGAGGGTGGGGAACTAAGATGAGAGTCTTGGTATCAGGATCCATGTATCACATACAGGGTTGATGTACATTCCTGCTGTTTTACCATAAGCCACTCCACTCCCTCTCCCACCTCCCTCAGCCACCTCTTCCCTGTCCTTACGATGTCCTCCCTGTTTCTGTGCATCTGTCTATTTCCTATCCATTCTCCAAGGTCTTCCTCAAGAATCTTAGAGGCATAGAACGTCAGAGCTGGAAGGAGCTGAAAGAATGCCTAATCAAACATCCTCATTTTGCAGGTGAGGAAATGACTATTTCCACGAAAACCCCGCTGACACCCCAGTCCACAATTATATCTTCCCCACCAAAACTACACATTTAACACATGTCCTGTGCTTCCGTATGACAGCTTATATCTTCTTGCCTTGAAATCCATCAATCAATAGCAATTTATTAAGCACCTAATATATGCCAAGCATTGTAGTAGGTTGTAGGTATACAAAGGGAGAGACAGAGACAGAGAAACAGAGACAGAGAGACAGACAGAGAGAAAAACAAAGCTTTCAAGAAGCTGTGTGTATATGTGTATATACAGAGTGTATGCACCATAATGTCTACAAAAAATGTTTAGTATTTTGTGTCTCATTTTTAAAAGTTTAGCTGTCCGTTTTTAAAACTAAACATAGTAAAGTTTTAGTTTGATGGAAAAAATAATATCCTTGATGATTGAGCATTCAATAAATATTTGTTCACCTTTTAAAAAATTCTCTGGGTACACATCCTAATACAATGTACCATGTACAACTACGAGAGTGTGTTCTGGTCCTGTTCCCCATCTAGGCTGCATACTGTGTATATTACACTCCTGGAAGCTGGTCTCTAGAAGAGTACCACTATTCTGTCTTTGGTCCTATTCTGTTAAAAATTCTTATCAATGACTTGGATGAAGGCCTGAAGGATATGTATGTGATCTGAAGACGATATGAAGCAGAAAGAGATAAATAAAACATCAGATGGCAGATTTAGGGTCCCAAACAATATTGGCAAGCTAGAATAACAGGTTGAACCTTAGAAGATGATTTAAATAGTAAAATATATTTTACTAGGTTTATAAATATATAATATAATATATTAATAATATAATAAATATATTTATAAATATAAAATAATACATTTACTACATTATGTCCTTATGACTTAGTTTGAGAGTTCACAGGGATTTGGGGGGGTCAAGAGAGTTGATTGAAGTTGGATGCCCTATAAGCATCTCAAACTCAAAATAGAACCCAGTATCTTTCCTCCCAGATTTTTCCTTCTTCCTAACTTCTCTGTTCTTATCATCCTTTTGGTTACCTAGCTCTTAAGATCTCAACTCTGCACTCTTTGTCATCTACTCCCCTCTCCGTCCAATTATTTGCCAGGTCTTATCAATCCTACCTCCACAACATCCCTGGAATCTGGTCTCTTCTCCCCACTTAGACAACTAGCACCTTAATCCAGGTCCTTGCCACACCTGTCCTTCACTATTGTAATAGGTTAATTGATTTCCCTATCTTGAGTCTCTGCCCTCCTTAGTCTGTGTTCCACATAGCTGCCAAAGTCATATTCCTAAAATAGGGATATGATGTCACTACTCTGCTCAAAAAGCTCCCTCTTGCTTCAAGGTTAAAAGATTAAACTCAGGGGCAGCTAGGTGGCACAGTGAGTAGAGTACCAGCCCTGGGGTCAGGAGGACCTAAGCTCAAATCCAGCCTCAGACACTTGACACATGTACTAGCTGTGTGACCTTGGGCTAGTCACTTAACCCCAATTGCCCTGCCAAAAAGCAAAAAAAAAAAAAAAGATTAAACTTCCCTGTTTGTTTGGGTGGCAAAATGGATAGAATAACCAGGCCAAGAGTAGGGAGGACCCAAGTTCAAATCCAGCCTCAGACACTTACTGGTTGGGTGACCCTGGGCAAGTCACTTAACCACTGTTTGCCTCAGTTCCTTCATCTGTTAAAAAAAATGAGGATAATAACAGTTCCTACCTCCCAGGGTTGTCGTGAGGATCAAATGAGATAATGGTAATGCACTTAGCACAGTGCCTGGCATATAGTAAGCACTATATAAATGTGATTACTGTTATTATTATTATTATTAGAAAACTTATCCAGCTCCCTTTCCAGGCTTATTTCACTTCGGACTCATTTCTGTACACTCGGGTCCAGCCTCAGTTGCTTGCTTGCTCTTCCTCGTGTTCAACATTCCACTTCCCGACAGGTGGCCTCCATAACTAGAGTGTGTTTCTTGTACCTCACGACCGTTAGCTCCCTTCAAAGCTCACCTCAAGCACTGCCTCCCACCTGAGACTCCCCAATCTCCCCCAGTCCCACTCCCGGATGCCCAGACCCTTCCTAACTTACACAGTCTGTATGTCGTATATACTTACATGTGTACACATCGCTTCATCCTAATAAAACAGAAGCTTCTTCAGAGGAAATTTGTTTCTGTCTTTGTCTTTGTAGATAGCCTAGTGTCTATTATAGTGGCCGGCCCAGAGAGCACACTGAAGGAACACCTGCTGTTGAGACTGTTCACGTTCTTCCTCTTTTAGCAGCAAGTGACCTTTAAACTGCTGATTTGTGGTAAGCCAGGGGCCGCATCGAGAGAAATGAAAGACAGCCTACAAACAAAACGTATGTACCTTAGAAAGATTTGCTGAATGAGATATGTGTGTATAGATATGTGTGTATATATACACATACACATTATGGAGTTATGTGCCTATATTAACACATAAAACATGTTATGTACCTATATAATATATACACGTGCGTATGTGTATAAACACATACATATACACATGTTTTTAATAGCCAGCCAAAGTCTCAGGGGATGGAAAGTCAAGGTGCCACAAGCCTTCCAGAAATGTCTAGAAAGCTTAAGTTTTACTCTGTGTCTACAGATCAGATCTCAGGCAACTATCTTTGCTACATAATGCATCCTTAGATCAATATGTGGGATACAGCAGCCCAAAGTATGGCTCCCCAATTCTCTCTCTGTATGTATGTATATGTGTATATACCCATATGTGTGTATGTGTGCATATATGTATGTGTATATTTACAATGCATGTATTTATACACATATATGACATATACATGTGTGATCTTGTGTGTGTTGTGTGTGTGCAAAACTGTATTGCATGCATATACACGTGTACATATACATATACATGTACATACATGCATATACATATATACATATGTATAGTATGTACTGGAGCCAGCTCAAACTGGCTTACAAGATCCAGTTGTTAAATTTTCAGTGTAACCATTTTACACCTGAGAAATCAACCAACACTGCAGAAAGGATTTAGTTTGTTGTTTTGTGTAGACTTAAGAAAGTGATAGATAAAATGTTAATAATTCAGATTAAATGTAAAAACATGTCTTGCACATATATGTATATACATATACACATATACATACACATGAGCAGTTTGTTAAAAATTTACCAGCACATCCTTGCTAATGTGCATATATGTATGCACACATATATACATATGTATACACATACACACATATTAAGCTAGGTTTTTTAGTGACCAGTGTAGTTTTTCTTTAACTTTGCCATTACTAGAACTTCTAAGGCAGCTAAATCAGCTAAATAGGGATGTAGAGTTAGGATAATATGATCACCCCATTATCTCTGATGATCAAGGTCTTTTAGAAAGAGATATGAAAAATCATCATCTGTCTTCTCAGGAACCAAGTTACCATAATATACTCCTCCATTGGGAACCAGATGGGTTTTATCTATGTAGTCATATTTTTGGAAACCAGGAGAGAGCTTCTCAGGAATATGAAGAAAAACAGTGGGAAGTAATAAAACTTCATAGGTGCACAGAAAAAGATAAATAAACTCTATAAATTTGAGTAATCCTAAATTTAGTCTAGCAGAGCTTCCTTTGTCTTTAATTACCTCACGTGGGGTGACCATTGCTAGGAAATATTCTTAAAGCCTATTCCCAGCAGCAGAGCAGACAAAGACAATAGAGCCCTTGATGAAGAGGGTTACAGATTCTTTGAGGTTGTAGAAATGGGTTTGAATAATAAGGAAGGGAATTCCTGCAACTGTAACTAATAAGGAGAAAACTTTGCCTAAAAATATACAAAAATCTTCAAATTATATACAAAATATACAAAATCTTCAAAAATATACAAAAATCTTCAAACGGCTATATACATTTTAACAGGAAAATCTGAAAAACAGAAAAACATCTATACATATACGAACACATATATGTCTAAATACATCTATAAAATGGGAAAAATATTATCACCTACCTCACAGGGTTGTCATGATTTAACATAATAAAAGTGTTTTGCAAATCTTAAAGTACTATATAAATGCTGGCTGTTACTGTTAATTTATGTATATTGTGTACATAAGCGTATGTGTATACACATACATATATATATATACATATACATTGTACAGCATATGGATGGATAGATAGATAGATACTAGATATAACTTTGAGAAACTACTGGTTCATCACAGGAACTATACTCACTTCCTGCTTTGTATCTAGGTATGCAATGCAGATGAGGTTCAGTCCTGGGGGATCTTCCCTCAGATGAAAAGGGCCTACCCTTTATACTCTCTTTGGCTAATTGTCCCCCATCTTGGTACCCCAATGATGATTTTACTTATGCCTCATATTTAAGGCCTTCTCCAGAAAGAGGGAAACAAAAGGTATCCAGTGTAAGATTGTGAATCAAGTATGAGACAGGTAATTTATTCCTACACACAAATAAATGCTAAACATAGGACACTTCCACATCTGAGGAAAAAAAAAGTTAAAACAGGATTCAGTAATTAATCTTAAAACTACTGTCACAATCTGCAGGGAGGCCAATCTTAAATCTCATCAGAATATAAATTGGTTTTCTGGACTGCCATTTAGATATTTTTCATTTCATCTTGGCTCGGCACTGTCCAAACAACTCCTGGTACATGTCTGCCTAGTAAAAAAAAAAAAAAAGCCAGACTTGGGGCCAATCCTTCAGTGGCCATTTTCTCAGAATCCTCTGCCTCCAGCCCAAAGCCTAAGAGAGGTAGAAAAGATGAGACTCTCCAGGAGCTGATAACCTAAAGAGACATATCCTGGTCTTACAAGACAAAGCTCAAGCCCCACATATTTGATATAGAGAAGTTAGGGACATCTACACTCCAAATGCTCACATGGACTATTTATGTCCAACCTGTGATAGAGCCTTCCAAGCTGGCATTGGTCTGATCAGCCACAGCTGGACGTGCTATACCTTGACTCCAACGTAATGATGTCATTTTGATCCTCATTGAGAATGAAAGACAACTGATAACTTCTCTGAACTCCCACAGTACTTATTACCTTACTTGGCATTTATTAATATTGTACTGAATTGTGGTTATTTGTGCTCTTGTCTTAAAATAACTTTAATAAATGTTTGTCTATAACTGCCTATGCAATGTACTGTGTTTCCCATAAATCCTTTGGGGTCAGAGACTGTATCTTCTTTTGTAATCCTCATATTCCTTAGCATGAGGCTGGATACATAGCAGATTCATGACTCATCTTTTTTGGTATGGGTCAGAAAACATATACTCAAAAATCATAGACTACTACATATGAAACTAGGAGGTTGGAGGAAGAAAATATATCCTTAGGCTGCCAAGGCCCTCCACAATTTGGCTCCAACCTTCCTTGACGATCTTTTTTCTCATTAGTACCCTTACCTACTCTACATTTGCACCAAAGTGTACAACTAGATGTTTCATGAACTTGACATTCCATCTCAGATGAATACATTCATGACGGTCTTCTCTAGTGCTTTTGCACATTCCTCTTCCGCTCTTTTCCCCTACCCCACCTCCACACACTTACACACCAATGCCCATTTGCATAGGCAGGCCAAGTCCCATAGCCAACGGCTGCTACTTATTCTCCTTGGTGTTCGAGGAGTAACCCTAAGGATCACCAAGGTTTCTAGTGCTGCTGCCCACAAGATTCCATCTGGTGTACTCCCCCACTGACTATCAGTCAAAGTTAATTAGCTTTTAGAAAGAGTATTTACTACCCAGGTATATCAAGGAAAGTTGTTATAGAAACATCTTCCCAAATGGGGAGCACACTTTCCTACTGAATACACTAGGTTTCTGGGGACAGTGGAATCAAATCAACCTTGAGTTTGGTCAAGTTCATGGTCATTGGGAAGCCCCTTCTTCCCTCCATGGAAACTTCAGGAAATTCCCCTTAGGTATAGCTCTTTGTTGGGCTTCAAGAGTCAGTGCTCTTGTAGATTCCCTAAGTTCCCTTTTCCTAGATATGTTTGGTTTGTTCCAAGTAGAGAGTGATTGGAATGACCAAGATGACTGAGTTAAGTCTCAGAAGAAGAGGAAGAAGGATATTCCAAAAATGATGAAGGAATAGGAAGAGGAGGAGGAGGAGAAACAAGAAGAGTAGGGAGAGGATTTAGAAAGCAGAATAAAATATTTGTATTGTTAAGAGCAATAGGAATAATAATTTCCTTTCCAGGGAGTTTATTAACATGTCTAAACCATTTCCCCCAACCACAAAGGTCCAGAGAATAGATAATGATAATGAAATCAATAATTTACATATGTAAACTATTATTATCTATGATTATACATATATGTGTGTGTATATATGTATATATATATATATGTATATGCTCTGATATCAGGACTTTTATTACTTCCCAATTCAATTGATAATTTCTATATGATCCCTGAGGCGTAGCCGAATTTTCCTTTTTGGAGATCTTTTAGCACTTAGTATAAGGCCTATGAGTAATTGATTGAAACACGTTCTTACTTATTTGAAATATCAAAGTAAAAAGAGGATGAGGTAGCTTCAGTACCACTTTATATTAAATGTAACAAGATAGTAATAAAATTGTCCTGTTATCTTCTTCTGAACTTTTGGGGTTTTTCTGTATCTTTATAATATTTTACTGATGCTCTTTTTTTTCCTTTACTGCCCCCTAATTCACCTTCTCCCCTGAAGCCACCACTACTCCACAACTAACCCATCAATACCACCCCATCTTTGTACCTAAAAACACTCATGCATAACAAATCAACACACACTGGCCACATCTGAAAATGCTGCTAATTCTGTACCTCTAGTTCTTCACCTCTCTGCCAAGAGCGGGGAGGTAAAGCATGAAAGGCTCTTGGGAAGGAGAAGATTCATTCCGTGAGGAATCTTGGAGCAGTCCCACTACGAGAAGGTGTCAACACTTTTGCAAACATGTTCTGTAAGTACTAAGACTTTACAAAGCAAAGTTAGCAATTTATATTCATCCTGATGACTAGACAAGATGGGGCAGATGAGGTGTTCAAGGAGGACTAGCACCTCGGGTGTGAAGGCTTGCTGAGCCCTTTTCAGGGCTACTCATCTACCTTTGGTGTCTACCCGACATCCAACTCTCACCTGTGGCTCTAAGAAGCTGTAACATTCAAAGCAGTCATGTCACACTAAAACGGTCACCACAGACAGGCTAAACCAGGCTGAGGGTAACCAACAGGCCTCAAACCCATCGTCGAGTTAGGAGGATGTCTACCCCAAGCATGTGAAGACTTTCCCCAGTAGAACAAGCAGATGAGAACAATTTGTTCCAATGGTCATGAAGGCAGCTGAAGCAGGTGCTATGGAGCACTTAGAGCTTGGTCAGACATCAAAGACGCCAAAGGTCATCCACTGCATCCCAGGTCATGGATAATCATCTTGCTTTTTGTCTTGTCACTGGACGTTGATGACTCTGGAAGGGAGAGTGAGGCTGATAACTTCATGCGACTCTGCCTCTCTTAAATCCAATTCATGCGCCAGTCAAGACATCACCCCACGATGTCATTGATCCCTTTCAAAAATGAAGGACAAATAAGTAGATAAGACAATAATATCAGTGGCCATTGATGAATGCAATGAACAAAATAAACTATATCCTCAGATTTTGAGATAATAATAACAACAATAATTAACATTTATATAGTATTTAAAGCATTTTACCCAGTATCTTATTTGATCTTCACAATAACCCTGTGAGGAAGGTGCTATTTTCTTCCCCATTTTACGGATGAGGAAATTGAGGCTTAGAGTTAAGTAACTTGCCCAGGGTAAATAAACTACTAAGTGTCTAAGGCAGAATTGGAGCTCAGGTCTTCCTAATTCGAGCATAGCATTCTATGTATAATTCCAGCTAGCGCTGGTAGATGTGATTTCTGAGCCATTGCAATATATAAATACATACATACACACATGCATACTTATAGAGATACACATTTGTACATGTGTTTAATTTAAAAATATACAAATTAATTACAAGGCCAGGGTTGATGCTGGCAGCTGGAGGTAGCAGGGAATCAGTCTCTTAGCCTTTCTGAGACTCAGTTTCTTCATCTGGAGATATTATCTGAGGATAATAATATTAGTATTCAATACCTCATGGGGCTCCCGTGAGGACAAATAAGATAATGTGTTCAAAGTGTTTTGCAAGTATAAAGCCTTTTTTATTACGATTATTATTTCCCGTACAGGGTGTTGAGAGGATATCTAGTAGAGACATTGCCTGAGGATTTCAAGTCATTCACAAGCATTCAATATGAATGATCTGCCTATAAAGGTTGCCTTTTATAGGAAAATTGCGTTGTTTTTCCAGAAGGCAGTTATCACGTTATCTTGGTCACACTATACGCAGTACCTAGAAACTGCGAGCATAAAAACATAGATGAGAAGCCATGTCCGATGGCCCAGAATTGATTCCAATGTTGAAAAATTAGTGTAATAATCCCTCTGGGGCTACCTCCCCCAACTCTACATTTGTAGGTTATAGATTCTCAGGGGCTGATGACTCCTCTCTGATACACAGAATACATTGTGAGTTCACCACCCTAAAATTATAGCCCATTATCCCTCTCACGGTCTACAAGTTCACTTACCTATGATGGCCAGGAAACACAATGAGCTCAAAACAAAAACATTTCTTAGGTTGCCTAGTGAGAACAGTAGCTATAAAACGTTCCCCCTGCAAACCTGGAATGTATACTCTCACAAACACAAGTAGTATCACTGGAAAGAGCAGACCTAAACATGTAGTAGTTTGTGTGTGATGCACACAAATAGTTAACACATGTTGCCAAGACAGCTTATGAAACTGATACTACAGGGTTTGATATCCTTTTTCTTCTCCTAGTATGGTCGTGCTGCTCCCTGTGGTGGGTGTGGCATCTGTACTGGGCAGGTGGCTCACTTGGGCTGCTTGGATCTGTTCCTCTCTTGAGCCTAACTCTCAATTGCCAAGAATAGTTCTCCCTTAAATCTATAGTCAGCTCTCTTCTCTGCTGCCAGGGGTCATGCTTCTTGAAGCTGCTTTCCACTCCAGACTCTCTGGATCTGTGCCTCTCCATAAAGTGTCTACTCTTTCTTTAAAAGCAAGCCAACAATCAGTTGTTTTCTAATTCCATTGAGCAGCTGGATGGTGCAGTGGATAGAACACTGGGCCAGGAGTCAGGAAGATCCAAGTTCAAATCTGGCCTCAGACACTTACTAGCTGTGTGACCCTGGGCTGAAATGAACTGAGAAAGGAAATGGCAAACCACTCCGTTACCTTTTCCAAGAAAACCCCAAATGAGGTCCTGAAGAACGGGACGTAACTGAAATGACTGAACAACAAATTCCATCAAAGAGAAAATTTATTTGTACTTCTTAACAGAGTGACAGGGTAGAGACACATCTTTGCGCTTCCTTTAACCCATGAACACCTGTCCCTTCTGTGGTTTTTATTAACTTTGCTGGGGGAAAATGGGGAATCTATTCTCCTTTACTATATTTATAAATGATATTTTCAGCTATTTGCCTATTCATCATGATCTGCCAAAGGCATTCAGTTTCATTATGAGGAATGGCCAAAACAGGTTTGGGTCGAGAATACACACTTATCTTTCAGGACAAAAACGCTTTAATTGGAGTAGATGTCATCTTTCCAAATAGGTTCAGAGAACTTTTAAGACCATCATGAAAAATTGCTGAAAACAGTTCTTCACTAGATATCGGCAACAAGTGAGCAGGCAAACACTCTCATTTCTTCCAACTAGTCAGCTGAGTTGAAGGAATTTGTGGACAGAAACCTTTTCAGAGCTGTCATCCTGAAGAAAATGGTGGGCTGAAAAATAATACAAGACTCCTAATTATTCTGGCTGTCAGACCTAACTGTCCAATGAGACATGCCTTTGTACATTCAATAACAAAAGTCAGCCATATTAGATTACTAATAAGGGGACATCAGAAGAGTTTCCATGTCCATGTGCATCCAGATTTAGCTGAGGTTTTACAAAACAAGTAAAAGCCTGTCCTGGGTACAGTTCCATTTGCACCTATGCTTTCTCCACTTCTACCACAGGGATGGACAGTTTTCAGATGAGGAAATCAAAGCTATCTATAGTCGTATGAAAAAAATGCTCTAAACCACTATTGATTAGAGAAATGCAGCTTAAAATAACTCTGAGATATCACCTTATACCTTGACTAATCAGCTTGACTAATATGACAGAAAAGGAACATAACAAATGTTGGTGGGGATGTGGAAAAATTGTGACACTAAAGCAGGATTGGTGTAGCTGTGAACTAGTCAATCATTCTGGAGAACAATGTGGGCCAAAGGGCTATAAATCTGCATACCCTTTGGCCCAGCAATAACATTACTAGGTCAGTATCCCAAAAAGATCCAAAAAAAGAGAAAAAGACCTATACGCATAAAAATATTTATATTTGTTTTTGTGGTGGCAAAGAATTGGAAATTGAAGAGATGCCCATGAATTAGGGAATTACTGAACAAGTTGTGGTATATGATTGTGATGGAATACTATTGCACTATAAGAAATAACAAGCAAGATGGTTTCAGAAAAACCAGAAGACTTAAATGAGCTGATGCAAAGTGAAGTAAGCAGAACCAGAATACTGTACATAGTAACAGCACTATTGTCAGGATGATCAACGGTGAAAGACTTAGCTACTCTGATCAAAACGATGATTCAAGACAATTCTAAAGGATCCATGATAAAAAGAAAATGCTATCCACCTCCAGAAAGAGAATCGATCAATTCTGAGTACAAATTGAATTACAGTTTTTTCACTTTCTTTTTCTTCCTTTTTTTGTCACATGGTTAATACAGAAATATGTTTTGCACGATTTCACATGTGTAATTGATATCATATTGCTTACCTTCTTAATGGAGGGAGGGCCTGCAGGGAGGGAAAGAAATTAGAACTAAAATTTTTTTTTAGGGAATGTAAAAATAAATAAATAATAAATTAAAATTTTAAAAGTGACAAAAAGAAAAGAAAAGAAACTGAGGAACTGCACCAGAGTAGGCTCCTGTCACTCTAATGGTGGTCAGAGGACTCATGCCATATAAAGTCCAGAGTGAAAATAGGGCAAGATGACAACCATGTATTGAGCCAACCCAGATGTTCTAGCAACAGCAATTCCAATCCAGGGTTTGCCACTGGCTTGCTATGGGAATGAGGATTAGTTAGGTAGACACATGATCTCTCTGTGCCTCAGTCTCTTCATCTATAAAACTTGCATAATAGCTTCTTCCGAAGTCACAAGGTTTTGTTAAGATCAAATGGGATGATTGATATAAAAGTACCCGGACAGACCTAAACTCTTTACAAAGAGAAGATTTTTAATATGTGCTGGGGAGCTTGGTTTTGATCATTATGACCCTGATGCAGACATTGAAACTACAGAAATTCATTTAGCATATCCTTCTCCCTCTAGTTAAGACTCCCACCTCAATGACACTGGAGGAAGAAGAAATTCTTCTGTTTTAAACAAGCCCTTTGGAGGAGATTGAAGAATCTCCTTTGGTCAGTGTTCCCTTTGAGTTTGTGCAGGGTTCTTCATTAGCTCTAATCTAAATTTGAGCCACTTCTCCCTCAGCCTGTCCTCAGTTCACATTTATATAATACTTTTCTTTATACAAGGCACTGCACATAACTATTTCCTTTGATCCTCACGAATTAAGTAAGTACAAATATCATTAGTCCCATTTTACAGCTGGGGAGCTAAAGCTCAAGAGAGCGGTGATTTTCTCAGGATCACAAAACCAGTAAGTGCCAGAGTTCGGTTTTGAACCTATGTCTTTTGACACCAGAGTCTAGTTGGGTTCTTTCACGAGGCCTTTTTCTATGAATAATTTATGTGTACTCTATCACTTACTAGATGCCATTCTTGTCAAGGAAATACGTGACCACGAAAACCCTAATGGGAACTTAGATAGACTGAGTCAGATACCAGAGACTGAGCCACCATTCACCTACAGTAGTGATGTAGCTGATTGTTCTCTCTAAATTTTACTGCTGCTTCTACCGTACTAAATTATTTAGGTGCTTTCTTAATTAAGGCAGGCTTTCAATTGCTTCTTTCTCTTTGTGCTGTTCCCACTTCTATAATTGGTGCCGTGGAAATTGGTGTCAATATTTGTATTCTGACTCAGTGGTTTTTAAAGCCTGCCCGATCCTTTTCTCTTAAGGAGAAACAGCTTGCAAAGCAAGGCATTTCACTGACTTGAATTCCTAATTCTACAATGACCTTGACAAAGATTGTTTTCTGGGCATGCTTTTGAGGAGAGTGAACACAGCATGCTTTGAAGGCTGGCATCAGCACTCTGCCCGCACCCCACTTGTCCTGCTCCCCTTTCATCGTGTCCTCAGGCAGGACCACCTTAACCCAGCCTGGGAAAAGAAAATCTTTCTTACTTTTAAAGTCCTCCAGAGAAAGAGATTTCAAAAGCACAGATGAGATTCAGCCGCATCCTAGATGGTTGTAGCTTAAAGGGACCCAGGAAGCCATTTTTTATAATGTCTTTTTTTATAGATGGAGAAACTGAGAGCCGGAGGAAGGAAGTGACTTAGAGGCATGAGATTCTTGATTGTAAGCTGGAAGGGATCTCAGAAATCATTTGGCCCGACTCCCTCGTTTTACCTTGGGACCTTGGACATGTTCAAATTCTGTCAGTTTGCCTGGCTGATGCGACTTCCCCACATGTGTTGGCTGAGAACCTGCTTCTAAGACAATTTTGATGACATGTAAGTAAAATGCCTCAGAGAGACTATGGTTCCAATTGGCTAACCACGTGGTGGATGAGAAATTCTCATGTCTCCTTTGCCTTCAGCATCAGATGAGAGATCATGCTGTAATGGCTGAGAGGCCACGTGTGGGGTCCTCTCCTCTCTAAGGCCAAGTGAACTCTGAGAAACAGGCCTCGGTCTTTGGTGTCTGTATTCATTATTTTCTGTAATAGGTAAATAGAGCCAGTCAGTCAAAAAATATTAAGCACCCACTATGTGCCAGGCACTGTGCTAAGCACTGGAGTCAAGCTTCCATGACCTTATGAGTCTCAAAAGGTTCACAGTATTCCTCACCACCCCAGAATTCCAGAGTCTGGATTCCTGAGCCACTATACAATCAAGGCCCTAAGGATCAAGCAATGACCTTGGGAATGACCCTCGGGGCTGTAGCTGAGACGAGGACTCATCTAATAGAGATGCTGCCTTTAGACATGAACTTTGTGGAATCAAGACCATGTAGGAACTGAGCTAAATTTTAAGCCTACTCCCCTAGAGACCAAGATGGGGTAAGGGAGAATATGTCCCTTGAGATGCTTATATTTGATGGGAAGGAATGATTGTATTTTATTCTTATTGTATCAAAGTAAATTTCTCTTCATAAAAGTTCATCACTGTTACATGGTTAAATCATTTGCACCTAACAGAGATGGGGAACAGAGCTGCTGGGGAAGAGGGTTCAAGGCGATGGCAATAGAGAAGAAACACCCATGACCCTTCAGGGTACATAGAACCCTGAGGGGGAGATGTGACACACCTGGCTTTCAAAGAGGAGCCGGGAAATACTAGCTCCATAGATAAGAGACTTACACACACAGTAGCCAGTAGAGCCAAATTTCTACAATAGGTCCTCTGAATCCAAATGTCACATTCTTTCTACTGGGCCATGCTACTTCAACGTCATACAACTAAGAATAAGAATTTATTTACATGACACTTTAAGGTCTGCAGACCATACATTATCTCATAACAACTTTTGTGAGGTAGATGCTATTATTATCCACATTTGACAGATGAGGAAATAGCTTTTGAGAGGTCAAGTGTCTTGCCCAGGGTCACACAGCTGGTAAGCGTTCAAGATTTGAACCAAGGTCTTCCTAATCTGAGTCTAGTCCCCAGACTGCCTTGCAGTCTCTCTTGAATGGCAGAGCTAATGAATGGCAGAACTGGAACTCTCATCCTAAGGAACTCACATGGTCTGACCATGCTCCTTCCCCACTCAAGAAACACCAGCCACTTCCCAGTGTCTCTAGGATCAACTATAAACTCCTTAATTTGACATTTAAGGCCCTTCGCAACCTAGCCACAACCTATCTTTCTAGCCTTTTTCTACAACACTGCCCTTCTCACACACAACATTCCAGCCAAATTAGACTTCTTGCTGTTCTTCAAACATGTCATTCCATCTCCCATCTCCATGTCTTTGCTTTGGCTGTGTCCTAGAAAGCATTTCCTTCTTACCTCTGCTTTCCAGAATCTCCAACTTCCTGCAAGGCTCAGCTCAAGCACCAACTTCTACATGAAGCCTTTCTTGAGCCTCCTAGCATCAAAGGTCTTCTTCCCCAGATTATCTCGTGTATATGTATCTATATAGATGCATGTTGTCTCCCTGGATGGACTGCAAACTCCTTGAGGGCAAGAGTTGCTTCACTTTCCCCAGCACCTCCTACAATGACTAACACATAGTAGGTATTTAATAAATGCTTGTTGACTGATTTACAGGCTCTATATTCCATTCAAACTGAACCATAGTAACTGTTCCCCAACCTCCGCATTCCATTTCTTTGTTTCATGACTTCTCACAGGCTATCACCTATGCCTGGAATATCCTCCCTCCTCATCTCCCCCCTTAGAATCATTGACTTCCTTCAAAGTTCAGCTCAAGTGTCACCACTTCCAAGAGGCTTTCTCAGGTCCTCAACACCAATTAATACTCTTTCCATCAATTTACCTTATATCTTATTTATATCCATTCCACTCTATACCATCTCACTTGACAATCTCATCAGCTCTTATGGGTTCAATTATCGTCTCTATGCAGATGGTTCCCAGATCTATATACCCAGCTCTAGTCTCTCTCCTGAGCTACAGTCTCACCTCGCTAACTGCTTTTTGGACATCTCAATCTGGATATTCCATAGGTATTTCAAACTCAACATATTCAAAGCAGAACTCATTATTTTTTATGTAAAATGCCCTCTTCTTCTAAATTTCTCTGTTACTGTCCAGAGCTCCATCTTCTTCCCAGTCACCCAGGCTCACAATATTGGCATCATCCTCAACTCCTCATTTTCATTCAACCCAATATCTAATCCATTCCCCAAACTTACAGGTTCTGGCATCACCAGATCTCTCATTATGTATTCTCTTCTCTCCCCACACACCACCCTAGCTCAGCATCACCCCTTCCCTGAATGAATGGAATAGCCAGGTCTCCTTGCCTGAACTCTATTCCCACTCCAATCTATCCTCCACTTAGCTACTAGAGTGATTTTTCCAAAGAATAGATCTGACCACATAACCCACTACCCCAGCTCAATCAACTCCAGTGCCTTCCAGTTATACCTAGGATAAAATATGAACTCCTCTGCTTAGCATTGAAAGCTTTTTTATAACCTTCCTACTTTCTAATCTTCTTGTACTTTACTCCACACTCTCTGTAATCCAACTACACTGATGTACTTGCTCCCCATGCATGACATTCCATCTACTATCTCAGGTCTTTGCATTGGCTATCCTCAATGCATGAAATGTTCTCTCTTTACTTCTGCTTCCTGGCTTGCCTGATCTCCTTTAAGATTTGAATCTCACCTTCTCCAAGAGGATTTTCCTGGGTTTTGCATTCCCCCTCCACACTAGCTCTCCCACCGTCTCTCTGAGATCACCTTCTGTTTGCACTGTACATATTTTGTATGTAACAAGTTGTTTGCACATTGACTTCCCCATTAGAATGTGACCTCTTGAGGAGAAAGTTAGTATTTTTGCCTTTCATGGCATCCCCAGCACATAGCACACTGCCTAGAACATAATACCAAACAAATCGCATTTTCCTAAGTCATTCATTTTTAAAAAAGGAATAGAAGTCTATTAAGCATGTGGAACTTTCAAATTTTATTTCATTAAATATTTCCCAATTACATGTAAAAAAAATTTAACAATCATTTTTAAAAACTTTGAGTTCCAGGGCAGCTACATGGCACAGTGAGTAGAGCATTGGCCCTGGAGTCAGGAGACCTGAGTTCAAAACTGTCCTCAGACACTTGACACACTTAGTAACTGTGTGACCTTGGGCAAGTCACTTAACCCCAATTGCTCTGCCTTCCCCCCTCCAAAAAACAAAAATAAAAACTTTGAGTTCCAAATTCTTTTCCTCCCCTCCCCCTCACTGAGAAGGTAAGCAATTTGATTTCAACAATACAGGTGAGTGTATCAGCAAGGCAATAAATACAACATCGACGATAATTGTGAATATGCCTATATAGTTCTGTATCACAAAATATGAGAGACTCCATATAGAAGGTAGAAGAAGTAAAACATTTACTCAGACACTGGAGGACCAAATTCCATAACCAATAAGTCCAATCCATCATAGCAACAACCAACTCCCAAAACCAGTAAGCCCACTTTATCATAACAGCAAGAAACTTAAAACACAATATCAAGCATGGAGCCTAGCCATCCCATAATCTTCTGTCCCCCTGCTGGGGCCTTCCCACAAACATACTCACAACACAGCTAGCATGCCTGCGTCTGCTCTTTCCCTTTGCATTAACTGCTCTGAGCATTTCCTGCTCTATCCTTTCTTGTTCCTCTCATTCAGCAAGCTCCTCCCACCACATGTGACTTAGACTTCCTGTGATGTAAGCAGGTCACATGGGCCTATTAATGGAGGGAAAGATCTTCAAATTTACATTACCATTACAATGAGGTCAAGGCATACAAAAAATTTCAAATACATTGATCATATGAAAGAAATTTTTAATTCATAGACACATATACAAATCATTGTTCAGCAAGATAAAAATGAATTCATTCAAATTATTTTTGCATTTAGAACATAGTTTTTAACAATTTCTAATAGTAAATATATTTGAGTAAAAAACCAAAGAAGGGAGATAAATATATTCATGAAGGAGAGAAGATACACACACACACACACACACACACACACACATACTTGCCTACACAGAGATAGAACACTGGGGGCTAGACATGGAGGCTGCAACTTATAATAAAATACCCCAGGGAAGACAAGGAAACACAATAAAAATACCTTTCTCAGAGTCCCACTGGACCATTTTTGCTGGAGTGTATTGAGTTCCTACCTAAACAGAAAAATAAAAAATATCTCTGAGCCTCTCAGCTCTCAGAAACAGAGAAGGTGGAGGAGAGCACTTGTCCTCTGAGCTGCTCTACCAGGGAGAGAAAAAAACAATTTAAACACATTAAATTACTCCCAAAACAAGAAGCAATATCAAGACAAAGAGCAAAGGAGAAGGGAAAAAAAAACATAAAATCTCCCTTTTTCAAATGAAAAGCAAAAGAGGGAAACTGCCTTTACTCTTCAGCATAAATGTGTTTTTCAAACTGCAGAATATATAAATATCATCAACACTCCCTATTTGTCTATAGTAGAGATGTATATAGAACTGCCTTTTTCTTCTAACACATTCTTTCTATTTTAGTCTGTCTGGCCTTGCAAATGTTTGCTTCTTCCCTCTGTTTACAAAGTCATATAGCCACTCAAAAGAACATTATAGGGCACTTGTGCATTTTCTTCAAGGATCATCCTAATTTACTATGGGGGCTGGGAAAGGGGAAAAAAAATGGAAACATCTTTAGGGACCTACATAGATTCTGTTCTGCCAAGTTTTGGTTTGGGAATTACAAGGACTAGAAATGCAAGGACTGACCTTAAATCATTTTTCTGTGCCTAGTTTCTTTTAATACTTGTAGTGGGAGAGGGAGGGGGGATGATTGTAAAATGGAGAGGTCTCCTTCGGTGGTGACTAGAACATTCTTGAGCAATTGATTTCCCACCCCCATTCCCCTATCCTGCTACATCATCTAAAAAAGATGTGCTAAGGTCCTGGGGGAAGTCTAAAGCAGAGCCTCTATTGCCCCTTGTACCTCTAAATTTATGATCCTATAACCTCTTTTTGAGATGTGACGAATACTGTGATAAAATTTGATGGAATTAAGGTGCAGCTAACAGGACAGGGATTAGCCACACCTCTGATGACTCTTAAAAAATTGAAATACCCTTTAGGAAGTCAGTTAAGGATTCAAGGGGGTTGAGGCAAGGGACAATCCCAAGAAGTGTGACCTCTGGCTTCAAGAGAGCCAGTTTTGGAAGAAGAATCAAGTTCTTGAAAAGCAACCTCTTTGGGTGGGAAGGGTATTTGTCTCTCCTCTCACCATGGCAATGGTGTCTTCCAGTGGAATTATTCACCTGATAGAAGATATCACAAACAGCAGGGAGAAGACCTAGTCAGTCAAGCCTATAGAGAGAGTTCTGGGGAGAATGAACTCTATGAGTTAAGAAGAGAATCAGCCCCAGCAATCAGAAGTTTGATCTTTAAAATACATACATAGGACAAACTCTGAAGGGACACATACAAAGTCAGGGGCACAAGTAGCTTCAAGAAGCATTGTCTCTGGCAGCAGAGAAGAGAGCAAACACCAGATTTAAGAAAAAAACTATCTCCTGCAGTCCAGAGTAGAGCTGGGAAAAGGATTATACCCAAGGAACCCAGATGTACAACCTACACAGGAAAGACTCTGGCACTGTTGGGGAGCAGTGTGAGGATGCAATAAGAACAAAAGAGCATCTGAACACTACAGTTGTTGAGATATGAGATGCTTTGGTGGTAGTGCACCCCAGTTTTGTGAGGAGAATTTTTGTAGCTACTGTTCTTTATAATGCCATATCAGGAAATGCCTTTACTTTGAGCTAATTTTGTCTATTGGCTGACTATGAAAGGTCATTCACCCTTGAGGCCCACGAATGTAGCATTAGGATTTGGGACCAACAGACTGCCTTGAACCTGAAGGTAGTCCTTCCCCTGAAGGACCCACCCTGTGACTTTGAACTGAGAGATAGATACAAAAAGGCCAGTACGTACAGTTTTAATTCTGGATAAAAGTTAATAAATACTTGTTGAGTCAAGATGGCAGAATAGCAGGAAGAAATACAGACAGCCTTCCCCCTGTAGCTCTCCCCACAAAAAAAAAAACCTCTTCTAAACACATCTAGAGAATACATCAGACCAAATCCTGATCAAGAAAACCAAGACAATGTCACAATGATTCATTTTTCCAGTCAAGGTTATTACAAGGAGATAGAGAGGTCTGTGGACCACAGGAACAGAATTTAATCAAAAACATCATGTAACATTCCAGTGCTCAGGGACTGGAAAAGGAACAAGGAAGTATATTGGGAGAAAACTAGGTCCCAGACCCACACCAAGGCACCACAACTTTGCTCAGGTATGCAGAAACAGGTGCCAACTGGCAGCTTTTTCCACCCATTGTCCAGTTCCAGATCACAGACCCAAGGTGGAATGAGGAAGGGACCTGTGTCTAGGAGTGATATTCTGGGGAAAGCAGTAGTCACAGAGTCTAAGTGGGAGAGTGAAAAAGAACAAGTTCAAAAGAAAGCAGTATCTGCGTGGGTCTGACCCCAGAAGTGGAGTGGAGTTTCAGTTCCAACCTCTAACTTAATCCGAAGCCCACAAAGGAATAACCAGGGCAGGAGTCCCAGACCAAAGAGAAGCCTACATATCTGTTGCTCTGAACCAGCAGAGCTTTCTAGCTAGTTGACAGATCTTGAACCATTCTCCTGAAACTTCATAGGAGGCAAGGCTTGTTACTCAGAACCAAACCCAGGTCAGAAACTTGCATAACTCACACTATGGGGAAGTGATCAGACTTATCCTGGATCAGACCACTTTGCTTTTTTTTTTTTTAAATAAATTGACTTTTAATATTCTTTTTATATTTTGATTTCCAAATTTTTTCCTTCCCTTTTGTCCCTCCCTGACCCACTGAGAAGACAAGCAATATGATAGCAATTATATGTGTGAAATCATGTAAAACATATGTCCGTATTAGCCATACCACAAAAAAGGCAAAAAAAAAAAGTGAGAAAATTATACTTCAGCTTGCACTCAGAGTTTATCGGTTATCTCTTTGAAAGTGGATAGCATTTTTTTTCATCATGAATGCTTTGGAATTGTCCAAGGATCATTGCAGTGATCAAAGTCTTTCACAGCTGATTATCATTACAACATTGCTTTTACTATGCATAATGATCTCTCAGTTTTTCTCACTTCACTGCGCATCAGTTCATATGGGTCTTTCTAAACTTTTTCTGAAACCACTCCACTTGTAATTTCTTATAGCACAATAGTACTCTTAATACAATAGCCCTTTCTTTAGATCATGTGTCAAGTGTCTGAGGTTGGATTTGAACTCAGGTCCTCCTGACTCCAGGGCCGGTGCTCTACTCACTGCGCCACCTAGCTGCCCCCATGGTAGCTTTTTATGGTCAAGTTATTTTGTTGTTGTTATTTGCTAATTTTTCAAGCCTATTTTTCAACTTTGAACTTCATATTAAAGTTAAGTTCTGCTCCCTTGGGGGTGGGGAGACACTGTCCCAAGTACTAGGCTGCTGCTGTTTTTAGAGGTAATTCTGGGTGTCTACCAATTTTCAATGCTTCCAAGGTGGTGTGATCTAGGAAGAGGTATGGTCATTGCTCTCTTGGTCTGTGCTCTGGCCTTTACAAAATACAAGAAAATTTATATATTTCTTCACAAAAACAAATGGCCTGAGAAATAAATTGAGAGGGAAAAAATTGAATGATAATTGAACTACCTGAAAACTATGACCAAAGAAAGAAGATACACATTATATTTCAAGAAACTATAAAACTGCCTAAATCTTTTAGAACCAAAAGGCATGGTGGAAATAGAAAAAAAAAATCTACTGGTCACCTCTTGAAAGAAACCTGAAAATGAAATCACCCAGGAACATTTTAACCCAAATCCAACACTTCCAGGTCAAATAAACAGTCTTACAAGTACCCATGAAGAAAGAATTAAAGTACTGAGGAGCCATAGTCAGGATCACACATGATTTAGCAGCCACCACTATAAAGAAGGGGTGAACTTGGAATACAATATTCTAGAAGGCAAAAGATAGAAGGTTACAACCAAGAAGAACTTACTCCACAAGTATAGTTCTACAAGGGTGGAAATGGACCTTTAATGAAATAGAGGATTTCTAAACGTTCCTAATGACCAGAGTTAGGTAGAACCTTTGAAGCCCAAATATAAAAAAGTAAATATTAATGAATAATCAAAAGGGATTAAACAAGGATAAACTACTTACTTCTAGTATGGGGAGATGATACAAGTGTTCTCTCTGACGCCTATTATCATTAATGGTCGTAAAGAGAATCCAATTAAGCAAAAGCAAAAGGCCTGGGAGTGGTTCTGTTATGTCTTAATGACCTTAAAAAAGAATCAAAAAAGAGAGTAAGAATAAGGCAATAGGATTGGGAGGAGGAGAGGAGGGTTAAGAGAAATTAGCTCACATAATTAAAGTATGCAAGTAGATATCTCTATAGAGAAAGAGCTAGTGGAAATGGCTGATGCTTGAACCTCACTTGCATCTGAAATGGTCAAAAGAAGGAAGAATACACACTCATACACACACACACACACACACACACACACTCAGAGTTGGGTACAGAAATAGATTTCACACAACAAGAAAATAGGAGGAAAATAGGAGAAAGGAGAAGAGGGAATTAGAGGGAAAGTAAATTAAGGAAGGAATTAGTCTTAAGCAAACCAAATTTTAAAACATACAGAAATATTTATAGCTCTTTTGTGACGGCAAAGGATTGGAAACAGAAGGGATGCCCATTAATTGGGGATAGGCTGAACAAGTTATAGTATATAAATGTGATTTAAAACTATTGTGCTATAAGAAATGATAAATGGATCGTTTCAGATAAACCTGGGAAGACTTGTATGAACTGATACAGAATGAAGTGAACATAACCAGGAGAATAATTAATACAAAGATAATAATATTGCAAAGTCAAACAGATTTTGAAAGATTTAGAAACTTTGATCATCATAGTGACCAAGTGGGAAGCCAGATGGCTAGTGATGAAACATGCTACCTACCTCTTGACTGAAAGACTCAGAATGCAGATTAAGACATATTATAGGGCAAGGAGTGGGGGAAGAAGATACAAATAATGTGAAAATATGTTTTGTCTGACTATACATGTTTGTAAGTTTTATTTATCTTTCTCAGATGGGGGAAAGAGAAAGGAGTGAGAGAGAAAGAAGGCAGATTTTCGCAGATTGGGGAAAAAATCTTAATTTAAAAGAATTCTGATGGTACTAGAAATGTTAGCTTTAGCAATAAGAGAAAAAATAGAAATTGAAAGAATTAGAATAGGCTAAGAAGAAACTAAGTTATCACTCTTTGCAGATGATATGATGACATACTTAGTGAATCCTAGAGAATCAAGTGAAAAACTACTTGAAATAAACAATTTTAACAAAGTTGCAGGAGATAAAATAAACCCACATAAATCCTTGGCATTCCTATATATTACTAACAAAGCCCAACAGTAAGAGATAGAGAGAAATTCCACTTAAAGTTACTGTAGACACCATAAAATATTTGGGAGTTTACCTGCCAAGGCAAATGCAGGAACTACATGAACGCAATTACAAAACACTTTTCACACAAATAAAGTCAGGGCTAAATAAATGGAAAAACATCAGTCGCTCGTGAGTAGACCAAGCTAATATAATAAAAAATGACAATCCTAACTTAATTGATTTGCTTATTCAGTGCCATACCAATCAAACTACCAAAAAATTATTTGCTAGAGCTAGAAAAATAATAACAAAATTCATCTGGAAGAATGAAAAGTCCAGAATATCAAGGGCATTAATGAAAAGAAATGCAACGGAAAGTGGCCTAGCCATGCCAGATCTTAAATTGTATTATAAAGCAGCAGTCATCAAAACTACTTGGTACTGGCTAAGAAACAGAGTGGTGGATCAGTGGAGTAGGTTAGGTACATAGGACACATTAGTCAATGACTATAGTAATCTACTGTTTGATAAACCCAAAGACTCAACTTCTGGGATAAGAACTCACTATTTGACAAAAACTGCTGGAAACTGGAAAACAGTATGGCATAAATTAGGCATAGACCAACATCTTACACCATGTACCAAGATAAAGTCAAAATAGGTACACAATTTAGATATAAAGGCTGATACTATAAGCAAACTAGGAGAACAAGAAAGAGTTTATCTATCAGATCTATGGAGAACAGAAGAATTTATGACCAAACAAGAGATAGAGAACATTATAAAATGCAAAATGGATAATTCTGATTATATTAAGTTGAAAATTTTTTGCACAAAACCAATGTAACCAAGATTAGAAGGGAAGCAGAAAGCTGGGAAACAGTTTTTATAACCGGTGTCTCTGATAAAAGCCTCATTTCTAAAATATTTAAAGAACTGAACCAAATTTATAAAAATACAAGTCAGTCACCAATTTTGATAAATTGTCAAAGGATATGAATAGGCAGTTTTCAGATGAAGAAATTAAAGCAATTCATTAGTATAAGGAACTTGGGAGGGGGGAGAAATCTTCCACCAAAGCAAATCACCAATTGTTCTACCACTTGCAGTCATAGGGAATTTCTTAGCTCAATTGAGAGGTTAAGTAATTTGCTCAGTGTCACAGAGCCAGAATATGTCAAAGGCAGGACTTGAATCCAGGTCTCCAGCTCTCTATCTGCAAGATCAGACTCCCTCAGCCAAATTGTGACACTGATCGGTACTCTACAAACCAGGACCCTAACAGATGGTACTAGAAGGATCCATAATACTCCTCATACAACCTAGTCTAGGAATCACTGAGAGTAGGCTAAGGAAAAAGCCTATTAATATATCAAATGGTCAATGGCAAAAGAATTGTGAGAGGAGAAAAGAGGTCACATTCGACCATGAGATAAAAATATCTTCAAAGCCTGAGCAAACACAGGAAAAAGAATTAAAATGAAAAATAAGCACTCAATTTGGAGCAGAATCTAAAACTGAAGGGCAGAGACTGACCAGGGAGTTTGGAGGAGACTCATAAGGAAGGGTTTGGCACTCTCTAGGCCATAAATTCTTTTGAGTCATTGGATTAGAAAGGAAATCAATTATTTTGAAATAGTTATTTTAAAAAAACCAAGTTCACAGACCCTGCATTAAGAATCCCTGATTTAAGAG
Organism: Phalanger gymnotis; assembly: GCA_028646595.1. Taxonomy (NCBI): domain Eukaryota; kingdom Metazoa; phylum Chordata; class Mammalia; order Diprotodontia; family Phalangeridae; genus Phalanger; species Phalanger gymnotis. The sequence goes on along the minus strand of CM053625.1, from coordinate 275,208,162 downwards.
CTCCAACTGTCTTTCTTTCTCTAGAAAGTTCACTTTCCCCCTCTGTTTCTAAGACTATAAACCCTTAGGATCTTTCTCTCCCTGCTCTTTGCCCGAGGAAGCTAGGTCACATGGTGGATAGAGGGCTAGAACTGGAGTCAGGAAGAACTGAATTGAAATTGGGCCTCACTCATTCACTAGCTGCGTGACCCTGAAGAAATCCCTTAACTTTTGTCTGCCTCAGTTCTCTCATCTGTAAATAGGGATAATAAAAATGAATACTTTCCAACAACCAAGGCGGTCATGAGGTTTGAAAGAGCTAATGTTTGTAAAGCACTTTGCAAACCTTAAAGCTCCATAGAAATGCTGGTTGTTATGGTCATCACTATTTATGCTTATGCAGGAATGTAGGATGATAAGTTTTAGACCTTGAAGGGTCCTCAGAGATCACTTAGTTTGATTGAATGTCAATTCAATCCATTAAGAAAGTTCTAAAAGGACTCCTTGGCCTTGCTGAGAGGTCTAGTGATCAGTTTCCAGGTAATGTCTCCCACTCTTATTGCTCCAAAGATGTGAGAATATACCACAGATCAAGGACAGAGCTGTCTATCTCCTTGCACATTTTAATAAGTACATCTCCTCAAATTGTACATAGCCATTACATAAGGCACTCTCAGTTTCTTCCCCCCCCCCATGCTAATAGACATTTCTATAATGGGATCTCTATGAGAACTAAAATCTAAAGCTTTGCACTTTGCAAAATCTAACACTTTGCAGTATTTCAAGGACTTAATAGTCATTTTGTTTATTACAGTTTAAATCATACTCAACAACACAACAATTGTGAATACTTAAGCATAGGACTATGCAATAATTGAATAGTGGAATAACTGATCTAACCTAAAAAGATTCATAGTAGAAAGCCCTGCTGTACAATTACAACCAGAAAAGGGGGAAAAAATATATAAAAATGAGGCAAAATCTTCAATAGATCTCTGGCATGTTAGAGCAACCAAAATAAAAATCCCACATGGGCCCCTAGAACTTAATACTTAGGGCACACCACCATATACAAGCATATGTGTCTCCATGTTCAAAGCATTTTGGACCAGCACCCAATTAAAACCATAGGTCTCAAGCCCCTACTAATGCATTTACTCTTATAAGCCAGTCAAAGGATATATTAGTTCAAAACAAAAGCAACACAGCCAATAAAATGACAAGAAAAAATTTCCTCTTGACATACACATAGGGTATATTATCCCACAGATTGCCACTCCACCAGTAAGAAGGGCACACACAGGCAGAGAACACAGGTGACCAGGAAACACCCAAGGAGGGCACACATAAGGAAAGAAGATTCTGTGAGGAAACGTGCAGGAAGTGGTTTTTGTTTGTCCTGGTGATTCCATGACATGAAAGTGAATTGGATTTAAGCGAGAGAGGGCTATGCAAAGTCACCAGCCTTACTTTTTCCCCCAGAGCCATCTGGATCCAGTGGCCAGATACAGATCAGGATGACTAGAGAGTGCGCAGGACGCAGTGGGGGACCTTGGCCTTTTTAAGCTAAGGTCTTTAACAGGTGTCAGTTTAAGTGGCAGTTCATGTCAGGAACCCATGCAGCCAGAGTATACACATGAAGGGCTCACAAATTAGGAGTCTGTGGGACCATAAAACTCATCTAGGAGGAATACAAGCGGATGCATGTGTACACCTATGGCCAGTAGCACCTCCTTCCTGTGGAGCTGCAGAGTTCACTGATGGATATGGCATCTCCTTTACTGCTCTTTACTGCTTTCTGATGGATATGGCATCTCCCTTCTCCAACAAACCATTTGCCTTCACATTACCTCTGTTGGTCTTTTGTTTACTGAGCTTCTCTTTCCTTCTCCTTCTCCTCCTCCTCCTTCTCCTCCTCCTCCTCCTCCTCCTCCTCCTCCTCCTCCTCCTCCTCCTCCTCCTCCTTCTCCTCCTCTTCTTCTTCTTCTTCTTCTTCTTCTTCTTCTTCTTTGTCTTTGTCTTCTTCTTTTCTCTCTCTCTCTCTCTCTCTCTCTCTCTCTCTCTCTCTCTCTCTTTTTCTCTCTCCCCCCCCCCCTCTCTCCTAAAACCAGAATATGCCCCTATGGCCAGAAGCAATAGCAGCCAACCTATTTGGCACCTCTGATTTCTTCTAGGCAAACATTACACCAGCTTTGAGACTGTTCAACAGCCTCTTTGATGCACATACCCAGGCCCTCTTGTTTGCTGCCCCACTCTATTTCTTCTTCAATGCAGCCTTCTTTAATTATGTACTTCTGAAAGGTTAGAAGGTTTAGTTAAAGTGGGTGTTGTGGATGAATAAGATACCCTTGATGGAATCTTAGAGGTTCACTGATAATACATCAAGGAGCAAACAGCCACAATTCAGGTTTATTATAAACCTCCTTGGGCATTCTGATAGGCACTGAAAGAGATAATAATTAATCATTCATAACTGACTTTTATATGTCAATTGGAAGTTTTCAAAGTGTTTTCCATAAATTATCTCAATTGTGCTTGACAATAGCTCCGTAAGGTTTCTTGGCAGGCCAGCTAGGTGGTGTAATGGATAGAATGCAGGGCCTGGAGCCAGGAAGGCCTGACTTGAAGCATGGCCTCAGATACTTCCAAGCTGTGCGGCCCTGGCTAAGTTTTTTAACTTATGTTTGCCTCAGTTTCCTCATCTATAAAATGGATGTAATAAGAGCACCCACCTCTAAGGGTTGCTGTGAGACTCAAATGAGATAATAATTGTAAAGCTCAGGGCACATAGTAAGTGCTATACAAATGTTCACTATTTATTTTTTTAATTTTTATTTAAGGTTGTTACTAGAGGTATTCTCAGGATCACCATTTGATAGATTAGGAAACTGAGGCTTACAGCAGTTAAGTGCTTTGCCCATGGTCCCATGGCTAGTAAGGGTCAGAGAGGATAATGAATCAATATAGCTATTTACAACATACACTATCACGTGATAAGTACATAAGAGAGTCACCTAAAAATATGGCTGAGGTCCAAAGGAGAAATTCATCACCGATGGGGAAATCAGGGAAAACTTCCTGGAGGAATCGGCATTCGTACTGGATTCAAAGTGTAAAATGGGTTTGTATAGAGCATGTATACTCAGAACTTCCTGGAAACTTCCTGGGACTGTAAGGACAAGGGGATTCATTGTTCAGGCCTTTGGGGATAATGAACTTCCCGTATGCTCCTGATTATTTGGTAGTCAAGAACTGAAAGACATTTTTGATTGTTGGGGTAGACACTGAGTGGTACTTTGGTTATCTTCCCCACTTGGTTGGGGTTGGGATAGGACAGTGCTGAAGCTCATGACTACAAAAGACAAAACCATGTTCCAGCGAGGGATAGGGAAGAACTGCGTCCTTTCTCGGCCTCAAGGGTCACGGTCAGAACCAGGCAAGCTATCACTTTGGTCCCTATCCATTCTGCTTCAGATGTCTTTCCTTCCTTTTGTGAGCCTGAAAAGTCTATAGATCATCCAGGGGGAGCAGCATTGTCTACCAGAGCAATTGTGTTTGTAGCAGTGGTGGCCACAGCAAGAGCAGGCTAGGGGTGAAAGAA
>CM053625.1:275180271-275198717 GCA_028646595.1 Phalanger gymnotis | reverse complement strand
TCATTTTCTCCTGTTATGTTCTGTAATTTTTCTTCTACCTCTCTAATTTGGCTTTTAAAATCCTTCTTGAGCTCTTCCAGGACTTGAAACCAGATCATATTCCCTTTTGAGGTTTCAGACGTGGGTATAGTGTCAATGCTGTTCTCTTCTGAATTCATATTTTGATCTTCTCTGTCCCCATAATTTGATTCTATGGCCTTTTTTACTTTTCCAGCTGGCTTCTTCATGGTGGTTGCCTTTTTCCTGGCTTTTAAAGTGGATCTCTGCTTCTGGGGCCCAGGGGTCTCTGTCCCAAGCTTCTTTTGTTGGGAGCTAGGGGCCTGGTTATTGGTTTTGTGTGCTGTGGCCTCTGGTTTTATCAGCTAGAAGCTATATAATGCTTCAGCGCCCCTGGTATTGAGCTGGAGCTGGCTGGTGTGTGCCAAGGTCAAGCTCGGTGAAGTCTTTCTGAATTTTCCCAGGGTTGCACTGAAGCTCACAGAGTGAGGTGTGGGGGAGGATGGACTGACTGCTGGAAGTCTCCTCTTTCCCTTGGCTGTGCTATAGCTCAGATAGCCTCAGCTGTCAGTCTGCACTGGTGTCTGCCAATTCCCCTGGCTGTGTGAAGGCATGCCTGGGGTCCTGGTATTGGCAGTTACAAGCTCTACCCCCCTGAGCTCAGGAACTTCCACTGGTCTGCTGAGGTTGGGCTTGCTGGGATGCCTCCCTTCCTGCACTGGTCTCCTTCTGCCACCACAAGAGGAGCCCATCGCCCTAGCTTCCCAAGCTAAAAGACTACTGTGCCCCTACTTTTGACTCCACTATTCTAGGGTTTTTCCTAGCGAAGTATTCTCTGGGTTATCTAAGTGAGAGATGAGAGCACTTACTGAGTCATCATGGCTCCTGGAAGTTCAAGAAGGTGACTTTGAAACATTCAAACTGTGGGCTGATTACCCCTGCAGTAGCTGCTGCTGTGGCCACAGGCTCTGTGCTTCTGTCTCATCTAGCTCCGATAGGCTCCCATCCTATGCTGAGAGGCCTGGGGATCATCACTGGAGCTGGTGATTCAGCCCACTGGGCCTGCTCTTGCTCTGGTATGGTCATGTGTAGTTACACGTGCTCAGCACTCTCCTAGCCCAGTGCAACAGAACCTTCCCGTTGACCCTCCAGACTATCCTGGGCTGGAAATCTACCATAGTCTACCTCCTAGTGGATTCTACCTCTCTCAAATTTGTTCAGATTCACTTTTTATGAGGTATCTGAAAGAATTTGTGAGAGAGTTTGGGTATATCCCTGCTTTCACTCTACCATCTTGGCTCCGCAGTAAATATTCTTTTGTAAAAGTCTCAGTGTTACACTTAGCAGTTAATTATTTGAAAAGGGAAACAGGAAGGCTAGATATGACGGGTACATTTTTTCATACTCTGCTAATTTACTTAATTTTTTTAAATGTCCACATTAGTCATATTGTGAAAGAAGACACAGGCCAAAAGAAGTTGTGAAAAAAATAAAGTGAAAATTAATATGCTTTGATCTGCATTCAGACTCTTTCAGTTCTTTCTCTGGAGGTGGATAACACTGGATCATTGTATTGCTGAGAACAGCTAAGACATTCACAGTTGATCAGCATATAATATTGCTGTTACTGTATAAAATATTCTCTTGGCTCTGTTCACTTCACTTTGCAACATTTCATGTATAGTATTTCAGTGATATCCCCTCGATTTCCAATTCTGACTACCACCTCCTCCCATCTGCCCTGCCTTCGATTAGTCTCTTCCCCTCTCCCCTACCCCCTTCTCTTATTCCTCTCCCCTCCTACTTCCAAATACGGTAAGATAGATTTCTATACCCAACTGAGTGTGTGTGTGTTATTCCCTCTTTGAGCCAATTCTGATGAGAGTAAGGTTCAAATGATGTCTGACCTTCCCCATCTTTCCCTATACTGTAAATGGTCTTTCACTTCTATTCAAGTGAGATAAAATATCCCTTTCTACCTCTCCCTTCTTCCAGTACAATTTCCTCTCTTACCCCTTAATTTTTTGGGGTGGGGCGGTGGAGGGGGTTGGGGATATCATCCTATCAAAGTCAATTTATGCCCACGCCCTCTACTTATGTATACTCCTTCTAAGTGACCAAATAGTGATACAGTTCTTAAGAGTTACATATATCATCTTCCTGGGCAGGAACATAAACAGTTTAACTTTATTGAATCCTTTATGTTTTCTCTTTCCTGTTTACTTTTTTACGCTTTTCTTGAGTCTTGTATTCGAAAATCAAATTTTTTATTCAGTTCTGGTCTTTTTCATGAGAAGTACTTGAAAGTCCTCTATTTTGTTTAATATCCATTTTTCCCCCTGAAGTATTATGGTCAGTTTCACTGTGTAGATGATTCTTGGTTGTAATCCTAGTTCCTCTGCTTTCCAGTCCTTTAATGTAGAAACTACTAGATCCTGTGTAATCCCAACTATGGCTCCATGATATTTGAATTGTTTCTTTCCGGCTGCTTGCAATATTTTCTCTTTGACCTGGGAGCTCTGCAATTTAGCTATAATATTCCTTGGAGTTTTCAGTTTGGGATCTTTATCAGGAGGCAATTGATGAATTCTTTCTATTTTACCTTCTGGATCTAAGATATCAGGACAGTTTTCTTTGATAATTTCTTGAAATATGATGTCTAGCTTTTTTCTTTGATCGAGGCTTTTGGGTAGGCCCATAATTCTTAAATTATGTCTCTTTGTTATTTTTCCAAGTCATTTTTTTCCAATGAGATATTTCGCATTTTCTTCTAGTTTTCCATTCTTTTGATTATATTTGATTGATTTTTTTATTTATCATGGAGTCATTCACTTCCACTCACCCAGTTCTAATTTTTGAGGCATTATTTTCTTCAGTTAGCTTTTGTAGCTGCTTTTCCATTTAGCCAATTCTACTTTTTAAGGAGTTGTTTTCTTCAGTGAATTTTTGTACATATTCTTCCATTTCTTGTGCTTTCTTTACCAAGCTGTTGACTTCCCCCCTCCCCCACCATGATTCTTTTGCATCATTATCATTTCTTTTCCAATTTTTCTTCTACTTCTCTCATTTGCTTATTTTAAATCCCTTTTGAGCTCTTCCAGGAGTTCTTTTGGAGTTTGAGACCAATTCACATTTTCTTTGAGGCTTGCATGTAGTACACATTTTGACATTGTTGTCCTCTTCTGAGTTTGTCTTTTGATTTCCCTGTCAACATAGTAACTTTCTATTGTCAGACTCTTTTTTATTCATTTTTTGTTCATTTTCCCAGCCTATTTTGTGACTTTTAAAGTTGGGCTCTGCTCTTAGGGTGGTGAGGGCAGTGTCCCAAGCTTCTTATGCCAGGGGCTTGAGGCCTTGCAGCTGGCCTCCTGTGCTGCTGTCTTGCTGCACTGGAGCCTTGGGGCCTCACAGCTGGTCTGTACTAGGGATTGGGGTCTCCTGCTGGCTTACTGCCACCCAGACACCACCTATACTACACTGCTTTCCTTTTTTATCTGAGTGAGGCAGAACTTTCCTGCTGACCTTTTAGGTTGTCTCAGACTGGAAAATTGTTTCACCCTATCTTCGTGCTGGTTCTGCTGGTCCAGAATTCATTTTGAGGAATTATTTTTATACTTGTTGGGAGGTGAATTTGTGAGAGTTTAGGTGAGTCCTTGCTTTATTCCACCATCTTGGCTCCACTCTCCCCCTAATTTGCTTATGATATCACCCTTTATGTCTAAATCACTTATCTATTTTGACCTTATCTTGATATGTGGTGTAAATTTCTTCCAAACTGCTTCTCAGTTTTCCCAGCAATTTTTATCAAATGGCGAGTTCTTGCCCCCACTGCTTGGATCCTTGTACTTATCAAATAATAGATTACTATGGTCATTTACTACTGTGTACTGTGTACCTTATCTTTATTCCACTGATACGCCACTTTATTTCTTAGTCAGCACCAGATTGTTTTTATGATTACTACTTTGTAATATAGTTTGAAATCTGGTACTTCTAGGTTGCCTAACAACAAGTGTTTACTAAAACTCTGCTGTGTATCAGGCACTTTATTATAAAAGCACTGGGGATGTGAAGAAAGGAAAAAAATACATGGACAGGGAGTGCTTCAGGACCCCACAATCTAATGGGTGAGACAATGTACAAACAACTATGTACAAACAAGATGTAGGCAGAATAAATACATGTGAGTCATCTTATATCCTTAAGGAACTTATTTTCTAGAGAAATAAAACATAAAATGAGCAGCAAAAAAAGAGAGAAAGAGAGAGATGTCATGAGGCATTCTAGCAAGCACCAAATGAATGATACTAAATTCAATAAAATACCTGCTACTACATACAGACATATCCTGGGCAGTGGGAAAGCAACAGTAGGACTCAGGTGACAGAAGGCTAGTGTTTTTTTTTTATTGTTCTTTTCTACTGCTTCATATTCTGTTTTAAGTAAATGCGCTTTATTTTACTGTGATATCAGATGATTTTTTTTTTCTGACTTGATTGGGGGATATTCAGTAGAAAGGGGAATTCATAAGGAATGGTTTAAATAAGTGGTGGTTTTTTTTTTAATTTCTCTGAAGCAACATTGTGTATTATAATTAACAATGTTTACAGTTCTCTGATAGACTTCATTCCTCTCAAGGCTGTGCTCCAACTGTCCTCTCTGACTTTCTCTAAAATGCTCCAGAAATTTCACCTCTGAAACTCACTCCAACCCTGGACTACGAACATAGTAAGTTCCCTCTGCCCCTCCAGCCCCTCCCCCTGATGGGATGGATGGCCTCAGAAGCGCCCTTTTTAAGGAGGCTGCCCAGGTCACCCACAGCTTCATTCCTCTCCAGGCTGCCCTCCTGACTATCCTCCCGGATTTTCTCTGCAATACTTCCCACACATAATTCCCTCCTCAAACCCAGCTGTACATTCTAGCTTCCTCTTAGGTGCTGACTTTCCCAGTTAAAATGTAAGCTTGAGTGCAAAGACTGCCCTTTTCTGACTTGTGTTTGTATCTCCAGCATTTTGCACTTAACAAATGCTCCTTGACACGTAACATTGTATACCATTGTTACGTATATTAGTGTCTCTGGGTTTGTTATTATTATGGTTGTTGTTTTGGTCTGTGATTTCACTGATGTAGAGAATTTCAACTGGGAAACTACCTCCATCACTGCAGACTAGCAACTAATCTAATTTGAAGTCTGAGAGTTGTCTGGAACATTGTGACTGATAAAGTGACCGATCCATAGTCACACCATAGTTGATATGTGTCAGGTTTGGTTTTATTTAGTTGTTTTCAGTCATGTCCAATTCTTTTGAGGTTCTCTTGGCAAAGATACTAGAATGGTTTGCCATTTCCTTTTCCCATTTGTTTTACAGATGAGGGAACCAAAGCAAAGAGAGTTAAGTGACTTGCCTAGAGTCATACAGCTAGTAAGTGTGTCAGACTAGATTTGAATGCAGGTCTTCCTGACTCCAGGCCCAGTACCCTATCTACTTCACCATCTAATTTCCATCAGGGGCAGGACCTAAACCCAGCTCTTCTTGACTCCAACTCTCTATTGACACTACACCACAATACTTTACTTGTTTGTGTTTCATCAATTCTGCCAAATCATGAGCTTTTGCTGTAACACAAAGTCCTTAACAATTGACAAGTCGGGCTCTAGACCTGCTAGATATTTTTTCAGATCCGTTGCAAGTTGTTTTTGCTAATCACTTCTGGTCATCATGACCTGCCCACCACCAAAACAATAGTGTGATGCAGGGGAGAGGGGGCTGGGCTTGAAGTCGGGAGAACTACCTTCCTATTAGATTTCTGCCACTTACTAGCTGTATGACCCTAGGGAAATCACTCAACCTCTTTAACCTGAGGATTGTTGTGGCTGACTTCTGCCCAACAACGTCTTGCCTAAATCTAAATCCGCCCAGTAACAGGAGGCTCTATCTTTTGACAAGAAAACCTTGTTATTTTCTGTGTACATGACTGACTCCTATGGTTTGTGCCCGTATCTTTGAATGTTGCAAGTTAAGTTCCCTTCTTTGTGTCCACATCCCTAAACTGTTTTGTAAATATCCAACACACCTGCATCTCCTTTCCTACCTCCCCTTACCTACCTGCTTCCTCCTTTCTGACTTCCTTTCCTGTGGTTAACTGCCCATGTAGGAGCATACCCCCCATTCCTAGCTGAGTGCCCAAAACTTGGGTATAAAAGTAAGCCCCTGTCTTATCTCAGGCGGCTAGTGATCCTAAGGACTAGCACACTGCTTTTTGAGTCAATAAAGCCCTCTTGACTAAGAGAACCTCTGCCCCCTGAATTCTTTCTGGACAACCTGACTCCAAACATCATCAGCCTCTTCAAAGATCAAGTGAGATAAAGAAACAGGCAACCTCATTAATTCAATAAAATTCCACATGTACTTATTAAATGCCTACTGTGGGAAAAGTTCATTCTATTGTTTGAACTTAGCCTTGCATGGCTGAGAAACCAGAACGGTTGCTTAGAGAATAAACTTATTTAATTCTTAACTTAGGACCTAGGTTACACTGAACACAGTCAGATTCAAAGATTAATGCAAGGATCTTTATCCTGCTACACATCTCAAGCAACCCATATGTCTTATTTGGAAACTGTCTCCATGCTGGCCAATTTTATATTGTTTCCTTGCTCCTTTGTTTGAATCCTATATAATGTGTAATTTACAGACACTGGAGTGAGGCAAGTGGGCCACCCTTATTTTGGCTTTCCCTTCTGTTGGATGACTTAATAAATTTCTTAATTATTTCAGTTTTTGAATTTTGTTCTCAGCCTACCATTACTATGTGTAAGTCAGTGTTAGACACTGGGGATACTAAGACAAAATGGAAAAAAAAAAGTCCCTCCCCTCAAGGAGCTTACATTCTATATAATAGCTACATTAAAAAACTGTATGTCTGTTATTATTATAACTATCATGATTATTAAGTGTCTACTATTTTTATTACTATTACTACTACTAGTACAGACCAAGGCAGCCATAGCAATCCAAAACCGAAATTAAGAACAAAAACAATGTGTAGCAGCACCTGGAATATATTCTCATACTTGTCCACTCCTAAGAAGATAGATATCTTGGGATCAAAGTACTTTGCAGGTTTGTGTCTAATCAAATATAGTTAAATACATAGCCCATGAGCTTCACTGAATTATTTGCCTTTACTAGTCAGCCAGAGGACACCATTAATTTAAAGCAATGCACTTAATAAGGTTAGTAAAAGAAATAACAATAGAATATCCACTCCTAACCTCCCCCATAAACTTGGGGCATGCTGTCTTACAAATACATATAACCAGTCAGTGAAAAGAGCAGACACCCATATAATTAACAGTGCACACATTTAAGTAGTACATAGGGCATCTGCATGGGGTGGTCAGTTCATGTTTCTAACCCTGCCTGGTCGTGGCTGTCTTATGGTGTTATTATGCTATTCTTGCTAGGGTACTCTCCTCTAGAAAAGGCACTCTCTTCTTGTTGTCTTGGCTATTGTTGTTTCTCACTGCTTCCACCTACTGGGATTCAACCGGAAAGGAAAAGATTGACATTTTCAATCAATCAATTAATCAAGAAACATTTATTAAGCACCTATTATGTTCCAAGCACTGTGCTAAGTTGGAGGTGGATAACAGTTGTATTTATTACTGGCCTGTGGAACAGTTTGAAAGGCCCCAAATCCATTAATTGCCATTAATTTGTATATATGTTGTTTTCTCCAAATCGAATATAAACAAACCGTCATAAGAGAATTTCTGGCTTAACTTCTGTTGAACATGAATTTTTGAGAGAATATAATTGACTCTATTTTATTATGTATTTGTCAAGTAGGTAACCCCTACAAGAATGGTAGAAACCACTATAACAGCTGGTTCTCTTCAGTGTCTTTCTTTGCTCCCCTAATTGGTACAAAAAGACTTCACTAATGTCATAAGAGAATTCTTTTGGCTTGGCTTTATTACTTCCATTTACTTAAGATGACAGGTCACATAACTCTCTAGAGCTTGCAGAATTTAGCTAAGACCCAGCTTTAGTTCAGGTAATTAACTGGTTTGTGATAAGAGAATTTCTGCCTCAACTTTATTACCTTTATAATTTGACCCATGGTGAGCTCCATTGCTAATGGTTAGTAGGTAAATTCTAGCTATATTCCCAGTGTTTACTGTCCAGTTTATTATTTTACCCAATATAGATATTTACCTTTTTCGTATCTGTTCTTTGATGTATAAATCTTCCCTTTCCCTTTCTTCCCTCTGTAAAATTCCATTCTATCCACGCTGCCTATGTAAGTAAAACCTATATAACATATAGCTTACGACTTCTGGCCCATTGGTTTTTGTATACTGTGGGTCTATGTTCTGAATATCCAATAAACTGTTTTTTAAAATATTTCTACATTTTGATAAGTATGATTGGCAGCAGTATGAATCCTTGGACAATATTTTTTATGTGCCTAAAAAGGGAGGATTTCAGGTTCTGAAATGTCCCCTTGCTCTTATCTAACTCATCAGATAGTTCTGATTTAGTGAAACCAGCTACGCTAACAATTACACATCCCTCATCTATCTCCTGTAGCTAATTATATAAATTCTCCTTAACAAGCATACTTTATTTCTTTGTACATTTGTAACAACAATGCTACTTGCCGCTACTGTGGCTGTGTAAGACCAATAACACCAGCACACAGGAGGGCTGCTAGCACAGATTCTTTGATCTGCTTTTCTAAGGAAAGCAACTTTAAGGGGTTTACAATCTCACTTTAATTAAACGCACATATATCATTCACTTAGTTCAGGGAGAAAAGTCAGCACCCTGAACTTCGAAGAACACACAAACAGAAATTACAAGCAGAAATTATATAAACAGAGCAAAATAACACAAATTAGCAGACAGGCTTCTAGCTGTCTAAGATATTACATACATAGTTACCACAGAGAGAAGCACCAACATTTGGGTTTTCAAAGCGGGGGGAGGCTCCTTAATGGCTACCGAGAGTTTCCGCACCAACACTCTTTCAATGAGTGTGCCTCCAAAGCAAAAAGCTAACCTCAGAGTATATATACATTTCTTCAGGGTCAGAGGGCATCATGACCATGCAACTCAAACCCATGTGACCTAAGCCTTCCCATGACTTAAGCAGGTCAAAGACTCCTGATTCAATCAAAGACTCTTGATTGAAACAAGGGTAAGACTCAAAGGCACTTGATTGTCTTAGTGCTGAAAAGCACTCCAAAACAAAAGACAACAAAAAGTCCCACTTTACTTGCCACTACAATAATACACAGCAATTTTTTTTTTTGTGTAACTGAATTTTTTTTTTTATGTAGTTCAGTTGTGAAGGTTACACATCACCAACACCTGCTGGTAGGGTCTCGGTGTCTCTCTCTCTCTCTCACACACACACACACACACACACACACTCACTCTCTCTCACATATACCCAGATTCCCTGTCTCTCTCTCACGCACACACACAGAGTATAATAAAATCTGTTTGTTCTGTCTTAATGGGCATTAGCTACTCCAACTAATATCTAAATTAATGCAACACTCCCTTAATGCAGGTGTTTCATTTTTTTTTTGTCTTTTTTTCCCCAGGCCCTAGCACAGTGCCCTGCTTGAAATACTTTAAGTGTGTAATGTGGTTTGTCCTTTATTCTTGAAGAGGACCATGACATCAGGAAGATGATCCCATGACTTGTAAGTGAATTGGATTTAAGTGAGGGAGGGCTGTGTAAGGTCACCAGCCTCATTTTCTCCTCCAGAGCCATCTGGGTCCAGTGGTCAGATATAGAGCAGGACAACTGGAGACGGCCCAGCAAACATTTGATAAATGTTTCTTGAATTGTATGATTGAGTTTGTATAGTACAGTGGAAGGAATTGTGGATTTGTAAATCAAGGGCAAGGACTATAGTGTTACTTTTTTTGTATCCAAAGCACTTATGCATAGTGCCTGGCACAAGTAATGTGACGTTTAAAAAGTTTGAGAGACATACTTTCTGGGTAATTAGTTGTTTTATTAATAATGCTAGTATTTTTTTTAATTTTTAGTTTGCAACACACGATTCTACATAATTTTGAGTTCCAGATTTTCTTCCCTCCCTTCCCTCCTCCCTCCCCAAGACAGAATGGAATCCCATATAACTTCCATGTATAACTTGGCATTGAATTAATTTACACACTAGTCAAGTTGTGGAAAAGAATTATGACCAATGGAATGAATTATGAGAAAGAAGAAACATAACCAAAATTAAAACCAAAAACACAACCCAAACAACAACAAATACAAAAGAGAGGAAAAAAAGGCGAGGGGAGAAAAAGGCAGGCATGAATAATGCTAGTATTTTAATAAAGTCAGTGGGAGTCTCAAATACCAAAGACCCTCATGGTGGCAGGCTCAAGGATTATATGCCCCTCTAAAAATGGATATTCTAGAGAGCCACAATCAACTCTGATTTTTTAATAAGTAATGAGACAGAATAAATACCCCAATGAGAGGCTGGACCCATTCCAATGAACCTAATTATATCATTTACCTCCAATAGAGAGGTAAATCACCCTCCAGCCTTTGGCAATCTAATCAAATCATGTATCCCTACCCAAACCTAAGCCGAGAACAATGGGCTTCCCCACCCTAGATTAAATTTCTTTTAAGGTTAGGTGGGTTCTGACTATGGCTGAGAAGAAAGTTAATTCAGTCTTCAGAGACTGACTCCTGAAATGAGGACTCCAGAAAAAGGGGAACTCTGGATCTCCCCAAATCACCAGTCACCAACAATCATCTCTCAGTAATCACTGTTTCTTTATCTATAAAATGGAGGTTACAATATTTGCACCATCTTGCTTGTTTTGATTGAGTGATTTTGAATCCTAGCTCTGACACACTTTCATTGTGACCTTGGGCAAGTAAGTCCCTTAACCTGAGGAAAATTAATTTTAATACTGTATCATTTAATTACTAATATTAATTGGTAATATTCCCTTCTCTGTTCAAAAGGTCATTTCTTACATTAGTTTAAAGAGAAACCACACTCAGCACATTTTAGCTGAGGAACATAAACTACTGCCAGCTCCCAAGACCTCTACCTGGGCAGAGACCCTTTTGTTTATCGTTTGAAACATACTTACATTGTCTAGGAACAAACAATACTCGTTGGGAGGTCAGAAATGTTTTAATTATGGTTTACATTTATTCCTCCTGAATAAATGGATACATGCCCTGAACAGAGTACAGGAGAAAGTACAAAGGACTCAGATGGACATCAATCCTTTTATAGACCCTCCCCTTGAATCTCCTGCCAGGCTCCTCATTGGCCAGATACAACCCCGTGACTCCTTATATCATGCCCTTCTCTAAGCATGCATACAGGCCTCTGACCTTTCACCCAACCAACCTGAGACCTGGTCTCTTGCCAGATCAGAGCTCTGATTGGAAGCAGCTCCAATTGTAGAAGGGGAGAAGAAACCCAGGGATGCAGGGATCCCAAACCAAAGTTCCCAGGGTGAGGCCACCTAGAATGAATTCACAGAGCCAAGCATTCTTTAAGTCAAGGAGGCAAAGATTTATTACACTTTTCAGCGGGCAAGAATTCTTAGGGAACCTGCAACCACAGAGGGGTGCATGGGAGAGTTTTTATAAAAGATTAAAGGGGGAATGTTTCAACAATCTGGCTAGCAGCTTCTGTGGGGGTGTAAGATCCACCCACAGCCGGCACCCAGAAAGCGGGCAACAGCACATGTTCTTTTGATCTGCTTAACTAAGGAAAGCAAGGTTAAGGGGTTGGCAAGCTTACTTTAATTCAGCACACAAATATCATTCACTTAGTTCAGGGGGAAAAAGCCAGCACACTGAACTTCAGAGCAAAGTACAAACAAATTACAAACATCAACAGACAGACCCAATACAATTCATAGTTACCAACATCTAGGTTCAGCCAGGGAGCTCAGAACAAGGGCTGGCCCAGAGTCACTCGAGCCACCACTGCTGCGGCAAAGAGCTCCAAGGAAGAAGAGGCCAGTCCCTGGCTTTTATATCTTTGTCAGTGTCAGAGGTGAGTCACACATTCATCTCACCCAGTGACCTAGAATCGACACAAAGAGGCAACTTAAACCCACGTGGTCTAAAGCCTCTGCTGTTCCAGACAGGTAAACTAGGCCCTCCCTGGAGTTAGCCCCACCTTAGGCCCCACCTTCATTGCCAATCCACACCCACATAGGTTTTACACCCAATAGGAGTTTGGGCCTGGGGCTTAGCACTATTAAGACTCAATGAAATACACTGAATTACTCGACGCAAACAAAAGCCAAACTCTTCAAGGGCACTTGTTGAACTAAGTGCTAAGGAGCCCATTTTACTTACCAACACAGGGAAACATGTCAGTTTGGTGTTTGGGGGTGCGCAGGCACATTACCCAGAGTTCTCTAAGAAATATGGGGCGGGGGGTCTTTACTGTGAAACATCACCAAGTTCACTGTCAGTTGGGGCTAAAGGGGAATAGTTTCTCATCTAGTGTTGCTAGACAAAATACTATGTCTGGGATACGTGTTAGTATGACTCAGTATACAGTCAGTTATCAGCATCTGGAAATCAATCTATAATTGGCCACAGCTGCTTACTGAGGAAGAAGCTGAGATAAATTGGGTCATGCTGGCCTTTAGCTAGAGAGAGACAGCTTGGGACAGAATATGTTTTGAGAACTAGATATGTTTTGGAATTGGGGTTCAGGCACTGTATTGGGGATCGGATGGGTTCTTAGCACTTGTTCAGCCAAGTGCCCGTGAAGAGTTTGGCCTTTGTTTCCTTTGATTAATTCAGCGTCTTTGATTGAGTTTTACTAGGTGCTAAGCCCCAGGCCCAAACCCCTATCTATTAGGCGCTAAGCCTATGTGGGTATGAATTGGTAACTAAGGTGGGGAGCCAGGTGGGGCCAGTGAAGGGAGGTGCTAACACCAGAGCCAATCCAAGGAGCCTAAGTTCTGGTCCCTCAGATGACATTTGATGACATCTGAAACTATAAAAAGAGAAGACAGAGCTATTTGCTTAAGGGTCTCACTCCTGGAGAGGCCAGACTCTGGGCAGCCACTCTAAGGCCCTCCGGCTGAACTCAGATATTGACGGTTTTCTTGGTAACTACGAATTGTATTTGGTCTGTCAGTCAATGTTTGTAATTTGTTTGTATTTGCTCTGAAGTTCAGGGTGCTGGCTTTTTCCCCTGAACTAAGTGAATGGTATTTGTATGCTGCATTAAAGTAAACTTGTTAACCCCTTAATGTTGCTTTCCTTAGTAAAGCAGATCCAAAGAATCTGGGCTTGCAGCTTTCTGTGAGCTGGTTGTTGTTGATTTTACACCCCCCACAGCAGCTGCTAGCCAAATTATTGAAACAGGCACAGGCATCCAAGCAGAGGCTATTAGAATTTAGAGTCCAAGCACAAGCACCTTATCACAATCAGTCACCTGACCTATACTCTGCCAAAGCTGGGGGGACAGGGGCGGAAGAAGACTGCTCCCAGTGTGGAAACAAAACCACTCCCTCATCTCTTACATTTATTCTGTAAGCAAAAGCCAGCTGGAGCCAAATCCTCCTCTAGGGACATGTTTCCTTGTCCTTTCTACTCCCCTCATCAATATTTGGTGTGACCTGGTCTAGAAAAGGGAGACTAAGTCAGTGAAAACTGGATTGAGATAGTTTATGGATTTTTTTTTTAGCCAAAGATTGCTAGAGGAAACTGGGTTTCATAAACCAGCTAACATTTCTGAAGTGCCCAGGAAAGTAAGCCACATTTGAAAGCCATTTTCCTTAACTATAGGGAAACTGTAGGGATCTGCCCACCTGAGGAATAATTCCTTTCCCCACAACTCTTCCGCCTCTCCCCATTAGATCGTAAATAAATTTCTTGAGCACTGGCACTGTCTTAGTTTTTATTTGTATTTATATTCCTAGTGCTTAGCAGTGCAGATATAGTAGGAACTTGATAAATATGTATTGCATTGTTTTGTAAATGAAGGGGTTAGAAATAAGGAACACTAAGGTCTATTCTAGCTCTTAATCTTGGGGGGTTAGAATCATCACATTCATAGCTGCAGTTTTTCTTTTCTGTCCAAGTTTCTGTTCCCTAGGAATCAGCTTTGATCAGTTCCCGGTCTTCTCATCAGAGGTAGGGCAGGTGTGTACAGTATTACTCACATCTCCCTCTTTCTGCAGATGTCTAGTGCAAGGTTGTACAGGCAAAATTTTATCTTGATACAGTGATAAAGTTCCAAGCCAAAAGGCTTGGCCTTGATTATGCTCCTCCTCTACCCTTTGTGGATGAGGGTCATCAAAAATCTCCAGCAATATCGACTCTATTCCATCAAGTCCCTGAGAAAGGTATAAAAATCTCTCCCCTTTTGATGGGGATGGGATCTGAACCCCCAAAAGGAAAAAACCATGTCTTTGGGATCAGGACCCCAAAAAGGAAAAGCCCCTGGACTTTCCCACATGGCTCAGGTCTCCGGCACTCACCTGGGGCAATCGGCCCTTCCCAGTTAATTAACTACCTTTTCATTGTCTACATCTGGCCCCACCCTAGACTGCCATTCCCTTAATTCCATCTAGATCCCTTCTCTGTTCCCAGTTTTCTGTATAAAATATCCATCTTGCCTCCAAGAAAGTGCCCAGATTCCTTAAGATTCTAGCAAATATGGCGGATTTTTAGAATTGTAAGGAATGATTAAGCTTTTGTTTCCACAGAAATCACGTGACACATGATTTACAAAACCTAAGGAGTCATATATGTCAAAAAGTCTTTCACTTATTGGACACTGGGCAGGGAATGGGGGTGAGGGGGCGGGGAGGACAGCTAGGTGACACAGTGAGTACAGTACCAGCCCTGGAGTCAGGAGGGACCTGAGTTCAAATGTGGCCTCGGACACATGACAGCTGGGTGACCTTGGGCAGGTCACTTAACCCCAATTGCCTTGCCTTCCCCCCTCCAAAAAAAAGAGAAGAAAATCACTTATTTTACTTATGGCTAGTGCAAGAAATAAACTGGTTATAGAAAATATAGTTGGGGATGTTGCAGCGCTCTTGAGCAGGCATTCCTTTCTTTGTTCTCTGAGTAAACTTGGAGAATGTCTCTTCCTGTGTCAACAACTACAAAGGCCAGATGAAGCTCCATTAAGGATGAGGTACCTTAACCTAAAACAGTATCTTAAATAATGGAACTTTTCTTACCTATGTTAGGTTATGTTAATGGTAAAGGAAACACTGATTTCCTGGGTTGTAATTTCAATTGATACTTTGTCAACTCTTATCAATTGAGAAAATTCCTTTCTCATGCTACGGTTAAACCTACGTGGAGGTCATAAATCTGAGTAATGCAGACATCCTGAGTGAGGATTGTTGTAAAAAGTATTTAGGACTTGAAATGTGGGGAGTGGGAAATGTAAACGGGGGCAGAAACTCATAGGGTGGGATGGTTTAGGGTTTTGGATGTCTCCTAAGAATAAAAAGGAGTGAAAAGAGGAGTGGTCTTGGGGTAGGGGCACTGATAATACTAATATTACTTGACTAGACTAAGTAAATATATATTAATAGATAAGTATAAAAGAAATAATCACTACCCCTATGGAATCACACTAAACTGAATAATATTGATAGGAATAAAGTAGGGGTTAAATTAATCATTTGACACACTGGTGGAGGCTCTTTAGTAACAGTACTAGAAACCCAACGCCTCTGGGTACCCTAAAACTCTGAGAATAGTAGTCAGCTGACCAATGGAGTTAATGTGAATGGGATTTGGGGAAGTAGCTCCAGAGAGGGTGTTTTACCAGGTTTCTCTGAATCTGCCCCTTTCCGCACTTCTTATAGTGAAATAATATTCCATTATATTCACAGTGTTTAGCCATTCCCCAATTTATGGGTAACATTTTTTTCCCCCAGTTCTTTACTACAGCAAAAAGTGCTGCAATATTTTTGTGTATATAGGTCCTTTCTCTCTTCCTTTGATCTCTTTGGGCTACATATCTGGTGGTATCACTAAGCCAAATGGTATTCCTAACAATTACATTTATGTCCCTATGGCCTAGTACAGTGTCTAGCATATAACAGGCATTCAACATATGTTTTTGTTGATTGATGTATCAACAATCTGGCTAGCAGCTGCTCTGAGGGTGTAAAGACAACAACAACTAGCACACAGAATGCTGCAAGCCCAGGTCCTTTTCATCTGCTTTACTAAGGCAAGCAACGTTAAGGGGTTAACAATCTTACTTTGTTCCAGTATACAAATATCATTTACTTAGTTCAGGGGAAAAAACCAGCACCCTGAATTACAGACCAAATATAATTCATAGTTATCAACATCTGGGTGTTCAGCCAGGGAGCTCATTATAACAGCTGGCCCAGAGTCACATGCCACTCCTGCTGTGGCTCAGAGCTCTGAGAGCACGTTAACCTCTGCGCTTATATATCTTGTTCAGGGCCTAGACCTCACCCAGGCTGGGCTTGGAAAAGTTCCCCACCCCCAGTATCACATCAGATACAAATCAGTGGCTCCCAATTGTCTCAGTTCTGAGAAATACAAAAACATCCAACTTTATCTGCCCCATTCAAACAAAGGCCAGAATTATTAAAGGTCAACAGCAAAAAGTCCCACCTTAACTACTATTACAATTTACTGGTTCTAAGATTCTCAAACTGGTCTCCCCAAAGAATAGCTCTATAACAGATCCCTGTTTTCTTTAAAGGCAAGCAGAAATGGGTGGCTATGAACCACAACAATTCAAATCAACCTCTCTGCCCACAGTTTTTGAGATACAAATTCTCTCCTGATCAACTCTCCACACACTTACCTACCATGTACATATTGCGTCTTTTTGTTAGATTGCAAATGCCTTGAAAGCAGATACTATTTTTTATTCAAAGTGACCAGGGCAAGGTATGACTCCCCTTTTGTGTGATTCTTTTATTAACTGAAAGAGGCAGGGAGAAAAAACAAAAATTGTGTTTGAGAAACACAGAAGAAAGCATACTGAAGAGGAACATAATCCCCTGAGAGGAACTGAGAGAAAAACAAAAATGCTTGAGGAAAGGTAGAGATAGTTCTGAGAGGACCTGACTGGAAGCTACCTACAAGCTTGGAGATTTTTAGCGATGCTAAAAATGGCAAATTAGACATTAGAAACCAATGAAAGATAATATATGTAGTAGCTATGATAGGGATAAGATCTGAATTCACAAAAGGAAAAGACGGTGTCTTTGAGATCTGGACCCCTAAAAGGAAAAGCCCCTAGACTTTTCTATGAGGCCCAGGTCCCTAATCGGCCCTTCCCACGTAATTAACTGTCCTTTCATCATCTTCACCTGGCCCTACCCTAGATCCCTACTCCCCTAATTTCATCTAGACCCCTTCTCTGTTCCCACAGTCTTCTGTATAAAAGATCTGTCTTGCCTCCATGTAATATCAATTAGGTTGGGGCTTTCTTACCGTTTTAAAATGATTGTCTTTGAGTCTTACTAGGTGCTAAGCCCCAGGCCCAAACCTCTATTAAGTGCTAAACCTATGTGGGTGTGAATTGGTAACTAAGATGTGGCACCAGGTAGGGCTAACTAAGGGAGGCCTGATTGGTTCTTTGTTCCTAAGTTTGCCCCAAACCCCTAATTACTAGGTGCTAAGCCTATGTGGACGTGAAGTTCCCAGGATCCTAAGGGGAGGTGCTAACTCCAGAGACAATCACAGGAGCCCAAGTTCTGGTCACTGGATGTCGACATTTGATAACGTCTGAAACTGTATAAAAGGAGAAGACAGAGCTGTGTGGTACGAATTTACGAATCCAAGAATTAAAAACAGAGGCATCTCAAGGTGAAAGTAGAAAGGAAAAGTTATTATGATCCTGCGGGAAAGAGCAACTCCAGGCACCAAAAGGACCAGGGGTCCTCTCAGTGTCAGAGCACCCCGGACACAGAGAATTGGGGTGTTTATATAGGTCCCTAACCGTAGTTCCCCCTCCCAACCTCCTTCCTCTCAGCTTGCAGACGTAAGCTTTGAGGGTACAGTCTGGACGTGATAAATCTACCTAGTGACAATCGCAAGGAACAAATAGCATGGTTATTTTTGACAAGCAGGTGACAGACATAAGCTTCCCACCATTCTTATCCATTCTCCAATCAATCTGAAGTGTTAAATCTATCTTAATGACAATGAACAAATGGTTTGGTTATCTGTGACAGGCAGAAGTCAGTTGTTGGTTACCTCATCTTCACATCTGTGGCAAACTAGCCTTTCCCATCACCCTTACATCTGTGACGGATATCCCCAGCACCCTTATACCTTGTCTCCCATCATTAATATACCTAACTGGTCTTGTACGTCTACCTTTGTAGTAGGAAGGCCGAATTTACGATCTCAAAAAGGATCATATATATATATATATCTGAATGGTT
>CM053625.1:275097056-275179771 GCA_028646595.1 Phalanger gymnotis | reverse complement strand
TCACTGATTGAAGGGGCTACAGCCAATTCTGCCCGGCTCCCGGTCTGGTTGGTCTGTTCCGCTACCAGCTTTGTGGGGTAGAACCTTCCCAGTGACCATCCAGGCTGTCTTGCTTCCCTCTGCTATTTTGTTGGTTTTGCAGCTGTAGAATTTGTTCAGAGCCATTCTTACAGGCGTTTGGAGGGTCCTGGGGGAGAGCTTAAGCAAGTCCTTGCTTTCCAGCCTCCATCTTGCCCTCAAGACGATTAGGCTTATTTTCTTAGAAGATACATGCAATAGTGATTCTGTTTAAGTTTTTTCAACTTTTGTGGCTTAAGAAGATATACAAGATTGCTGTGTATCAAAAATTATTTCTTCGTGTGTCTCTGTAATTTTTGTCTATAAAAAAAGTCTTATTAGAAGCCTAATCTTTTACTAATATTGTTTATGCCTAGAAATTATATAATCTTAAACTGTGGGTTATGCTGATCTCAGAGACCCTCCACAGAAGCCAGAGTACTTGTTCTGAATCCACCCAAAATTGAATCTGTCTAGCCAGGTCTTAGGTCTATCCATAAAGCTTGACATTTGGGTTCCCCAATAACATGTATTTTGGCTTTGCCCTAATTTTATTGAATATTTATACTTGCTGGTAAATATCTCAGGCAATCTTATCTGGATGACTTACCCCACTCACTCAAAGGGGAAGTATTTCCTGCCCTAATAGCATCTTTTGATTTTGTAAAGAATATGCTTTACTAATCTTGTAATAGCTATAATTTGTCAGCATCTGTGGTAGGTAAGACTTCACCATTTCCACATAACTAATTTCCTGGGTACCAATCAGAGCCTTTGAGTAGCTTCACAAAATATTCAGTGTTTTCGGTTGGACTACAAAATAGGATGCATTTGCCATTATTCATTGGACAATCCATTCAAGATTTACTTTATATTTAGTTACAATGTTTACATTGTGTGTGTGTGTGTGCGCGCGCGCGAGTCTCTGTGTGTAACAACAGTGCTACTTACTGCTACTGTGACTATGTAAGGCCAATAACACCAGCACCCAGGAGGGCTGCTAGCACAGGTTCCTTGATTTCTAAGGAAAGCAACTTTAAGGGGTTAATAATCTTACTTTAATTAAGCACAAACAGAAATAACAAGCAGAAATTACAGAGCAAAATAACACATCAGCAGACAAACTTTTATCTGTCTGACCATAGTAATACATACAGTTTACCAGAGAGAGAAGAACCAACCTCTGGGTTTTCAAAGCCGAGGGGCTCCTTAATGGCTACCCAGAGTCTCCACATCAACACTCTTCCAGTGAGGGAGCCCCAAACAAAATGCTAACCTCAGACTATTTATACAGTTCTAGAGGGTCAGAGTGCTTCACACCCCTCAAGGGCTTCACACTTCTCCTCACCTAACTAGCAAGAGTGTGGGCCTTCTTACAAACAAAGGCAAGCCTTAATCAAAGGGACTTGATTGCCTTAGTGCTGAGAAGCACTCCAAAACAAAAAGTCCTACTTTGCTTGCCATTATGGTGTGTGGGTGTGTGTGTAAGAGATTTGTATTTTGATCTCTTGCTATAACCTGGAAAACTTGTAACATAGGTGAACTATATTATGTGTTTTGATACCTGTGTTCAAATTCTTTCCATGAGCTTGTGGTTAGGCCTTCTGGTTGTGAAATTGCTGTGTACTACTTTATATATAGCTTAAATTTACTAGTGAGGAAACCACAGTGATACTTGCTATTCAAAATCAAAAGATTTTTTTTCCTCTTTAAGTGTTATTTTCTCATTCATTGAATTCAGATTTCATCTTTTTTATTACTGCTTTGTCGACTTTGAAGGCCTCTTGGAAACTACCACATGAAAGCATTGTTAAGGTAATTGATCCAAATGTTAATCTGCTATCTTCTTTTGACTACAGCTCTTGTGACTTCTCTCCTGGTGATTTGGTTTGGGCCAAGATGGAAGGTTACCCCTGGTGGCCTTGCCTTGTGTATAACCACCCCACTGAAGGAACATTCATCAGAGAAAGGGGGAAAACTTTCCGTGTCCATGTACAATTTTTTGATGACAATCCAGTGAGGGGCTGGGTTAACAAAAGGCTTGTAAAGCCATATACAGGTAAGAGATTTGCTCTTTAAGTAGGAAACTAACAAAGTTTTATCTTTTTTAAAAAACATGTTGAATGTATAGATTTACATCCTCATGTACAATCATCTTTTTTATTACACTATGTTATGGAAAAGCTTGTTTTATTTCATGAATTTAAGAAAATAAATAAATGTAGCTTTTTTCATTTCTGCTAAGTGATAGGAATGTCTTTTGTAGTACTACTATCAAAGATTATGGTATGAGAAAGTGAAATTTAAAGTCATAGATTTGAAATTGGAAGGGATCTTAGAGGTCATCTAGTGCAATATAAATGAGGAAATTGAGACCCAGACAGGTGAAGTGACATGTCTGTAGTCACATGGATAGTATGTGCCAGAGCTGGGATTTGAACCCAAGTCTTCAGATTGCAAATCTGGCTCTTTTCCCACTGTGTCATTGATCAGAGCTTTTGTGTTAAAATGGGATTTCTCTATCTGCTTGCTAACCTTTTGCAGTTGGATTCCACTTTGTTGTCTTCCTTAAAGGAAAAGAGATGTTGTTAATTGCCAAATAGACTTTGATGCTCAAATAAGATTAAGAAGAGGGAGGGAGGGAGAGAGAGAGAAGAGACATGGTTTGGTCAAGAAAGGGAAGGCTAGAAAGTATTAAATTATTTGTCCAAGTTCATATATAGAGAGCTAGAAGAGATGTCAGGCCATTTAATCTATTTTACTTGCATATAAAATTTTATATTTAGGATCAGTTAAAATCAGCTATTCATCCCATTGCTGTCTAGTTGCACTTATTTTTAATTTGGTTTAGGGACTGCTTATGCTTAAGTATTCAGTCCAGAAATAAATGTAATTTAAAGATCCCTGGACTGGGAACTGGGAGACAGACCCCTGGTAGAGTACCAGCATTACAACTTGCTAGATGACTTCATCCATTGTCTAACGGGAGAGACAACATATACATAATTAAGTACTTACAAGATACTTACAAAGTAAATGGGAAGTAATTTTAGGCAAACACTTTAGCAGCTGGGTCGGAAAGGGGAATGGAAGAGACCAGGAAAGGTCTTCTGCAGATGATGAAATTTGAACTTGAGAAACTTTAAAGGAAATCACAGAAACCAAGAGGCAGGCAAGCAGGAGGCAGATGGAGTGTCATGTAAACAGTAGCAAAAGTAAGCCAGTGTAGCTGGAGTGTAGATTAAGTAAAAGGGGAAGTGAAGTGTAAAAAAACTGGAAAGGTAGGAAGGCACCAGGTTATAAAGAACTTTAAATGCCAGATAGAGACCTTTATATTTGATCTTGGATGTACTAGGGAGTCACTGGAGTTTATGGAGCAGGTGACTGACATGGGCAGATAATCTACACTTTGGGAAAATCATTTTGGCCATTGAGTGGAGATGGATGGAAATAGGGATTCGCTTGAGGCAAGGGGGACCAGTTAGGATGGCTGTGAAGAGAGTGTATAAATGACAAGATTTGTTAGCAGATTGGATGTTTGGGATGAGAGTGAAGGATCCAGGATGACACAAGTTGTTTGCTTGGTTGTTTGGGAGGATGATAGTACTAGTTTTTTATAATTTTAATTTTCTGGATTTATGTAACTAGTAACATATAACCCTTGTAATAGGTGTCAGTTTAAAAAAATCTTTAAAAATAGCAAATTTTAATGATCAAGGAAAGTAGCTTCATAGAAGGACATTTCTTTTTCATTTGTGTTTGTACTTGTACACTGGGCCTGATGCTGCTTAACATTTAAAAAAATTTTTTTAAAGCGGATTTTCTTGAAATTTTTACCTTTGCAAAAGATTTAAAAAGTTACTTGGAGGGTTTATAAATACATTTTGCTACTTCAGGAATTCCCCGTTCATTTGCTGAGTAGAATCTGTTCTTAGCCATTCTTCCATCAGTACTTATTAGTAAACTTTTTCTTTCCAGGTTCAAAATGTAAGGAAGCCCAGAAAGGAGGTCCTTTTTATACTGCAAAGCCTGAAATACTCAGAGCAATGCAACTGGCAGATGATGCCATAAGTATAGAGAAGAATAAGCGGCTTGAATTAGCAGTTTGTGATGAGCCTTCAGATCCAGACGAGGAGGAGATGGAGGTAGTAACATTAATTTTGCAACCATTTGAGTTCTGTTTGTTCTGATAGATAAGAAAATGGAAAGTTGTCTTTAGACAACTTTTTTAGGGATAGGAATATCTCTAGGTATAGTATATGTGTGTGTACATATGTATATACCTACATATGCCAAAATACAACATATGCAATAATACAGTGACATGGAACTTGTAGCATATGTACTTTGGAGAGTGTGAATTCCTGCCATTTTAAGGTAGAGTGATGTTAATAGACTACTCTTGTGGCCTAAGATCTTAAGCCATCCACCAAATTTGTCAGGGTACTGGGATGGAGTGTGCTTTTTTGGAAGGGTTACTAAATGTGTGTGTTAATGGGGAATGTTTGCATGAGAGAGGTTATTTCGTTGCTAATATTAAACTTAAATATCTAATATTCAAGAATGTTTTCAACTTCTTACATCTGGATAGTATTTGATGATATAATTCAAGTCTGCAAATATAGGACATATAATGATAAGAGTAATGCTGTGAATCTTTACCTGTGAACAGGTCTAAAATATCTATTGTTGCCTGAGAAGAGTTGGGCAGATGGATTGCAAGCTTCTTTGTATTCTTTGCTAATATAACCATTGAGATGAAGCAGAACTGGGCATAGTACTTGAAAACAAGCAAATAAGAGTATTTATTAGACCTACACTATGCACAAGAAGTTTAGCACAGCATATTGGTTAAAGAGGAACTGGCCTCAGAGTCAGAAGACTAAATTCTGATACATTCAAACATCCCATAAGACAGAGTTGCACAATTGCCTGTATGTATTATTAGAAAGAATTTCCTCACCGTGAATTCTCTACACCAATAAAACAGTTCTGGACCACACAACACATATTGCTTAAACTTCTTTGCTGTAGAAGCCCTGGTTTTTAAAAGTTATAGATCATTGAATCTTACCGTCGGAGGGGAATCTTTTGAGGTCATCCGATTTAAATTGTGTAATGGAAAGCAGAGTGGCTCTGTGGTGTCAGAGGATTTGAGTTCAAATCCTGCCTCTCACACAATACTTCCATGACCGTACGGAATTCACTTAACTTCCCTGGGCCTCATTTTCCTATAAAATGCAAGGTTGGACTAGAAGTCACCAGACCTTCTGTTTAGGTCCAAATTTCTGATCCAGTGACATTTTACAGATGAACAAACTGAGACACAGATCACATAGCAAGCAAGTGTAGAGACATAAGAAGTTAAACAAGCTAACTTCCCTATACTCTCTCTTTGAGAACACAAGTGTCCTTAAAAACTAATATGTTAGAGGGTAGTTTCCAAGGTCAGACTTAGCAGGTGTCCAAGCCCATCTCAGGATTTTCCGCCCATCTTTGGTCCAAATATACTAGAGCAGAGGCTTAAAGATTTGAAGGGATGGCTGGCACCTTGCCTTCCTCTATCTATTGGGGAGGCAGCATGCTGGGTTTGGAGTCAAGACCTGAATTCATTTATGGCTTTGCTGCTTAATGCTTTTGCAACCTTGGGCAAGTCTTTTAACATCTCTGGGCCCTCTATGTTTTCAACTGTAGAGAGAGTGGTTAGCCTAGATGCCCTAAGTTCTCTTTATTCTCTAACTCTGTGATCTATCAATAAGCATTTATTAAGGTGGCTGCTAAGCTAGGTTCTGGGAGAATAAGGATAAAGATGAAATAATCCTGCCCTCAAGGAGCATATCTTTTATCAGGAGACACAGTGTGTGCATATGCAAATGGGCACTGACAACTGGGAGGACTAGGAAAGGCTTCATGGAGAAGGTGGCACTGAGAGTGGAGAGACTGGGGGTTCTGAGAGGCAGCGTTGAGGTCAAAGTACATTCATTCTAAGCATGGGGGCAGCTGTCGGTTAAATTCTTCAGTTGAATTAACAATCTACTAATAACTTATAATCAAAATATGTTATTAGGTAATGAAAAAAAGTTAATTTGTTTGAAATGGGTTTTTTGGAAGTTGTTTTTAATATAGGAATTTTGATTTCATCACCATAAGGAACTCCAGATGAGGAAAACTCCCTTTATTACATATTTATTATATATAGGTGATCTGCCTCTTAAAGTTTTAGAGAATTTTTTAAGGGCTTAAGTAAATCACATGACTTGCCCAGAATCACTTAGCTAATGGGTAATGGAGGGATGGGCTTGAAAACCCAGGTCTTCATTGCTGACTCTCTGTATGATAAAGATCTGTTGCTTCACACTTGAAATATGAACAGAATCATTAAAGAATTTGGTAATTATTCTTCCTTAATGTTCATAAATGTGCTGATGTACCCACATTAAAAAGTTGACTTACCTTCATTTTACCTGTGGTATAGGGGTAGAAGCAGTGATTACATAAATAAAAAGTTTAATTTTTTTTGTGGGGGGGTGGGGAATGAAATGTTTGATTTGATTTTTGAAATTAAGAACAGAGAATACAAACTTAGCATTTTAGAGGTAGAACTAAAACTTTCAATTAATGGTTTACAAAAATCCTTAGAGAGTTCATAAACTTAAAATTGTTCCCTCCTTTTTCTTGGCCTCCTGAACTGCCGAGGGTAGTTATTTAATTACAGTATGATTTGGTCTAGGAAACACAATTTTAGTTGAGCTCTTTCATTTTATATGCTGAGAAGAAGCATGGAAAAGTGGATAGATCTTTGTATCACGAGAACTTGTGTTCAAGTTCCTGCCTCTGACTCATATTGGCTGTGCAATCTTGGGAAAGTCACTTGACATCTCAGTGCTCTAGGGAACCCTCTGAGACAACAAGTTTCAGAAAAGGTGCCACATTGGTAGAGATAATTTTCTCATTCAGGAGATCATTGTACTAATGAAATCACAGGTCCAATCCCCATCCCTTCGTTTTATAAATGAGATCGATAAACTGAGTTCCACAGATTTTGACTTAGCTAAGTTAGCTTTACCTATTTAGTGAGGAAACTAAGACTAGAAATCAGGGTTCTTGACTTCTAATCTATTGTCTGTTATGTTTTCCACATAGCTGTGTATATATATTAAATTCTGTATCTGGTTTACAAATCCTACGGGGCAGAGACCATCACTCTATAAGAATCATAATTTTTAAACATTTAAATTTTTAGTTATGACCAGTTGCAGAAATAAAACAATGAAAGAAAAATAACAACAGATGACCCTGAACACACATGCATGGGGTAAAAATATTGCAATTTTATGGCATTTTAATATCTATAGCAACATGGAAAATGGAGGTTGGGGTACAGTTGGAAGGGAAGGTGTTTGTAATTCTTCCTAGCTTTTTTTGCATAGTACTTTTTGGTAGAATTGAAATCCCATCCCACCCAAGTACCCTTAATATATACCTATACATGTATATATACATAGTGTATATTTTTAATGCGCCAAGTTTTATTTTGTTTTTAAACAGTCTTTCCTTTCTGACAGGTGGCTGTAGCTTCTGCATCAGATAACAGTGGAGAGGATCTAGACAGTGAAGAGGAAGTGAGACCCAAGAGGCAGATGGCTAAGCGCAGCACAGCCCGGAACAAAAAACGCAGAGTCGTTTCAGACTCAGAGAGTGACGTTGGTGGCTCTGACGTAGAGTTTAAACCAGATACCAAGGAAGAAGCGAGCAGTGATGAAGCAAGCAGTGGAATGGGCGAAAGCGATAGTGACGTGGACAGTCCTGTCAAAGCTGCCCCAAAACGGAAGAGGGGGACTGCTATGAATGCCTCCCTCAGGAGGAAGAGTCTGGGAGGTGGTGCTCCTAATGTACCCAAACGAGTAGTAGCAGTTTCCTCAGAAACTAAGAACACGTTGAGTGCTTTCTCTGCTCCACAGAACTTTGAGTCCCAAGCCCAAGTTAGTGGAGGTGGTGACGGGAGCTGTGGCTCTGCTCATTGGTACCATGAAACCCTAGAATGGTTAAAGGAGGGAAAGAGGAAAGATGCATGCAGGAGGCGGCCAGATCATCCTGATTATGACCCAAACACTCTCCACATCCCTGAAGATTTCCTTAACACCTGCACTCCAGGAATGAGAAGGTGGTGGCAGATCAAGTCTCAGAACTTTGACCTAGTAATCTTCTATAAAGTGGGGAAGTTCTATGAGCTGTACCACATGGATGCAGTCATTGGAGTCAATGAGCTGGGGCTAGTGTTTATGAAAGGCAATTGGGCCCATTCTGGTTTCCCAGAAATTGCATTTGGTAGATATTCAGATTCCTTAGTTCAGAAGGGTTATAAAGTTGCTCGAGTTGAGCAGACAGAGACCCCTGAGATGATGGAAGCTCGCTGCCGAAAGTTGGCTCACATATCCAGATTTGATAGGGTGGTACGGAGAGAAATATGCAGAATTATTACCAAGGGAACACAGACTTACAGTGTGCTAGATGGTGAACCTTCTGAAAGCAACAATAAATATCTGCTATGTGTCAAAGAAAAAGAGGAGGAAGCTTCTGGTCACATGCGTTTGTATGGTGTTTGCTTTATTGACACCTCTGTAGGCAAATTTTACATGGGTCAATTTTCAGATGACCGTCATTGCTCCCGATTTAGGACTCTGGTGGCACATTACACTCCTGCACAAATACTGTTTGAGAAAGGAAATCTCTCTGCTGAAACAAGGAAGGTCCTGAAGGGTTCTTTATCTTCTTCCATTCAGGAAAGTCTGACACCAGGCTCCCAGTTTTGGGATGCAGCTAAAACCTTGAGAACACTCCATGAAGAAGGGTACTTTAAAGAAAAGCTAAATGTGGCTGATGGGGCAGTGTTACCCCCTGTGCTTAAAAGCATGACATCAGAATCTGACACCATTGGCTTAACACCTAATGAGAAGAGTGAGCTGGCATTGTCTGCTCTGGGTGGTTGTGTCTTCTACCTCAAAAAATGCCTTATAGATTATGAGCTTTTGTCTATGGCCAACTTTGAAGAATACATTCCTGTTGATGCTGATATGGCGAAAGCCGTGAAGCCTAGTGCTGTCTTTGCTAAGAGAGAATGTCGAATGGTGCTAGATGCTGTAACCCTGAGCAACCTGGAGATTCTTCAGAATGCAGTAAATGGCTTAACTGAAGGAACACTGTTAGAGAGGATTGATACTTGCTGTACTCCCTTTGGAAAGCGGCTCCTAAAACAGTGGCTCTGTGCTCCACTTTGTAACCCATCCTCAATCAATGACCGTTTAGATGCAGTGGAAGATCTCATGGCTGTGCCTGACAAAATTAGTGAAGTAGTTGACCTTCTGAAGAAACTTCCAGACCTTGAGAGGCTGTTGAACAAGATTCATAGTGTTGGCTCTCCACTGAAGAGTCAGAAGCACCCAGATAGCAGAGCTATAATGTATGAAGAAACCACTTACAGCAAAAAAAAGATTGTTGATTTCTTGTCCACTCTGGAAGGATTCAAAGTGATGTGCAAAATTATTGGGATTATGGAGGAAGTGGTAGATAATTTCAAGTCTAAAATCCTTAAGCAAGTAATTACACTCCGGACCCAAAATTCAGGGGGTCATTTCCCTGAATTGACCACAGAATTGAACCGTTGGGATACAGCCTTTGACCACGAAAAAGCTCGAAAGACTGGAATAATTACTCCCAAAACAGGATTTGACTCTGATTATGACCAAGCATTGGTTGACATCAAGGACAATGAGCAGAGCCTCTTAGACTATTTAGAGAAACAGCGCAAACGGATTGGCTGTAGGTCCATAGTCTACTGGGGTGTTGGCAAAAATCGCTATCAGTTGGAAATTCCAGAAAGCTTCACATTGCATGATTTGCCAGGAGAATATGAACTAAAGTCCACCAAGAAAGGCTGCAAACGGTACTGGACGAAGGACATTGAGAAAAAGCTTGCTGATCTGATGAATGCTGAAGAGCGGAGAGATGTATCACTGAAGGACTGTATGAGGAGGCTCTTCTTTAATTTTGATAAAAATTACAGGGACTGGCAGACTGCTGTGGAGTGCATTGCTGTGTTTGGTAAGACTGGCAAATTACCCTTTTTTTTCAGGCCTGGGGAAGTACTACTGTCTTCTAAGTTAATATTTGTGATACTGTTGGTCAGCAAGCAATTATTATGTGCCAGGCACTGTGATAAAGCACTGCGGACACAAAAAGGCAAGACTGTTAAGAATGAGATTGTGACACTAATAATATAATTAACTAGCCTTAGTCTTAGACAGTTGGTTTTTACCTATCTTTAAGCTTCACAAATACTACTGGTAGGTTTTGTCAAATGCATAGCAGCCCTCATCTAGAGAGAGGAAGTATTCCATCTATGATAGTTGTGTAAAGTACCACAGATAATTTATTTGTACCAACCTAAATTGGGCACTTGAAACACAACCAAAAGGCAATTCCTTTTGCAAATCTTATTTCTATTCTAGAGTGGTTATGGGCCCACATTTTTCCAAATCCTTTGAATTATGAAGTCAAGGAATTTTTAGTGAGCAGTCATTTCTTCATTTTTGCTTTTTGCCTTCTCATTACAATTTTTCTGTCAATATATGATGGTGTAATGAAAAGACTACTTAATATACTAGATTGGGAGTCATAAGACCTGGCTTGTAGTTCCTAGCACTCTGTCTTAATGAGCTATATGACTTTGGACGCTCAACCTCCACTCAGATGATCATTAAACTTCCTTCTAGCGCTAGAACCCCATTGTCTTGTATAGTTACTTTATCTTAAGAATGCTTATCTGTAGAAATTTATCCTCTTCTCTACCTCATTTTTTCTTTTATACCTGTCCCAATCTTGAGAAATTGAGTATACATTTGGCTAGATTTGGAACTACCTATTTCAGTAATTTCTAATGTAGCTATTATAAGGTCTAGAACTCTTTTAATGTCCAGATCTGTTATTTCATCTGTATAAGAAACACCTGATGTAGATAGACAATTTAATAATCTTAAGGGCAGAGATGTCCAACATATGACTTGTTGGCCACTTGTGCCCTTCAACATCCTGAAGTGCAGCCCAAACCATATTAAAATGTAATGAGGGAATATTTAAATAAATAAGAATACAGTAAAACATAGATCATATTAATACGTGATTTTCTAAGTCAATATGCAGCCCGCAAGGATCCTTAGACTAAGAATCTAAGAGACTAGGCTCAGAAAGCAGGACTGGAACCGAACCAATTCTTCCTTGACACTAAGGCCTATATTTTTATGCTTTTGGTCTTCTAAATGCTATTAAAATATTTTCTTTAAAAAATTGTTTCCTAGTCTTCTGAATCTTTAGATATTAAAAAAAAATTAAAATCACTTCTTGATAACTCCCATTTTTATTACACTAGAAGACTCATAAAAGAAGCATGAAGTTAAGGAAAGCATCAGCATTAACAGACTTGACACATCTCATTCCATATCTCTAGTCCACTAACTGTATTTAAGGCAAGGCATGTTTCACCAATGGTCCCTCAGTCTTCTACAAAGTAATTGTTAAAGATTTTCCTTGTATTTAGTCTATCTGGTCATAACTTCTGTTTATTGTTTTTAAAATGTGGTTTCTTAAACATCTCATTTCCTTGTAAGAAGTGATCATTTTCTCATATCAATATTTCCTGCTTCTCTATATGAAGTGCGATTATTTTAGGTAAGCGGTTATTGAAATGACTT
This sequence comes from Phalanger gymnotis, assembly GCA_028646595.1. Lineage (NCBI taxonomy): Eukaryota > Metazoa > Chordata > Mammalia > Diprotodontia > Phalangeridae > Phalanger > Phalanger gymnotis. The sequence goes on along the minus strand of CM053625.1, from coordinate 275,167,967 downwards.
AAGCATTCCTTACTCTTGCTTCTGTAGTTCAAGGTCATTGTCCTGTCTCTGATTTTTTGGATGAAATGATCTAGCCCTGTGGTTTTTTTTGAGCCCTATTTGTGAGACCTATTGGGTTCAAAGAACATCCCTCTCCAGTTAAAAGTTTATAATTGTTAGATATCTAAAAACACTTGTAAATAGAATTTATATTGCTTTTATTTTCTAGAAATCATGTCAGTTATGTGCTTTCAGAAGTATTTCTATTAGTACTACAAACTTTTTCAAGTGAGGGGGCTAAGCTAGATTTAGATTGTCTTTGCTAGCTTCACTTGCAAACTCAATTGAGTTTCTGTGTTAGTTTCTTTAGTCAGTCTTTAGAGCTGATGCTTTACCTTTTTTCTTTTTAATAGATGTCTTATTATGCTTGGCTAACTATAGCCGAGGTGGTGATGGTCATATGTGTCGTCCAGTAATCCACGTACCAGATGAGGATACTCAACCCTTCTTAAAGCTAAAAGGATCTCGACACCCATGCATTACAAATAATTTTTTTGGTGATGACTTTATTCCTAATGACATTATGATAGGCTGTAAGGAAGAAGATTCAGAAGACAGTACCTGGGATGCTTATTGTGTGCTGGTTACTGGACCAAATATGGGAGGCAAGTCCACCCTAATGAGACAGGTAATTAGTCTATAAATATTTTTCAGGGCATAGTGGGGTAGACCCTTGGACCTGAAGTCAGGAAGACCAGAGTTTAGATCTTGCTGTAGACATTAACTAGCTGTTGTGACCTTCAGCAAATCATTTTGCCTCAGTTTCTTCATTTGTAAAACGAGCTTGAAAAGGATATCGGACACCCCCCCCCCCCATGGGGTCTGGAAGAATCAGCCATGACTCAAATGACAATTTTTCCAGTGTGTCATTAAAATATTCTGGAATCTCTTATGCACTGGGTCTCTCTTCTCTACTTTTAAAAGTAGGCTGTAAATGCAGAATACTAATTTTAAAAGCAAATTTGTTTTAATTATTCACCGTTTCATTTTTTGGTGTTTTCGTGCATACTTTTTGATATAGTACCTTTTTTTAGGAGCCAATGGGAAATTAATTTCCAGTTTTTACTGTGGCTTCATTAAAGTGAAAAATAAAATAGCTATAGAGGATATTCATTAAGAAAACTTTTTTTTTGACATAAATTTTGGCCCTAGTAAAGCAAGAGAATTTGAGATAACCAAACATTGAGACTAGGTGAATCACACATTCTTTGAGAAGGTGCTGGGGAAGACACAATGTTCAGTCCTTGGAGTGCAATATTTGAACAGAGAATTGTATCGGGAGTCAGGAGACCTGAGCTTTCCTGAGTTTTCATTAAAGGTCTACTACCTCTATGACCTAGAGCAGATTGTTTTGATTAATTAGTAATCAATTAGGTTCCATGATACACGGTATTTTTCAGTTAATGATGGATTTGTGTTTCTTGGCTAATGACATGTTGGGGTTTTTTTTTTGTTTGTTTTGTTTTTAACGTTCACAGGCTGGTCTTTTGGTTATAATGGCTCAGATGGGCTGTTACGTTCCTGCTGAAGTTTGTAGTTTCACCCCAGTTGATAGAGTGTTCACTAGATTAGGTGCTTCAGACAGAATAATGTCAGGTAAGTTAGTCTTGTTTTGCCATCTATTTTGTATTTTTAGACTTTAGCCACTGAAAAACCATCTGAGGGAGTTGGTCTGTCTTGTTATGTACGTATATTGTGTAAATAGGTTTTAAAGATCTGGTGAAGGAAAGGAATTTACAGGCAAGTAGATTGTTGTCCTACAAAAGGAATCTTACTAACAGTTGGGACGATATGCAAAAGTGCAGTGAGCTGCCCAGGAAGGTGGTAGTACAAAATGACTGGAATTCAAGTAAAAGGCTGGACTTGTTTTAAAAGGGGGACTTCTCTGAGGTCTTATCTTTCATGCAACAATTTCATTGTAAGAATTTGGACATTACCACTACATATGTCTTGAGCTTATGATTGTGTCAATTTGGCCTTGATCCTATTGAATGACCATTGTCCACATTTTTGCATGTCAGGTGAAAGTACCTTTTTTGTTGAAATGAATGAGACTGCCAGCATACTTCAGCATGCAACAGAACATTCCTTGGTGCTCATGGATGAACTAGGTAAAAAACTAAGATTTAAGTGGAGAGGGGAGACCAAGCAAAAGAGAGTAGTTTGTGATCTTTCTTAATTCTTGTAGGTAGAGGCACTGCAACTTTTGATGGTACAGCTATAGCAAATGCAGTTGTTAAAGAACTTGCCGAGACCATAAAGTGTCGTACTTTATTTTCTACACACTACCATTCATTAGTAGAGGATTACTCCCAAAATGTTGCTGTGTGCCTAGGACACATGGTATGTAACTGTTGCTTAAAGGAGGATTTACAGTTTGGGAAACAACTTGGTACCTCCAAAAAACACAGATAATCAAGTCATGATAAATATTATCCTTTTAGGCATGCATGGTTGAAAATGAATGTGAAGACCCAAGCCAGGAAACCATTACCTTCCTCTATAAATTTACTAAAGGTGCTTGTCCTAAAAGCTATGGATTCAATGCAGCAAGACTCGCTTGTCTTCCTGAGGAGATTATTCAGAAAGGCCATAGGAAAGCAAAAGAATTTGAGAAGACAACCCAATCATTGAGACTATTTCGGTAGGTTAATCATACAAATATTCTTTGGGTACATATAAGAACTCGGACAGACATAATGGAGAAAAAGCTGGGATTGCAAGAGGAAAATTAAAAGAACTTTTTGTTTTGTCCCTTTATTTTTAGGGAAGTTTGCCTGGCTCTTGAAAATTCAGCTGCAGATGTCCAGGCTTTTTGCAAGTTGTTGACTTTGATCAAGGAAATGTAAGCTTCAGCGATTTCTGACAAAGGTGGTAAAATTCAGACACATTATGATCTAATAAACTTTATTTTTTAAAAATGACCATTTTTCCATTTTCTTTCCTAGGAAATTAAACCCTTTTAATTCTTACCTACCCTCTACATAATGGTTATTGAATACTTCACAATATATTAAGTCTAGATGTTATGGTACATGCATATACTTTCAGGCTGTTTGATTACCCACTGTCACCAATACACATAAATGGGGGGGAAAGCTATGAAACTGTATAGGGCTGTATATATACTTGTCTCAGCTTCATTAGAGCAGGAAATTGTTTTAATTTCCAGGCGTTATATCTAGACTGTTCAAAAAAAAACTATGAACAGATTAAAATACAGGACTGTTTTGAGGAGACTTTCTAAAGTGTACTTTAAAACATAGTAGCTTTACCTTTCACAAAATTAGTTACAAGAATACTTTGTTTTACAGTGCATCCCTTCCTAGGAAGTCTCATTAAAACACTCGCTTTGTGTAGGGGGTGATTTGATTGCTGCTGGGACAGGGAAGGGAAGGAAATAATAGTCTAACTTTCTTAAAGGATACCAGAAACATTGCTGGATATAATTTAAGATTAGTGTTTTCTCTTTCATAGAAAGAACGTACATACTGGGACATGAGTACAGTTACAGCAAGTCTAGGTGTGCTAACAAAATGGGACACATTCAAGTACAATTTTGCTTGAAATTAAAAACAAACTACATGAGATTAAAGCATTAAAATCATATCTCAATCTGAATACATGTTAAAAAAATCAAAAATGCAGAAGTGCTAGCTCACATTTTTTTTTACCATATTACAAAAGCAATTGGTACCCATGTCCATAAAAGCAGCAACAATGCTGCCTGTCTACTGAATAGTACTACTGCAAAGTGGACTGCGTTCAATGCTAGTTGTAAAAACACCAGCTTTACAGAAGTTGGTATCTGTACAAAATTGCAGCTTATTTTCTTCACTTCTGTCCCTTCAAAAAGTCTTTACACAGTAATGCTAAAACACCCAGTTCTGTGATCCTGAGTCAATATATTGCCACTTTCTTTTTGGTAGGTTGAGCTTCATAGTGTCAACACCTTACACATCCATTTTACAGTCTGTTCCTGCAGAAATGGGCAAGTATCTTCCTCCAAAAGTTTTTAATAGTTTTAAGTTAGTTAGGATGGCAGAACTCTCCTTGGAGAAGGAATTCAATTGTGCTGCAACGTATTAGATTCTATAGGTGGAGCAGAGTCATATAGTGTATCTGTATCATGTGTAGGCTCGCCGGCTAATGTACAGGGGTTAGACAGTGTTCCAGCACCACAGTCACAGAAAAACCTAGAAAATGACAAAAGCATTAGTATATGAAGGAAAAGGTCCTAATCATATAATACCGTAACAACAGGCTTACATACCTATCATGTCTAATAAATTCTACATCATGTCCCTGATGGCACTTCTTAATGCAGTTCACACATATGGCATTACGATCTGTGGTGTTACAAGTATGGCATCTGAAAAGCATTAAGTACAAATTAGTCATGGAGTTCCAGAACTGCCTTACCTCTAAAGCTCCACTGTTTATTCCAGGGTAAAGTGTGGCACTCCTGCCTATTTCTTCCCTAAATTGATTTTGCTCTCTTATCCATAGCGCACAAGAATCCATTCTTGCCCACTACAGAAAGTCACCATGAGGGAATGGTGATATGAACTAGATTAGGGGGCCTAAACTGATTAAGCCAGACCAGTTTGATCACTTCCAGTTAAAATGAGCAAGAACAATTTTCTAGTCCAGTTGCAGAGGGGGCCACTGATGACCCCACCAAAGGTCTGGAGTGAGAGGGACCTAGTCTAAGCAATAAAAATTACTTTGCTTCCAGAACCCGCAAATAATTTAGCGATACCTGTAGAAGTCATGCATGGGATAGCTGGTATAGCTCGATATTTTGTATAAGCATTGCCCTCTACTAACAGCTTTTTCTATAGCATCTTGGTTGTTCATTATTTTGTTATCTGTAATGAAAGAAAAAATATTCAAAATTTTGGTTAGTTTAAACAAGAAATTTCTACCAAGTCCCACCGTCTTGCTTTTTGGTGGCCTGAAAGGAAACCTGCTTTCTTCTAAGCTATATTTCAGCAAAATGCCACTTAATAACTATAAGCCTTTTCTGCTGTTTCCCTAGTAGTCTCACTCTTGAAATTATTTCATTTACATATATAGTCTTGGATTTGAATGCTGGTGATAGATGTCTGAGGATCAGTCTAGTTAACCTTTGAAATGCTACTTCATAATATGAAATTACCATATTAGTTGAAGGGTGCTGAATTTTTTGGCTACAACAACATTCAAAAGACCATTTACTATGCTGTGTAATCTGTGTTGAAAGGAATACTCATCCCAGTAAGATCACAAGTTGCTGAAGTAAGAATTAAAAGAGGATAAAACTTTTTTAAGATGAAACTACCTTAGCTCCTTAAAGTGAATACAAGATTATATGCAAAATAGAGACTCCAACATACCTTTCATCGTTACATTAACACCAGATGCTAGAAATAAGCCTCCAAACCGGTTGTTAAAAATTTGGTTGCCTTCTAGTGTTGCAGTTGCATGATTTGTAATTTCAATACCTGAAGAAGTTAGAGTACTTGTTTACGACAGTTTGAATGACCTTCTTACTCAATAAAAATTATAGTGCTTAACATAAAATATCACAAGGCAAAGAAATTCAATGTTGAGTGTAGTTAGAATAAAATGTGCCCACTTCCACTTTTACAGTGTGTCATCTTTGGTGATAGGCTACAATAAGGGATAACAGTAAAATTACTCTGCGTTCATTGTGCAAATCAAGGTGAGGAAGGAGTAGTGGTTCAAAGGGTAAATGATATTAACAGCTAAGATTATACTGTAAGCATTTAAAAATTTTAAATTTTCTGCTTAACAAAGCATTAGTTTATGTGGTATATACAACATCTAAATTAAAGGTCAAGCCGTAAAGGTTAAAAATGAACTATATGTGACCTCGTGGTTTTTGAATACAAACCTGCAGCAAATCCATCAAATATTCTGTTTTTCCTTAAGACTGGATGACTATTAGTGCTGATGAGTACACCAGCTTGAGCATTTCTGAAAATATCATTCTCTTCAAGGAGACCTATAATAAAATGCCCAGATATTTGTTATGAGAATGACATTTGTTAATGATACATAATCAAGAGGCATAAAAACCAGGGAAATCTAGGATGAGATGGACAATCTCAAGTGAGAAACTTGTTCTCAAGATAACCAAAGAATATCCAGGATGTATGGCAACTGTACTAAGCATTACAAGAGGTAAGATAATGCAGAGAAGTTGTGATTTTTGTCAATGGAAGTACTGACAGTGTCTTGAGATAAATGGTTGAGCTTGAAATTCTTTTAGGTTAGGATTCTCAAAAAAAAAAAAACCAAAAACTATATACACGGAAGAACATTTAGCACAATCGTAGAGGAGCAAAGAACCCGAGTTCTTCCGGTGAATTGTGAGACAGCACTACAGGACAGAGAAAACTGGCTTTGCTAGTTTGAAAAACAAGGTTAGCTTTAATACAGAGTGTAACTCACTAAACACTACCTCAGGTAACAAAACTGAATGCAAAATCTGCATTAATAAAGGCAGTTTCTACATTAGAAGTCCCCTTCACCAATGAAATACACAGATCTGAACAAAGGCAAAACCAAGTATGGGACTGGGGGGTTGTGGGTTGCAACTATGTGACAAAAGAGCTGGTTAGCCTGCCTCATTATTACTAGAAGTATTGCCCAGTGGTCTCATTAGCACCATACTTCAGTACTTAATGGTGAATGGATGTGAAAGCAATACCTTGATGCAAAAAAAAAAAAATCCATGTATTTACAGACCAGTTAAATTCAAGATTTCTGTAATTTATTAAAATTTGTCAGACCCTTTGTATAGGAGCAAATTAAAATGTAGAAAATAGTCATGGAGTTTGGAGTTAAATTTTCATAGTGTGAGATGTCTTATTGCAAATTTTAGCAGAAAAGGTAGGCTACACATAAAAATGAAAGACATGGGTCGAATTTTCAGGAACAAAGAAAGACGTTGGATATCCTTGAAGATCTGCAATCAGTTCCACTGAAATGTTTTATGACACCTTAACGATCCAACAGATTTATGACCTTATCACTCAACAATCATTTATTGAGCACTTGTAGACTAGACGTTGGATACCCCCACCCTCCAAGTGTTTGCCCTCCACCTATTAGGAGGAAACAACACAGCTACAGAAGAGTAAAACGTAAAAGCTGGAGGGAGGATTATGTAGGAGATGATATTTAAGATGAGCTTTAAAGGAAATCAGGGATTCTATGAGGCAGAGGTCTGCAAAGGTGGCAGGTACAGGAGATGGAATGCTGTGCACTAGCCATAGAATGCCAGGGGCATGATGGTGCAACAATGCATGCAATATGCTTGGAGGTAGTATGCTGCGGCTAAACTATGAAAAGCTAAACAGAGGAGTCTGTGTTTGATCTCAGAGGTGAGAGGAAGCTCCTGGAGCTTCTTAAGCAGAGGGACAATCTCTGATTAAGGAAGATCAAGTTGAGAGTGGAAAAGGCAAAGACTGGAAATAGATCAATTAGTGAGCTATTGTCATAATCTAAGCAAGAGGTGGTAAGAGGTCTGATCTAGGTACCCCTTTCACAAATACAGTTCATAACCAGACAATCTGTATAAATAACAAAAGGATAATTAACATTTTAAATGAAGAATACCTCGGCCTCCATTAAATATACAGATGCCTCCATCTCTTCCATCATGTATTTTATTTCTTCTTAGTGTAGGATTACTATCTGTTTTAATCCAGACCCCAGCCATTGCATTATCAAAAATTTCATTGTCTTCTATACAGCCTAGACCTGGAGAAATAAACATTGAAATTATATTACTGGGGCAGTGTTAAAAATATTAACCCTGAGAAAAGAAATAAGCAAATGAACCTACCAGAATTATAAACTAGAATTCCACCATTCTGGCCTCCCCAGATCTTGTTGCGCCTAATTTTAGGGTTGCTTCCAGTTCTATGGACAAAACAGAAAATATCATTTAATTGCAAAAAGTTTTTATTTATTTTAGGAATAAAGTTATACTTTTTAGAGCTGAGATGGTGACAAAATTTTTTAGCTAATCATAGCCATATTTATTATACTTTACAACATACAAATAAACCTAAATTAACAATTCTTGATAATCAACTCTTTTAGAAACTATAAATAAACTCCCTATGTATACTTAGGTAATGGATTAATCTACTGGAGAGGTAAGACAAGTTTTTAAAAATGGTCAGAATTGTGACTCTTCAAAATTTCGCACACCTTTATGCCAGTCTTTAAATATTACTAAAGCATAAAGAGGATAGGTCAGCAGCAATGCACAGGTGGTATAAACTAGTGGGGACTCCAGATAAAAAGAGAGATGGAAAACAATTATATTCTGCCAAAACTTTTAGTTCTTAGAATTAAGGGAGAAGAGGATTAGGCATTATAGAATGTGGAAGTTTTTTGTTTTGTTTTGCTTTAGGGACAGTGGAGGAAGTAAAAAAAGAAAAAAAAATCAGTTTTTTACCTTATTTGAACTCCTGAGTACATATGATTATAGATGTCATTGTCCTCTAGCACTCCATGTCCATTGTCATAAAAGTAAACACCAACCTAATATTAAAAAGGAAAATTTTATGTCAAAGAAACAGAAAAATGCTTAGGCCAAAATATTTCCCATCTAACATGCTGGGAAAAAAAAAAATCCCACCTGCTTGCCACTGTGTATTCTGTTCCTCCTCAACACTGGAGTACTTCCTGTTGTCACCCAAACTCCAGCCAGAGTATTACTGTAAACTTCATTTTCTTCTATCACACCTTGTCCTTTTTCATGCTAAATAAAATTCATTATTTACATTAAAGCCCATCTATAGACGTTTAGGAAATTTAAAAAAACAACAAGATGTTTATGTTGTCAAACAAAGACCACAGCATTCCTCATTGCTTTTCTATCATCCACCAGAGTTCAAGATACCAATAATTGTACTGTTAATGCTGTTTTGTGCCTCCAAGCCTTGAACCATTATTATTATTTCAGGTGAGGATAGGAGTGTAAATCTGGGTTGACTTGCCCAGGGTCACACAGCTAGGAAGTATTTGGGGCTGCATCTGAACTCAGGTCCTCCTGACTCATTTATTAGGAATTAGTCTTGAATTTTACCTCAGCAGTGGAACTCCTTTGACTTAAATCAATACTATATTTTTACAAAATATCTCTACATTTTAAGATCTTAAGCTATGATAGATTTTTCATTTTTATCAAAGATTATTCATTCACTTTCAGCAGTATAATTAAAATTAGCCGCATCTTAAGATGCCTCAATTGATCAGTCTTCTCAGATATCCTCTATGTCTACTAGGTTATCAGCTCCTTGAGGGAAGATGATGTCTCATTCGCTTTTTACTATCTTAAAGTTCCTCAGAAACACTAAGCGCTCATGTGCTGGTTGAATTAATAGAGGCTTTTAGTCCAGAGTTAAACAGGTGCCAAACAAACAATGATAAAAGTCAAATGTTTTTTGACTAGTAACAAGCTGCTCAATTATATTTGAACATCAAAACTGGGTTTAGTGCTTCCCTTTTGGGGGAAAAAAAAAACAAAGGTAAAGCAGGTAAAAGGCAATTGTGACACAAAAAAAGTTATCTGGCTTATCTTGGAGACTTGTACATAAATAACCAGCTGCTCCATAACAAGGTGCTTAAGGATTTAGCTTCTATTAGATAAAAACCTATTAAGTACAGAATAAATTTCTTTAGAACACTTTATTATCTCAAATCAAAAGGAAAAAATTTTATTTTTAAAATATTTGTTAAAGTATCTTCTACAAAGATTCTAAGCTGAACTGGGTAATCCTCGTCCTCAAGGAACCTATAATCAAATGTTAAAAGAAGAGTTCCCTCATCTCATATTTAGTTTATAGGATTATGTTCAGTAACTCACCACATAAATCCCACCATGCTGACCGTCATGGATTTTGTTATGTCGAACAATGGGACAGCTGTTTGTTCTGATCTGAATTCCTGCTAATGCATTACCTGTTGGAAAACGTTATGATGTTAAAAAATCTGGGACTCAGTATAGAGGGACTATAAAGTGATCTTCCTGGGGTACTTAGCATTGATTAGATTCTTAGAGAAGAAGCTCAAGAGGAAAATCCCCAAAACAATTAGGGTTAAAATGTGAGAGCCATGCAAAATAAAGCTCATGGAACTAGGACTGTACTGTAGAAAGGAAAGCTGAAGGATAAAAGTTTAGTACAGGACATGATAAAAAGTTCTCTCCATGTGAAAAATTACTCAAATTACAAAATAAAGCACTCAAATTACACATTGAAAATAAGAATTTCCTCATGGAAACACTGGAATGGAGTGCCGAAGAAAGTCTTGGAATTGTTTTTTGTAGAATCTTTAAAAAACACACAGATTTGAAATTCCTTCTGCCCTGTTGTGATTTTATGAAACAAAAAACTACCAGCTTACCATAAATATCATTTCCTTCAATAAGGCCTCTTCCATCACCAAAGATGTAAACTCCTCCTTGATTTCCATTAAATATTGAATTCCCCCTGTAATTGAAATAAATGCATTTGCATGTATGCACATGTATATGTATATGTGTGTATTTGCTAATCCTTTTTCATAATCAAATGATAATGAGAAAGTCCTTTCCTATTTATCTTTACAGGTGTAGAATTTTTTTTGAAGACTAATAATTTGTTAGACTAATAATACTAGCAACGTTAGACTAATTTTTTATAAGACAAAGTGGAAAGTCTGCTTAGACAAATCCTATTTTAAAAATAAACCATGTTTTTTGATCAGATAAGAATTTTGTTGTACACATGCAGCCAGAAATATTTGTGCTACTATTTCCTTTCTGTGGCCAAAGAGGGCAGCACAAAGCATGAAATATACAGTAACAGATGTGCAAAATTTGACTAGAGGCCAGTTTCACCACTGTCTCAGGGATCTTTGAGAGCTGATATACTGAACTGAGAACTGAAAATTATAAGCTAGTGAAAAATTCCCTAAAAGAAAGCTGCTTTTTGGAAACATTATGGCTTAGAACATTTACACAAGTATCACATATTTAGAAACATTATGACTTAGACCATTTATATAAGTAACATGTATATATACATATACATATATATAGAGAGTTTATAAATATGGTTAGTATTATGCATACAAGGTTTCAGTTCTAGAATTTGTCACATTACATTTGTAAATTATGTAAAATATAACAGCCAACATATCTCTTGACTTTCCATAACAATCCCACAGTGAATAGTTTTCCTAAAGTCATTTCTACCCATTAATATAGATTATAGATATTAATATAGATACCTTATTGTTGGGTCACTATTTGAGGTAATCCATACACCTGCAAAATTATTTGCATAGATTTTATTCTCTATGAATTGTCCTCTTCCTTTTTCGTGGACATAAATGCCTCCAGTTTGACCATGGTGGATTTCACATCGAACTACTGTAGGGTTAGCATAGGCTTTCACCTCAAAGCCTGCTATCCTGTTCCTGTGTATATTACAGCTTTCAAAGTAACCCTGAAAACAGAAATTAATTACTTATGTAAAAGCTATTTTCTAAAATGAATGGAGCTATTTAAACATAAGTTCTCTTTTGAAAAGTCAAAACTCCTAATCGTGTACATACAGTTACCAACATTATGGTCAAGTCCATTCACATACAAATAGTAGTTGACAGTCTGGTGGCCTGGGAGCCCAAAGTTGGTGCCTGCTATTACTTAGAATGATGGTGCCATGACTGCACGACTAATAGTAGTGTAGGGGGAACAGAAGGAACCATCGACTGTAAACTTGAACGCAGGGGCCCAGCACAGCATAATGGATAGAAAGCTAACGCTTCAGTCTGGAACACCTAGGTTCCAATCCCATGTGTGACACATCCTAACTTGTATAAAAAATAATTCAGCTGATATTTACACAGGTCTTTCATTTTTACAGGTAGCTGTTTTTGATCCTCACAGCAATCCTGTGAGCTAAGGGCTACTGTGGCCCAAAGTTTATAGATGAGGAAACTCTCAAGAGAAGTGAAATGATTGGCTTGTCAAAGAGACAGTAAATAGCCGAGGGAGGATCTGAATAAAACCAGGTCTGACTGCAAGTAGCACCTTTTCTTTTTCAATGCTGGACAAATAAAATCATTTAACCTCTCACTGCCTCAGGTGATTCTTTAAAAATATAAGTTGCATACCCATGTGTATCAGTGTTAGGAATTACTTCGCCAGGAGTTACTTCTACCTATAAAATCAAAGATCACCCACCACTCTGCTAAAAAAAACACAATTACCTAGCACCTAGAGGAATGCTTTGTACATAAAAGGCACTTATTAATATTTGTTGGATGAGAGGGTAAATTCTTTTTTTAAAGTAAATTTTTACTGATACTTTTTATTTTTAATTACATTCCTCACACACATAAGATCAATAAAAAGTGGGGAGGGAAAGAATTCAAGATGTCTCACATCCAGGGTCCCCGACCTCTGCAAAGAAGTTGAAGGATGCAAAAGTTGAAAATTACTAAAGTTTTAAAGCTATTCCTTTCTTTTCATCATAGCTCCTGGTCCTACTCGCAGTGAAGGAAATATCACTGTTCAACTCCACATCTCAGAGCTCTTGGGAAAAATACCTAGAACAGGCTAAATCTGGCTAGCCTATGCAACAAAGGCAACTTTTAGTTTAGTTTATGTACCAAAGATGTAATCAGCATTTATGTGTGCTTTTGACATTTCCTATAGGGAAAAAAAAGAGGCCTACAATGGAGAATACACACAGGCTCAAACCTGCCCCATATGTATTTCTTTCTCATTGCTGTTATTAGTAACAATGAGAAAACCCCTCAAGAACATGTAGGCTTCTAGGAGAGACTGCATTTCCTTCCATAATGGCTCAAGCAAGGAAAAAAAAAAACCACTCAGTCAGAAGCAACATAGAAGCCTTCACGTGGAAGATATTCTTTACTGACTTCTTACTTAAGTTGTTCAATTCCAATAGCCATCCCATACATTGCATTGAGTTCAGCCTAGCACAATGCCTTGAAAACAGCAGGTTGGATTCATACTCCTGGGACTGAGTCCCTTCTCCACAAACTGCCATCAGTGTCTTATCCTCTTATTTCTCAGTACATGGGAGAAGGGACACCTTCAATCCCATGTTAGGGCGGTTTTTGCTACCCCAAATTGAAATGCTGTATATAATAATGTTTCTATGTAAAACTCTTAGTGCTAGTGAATCAAGTAAAAGGTGCTTTTTTTCTTCAATTCCTATCAGTTTCTTTCTCCCAATATACACATCAAAAAAACGGGACTCATTGGTAAATAATCTTATGTACAATGGTAAGTTTAAGTACAAAAATCAAAAATTAGCATACTATGCTGCATTTTATGTATAGTGGAAAGCCCTTCCCAGAATTAGACACATCAGATTTTTAAGCCCTGTCTGGCTGTGCCATTCTGGGTAGGTCATTTAGCCTCTCAGTAACCAAAGGCAATTCTTTAAGATTATTCATTTCAGTGCAGGTGCTAATCTGCATTGGCAGTTTTCTCATCTGGAGCCAATAAAATCACAGGTATAGTACAAAATTTTAGTCCAGTTTCAAAAATTTCGGGAAAAAATATTAAAATGTAGTATCAGTTTCAAATATATTAAAGCATTAAAGATGCTCTGTTTACTATAATTCAGAATTTAAAAATGTATGCTAAACATGATATAGTGTTTATTATAGTACATAAATTAAATAAAAATGCCAGATACACAGATATTGGCCACTTTCACATTCTAAATTCATGCTTTAATTTTTTTCCTAAAAATTTACAATTTAGAATCACATTTAAAAAATAACTGATAAATTCTTTATTTTGCTTTCCCTGTGCAACTGTTTATCATTAATATGCTAAACCAACTCATGCCCACAACATGCCTCTCTATTGCCATCTGGATAATCTGCAACTTTAAATATTCAGAGATTGTGGTGTTCTATTACCTACAGCCATGTATTATCATCATTGAGAAGCGGATAGCTGGCTAAGCACGTAGTATCTGTGAGTGGGATTTAGACTTCTGGACCATAGCTTAAAATACAGAAATGACACACTTCTGATCAGGAATGAAATACACCTAACAAATAACCTGCTAAGAACCTGTTTTCTCAGTCTTAACAAAAATCTAATTACAACAGTTTTAAACTACAAAGAATAGGGAAGGGAGAACACTGTGTATCTACAAGTAGATACCATGTAAAAAAAATAGTAATGGAGACACCTAAAAATTCACAAGAGACAAAATTCAATAAACCACACAGTTAACAAAATCCATGCCCTCAAATGTTTATATACAAATGCATAACGTTTAGGCAAGAAGCAAATTAAAATAGTAAGCCTTTACTCAAAGGGGCAAATTTTATCTTACACATTATCACTGAGACATGATGGAATAAAACCAGCAACTTAGATATGGGTCTGGATAGATATAACTTACAGATGTGGGAGAGACTTGGAGGAAGGGAAAGTGCTTAGCCTTATCTGCTAAGGAGATATGAAGAAATCTAAGAATCAGAATAGAGAGGCATGTTGGAGAATATCAGGTGAAAATCAGTGGTGGGAGAAATAATTTTGTCATCAGAGTATACTATAAATCACCTAGATACAAAGGGAAGGGGAGGGGGTGTTAATTAGAAGAACAAGCATTTATTAATTGCCTGCTACTTGCTAGGCACATAAAAAGTAAAGTGCTTTACAAACATCTCATTTGAAGGGAAATAATTGTGAATTCTGGAAACAGATCACAACGCCTGGTATAGAGTCATGATGGGTAGCTTTCAATTGTCCAGATACCTGTTGGGAGTTCTCTCCCTATCAAAAGAAGAGCAGCTAATAACGCCTAGACTTGCTGTGGGATAAGGATGGAATGAACTGGATCTATGATTTCATTAGCATAGGTAACACCAGGATAAGGAAAGCCTTCTGTCAATGTGGCTCAGCACGTTCTCTCAAATTTATAACCTTAGGAGTTGCTTAGAAAGTAGACTTGCTTTGAAGGATGATGGAAGAACCAATAAGGAAAAACTTTAAAGTAGTGTTTTGCTCCTCCAAATAAAATGCTTTTAACAGCCTTCAAATAAATACAGTGGGATCTTGTATTCTGCATACCTTTTCATTTACTATATGGTTGTAAATATAAGGTCTGTTATGGAAAGCCATGTTGTTTCCTTCTGATATCCTCATCGAGAATGTCTTTGATGTGTGCATGTATTATTCTCAAAGACTTAACAGAAACAGGAAAGCAAACATTTGGGTTAATGGCACTTCAGTGGTTGTTTTTTTTTTGTGGGGTGGTAATAAGGTCCATTCTTCTCCCTCTCCCGAAGTATTTCAACAAATCGCTCAACACCACTAAATGTCATCATTTCCAGCAAGATGTACTTGCTATTAATTTCATTTTTCTTTCTCTAGTGAAATTTATATTTTATCATGTAGTATATCATGGACTATGTGATGTCATGGCCCAACTGTTACTGATCGGAAAGAGTTTATTAGAGAATTTTTGACTAATATTTTCCACTTCTTCTTACTGCCCTCCTGATTTCATCCATGAATTCCCTTGGGAATTGAACAGCTGGCTAAGCAGATGGTATTCTGAGAATGGGATTTAGATTTCTAGACGATGGCTTAAAATAACAGAATAGCAGGCTCCTGATCAGAATGCTCTAACCATTATACTAAGGACCTTGGGGTTGATTTTAAACTTGCTTTTAACCTCCATTGCTGCTTGCCACTTTATGAAGGGACACTACCATAATCTTCCACTGTCTTCTTACAGCAATAATTTTAACAGTAGTGTTTTTGCAAATGCTTATCATAAGCATTGCAATTTGAGAAGACAGTCTCATGAAATGTCCTTGTTGCCTTTGAATGCATGATTAAAAAAAAAACACCACAAAAACCCTACCAACTCCTTTATTTGCTTCTCCAAGGGGAATTTATGAGCCATCTTTTCATTTAGTGGGAACTTCTTTCTGATTTATTTATAGAAAGAATGTTAAGATTGATGCGATTTACTTCCTTCAGTAGCACATTCACTTGGTGATCACACTGAACCAGATTAAGAGTACCAATAGCTAAGTTATAGGAGAGTTAAAAATTGTCAGATTCCTATAGCACCCTTTCTGTCATGGTCACCACTGCTGTGTCAGTGTAAGGGGCTATACAGGTCCAAGGGCAATTTTTTATTTCTGTTTCACAGCCTGCCAATGCCAAACAATTTATAACCAAGTGACAGCCTACTGATGATAAGTATTTTCTGTACTTAATTAAGCTTGACCTAGACATCAATCTGATGCTGAGACCACATGTTATTTTTCCATTACGGTAGAAACTGCCAAAGCTTATATACTCTTTGGCACAGCCTTTAAGAATCCAGGGTTATATTTGTGCCATGATGA
Organism: Phalanger gymnotis; assembly: GCA_028646595.1. Taxonomy (NCBI): domain Eukaryota; kingdom Metazoa; phylum Chordata; class Mammalia; order Diprotodontia; family Phalangeridae; genus Phalanger; species Phalanger gymnotis. Next base: position 275,151,497 of record CM053625.1, on the reverse strand, counting down.
GACACCAGAGTAGAACTAAGTGCAGAAATACAGATTCATTCAATTCATGGATTACTTATTTAGCTGTGTCTGTATGTCACAATCTGTGCATTTTTCAATTATTCTGCTCTTCCCATGTGAAAGACTGATAGGCAGCTATGGCCTAGTGGAGGGAGAGGTGGTTTGGAAAGACCTGGGTTCAACTCAGACCTCTGGAAAATACTGACTCTGTGACCCTGGGTAAGTCACTTAACTTTCAGTGCCCCAAGCAATTCTCTAAGATCTCAGAGCAGGTACCAATCCATATTTACTGAAAACATGTTTTCACTGGGGTTTCTCTATACTAATGAAATCACAGGTCTGGTCTGAGAAAAAAACAACTAGTTAGACTAGTCTCTTTCAAATTATTTTGGACTTTCCTAAGTACATTTTATAGTGTTGTGGGGCTCAATTCAAATAATGTTATCTAAATGCTCCTAATTGTATATGATGTCACAACAAGGAATCTTGTTTAGATCTCACACATGGCATCTTTCATGGCACTGAAACACTTTTAGTGATCAAATATCTCCAGTAACAACTTTACTTGATGTTAAATTCTTAACATCATTGAATAAAATTGTCTCAGAAGCTGCATCTTGTCATTCTATCTTCTCTGGGGTTCTAAGACACTTTGAGGAAAGCTTTTAAAACTGTATTTTGTTATATCAAGTCAACGGATTTCTTGAAATCCATAAACACCCTGTGATATATATTCTGTATGCTACTAAACTGTGTGCTCATGAAGTGGTCTGCTCTAAAAGCTTTCTTATTCCTTGCTCATGTTTTCAAATGATGTCCTAAACATGCAAAAATGACCTTCAAAGGCTTATTACAAGATCAGAAAGTAAACATGTATAATTTTTGTCTTTTTGGTCAGCTTTTATTGATTAGAAAATCATTCACGGTCTTTTTCATCTTTTTTATACTTTTCAGAGATATCTTAAGACTCAATCCTAGAGTACCTTTAAGATTTTGCTGTTTCCAGCACAGATTTCGTTGTTCTTTCTGAAGTAAAATTTCATTTTCTTAAGTGCCCTCTAGGAGAGCAGATAAAAGCAAAATGGAAACTATCTGCCACAATTTTTATAGTGTCTATTCTAATCAGCCAGAAAAAACTGCTGGACCCAACTATCTTTGTCCCCAACATACTACGCAAAAAATTGATTCCTAGAAGAAGTATTCAAAAAATATTGCTCGAGTTTTGTGGCTCTATGTAATGAAATCAACAGTTCAAGAACACATAGTGGCTTATTAGTTGGCATTAGCCCAAATTCGAACTTCTGAGAGAGATCTAAATGCCCTTCATCATTCTCTTTTTTTTTTAAATCAAACTGAATATACCACAACTTCCCAGCATATTTATGAATATACTTAAAGCTGGCTCCATTTCTCTGTGTATGCTATCCCCATCCTTCTCTCCACTAATTGGAAGATTACCCATTTTTCTGGACTTACTAGTGTATCAACATTCCTAATAGCCAAGTTTCTGCTTAAATCTTTTCATTGACAGTCTAGTACACCTTATAAGGCAGTCCTTTCTCATTCACATTGACATCAAATCTATAACTCTATATCTTCCTCCTCTACCCATTTAGGCCCTCTAATTTTACTGGAGTTGTAGAGAATGAATTTCATTCCTCTTCCACATAAGGACCCTTTGAATATTTGAAGACATAATATACATCGTAAGTTTTCTCTTGTCTTCAGGCTAAATATCCACAATTCTTTCATATGGCATGAGTTTACAGTGGTAGAACCAGGACTAAAACTCACTTCATTATAAGTTTCTTGACTTCAGTTAGGGTACTTTCTACCATAGTATATTTATATTCCATGTGTTTTCTAAAACAATACAGTCAAATACTATCAGAATTCAAAGAAGAAAAAGCTAGTTTAAAAGAAGGCTTCATCGGAAATAGATATTTAACTTAGTTTTGAAGAAAACTCATATTGAAATAAAGATAAGAGAAGAGTATGAAGACAGGCATAGAGAAGATTCAAATGGGCATGGGGAATGAAAAGCACTCAAAACCTTCCTATAGGGGATACATGTTTGTTGGTCATAAGAATAATTAAGGCTCCCTTGGAGAGGTTAGGGTGAGACCACGACAAGCTACAGAATTTAGACTTGATCTGAAAGGTATTAGGACACTATTGCAGATTCTTATCAAATCTTCCTGAATTCAGACCCAGCACTCTATCCACTTTACCACCTTACCTGCCTCTGGTTCTAAAGTCAGAGGACTTAGGTTCAATGATACTTCTGATGAGTACTTCCTGCCTGTTCATATGTATGTGACTTTGGCCAAGTCATAATCTCCCTGGGTTTCCTCAAATATATAATCAGAAGACTGAAATAGTTAGGGATCTGAAGTCCCATCCTGATGTAAATCTATGATAAAGATGAAAGTGGTGTTTTAGCAAGAACAAATGAAGCATTGATAAATACTTAAAGGGACAAAAGGGGAGAGAGACTATAGCCAGAGAGACCAGTTATGAGACCAGTACAGCAATTCGGGTATGAGAAAAGGGCCTGGAATGATTATAGTATGAACAGAAAGAAAAGGCTAGACATGAAGCAGGTATGGTGCCTGATTAGATAGGGCACAAAGGAAACAGATGGAAAAGATGGGTATTAGACATCTGGAAGAATGAGGGTACCACTATCAGAAACTGTGAAGCCTAAGAGGATCTAGTTTTTGAAAAGTAAAACAGTAAATTCAGTTTCAGATATGAGGAAAGCAACATGATTTAGAGCAAGTGAACTTAATGGCTCTTTCACTTATTCCCTTGTGTGACCTTCAATAAGTCATAACCTCTGTGGTCACTGTTCCTTTATCTCTAAAACCTAGGGGGTGGGGTTGGACTAAAAAGACCCCTGAGGTCCCTTTCAGGTCAAAATCTATGAAACGATGATTATGAAGAAATCGTAGAAGAGACAAGTAGAGATATTTTGTAGGTAGTAGGAAATATGGAATAGGAACTCAGGTCCAGCCAATTCATGAACCCAACAGAAACTTTATACTTATACATTTTTAGAACACTTACTTAACCTAGAAAACAAAATATCTCCACCTTAAGGGATAAGAAAGAAGTCTGAACCTAAGTAGTTAAGGAATTGAAGTACCATTTCCCTCTAAGGAATTCACTCAAACTACACAATCTATGAGTTTTACACCACCATCTACACCCAAAACTATCCATATTACAGCTCAATTGAGTATTTTTAAATATTATATCTAAAGTGATCAATACTTTATGAAACACAACATTTTGGTATGCTGACCAGTGTTAATTTAAGGTTGAACAGTACAGTATGTAATATTTTTCTCATCTAAAGTATAGTTTTCCCTCAGTTGAAGAGGTTTAAAAGAAGGATTGAAAATTTTTTTAAAAGGGGGAGATAACAGGAAACCTGCTACAATGCTATTGGGGTAAAGTCAGGCTAAATCATCGAAATTCCTGATACTATAGTACATTTTTATGTTCATGACTGACTTTGATATTAGCCATTTTGAATCAAGGCTGATAGTATTACTATTGAGTAATATTTTCTTGGATTTTTTCCCCTTCAAATACAATTTTTTAAGGACTGCTGTATTATTAAATTATTATTTTATTATTTCCAGAGGCTAGAAGGAAAACCATCTCTGATTAAATTAATCAAAATTTTCATTGAGCAATTTTCTGGAATATCATATTTTGGCAAGCAGTGGATATCTACAATAGAAAATGGTCCAATGATACAGATTTATGGAAATTTAGATATACAAAAAATTTTGACTCAGTTTTTAAGATTCACTCCTCAACTCCCTCTCCCAAAACAAAAACACTTTGAAAGAATCAAGAGCTATACTCCTCAAATCTATCTATCCTACAAGATTTTCTGTTACTCAAACATTCTAAATTAGCAGTTTCTAACAAAGAAAATTTCAGTTTGCCAAGAACCTCCTCCATTTAAAAACAACAGTTTGTCAACTTCTAGCAGCAGCTCTGAAAATCACCCATATGCATGAATTCAAATACTAAGAAACTTTCGAGGGGGGAAAAGGGTTAAACACCTCAACAATGGATGAAATACAAAAAGGCCTATTATATTTTTTATAGCCTGATGAGCTTTAACAGATTTAAGTAACAAAGGACAAATGAATCTTTTTTAACGAATTTGAAGAGTGCAGGAATTCAAAGCAAAAAGCTCACAAAAATAGTACATATGTAAGTATAGGAACGATTTGTATTTTGTTCAGTTGTTTTCTACTAAGTCACTAGAAGAAAAGAGAGGAAATATAATTTCAAAGTACAAAACAAGAAATTCATATTTTAGAGAGGAAAGCAGTAAGCCAAATTATTTTGAATTTTTTTTTTAGATGTGTCCTGTAGCTCTACATAAAACAAAGTCAGGAAAAAAAAATCAAACCAAACAAACAAACAAAAAAAACCCCCACAAACTAACCTATTTACCCTCAGTGAAGTCACTTCACTAATCACAAACTGTTAGCGCTAAAAAGAACAATGAAAAGACAACCAAACAAAAAACTCAACCACTTGAGAAAAGAGAACTATTCTTTCCAAAATTTTAAAAGTTTGCATCACAACACCTTGATTCATTTTTCACTTATCACAATATCATATAATCATTTCAACTTAATGAAAAATAATCTTTTATAAATTTGTTTTAATGCTGTAGAACTTTATGCTCTTAAAAAAACAAACCAACCCTCCCCCCGCCCTCCGAATGTGAATTTATAGCCAAGATTATTTTTATAGTGATATTCTGTATTTGTCAATCATTTTAACAGAGTGCATGGCACCTTTATGGGCCATGCTAGCACTTAAATAGCTGGCTTAGAAACAATACTAAACAACTAAGAGCAACCACAATTGGGCCTTGTTGATATATGGATGAGAGACTGCCTGGGGACTGTAAGCTGAAAGACAAGCAACACAATACAATAGAGAGCCAACCTTGGAAGTTTTGCCTTTAAAACACAGGGAATGGGTGACCCTGGATGAGACACAACCTCTCAATCTATTGTATCGGGGGAACTCCCTAAGATGTTTTTCACCTGGAGTTCCCTCTGCTTGTATCAGGTATCAAGCTATCAATTTAACAAACATCAGTTAAGTCGTTATGATGTGCATTGCCTGGCCAATTTCCTTTTAATCCCTACCCATTTCGTTATCCCATCCTAGCTTCTGAATAAATTGTAAGAATACCATCAAGGATAGGCAAGAAGTAATTATTGCCCCCCCAAATAATTCCTTTCTTGATACTTTCTACTTCCTTGATACTCTCACTACTCTTTGCCCATCAGCAGCCATCTGCCTGACAGGACAATATTAAAATATCTATACCTTTTAAAAAAAAGTTGCTCTTTTGGAAGAATGTCTATTTGAATGGTGGTGGAAATCTCTTTGAAACAGTGATGTAAGAAGAGATCTATCTTAAAACAGAGTTTGTGCACAGCAAATAGACAATTCAACAGCAATCTATTAAGCACCTATAATGTACAAGGCACTGTGATAGGTACTAGAGATATTAAAAAAACACCGCTGCTGCCTCTGAAGAGCTCTCACCCTACTGGGTGGCATTATGTAGATCAGTACACAGTGATAAGTAAACACATGAAAACCTAAGGAAGAGAAATGTCACCTCCTATGGGAAGTTTTTCTTGATTACTCTCAAAACTAAGGGTTCTCAGAGATAGAGGTTAGGATGGGAGTTAGCCTGTACAAAAGCAGTAGATAAAATACTGAGGTGAGAGAACGGCAGAGAAAGCATGCTAGTTTGGATATAAAGATGCTTAAAATCACTATCATCTTCTACTAATTTGCTGTCAAAAGACTAACGGGAACGATCTGTCATAGCGGCTAGTATTAGCATTTCAGAAGGGATAAATGATGCTCATACTATATATGTATTTTTGGTCCTTGGTAGATCACTCTTCAATCCACAGCTTCAACCAGCACTTCTGTATGAGTCCCAAATCTTTACCTCAAACTTTAACCAAGCTCTAATCCTACACTTAATGTCGGACAGATAAAGTTAAGTTCATTCTTACCCTTTCTAGCATTCTTCCTGATGTTAACGAACACCTCCCCACCACATTCCCAGACACTCGCCTCTTCCTAACCACTCAAGGCAGTAGCCCCTTACTTCTAATCAAGGGGTTCAGAACCACAAAGCCACCCTCAGCTTGTCCCTCTTTAAACCTCCCATAGCTAATCAGACAGACAGTCTTGTCCATTCTACCTGAACACCGTGTCTCACGTGTCTTTTTGCCTTCCCACACAGCCACCACCCTAGTTCAGGACTTGACCAGCCTGTTATCTAGACTAGACTATCACAAAAGCTTCTTAAACGGTCTCCAAAGCCTTCATTTTCTCCCTTCTCCAATTCAAACTACACAGAGCTGCCAAATTCCTAAACCACAAGTCTGACCAAGTCGTTCCCTTCCTTTAAGAAGATCCACTATTTTCCAACTAGGATAGAAAATAAACTTGTACGTCAGACTTTGAAAGTTCTTTGCAATCTGGCCTACTGTTCTAGGCTTACTCCTATTTCCTTTCTTCACAGGCTCTACCTTTCAGTCACACTGGTTTGCTTGCTCTAAGTTCCCATGTAGGGCATTTCATCTCCCATCTTCATGCCTTTCAACTGATTCTTCCCTAGCCCTGGAATGTCTTCTCTCCTCATCCCTAACTTCCTTCAATGACACCTAGTCCAAAGGGCTTTCCTAATCTCAGTAGCTGATGAAGTCACTTCATGAGTGCTGATCTGTGCTCATACTGTTTCTACCCTAAAGAGTGCAAGCTTGATGAAGGCTGACAGTTTGGGGTTTTTTTGTTTGTTTCCAGTGCTTGGCCTGGCCGCATTCTGTAAATACTGGCTGAATGTATCACTATTTTCATAGTGACCTAGAACAAAAACCCAAGTCATTCATTACTCACTGTATCAGCCTAGGAGAGAGAAGTTAACTTACGGGACCCCATAGCTGACAGAAGTGGAAGAGCTAAAGCACGGAGAGGCTAAGTGATATCTCTGAGATTACAGGAGGAATGAGAGTTAAGGACTTCCAAAAGCAGAATCTGTGAGTTTATGACCTATGAACAGGTTCCTTCTGCATCTTCTCCTCCTCCTTCACCCAGTCACCAATATCTGCTGATTCTACTCTTCCTTTCCAATGTCCCTAAAATTGGTTACTTCCCTTCCATTCCCATTGCCAGCACTACTATAATAAATTTCTAAACAACTTCCCTAACTTAATATTTTTCCTTATAATCCATCCTGCAATGTTGCCAGATTAATCTTCCTAGAGGACGTCTCAAAGTATTTAAATTTGTAAAGTACTTTATGGTTAGTTTAGAAAGTAGTAAAACATCTATTATTCCATCTGATCCCCACAAACAACTCCAATGGCTGCATGCTGCCTCTCAAAGTCCAAAAGCCTCGGCCATCCTTGTTCCTACTGTGGGATAAGCAGGAATTAACTGCCCTCATGAGCTCAACTTGTCTTGATCAGAATAAACTATGACTCAAGATACTGAAAAACCTCAAAGCCGTGCTTGCTAAACTGCTGTTAGTGCTCTCTGAGGAATCACAGTGAACAGAGGAGATGACCGTGGCCTGGAGATGGGTAACCTTGATGAGAGATCTGTGATCCCTGTGACAATTCTAAAATGGAAGATTAAAAGCGATGATTTGTGAGGACTTAGTAAGGAAAGAAGTATTCACTGAGAGCCAGCATGGCTTGATTAAGATAAAGTCATGCCATACCAAACTCATTTTCTTTTTTGAGGGCTATGAATCACAGACAAGAAAATCTATTTTATGTAAATTGTAAGGTAATAATTCTAGCACGTTAATGTTTATCTAGTCCAACACTCTCACTTGATAGATGAGGTTCATAGAGGTTAAGTGACTCATCCACAATCACAGAGTCAGGATTCAAACTCAAGTCCTATGAGCATCCTCAGCTCAGTCAAGCATTCTTTCCACTGTATGCGCCTGCCTCCATACAAACTATGAAAGGTATGGACTGGATGATCACACACTTATGTGAGGTGTTCAGAAGAGAATGACTGACCAGACCCAAAGACTAACAGTTCAATATCAAACTGGATGGAAATCTCTAATGGCTTTGTCCTAGGGTCTATTCTGTTAAAAACAAAACAATACAATGGCTTAGATGAAGGTGGCATGCTTATCTCAATGTACAAGGTTGGAAGAGATAGAATGGGGTTTAGATAATAGGCCTGCAATACAAAAAACAAAACAAACAAAAAAAAACCCCACCAAAACTCTTCCTAAGATGTAGTAGGCTCACATGAATAAGCTGAAGTTCAATAGAGTCTTATGCTGAAGTTAAAAAAAAGAAAGGTAACACTCAACTCAGTACAAGAGGTTATAGTTAGATATGGCTAGATAATATGGTTAGAAAAAAGTGAGTTTAAAAGGCTGGGGGTTCTAGTGGAATGTAAGCTCCATGAATCAACTGTGTGATGTAGTAAGCAATAAAAGTTACTCTCACCTAATACTGAACTAGCAAAAATATAAATATCCAGGACGAGGGAGTATTATACTCTCTACAAACACCACATTTGGAATGATGCAACCAATTTTGAGTGCCATATCTTTAATTGCAACTCATCTAGAAGGGTGCTCAGGGAATTAATATGACTAGAAACCAAACCACAGGATAAATTAGAGAAAGTATGAATGTTTAGCCTAGCAAAGAGAAATCTTATTTGCTTTGTAGGTGAGACAGAAAGAGGAAGAGGAGACGGCATGCTAGCAGTCTTCAAATATTCAAAAGTATTGTTACATAGAAAAAAGACTAGACTCATTCACTCTACTTGGACAGAAAACATGTTCAACATGAAAATACATAAAACAAAGCCACTCTTCTCACTAAATTTATTTTTGAAGTTACTTTCATAAAAATGTTATTTAGGTTAGTATATAATAAGTTTATTATTTTTAAACGAATTGATAAGTATCTTAAAATGTTTTCAGTCAATTTCTGATTATACAAATATGGATAAAACCGACATAAATAATAGCTCTTTAGAATCCTCAAGAAATTTGAAGAGTGTAAAGGGGTCTTCAGACTAAAAATGTCTAAGAACCCTGTTACAGACGAAGTTTGTGATTATCACATGCTGCCTTGCCTTACAATGATTTATATGAATGTCTTTTGTCCTATTAATCTACTTGAAAAGACAGATATCTATATCTACCTTAGCTCTTTGTATGAATTTGGGTGGCATAGTAGAAAGAACACTAAGTCAGAAGGCCTAGGTTACTGATTCTGAACCTCTGTTTCATCATCTATCAAATGGTCAAAACACTTGTACCACCAACTTCATGGGGCTGTGAGATTCAAATGAAGTATTAAAGCAATCAGAAAACATGAATTGCTATATGAAGTAAAGTATATTTCAATTCGTAAGTCAAAGCATAAGTGAAAAATAATTGTCTTGGTTATCTATGATAAGAAGATTTAAATGCTATCAGAAGATTGATTTTAAGGGTAGAAGGAGAACTAGGATCAAAGTTAAGATGTATTCAATGGCCTACACCAGGAGTGGGGAACTTGCAGCCTCAAGGCCACATGTGGCCTTCTAGGTCCTTGGGTGTGACCTTTTGACTGAGTCCAAGTTTTACAGAACAAATCCTTTTATTAAGGAGATTTGTTCTGTGAAGTTTGGATTCAGTCAAAGGGCTGCACTCGAGGACTCAGAGGGCCACATATGGCCTTGAGGCTACAGGCTTCCCACCCCTGGCCTATGCTGACATATTCCTCAAACGCCAAAACATTTAAAATAGAAATAAACAGTAAGTGCTAAATAAAAGAACATATTAACATGAGCAGCATAAGGGCAGTTTGATTTTTAACTTTCTTTTAAGTCAACCAAGGAAAAAGTTAAAAGGACTTTAATTGCAAATCTAAAGGCTTAAAATTTTGAGAGTGCTTGTCAATATTATATTAGTAGTTGAAGTTATAGTAGTTGAAGCTATATATTCGAATTGATTTTCGAAGTTTTTCCTGTCTTAGCAAAGTTTTCTGTTAATCAAGCTGTTCATTTGTGCTTATTCAGTACTGTCAATTCTACTTTTACAGTATCTCCCTTATTTATCTCCTTGCCTCTCACACTGTCACCACCCTGAGGCAAGTCCATCACCTCATGCCTGGACTACTGTAATAGGCTGCTAGTTTCTCTCTCTTGCTTCAAGGCCCTCCCTACTCCAGTCCATCCTCCATTCAGCTATCAAACTGATTTTCCTAAAGCACAAGTCTAAACCCAACTCCTAGACCCCATTCCATACACTCCAGTAGATTCCTATAACTTCAAAGTGTATATATACAAACTCTTTTTGGCTTTAACAGCCCTTCATTACCTGGGGCAAACTTTTCCAATCTTCTTACACTTTATTCACTCCTCACCATGTACTCTACAACCCAATAACACCAGTTTTCCTGCTGTTCCCCAATACATCAATACTCTATTCCTCAATTCCAAGCATTTTTACTGGCTGTCTCTGATGCCTGGAATACAGTGGCCTTCCTCATCACTGCCTCCTAGTACCTCTAGTTCCCTTCAAGTCTCAGCTAAAAGGTCATCTTCCATAAAGTCATACACACACACATATGTATTATACATACGTGCACACACATATTTACACATACATATATCTTGTACATGGATGTTTGTGTGTTGTCTCCCACATTAGATAGTGAATTTCTTGAAAAGCAGGGACAATTTTTTGCCCTTCTTTACCTGCCCAGTACTTACAAAGTGCCCAGTTCACTACTGCTTAATAAATGTTTGTCAACTTACTAATTTAGGAAACGGTGAACTGCTGTGTATATCAACAAATCATACTAGAATTGTTTTTCCATTTGCACTTTGACTTATAAAGTTTGGAACATATTCAGGAAAAAAATTAGTATGTCCAAATATTTATTGGTAAGTAAGAATCATCTAGTTGATGACGTGAATCAGACGTTTTCTACCAAGAAGGAAATGTTCTTACCATGCCATGGTCAAACGTGAACACACCAACATCACGTCCATGATGAATGTGATTCCGTCTAATAATGGGGTTTCCATGATTTTTAACCCAAATCCCAGCTAAAGCATTATTGGAAATCTCATTATCTTCATATATCCCCTATAGCAAACAATCAGAAGTCAGCAAGAGTAGAACTTCTCCAAACATCAAAGAAACAATTTTAGAATTAAAAAGTACCTGTGCGTGATCCGTTATATAAAGTCCAACATTTTCACAGTCGCTGATGTTGCAGTGCTTGATAGTGGGACACGCTCCTTGTCCACTAACACATACTGCAGAACCAACTGTAAGGAAAATAAAATCTGAAATAACGTATGCATGTTTTACTAGCACTGTGCTAAGAACTTGTTTAATTTTATTCTCTTTTAAATTCATATCCTCCTAAAGTCCACAATGACTCAATATTGAACCATGGGTTCTGAAAATCAATACCAGCAGAATGTAAACTCTAGCTGATTCTAACGAGTTTGAATGCTTGGTTCAATTCAACATTTTTTAAAGCTATGCATACATAGGATGCTATATACATGGAATATATATATATAAAAATATATAATATATATAAAAATATATTTTAATAATTTATATATTTATATACAATATATTTTATATATTATTCATATATTTATATATAAATATAAATATTATAATATTAAAATATGAATATAAATAAATATATATAATATAATAATTTATATATAAAAATATACACACACACCAAAATCAAAACATAGGGATAGAAATCGGATAGAAATATATGAGTGTGTATGCACATGTGTGTACAAGCGTGCGCACACACCCCAGCTAATAGGTCAGTTTGACTGAAACGAAGAATATGTAAAGGTGAGTAAGATGCATAAAGACTGGAAAGGTAGACTGGAGCTATATCATGGGTTTTAAATGTCAAGTGGATTTTGTCCTTTATCCTAGAGACAATCTAGTAAAACTATCTTAGTGGAGGTGGGACAAAGACCCACAAGCCTATTATTTAAGGAAAAGCCTACATAAATTCTGAAAGGCCTATCACCAGGTTAGTTGTGGAGTGATGAATACTTTGGTCACAGTCACTCTCAAAGACCATCTAACTTATCAATGAGTTATGATCTACATAGGTGGCAAGATTATCTACACTGAATACATGACACACCTCTTTATTTAAATTTGTTAAAAATATAGTTTAAACAAGTTTCTTTATTCTTTATTTGGGCAAGAATACATAAATACATGCATAAATATTTGTTATAATACCCAAGTAACATCAAAATATGGAAGGAATACTAACCTGTACAGGTACTTCGAATAATACAGTGATCTATTATTGGGCTACAGTTCACTGTAATCTCTAAACAGTGGTGGGCATTGTGGTGCTGAGCAGATTTATCATCAGGGTTAAACTGAAAAATATAAATTTTTTCAAATAAACAAATATTGACTTAGTAATTTAAATATGCATAATTTTATTCTCAGGTCTCTTACCCTGATGGTCATATATCCAACATAAGCATCCTCAGAACCTTCCATAAAAACAAAAGTTGAATCTCTAGTGTTTTCGATTATGACTTTGTCTGCTACTTTTCCAGGTGCTGTAAAGAGACACATTTTTAGAACAGTATATCACTTTTACTGAACAGATTAATCAATGTCCAGTAGAAGAAAAAGCTTAAATCTAAAGGACAGTCTTGATGCCATACTATAAAACTAATTAGTAACTGACATCTTTATAGTACTGCTTTCTAAGTTTTTATAAAATACTTTCTTTGAAACTAACCTATGGCCAAGGTAGTAAACATATTATTCCTATTTTATAGATGAGGAAATTGAGGCTCTGAGTTGTTTGTGGCCAAATATCTAGCACATGGCTAAGGTAGAATTTGAATTCAGGTCCCTTGGGTCTAAGTCTAGTGTTCTTTCCAGTAAACTCTGCTGCCCTTGATTAATAATAGTGTTGGAAGTTGGTCCTAACACATAACATGTACCATGTTACATTAGGCTTTATTATATCTAATATTTAAGGGGCACGGGTCTTAGCATTATAATGTTATAACAAGATTAACTATAATAGGGTTCTACAAAATATAGAGAATTATCACCATCAAATATTATACCAAATTTAAAGGGGAGGGAGAGGGAGGGAGAGGGAGAGAGAGAGGGGGAGAGGGAGAGGGAGAGAGAAGGGCGGGGAGAGAGAGAGAATGTGTGTATATCTTTCAGAGGGTAGAGGAAAGAAGGGGAGATAAATAAGGAACTTCACTGAGATATCTATCTGCATTTATTTGAAAAATGCCCTATGCTAATATGAATGCATATGTAGAACCTATATCAGATTGTATGCCATCTTGGGGTGGGGGGAGGGAGAGAAAGTTTGGAACTCAAAATCTTATGAAAATGAATGCTGAAAACTAAAAATTAATTAATTTTTTAAAAAAGCAAAAGGAAAAATGTTCTACGTACTAATTACCTGAAAAACCAGCAGAGGGAGTATATTCAAGAAATTTAACAGAATGTTATGCTAATCTATTGAATTTAATCTGTTCTTAGAAACTTGAAGAAATATTGTGGCATTAAAACAAAACATTACTTCAAATATAATACTATATTTCAAATTTATTAAAAATACAGTAAAGAATGACCAATGCTTCTTAATATATGGATTAGAGAAGGAAATATATTTTAATTTTCATGTTCTAACAGGAGGTAGGTAACTTCAGGTCATGTGGGGGAAGAGAGCAATTGAAGTAATATTCTTACTTTAAAGGAAACACAGCCTTATATTTTCCAATATTCTTTTAAGTAAGGATATTATCTCCTCTTTAAACCATTCTCCCTGACTGTGTAGGGTCCTCTGTCTCATACGGTAGAATATGAAGTTTTCTTTTAAAATAATACTTTTGATCAACAATATATTGTTTTTACTTTAAGTGCATAATGTGTCATTGCTGTTACAGAAATTTTTGTTAATCTGAACTAAAATTAAGATAAAAATACGTATCAAAATACCTGCACCAATCATAGTAATTGGAGATTCAATGTATATCCATTCATCAGTATATATACCAGAATGAACAAAGATAAGTCCATCAAAATGAGCTTCCTGTACTCCACCTAATGCATCTTCAATGGTGTCATAATACTAAAAGAAATTTGAAATAAAAGTATTAGTTACAAACTGTGGGGTTACTTTCGAAGATATTATATAAAAAATACATATTATACATACTAGCATATTTTCTCTCCCTTTATATCTTGCAGGGTTACTGTAGAAATGTTCAGCAAATCCTGGCTTCACATGTGCTCCTTTATACTAAAATGCCAAAAAAAAAAAAAAAAGGCAGTATAAGAGAAAAAAATTAATATACTTATACGTAAATGTATATGGTATTAAGACAAACATTTCATTTTTTAATTTAAAACTAGAACCCTGGTACATTTGTATAAGTAAACCTTAACTGAAACATTTTTTAAAACATAAATTTCCACTCATTTACTGTACTTTTTAAAGAGCTTAGTTCTATAACATATAGTATACCATTAATATGAAAGCAATAATGAAAAATATAAGGGACCATAAACTACCTTAGGCTAGCTAAGCATAAACTCTTGGAGGGAAAAAAGATACTTCAAAAAATTCAAAATCATAGCATTTGTGGGTTTTTTTAGATTCCTGATGATCAAAGTGACAAAATATCTGTTGGCTGAAAAAAAGATGTCTGCTAGATAATTTTTAATGTTAATGGGATGTAATAGTCTTTTTAGCAGAAATTTTATTTACAACTTATGTGGTGAGACAAATACTTTCTAGTGAGGCTGCATACCAATTGCTGAAAGCTTTCTTTCCAAGGATTTGGATGTTCATATTCTTCTGGATTAATCTGGTAAAATTTCCCAGGTTCAGGATGCATCATAGGGCGTGTATACTCAAATACCTCCATGTATAATCGTTTCCTGAAAGAGAAAAAAGTATCAAAAATAAAAATCAGATACAATAACTATTTCAAATTACATATCAAAATTCAAACTTCAAAATTAATCTGTTTCAATAATAAATAGAAAATAAGACAAAAGATAAGTCATAGCAAAACTATTCTGGCTATTAACATGATCATTTATATGTTTGCCTAAAGTGTGAAACCTAGTAGAGAAAAAATCCAAATAACAACACAAAATAATGTATTATTTTTTCACAATTAAAATATTCAATTTAGTATTTTTTTAAACAAAAAACATTGTGCAAATATGCTCTCCCTGCCAGTTAAACCTATCACTAGTTTTACAGATTCTGAAGGCACTGTTAACTGCAACTTAAGAATTGCAGCACTAGAGACAGCTAGGTGGCAAAGAGCATCGGCTTGGGAGTCAGGAGGACCTGAGTTCAAATCTCACCTCAGACACTTGACACACTTACTAGCTGTGTGACCCTGGGCAAATCACTTCACCCTAATTGCCCTGCCTTCCCCCCTCCAAAAAACAGAAAAAAAAACCCTACAGCACTAGCACTGTATACTCACCATTTTTTCCCCTCTATTAATTATGTAGTAAAAACTTATGTTAGTAAGCACAAATGGACCAGTCAATACTAGTACAATAACACTTTTTCTACATAAACATTTAATTCTTATTTCTCCTTTCTTCTTTAATATACTTATGATTCTATTATTTAAAGCAGGCACAAAGATAAATCCATTTTATTTCCATTGCTAAAGAATAATTAAACAAGAAATAATGCCCCATAATCACCAAAAGAATGATGGTTATTAACCAATAGATCATAGAGAAAATATTTTAATTACTTCTTAATATAAACATTGCTTTGATTGGCAACTCATATTTATGATAACAGGTACTTTAAAAACAGAAGCATTTTTAGTTTGATTTAGCTATTTAAATATAACAGTAAGTTCACATTTCGTCTTTCCTACCATCTTTGGCATTTTGTACAGGCAAAAAACGTATCTCAAGATAATAATGAATATAGCTTTTCACTCACCACAAAATTGGATCATTAGCAAGCTCACTGAAGCGTTTACACACACACGCTGCTCTACAGAGATCTTGCTCCAACAAGTATGAAAAAATCTTTAGGACTACTTCATCTGGCAATTTCTCCTGAAGATATTGTTCGGCAGGTGCTGCTATAAAATATTAACACATTCAAATAACCTACCTGACTACTAAGTAAATCATCAACATTAATGAGTAGGTGGTTTTTTTTTTAAATACCAGAAAACTACTGATTTGAAAGAATGTATTTTATCTATGCATAAAACCCTCTCTTCACTTGAATTTGGCAAGGATTACTTGATTACTTTCTTTTAGGCAGGGTTTTAACTGGGAAAAGATTGCAAAAAAACCTCTGTAAACTATCAATAAAAGTCATAAGAAGGCAGAGACTATTACTATTACAGAGATTCCAATTCTGATCCCTAAATGATGTAAAACAGTATTTCCCTCTAATCTTGGATTCTTGATTTTGGCATAAAATAATTGAGAATGAATTTGGTCAAATGTACCCCTCTCTGTTCTTCAATAACCCTTATAAAAAATACCTGATAAGTCTTGTGATTTTCCAGAAACTCTTGCACGTTTTGCTCGATGACCAAAATTTTCGGTGGTGGAAGTAGAAGCACCCTTTTAACAATAAAAATACCACTTTAGAAAGTTGTAGTTTAAAAAAAAGATCTAACTTTTGTAAATAATGTGAAACAATTTTACATTAATTTTTTAAGAGAAACTCCTCTCCCACACGTAAGATAATGTCTTAACAAAAAGGAGATAAAACAAAATAGACAACTTACCTCCATATTGCTCTTTGTAGGACAAGCTGTTCTTTTAGGTAGAAGAGTTTTTCTACGAAGTTGGTATGGACTATTTTGTGCACCAGGACCTGATTCTTCTGCAACCATATCTGCCGGTACATCATCATCTATTATAATTTAAAAAAAAATTCCTTTAATTTACAAAGACTGTTCAAGTATATATCTATTTTATTACATGATGGTCATATATACATTAATACATTCCTAAAAATACATATAATAAAAACCTATGTTTTTGAAAATATATGCCATATTGTTTAGTAAAATGAAAGCTGGGATTTAGAGCCAGAAGTGACCTTAGATCATTGAGTCTAACCTTTTCGTTTTACAAGGAAGAAACCAAGACCCAGAAAAATAATTGTACAAGGTCATTCAGGTAGAAAGTGGCAAAGCCAAAATTTGAACCCAAGTTTTCTCATAAGAATTAAGGCCATTGCTTCCAATATGAAGAGCAGTGAGAATTTTACTAAGGATATGTCGATGTTTATTCCACAAACAAGTTACTGCTATCTGTATTCTAAGTGCAGGCTAGTCTTTCTCCTAGAAGAGTGGATAAAGAGCCTCAAAGCACTCTCCACTTTCTAGGTAATTAAGAATGAAGAATTCTTTTAAAAATAAAACAAAATAAAACAAAACAGGAAGGGCTAATGTGAAAACCAGAAAGAAAAACAAAAAAAAATTCCTTTTATTTACCAAGACTGTTCAAGTATATATCCATTTTACTACATGATAGTCATATATACATTAATGTATTCCTAAAAGTACATATAATAAAAACCTATAGTAGAAGGCGGAATTCCCTGTACCTGAAGAGTGGATGAATCAGATACAAAGTAAATGGGGAAGATAGACCAGTAAACATTTGGATCTAGCAACAGATGTGAGGCTTTTCCTGAAGAGACTAGAGCTGGACTTCATAAGGAGAAAGCAACTACTTTAGCATTATTTAGCAAGAGTCAGAGGAAGATGAGATGAGTAGCAGTGGTTAGTGATTCTAAGCTAAAGAGTAGCTATTTGCTACCCCAATTGTAGGTTTTCTAACTTGTGGGGAGACATATCCAGAAAATTTCTCAAAAACTTGTCAGACCTACTTATGGAAGGTAGTTTTCTACTTATTTATGGTGATACACATAAGCATAGATTATACTGTCAAAAAGAATCTGAAAAGTAATTCTCAAGATGATGAAGTTTTGGACAAGAAACTAAAAACTTTAGGAACATAGGTAGTGCTTTGGTAATCACCACAGTCAAAGGCCCCAAAAAAGAAAGACAGAATTCATAAGTGAACCCCTTGTTAAAAAGATGATGTCTAGAATCAGATTTAGATTTCTGGACTATGGATTGAAACACAGGAATCACAGTATGGGAACAGAACATATCTAACAAAAGCTAATAAGAATATATTTGCCTATAGTCTTACAAATATAATCCAAAAAGCCTTAAATTAAAAGGAAGGATGAAAGCAAACACTACCTAAATATAAACACTAGACAATACAAAGTTGCTAAAATCATAGAAAGATATGAAGAATGACCAGAAATTCACAGAAGACAAAAGCTAATATAAGAGTCAAAAACAAAAACCCATGACCACATGTCTAGTCACAATGTAAAAACATAGATAAAATGCAGTATGAACTACAAAGCCTAATACAAGGAAGCAGCTATCTCTGAAATTTTGTGGGAGAGGGCAATCAGTTAATAAGCACATATTAACCAAACTTCTATGTGCCAAGTATTATATTGGCAGAAGAGACACAAAAACGAAAATGAAAGAGTCTCTGCCCTTGGGGAGCTCATATTCTAGTGAAGGAGACTTAAATATAAACAGAATATGCATGAAATAAATACAAGACAACTTTGGGGAAAGGGGCAGTTTGCTGAGGTTGGGGGGAGATAGTGAATCACGAAAGGCTTTATGTAGAAGGAAGTGCTTAAGCTAAGTCTTGAAGGAAATAATAGAGTCTAAGAGATGATGACGAGGGGAGAGCACATTTAAGGCATGAGTGCTAGCCAGAACTAAGGCACAGATGGGAGATCTAGTGTCATATAGGAGTAACAGGAATTTGGATGGACCACAGAGTGGAAAGAAATAAGGTTGGAAAAGTAGGTTGAGAGCAAGTTGTGAGGGGTTTTAACTGATAAACAAGAGTCTGTATTTTATCTTAGAGGCAAAACTAGAACACAGGCCTAAAGAACAAAAAGAATAGGATATATTAAATCATACTCGCATCTTTTGGATAAAGATTAACAGAGACAGAAACACAAGTGATATATATTCACTGGAGTACATTACAGACTACTTGGATAGAAAAAAGGCATGAAAAATTTCAGAAACAGATTAGAAGTCTGGCAGAAACAGAATATAGTAGTGATAGGAAGTCTCAATTATACGGATTTCTGCTGTAATTCTCTTTGCTGCAACAGAGTAACTAATAATTAATTGACTTGTTTTAAAGACAAGTCCTTCCAAATGGGGAGGAACCAATTTGAGGATTATCTATTCTAGATTTATTCATATAAGCAAGGAAGAAGTGGTTGCTGAGAAAGAATGATAGCAGCCTTATGGGAATGCGAATTAATTCTCAGAACTTGTGACTGAGAAAGAGGTAGATAACTTAGCATAGTTGGATAGGCAGCCTTATGAGAGAACACATTTCAAAGGACTAAGGGAAAGGATAGGTAGGAATCAATTTGGTAAGTATTTATTAAGTGCCTTTTACGTGCCAGGCACTGGCTACGCAACAGGGACACAGACAAAACCCAAATAGCCTTGGCCAGACAAGGAGCCTACATCCAAGGAAATGGTGGAGGAAAGAGATATAATAATACATACACAGAGAAGTGAATCGTCTCTTTCTCTGTCTCTCTTGCATTCATGCGCGCTCTCTCTCTCTCTCTCTCTCTCTCACACACACACACACACACACACACACACAGAGTAACTATCCTATATTACCTATATAGATATGGATCTATTTATATACACAGATACACACAATAACTATCTATATTACCTATATAGATATGTATGTATCTATACACACAGATAGACACACACACACACACACACACACACACACACACACACACACACACACACAGAGTAACTTGCAGAGGGGAAAACCCTAGCAACCGAGCAAATCAAGACAGGCTTCAAGAAAAAGGGCAATTAAGCCGAGTCTTGAAAGAAACAGGATTCTAAGAGGAAGTGGAAATGAGGAGGGAGTGCACTCTAGGCATAGGATAGCCTGTGCAAAGGTACAGAGGTAGAAGATGTAATACCATGTATGAGGAACAGGAAGCAAAGTCAGTTAGGCAAGAATGTAGAGAACATAGAATGTAATATGCAGTAAACCTGGAAAGGCAGGCTATTATAAACATATTGTATTAACAATACAATATTGCTGTATTTCTCTCCTCTTTCCTACTGAGTGAATTATTCTGTGTCACAAAGGACTAAAAAAAGGAAAAAAAGCAGTTCAGCAAAATAATCAAATTTGATAGTATGTACAGTATTTCACAATCCCATCTCTGCAAAGAAGGGAAGAAAATTCATTTTCTCAATTCCCTAAGGCCTTGAGCATTCAAACAGAAGAGTATATATTATTACACCTAGTGGCAATTTGGAGCCACTATTAGAGCTTCTTGAGCAATGAGTAAAATTCTATAAGTGAAGTCAGGCCAGGGGTAATGGGAAAGCTTTTAAGAACTATATTTGGAATATGCAAAGAGAAATACTTCCCACTGAGAAGGAAAAGGGTAAGTTGTTCAAAGAGACCATATTACTAAAAAGCATAGTAGAATCTCATAAAGTCAAGAGTGTCAAAACTCAGCATTATCTGCGATTGTCAAGTAATGCTAAGGTTATTTATGGGAAAATAAAATCAAAGAAGAGATAGTACTACTAATCCTGTCAGAGGAGATAGAGAGTAAGAGAGAGGAGGGCAAGGCTGTTTCCTTACTTTGCTTCAAGTTTTCTCTACCAAAAAAAAAATTATTAGGATAAAACAAGAAAGGATAATAGGAACAGAAGGATGATTTGAGGTTTAGTTCCTTCTACCTAAAATCTTCTACCTGGCCTATCATGGCATACCATATACATTCTATAAATACTTTTTGATTGACTGAGATGACAATTACAGCGATCAATTAGATTTCTTTCTCTCACTGCTCAAAAAAAATACTTAAGATATATGCATTAAAGACCTGACTGGGGGCACTCGTGGGGTCATTGAAGGGGATAGTAGGAAGTAAAAGAGTAGAACATGCATATTTACAAAGGAGGTGGAAGTGAGCCAAACTTTGGAATTTGCCCACATTAATTTTGCCTTTTCCTACTCGTTCAAAGGCCAAGACCACCTATCAGGTTGCTTCTGTTTCTCATCCCTTTCTTTGTTCATGGGTATAGGGGGTGTATGTATATGTGGGCAGGGGGTTAGTTGGGGCATCTCAGAGGTAACAGTGTTGCCATTACCCATGAGTTGACACTATGCCAAAGCATCTTAGAACCAAGGTAGAACGTTCTTCAGGACAAACCTAAAAGTAACTAAACAGCAAAAAGATGTTTACACAATATTTTGTGTGTTGTAATTAATGAAAATTGTGCTGAAATTAAATTTTATTTCATTTTGATGTTTCATGTGAATAAAAATGACACTTAAATACACAACATGATAAGTTTGTAGGAGGAGTTAACTAACAAGAGTATAAGTATTACAAAATGACTATGTTAAAGCTAAGAGTATTATTAGAATGATTAAAAGGACTCCACAACCTGTAGCTGCAGGTCACTTACAGCCCTCGGGCCACTTGCCCTTGGAAAATGTAGAGGAAATCCTTTGGTATGCTGCAAGCTTTAGACCTGCGGGTTGTACAGACCTGGATCAAGGTAAACAGAGCTCAGAATTTAGCTCAGTACAGTTCATGGATGAGAAAAAATGTAATCTATTATTTGGAAAAAGAGGTTTGTTTTGGCAGGGATGTACTGAAGCACTGCAGTATGTAAGAATTCCTTTATGAACTCTACAGTGTGACCAAATTGGCCTTCTTGATGTTCCTCACATACCATTTCCTCTCCTGTCTTCCCAAATATTTGAGCAGACTAACTCCTATACCTAGAATGTATTCCCTCCTCAACTCAGCCTCTGAGAATTTTGAGCTTCTTCCAAACAGCAATTGCTATGTTCCTGATCTTGCCTACCCCACACGGCTACTAGTGCTACTTCCAAATTACCTTAAATTTATTTTATATACACTTTACATTTTTATATATGTACATATTGTCTTTCTCAATAGAATATAAGCTCCGTGAGGTACAAGAACTGTTAAATTTTTGTCACTGTATCCCCACCAGTAGCACCTGCAATGTTTGACACAGGGAAGGTGTTTAATAAATGCCTGTTCTTATATGGTGGTCAATTACCTGGCACCTTCTCCAACCCCCAAATAGCCAAGAACCAGAAAACAAAGGGAAAAAGACCTCTATGCAGTTAAATTAGTATTCTCCCCTACTAGAGCCCCTCCTTGAGACATTCTTGGGCCTTTTTTAGACACTGTTCACTTCTATTTTGGATAGAATTCTGATAGACACAGTAGCCTTTCCATTATAGATACTTGGTATTATAGAATAAATGATAACTGATTTTTGAATGAGAATATTTGGGTTTTGAGTCCAGGCTCTACCACTTACTACCTGTGTAAATACTCTGCCAAATCCCAGTACTGAATTACTCCTACCATCCATCCACTGTCTTCATTCCTACTCCCATGCTGCTGACAGGAGAAAATCACAAAAACTAGGCTGAGTTCACTACAAATTTGTTATATGATCTGGAGCAGACACTCACTACTGCAAGACAATCTTTTTCTATCTCCCTAATCAATTTCAATCTCACTGTCTTCTTAAGATCTCTCATATACATGTGGCCCCTTCTCTCTGATATTGCCACCATCCTACTGCAGACCTTCCTCTCCTCATGGTTGTACTAATTCAACAGCCTTCTGGTTTGTTTCTCTGACTCTAATCTCTCCCATCTATTCCACTGTTCACTTGAACTGTAGTCAAACTGATTTTCTTTAAATGCAGGTCTGACCATGTCAACTCCATTTATTTGACTCCAGTGGGTTCTCATTACCTCTAGGATCAAATATAAAAATCCTGTGTTTAGATTTTAAAGCCCTTCATGGCCTGGATCCTTTCTACTTTCCAGCGTTCTTACACCTTATTCACTCCTTTCCACATACTCTACAATCCAGTGACGCTGGCCTTCTTGCTGCTCCTTGCACAGGACACTCCATCTTCAAACTCTGGGCATTTTTATTCTCTGTCCTACTCCCCCATCCCTAGAAATGGATTCTTCTTCATTTCTGCCTTCAGGTCTTAGAGAAAGTTTAGTCTTGTGCAAGTAGCCTTTCCAACCATCAAACTTAGTATATCTTCCCTCTGATATCACTCTAATTCATCTATCTTTATCTTGTTTGTATGCAGTTTTGGTAGGCTGTCTCCCTCATTAGATTTGTGAGTTCCTTGAAAGCAGGGATTATTTTTTGCTTTTCTTTTTATCTCCAGCACTTAGCACAGTATCTAGCATGTTGTAGGCACTAAATAAATGCTTGTTGACTAACTTATGTGATCCTGGGAAAATCACAACTTTTCAGAGCCTCACTTTCTTCATCTGTAAAGTGTCTGTTTAGATAACCTTTAAGGTCCTTTAAGCTCAAAATCTATGATCGTGTGTAAATGATTGCTCATGTGTTACACATGGGTTCATTATAAATGCCCATTTGGAAGTTGTAATACGTTGTGGTCTTTTCTTTTCCATTGAAACACTATTTTATACTAGTAGTAGTTAGGTTCCTAGGTTAGTTCATAAACTCTACTTAACCCAAATATTCCAGATATGAAATGAAAGAAGACTGAAATACTGTTGTAATTCAAGTTTAAAAGGGACTTTTCTGGGCATTTTAAATAGTTTATGGCATTTTCTTTATTATATCTGGTTTCATTTCAGTTCTTATACCCTTCCTTTTTTTTTTTTTGCTGTAAGCAACATAACTAACACTGACATAGCAACAATAATTAAATTATTTATTGATATAAAGGTGGTTTTCCTGAGGAAATGGATCTAAAATAGAATTGTAGTAAGAGAAAAAATAAGGTGATTAAAAAGAATGTGTATGTACATTGAAAAAAACCATCATGAGGGCTGGGGGGGTAGGAAGGGAACAATTGAGCATCCAGTGGTCAAAGCAAGAATGTTCCTCCCTTTTTATCCCCTCGGTGGTAGTGGTGAGAAAGGAGGTGGTTACTGAGTGTTTCCCTTCTGTACAGAAAAATCTGGTCATTGTCCAGAATATGTGCAAGAGAGTGAGAGTGGGGAAGAAGAGGCAGCAAACTGCCTATATCTGGATGATTTACCAGTTTAGTTTTTTTCCCCTAATTTAGTATTTCTAACATGGTGATTATCGGCTGTACCAAAAAGATAAAACAAAAATTTCAACACCTTTTTAAAAGATTGGAGACTCCCTGAAGTACAGCAAAATCATGCATCACCTCATCAGGGCCAGAAAAGAGGTAGTTGTAAAGAATGATAAATGTGAAAAACAGACTACACATTGGAGGTATTTTTAATGTAACAGTGCTCAACTTAAAGGCACAGGTAGTTGCGACTTGCATCTTATTTAAAAAGTTTTAAAGTTCATTTAAAAAGCAACCTATTTGCCGCTATTTAAATGTTATATTTCATAAAAATCATATTAATAGAAACTAGTGGAAAAACATCGATTCTTTTACTCTATAAACATACACTATCATAAAAGGCTAGTCCTCGAGTCTTTTCCTTTGTGCCTGGCCCTACCCTAAAAAATAAAACAAAACACTTGTAGTTCATCTTACAGGTATCCTGGAGTATAAGAAACTCCTCTACCTCAACAGACTGGAGTGGCTGAAAGGCAGAAACACAGGACAATTTTAGCAGAACGGTAGTAGGAGGATGCTGATTGCAAGGGCTTAAGGAGAGAGTAAGGAACATGGTATGGCAAGGAGGCATCTACACAAGTTAATGTCATTAGTATTCGCTATTCACTTCAACAAAGTCCCCATTTAACAACTAAAGGTGGACAGTAATAAATGGCAGGTCCAAACTGGCATTATCCTAAGAACCTGGATTCCACAAAGGATTTAAGCTTCCAATAAAAGCAAAATCTAAAAGTAAAATCCAACAAAATAATCTGAATTATTTAAAGGTACTTAAAGATGATTATCACATTTATAGTTTTTTATTTTCAAATCTGATTTTAGGAGATCATACCCAACTATCACAACATAATCTAAACATTTTCAGAAAACCACAGCAGAATAAAACCATCTCACCCAGCACCTGCCTACTCACTAAAAATGATCACTATTTGTCAGAAAGAATAGAACCCATATTGGACTTCTAGTTATAGATACTTTTACTAAATTTTTCATTAGTACTCTGAAAGGATAAAGCACATTTCATTTTATTTTTAAATTGTCTTTAAAAGAAAACACTATATACAGGTTTTTAGTTTTTTACGTTTAAATTATCAGTTGAAAACTGAACTAGTGTCTTAAGATAAATTTAAATATTAGAGGAAGTATTATACTTTATATTTGCCGATCTATATCATGACAACAAGGAAAGTATTAGTGCCAACATGTTTGGTATTGAAAAGTACCACAGATAAAAGGCATGCTAGGATTCATTTCAACAAAATTAATTCAGTTCTATACCTACCACATTTTCTTAATCTGTAATATGACCTAAGATAATATTTTAAAACCTGCCTAAAACAAGAACAACAATCCTCATTTTATTAATGAATATGCACATGTTGGATTAATTTTTCTATAATGCAGCACAAACATCTCATGCCACTTACCAACCTGCCACATCGGTCAGACAAAAAAATCTGTGCTAGTAACAACTGTGTTTGAAAACAGTTCCTAGTCTCATGGCAGAGATACATGCCTGACAACTGTTTCTAACACAGTTGTGACTACCTTAGCTTTTCTCCAATTATGGAAAAGTTTTATAAAGCAATTGGAATTAAAATAATTTTATTTAAGGCAATTAAAAAATAAGAGAATCCAGGGTTAACTTACCATACAGACTATTTTTGCAGGGGGAAAAAATTTCTAAGTTTTTTAATTTTATTCTATACATAGTTAAAAACCGTAAGATTTAACTATTTAAAAAACATCTGTGTCAAATTTTCCTTTTCTATAATAAAGTTTAATTTATAATACTAATGTATACACAATATTTATTTTTATTTTATTTATTCTGTATGTAGTTAAAAACTATAAAGTTTAACTCTTTAAGAAACATCTGTCTTAAATCTTCCTTTTCCATAACAGTTTTATTAAGGTATACACGGTATTTCTCTCACCATTATCTCTTTCCTCCCTGTTGAGAAACATGCTCAAGTCGCTCCCATTCTCAAAACTAAACTTTGCTTCATTTCACTGCTAAACTTCTCCAAACTCATCTCTACTAGTTTCTACTTTCTCACCATTCACTGAATTACTTGCAGACTTCTGTCCCACTGAACTCATATTATTTGCCCAAAGGTCACCAATGACATCCTAACTACCAAATCCAATAGATTTGATTCAGTCTCCATTCTTCTTTACTTTTTTTTTTTTGGGGGGGGGCGCACATATTTGGCACTATTGACTAATCTCTCCTTGAAACTTATTTCCTTGGCTTCTGTTGCAGTACACTCAACTGGTAGATTGCTCTTTCCATCTCCTTCAGGGTGTCCCTTAAACATAGGAATTTCTCAGAATTATATGTTCTGCCCTCTTCTCTCTACCAATTCCTTCATTTTTAACTGTCACTTCTCTGAAATTCAAACACAGACTTCTCTCCTGAGCTTCAGACTCACATTTTCAACTGCTTAGAGATCTCTGCATGGCTGTCCTATGGTCACACCAAACTAAGAATGTGTGTGACTTGTTAGGGAGGAAAATATTTACTATAGAGGGTTTACAAGGGTAGTGGGAGATTCTGGTAGACTTGTATTCCAGATCTCAGTTTCACCAACAAAGAGGAACTAAATGGCTGCTGGGGTGGCAGTGATGGGAACTACTAAAGAAGAAACATATCCATCTTAAGAGCTACCATAAAAGAAAGTTAAGTCAGGCCATGCCTAACATATATTTCTGGAGAATAAAAAAATTGTAAAAGGTTTCAAAGGAAGGATCCCATGGACTAA
Source organism: Phalanger gymnotis (assembly GCA_028646595.1). Taxonomy (NCBI): domain Eukaryota; kingdom Metazoa; phylum Chordata; class Mammalia; order Diprotodontia; family Phalangeridae; genus Phalanger; species Phalanger gymnotis. The sequence continues at coordinate 275,124,342 of CM053625.1, read as the reverse complement.
AATTCTACAGGGAAAGTCAACCTAGGAAGAATGCAAAGCTCATGAGAATAATACTGTGAAGACACAAAAAGAAACAATTTTGGAAGTAATAACATGTAACAAAGAATGAATATAAAAGTGTAGCACTACCCAGTAAAAATAAGGTCAAATGTGCTAAAAGAATGAGCTGCAATGCAGTTGATGAGGAAAAGCTAAAGACAACAAAAAGGGTAGCAGGTTTTGCTTTGTTTTTAACTCCAATAGATCTGCAATCTCACTGACATAGAACTTGCTTCCACTTAGGAATCCATCCATTCCTGTCCAACCCTCACTCTCACCCATGACCTTCCATAATTTTGTCACATGAGGTCCACTTAATACACTGAGGGACTTTTCTGCATCCTTTCAACACAATAAGCATATCAATTAAGCCATCCTGGCTTTCCATCCTTTTTCTTTTGTTCCTGCTACTACAGGGTTGACTTATTTTTTAGAAAAAAGTTTTTATATGTATATATATGTGTATCACATTTCTTTTGTGACATCTTTTATTACTGTTTCTCTTGTTGGTCATGTGTTGCAGAAAGTGAACCAGAGACAAAAAAGTTTCTGCTCTCAATAAATAAACATTCCATGTGGGGCTGGGAGAAGGCAAGAACAACGTGCATATAGTATATTAAAAAATGTATAAAAATAGAGTAATTTGGGAGGCAGCAGGAGGTGGGGGAAGAATCAGGGAAGGCCTTAAGTAAGAGGTGGCTTTTAAGTTGAGCTTTGAAAGACTCTAGGTATTCAGAGAGGCAGAGGTCAGGAGAGAGTGCATTACAGGCACAGAGATGAAAGATGGAATGTTTTGTGTAAGAACAGCTAGAAAGTCAGTTTGGCTTGACTGTCTATCACCAATGTCAAAGATCTTTGAAAGACTGTGTAGAATGGAAGAGGTAATCAAATTAGCAGGCTTAGATAAAAGACAGACATCTCGATTTTCAAAACATAAGAAAACAATAGGTAAACTATATATATGCCAATGATTTTGTCTTCAAATTCTAGAAAATTCCAGAATTCATTACAAGGGTAAGCAGTCTGGGTCACAAAGAAAAAGCCTGGCTTCATTAAAAATAGCTTATACTTCATTTCCTTGAGGGGAGGGGGAGGAAAGGAATTGGGTGGGTGGGAGGGATAGAGCTACTAGAGTAGAATGGTTAATTAGAGGACGGCGGGAGACAGAGTTGGACTAGATTTTAGAAAAGCACTTGGCAATTTATCACACTATTCTTGGAAAAAAGATGGAAAAATATGGGCTTAACGATAATTCAAATAAGGCAGGCTTCCAACTGGCTAAATGTAGCTCAACTCAAAGAACAGTCATGAATGGTTCTATGTCCAGTTAGAAGAAGGTTTCTAGTATACTACCCCAAGGTATTATTACCACTGATTTGTATAAGGGCAGAGATGGTATATTTGTCAAATTTGTAGATGACACAAAGCTGAGAGTGACAGCTGACATCACTGAACGACTAAATCGGGCTGAAAAAGATGGACGGATGTTGCAAGAGGCATATTTAGGCTAATTTAGGCAAGTTTTTAAACTTGCTAACACTTAGACGTATCCAAAAGTAACTGGAGACTTTCAAGCACATGCTAGATGACCAATTATCAGACTTAAGTAAAGAGGCTTCTTTTATTCTGGTGGGTTGGACTAGATGAACTCTGAGGTCTCTTCCAACCCTGAGATTCTATGAGTCTGAGATAAATTAGAGATGTAAATTGGATATGAAATGAGATTTGCATTTGAAGGACAACTTATGGAATTTAGAATTTATTTTGCAAGTGATGAGTACTGCTAAAGACTTAATGATTTGCATGAAGCAAAATTTTAACAATTTCGATCTGGCCACAATTTGAAGGGTAAATGGTGGAAAGGAGAAGAGAAATTAGTGGCTATAAAATTAGAATGGTTTAAAACAAAAAGAAAATGAGAAATAATCAGAAATGTAAAGGATTATTTTCCTTCAGGATAATCACTTTGAGAGGCAAGATACTTGTCTCAGCAATATTGCCATTACTCAAACTCTGCTTTTTGGAACTACCACTAGAATCAATTTTAAAATATTACGAATTAAGTCTCATTACTTTCAAGTTCCATTTGTTTGGGGGTTTTAAAAAGTATTACCTAACTTACCATCTACCTTATTAATAGCAACTTCTCTATATGATTATGGGTTGAATGACTTGAAAAGGGAGAAGGGGGGAAGAATACTGCCCAGAGATATGACAAGTTTGTTACCATATAAAAGTAGGTAAAAAAAAAAAAAAACCAGAAAGAACACATGAAAAGAGGATTTCATAGGAAATTATCTAAGAGAACCTCCAATAAAAGTTACGGCCCAAAATATCTACATACGAATAAACAAAACATGAGTAGTTAACAAAGTAATCTAGAAATCTTTATATAACAATGGAATAAATTTGCCATCATAGCCATAACTAAGAACCAGTAAAATATAAATTCTTGAAGGCGGAGAGTATGTTGTTTTTGCATATCCAGCACCTAGCATAATGCTTCATCCATAATAGGTACCTAATAAATTTTTGTCAAACTGAACTGATTTCAGAATAAAGAGAAAAAGAATAACACGCTTCGCCCTAAATTCCAATTATATACACACATCATACTACATTTTTACGTATTTTAAAAGTACAGAGTCCACAATAATTTCATATATAACTAATTTCTGCCTCCTCAAAATTCTTGTTTTCAAAGTAACTTTCCATTGACAAGTTCTGTAACATAGCCCTTAACAGATCTGATTTATTCTTAAATATCTGTGATTAGGAATACAACTATAAACTTGCAAGCTAATATTAGAATGTGCTTCCTCCAAAGGAATAAACTAAGATACTAGAGAAATCCTTCAGAAAAGTTACAAAGGACACACACACACACCCCTTTATAAAATAGATAAAAGACATGTCTTATCAACATATATGAGGAAACTAAGGCACTAAGAGATTAAGTGACTCTCTAATTTAAAATGTTCCTAAAACTAAAGATAGTCTTTCTTCTCTGATGCTTCCCTTTCATTTTCCATGTCATTAAGATAAACTGAAGGGTATAGTGGAAATAATATTGGATTGGTGATCTGAGAATATGAGCTTGAATTTTCCACATTAAATCTTACCTGCAAGACATTGAATAAGTCATTTCCTTCCCTGAAATTCAGGTTTGACATCTGTAAAATATAGGAGCTTAGATTAAATGACCTCTAAGGTCCCCTAAGATAGTGCTAAATCTAATGGCCTTATGAACTACCATTTTTAAAGCCACTTGTCTAAATAGATTCCTCCTGTTTACAAACCTATTAGGGAATCTTCTCAGACATTTTCAGACAATGCTACTACCTTCATTCTGGTAATCACCCTTATCTCTACCTCCCTGCAGGTCTCCCTTACCCCTCAACTTCCACCAAAACCTTGAATTCTGCATGACATGGATTCTGAAAAGTGCACTTTCACCTTAAATTGCCAGGAACCAAGCCTCTACGTATTCCCAATCATTTCCATACCATGCTGCCTCTACCAACTCCTTCTCACCTTATTTTATGTGTTGTCTTCCCCCATTAGGATTTAAGTTTCTTGAAAGCAAGAGCTGTCTTGCTTGTTTGTAACTCTAGCAGTAAGTGCTTAATAAATGTTCTATCTCCATATAACATACATATTTGTTGTTTAGTCATTTTTTTAGTCACATCTGACTCTTCATGACCCCACATTTGAAGTTTTCTTGGCAAAGATACTGAAATGGCTTGCCATTTCCTTCTCCAACTCATTTTACAGATGAGAAACTGAGGCAAACAGGGTTAAATGACTTGCCTAGAGTCAGAGCCAGTAAGGGATTGAGGCCAGATATGAACTCAGGAGAGTCTTTCTGACTCCAGGCCCAACACTCTATCCAATGCACCCTAGCTGCCCCCATAAGATAGATAGAGTAGCAGATAAAACCACCCTTGATTTTCATTAATCTCTTTGTTTATAATGAGAATGGTAGGCTAGATGTATTGTGTACATCTCTTCTTTAATAGAATATCCCTAGTATTTGAAGGCCTACTATGTGCCTGACCAGTCTTATAGGCATTATTGGAGAAGAGTAGTAGTTATATAAAATATGGTCCTTGCCCTGAAGGAGTTAATGATTTTGTGGAAGAAAGATTTACAGAGAATAAAAGTTTATAGATGCTACATTTTGCAACAGTTCATGAAAGAACAAGACTGAAGTGAGGTCATCATGAGAGGTATTATAAAGGAAGCAGCACTTACATTGTGTAACTTAAAAGAGCCAGCCAGTACAATGTGGCAGAAAAAAAAAGGGTAGACTGGATTTTAGGTATGAGGTAAGAATAGCAAGTGAAAAGTATAAACTATTTTTGGGACAGTAACTAGACTAACTTAGCTAGAATTAAGCTTGACTAGATAGGATGGAGTCAGAGCAGGTTCCCCATACCTGAGCTAGCGTATGGTCCCAACATATGGGGAGACAGACACACGACTGTGTCAAAGGTAGAAACTGAATCCTTACTTTCCTGATTTAAAGGCTATCTATTTGCTACACTATGCTGCATGAAATAATAAGGGCTTGGAATAACATGGCACCAATTGACATGGAAAAGAAAGGATAAATCCAAGAAATGCTGCAAAAGAACAACTGACAGAGCTTGGTAACTGACTAAATGAAGTGCGAAGAGTGTTGAATTGGAATAGATGAATGATTCACTTATTGAGCATTTATTATGTGCAAAATTCGGTCATGGAGACATAAACAGAAATATAAGACAATCCAGACTCTCAAGGATACACATATATATGGAAGCTACAGGTCAACTCAAACAGAAAGTCCCATGGTGCTTAGGGCTCAGAAGCAAAGCCAATGTTAATGCCTCTTCTTTCATGTCACTGTTCTCAAGCTGTTGCTGATGGTGACATGAAAGGTGGGACCCCTCTTTACAATGACTTCTCCTCTCAATGGTGACTACTGGGGCCAGGTTAGAAGATATTTTGGTGGTCTGGTGACACTGCTATTCCCAAGACTCTCGGGTTCAGGGATGATCCCATCAAGGTCTGAAGGGAGATGGAGGCAAGGTTGTGACGGTCTGACATATGTACAGCACATGCTGCTTCCAATCTCTCCCTCAGAGTGCCTTGCTGCTTTAGCTAGGCTGGCTTGCCTGCCCTCTGTGATATGGAGTCAAAGAGCCTGGGATCAAAACCCACTTGTCCTATTTAGTACCATAAATCTTTGGCAAGTCACTTAACTTCTCTTCCTTAGTTTCCTTACATAAAACGAGGGGGTTAAACTATATGACTTTTCATAGGGTCCTTTTCAGGTATAAAGCCTATATGCCATATATGAGTTAAAGACCTAAGTGATTAGAAGAATGGTGGGGAAATTGAAAGGAAATACTAATATGGGAAGGGAAGTAATGAATTTAATTGTGGTTTGAGATAAAAGAGGAACATCTAAAGAAGCCTGTAGTATAGAGATTTAGTCATTCACATATAAGTGAGTAGAAACGGAAGAATTAAAAAATCAAAAAAAAAAAAAAAAGACAGCTAGCTTAGAAATGAGTCATGGGGAATATTCGTAGTTTGAGGCCAAAAGGAAGAGGAAGAACTAAGAAAGAACTAGTCAGAGAAACTGAAAGGGAACCAGAGCAATACAGAGTTAAGGTAAAAGAGATTTTGAAGAATGTCAATGTTATACATAAATTTATAAATGAGCAACTAAGCCACTAAGACTTGGGAGTTACAGAGTTAATCTTAATCAATCATAGGTCTTTTGGTTAAGGTATACATTTATTTCCACTAGACTAACTATCCAGTTGACATATGTTATATAAATATATATGCATATATAATAAAAGTTTTCATTCTTTATAAAATATTTTAAATAAAGAAAATCATTAAAATAATAACAACTAAAGTATTTCCACTGCCCTTATTGATAAAGTTTTAGGCTATGTCACAGAAGAGTTAAAAGTCTCTAACTTTTACATAATTTAGAGAACAGAATTTCAACAAAGCAAATTAGAACAGAAGGTCATGTAGAAGCATGTAAAAATAAGTAACTTTTATAAAGTAATTTGAAATCTGTGCTTTGTAAATGTATGTGAAATCTCATTTGATCCTCACAACCCTATTATCTCCACTTTACAATAAAGAAACAGAGGCTGAAAGAGTTTAAATGACTCACTCAGGGTCATATAGCTACTAAAGGAGGCAGGATTCAAACTTAGGTCTAATGTGGCTGAAAAGGCTATAATTTTCAACAAGCTCCAAACAACATTTTAAAATTTTGAAATTCCATTTAAAAATGGAATTCACTATCTCTTAAGGAAAAGGAAATCACTGGTTACCAACATGAGAGTAATTGCTGAATTATCTGTGTACAGTAAGACCATTGAATCATTAGAGCAAAAATCCAAATCAACACTAAGATTCAGAAAAGATGAGAAGACATTTCAGTTAAAGTAACCCTAACTTGTCTTGCTGAAACAAGGCATATTGTTGCAGAATACACACACACACACACACACACACACACTCACTCACTTACTCACTCACTCCCAAAGAAGCACAGCAAACACTCAATCTCCTTCCAAGCAGAAAGACATGGTAACCAAGGGCCAGGCTAGTCTGGAATATTTTCATGACTCTACTCTCTTCTGGTTCTCCTCCTACCTGTTTAGCTCCTTTTCAGTCTGCTGGTTCATCATTCATATGCTGGCCACTAACTGTGAGTGTTCTGCAAAGACTGCCTTGGGATTTCTTGACTTTCATTAGCTCTAAGGAGATGATGATGATGATGATGATGATGATGATGATGATGTGTATGTGTCACATATATACGTATATATGTGTATATTTAGTGTATACATACACCACACATACACACAATCAAATTTACCTTCTCCAAAACTGAATTCATTATCTTTCTCTCAAACCATTTAATCTTCCAAACTTCCCTATTCTTGTCGAAGGCAGCTAGCTATTATACTTCCAGTCTCCCAGGTTTCTAACACAGGAGTTTTCTTTATTTCTCATTTTCCCCCATTCCACTTTATCCAACAGGTTGCCAAATCTTGTCGTTTCTACCTTCACAACATCTCTCACAAGAGACCCCCTTCTCTTATCAGCTATTTCAATTCAGACCTTCACCAACTCTCGCCTAGTTATTGCACTAATTTAATTGGACTCTGTGCCTCAGGTCTCACACCACTACAGCATATTCCTACACAGAGCTGCCAAAAGATCTGACCCTGTGTTTTCCCTTACTCAATCCACTCCAGGGGCTTTCTATTCTTTCAAATCTATCTATTCTTTCAAATACGAACACTTTTGTTTAGATTTTAAAGCCCTATATTACCTGACCTTAACCTACCTTTCCACACTGGACATTACTTACTCTTACACTCTGGAATCTACCCAAACTGGCTTCCTCTCTGTTCCTCACATCTTCCACCTCCATCTTTTGTACTAGGTGTCCCACATGCCTGGAACACACTCTTTTCCTTACCCCTGCTTCATAGTTCCTCTTTTCCTTTAAGCTGCAGCTTCAGCACCATCTCGTCCATCAAACTTTTCCCAATCCACACCCCTCAATTGCTAGTGTCCTCCCTCCTCCCAAACTACCTTATATTTTATTGCTTTGCATATTCTTATGCTGTATTTGTTTTTAATATGTACTTGTCTCTACCAAGAAAATATATGTGTAAACATATATGCATATGCGTGCATGCGTGTGTGTGTCCCAAGTGCCTGGCACAGAGGAGGTGCTTAAGCAATACTTGTTGAGTGATATAAATGCAAAGGTAGATGTCAAATTAGAGAAGAATGGAAGATTAAGGGCAATATCACATCAGAAAGATGAAACATAAAACTAGTCGGAAGAAAGCTTGGCATGAGATCTAATTAGGCCAGATCACACCAAATAAAAGTGGAAAAATAAGCATATAATAAATGTTGATAATCTATGAAAATTTTAACAAGAACCCATTTTTATCACCTACAATAATGAAACTACAACATTTGGACTCATCCTTGATGTACTAAAATGAGGAACTGGAAATGGGACTAGGAAGAATAGGTGGATCAGTATAAGTGAAAGAAAGTCGCCATGCCCAAAGCAACATTTTCCAAAACACTGCAGGGTCAATTTTCAAGATGTTTGAAATGAAAGTAAGATACTAAATGAATAGGAAAAAAAGAATCAAGACATATGGCTACTATTTCATCTCTATGAAAATGAAATATACGTTGTATCCTTATGATGAAAATATGTGAAGTGAACAGACAAGCTACCAGAAATCATTTTCTTTACACACGTTAATAATCAAACAACTCACGTAAAGGTTGAGGAGCAAGGTATGGTTAAGGCTTAGTTAAGGCAAAATCACACAGCTATTTTTTTTTAAAAAAGCTATGGCTGTAGAGCAAAATGAATTCTTTAAAGTTTTCCTCCAACAAAGATCTTTCCTGCATATGTTAAGGTGGTACAAGCTTCAATGATAGATATAATCTTACAGATAATTATAATGTCAGGCAAGACATTAAACATAAAACATGGTAGAAGTTTTTCATTTCTAACATGAAAAATGTCTTGTACATAATCCAAATGGAGAGGTGATTTCCTTTACCATCAGTGGTTATCAACCTGATGTATAAAGAATTTGCTATTTTAGAAAAATATTTTTATATCTGTATTTAATAATAATTAGTTTCCTTTGTTATCTTATATATTCAATTTTATGCCTTTAAAAACACTATTTTGAGAAAGGGTTCATAAGTTTTACCAGACTATCAAAGGAGTCTAGGACACAAAAAAATGGTTAAGAACCTTTGGATGATGAGGTCCTCCAGAAGCTGCTGTTTATAAATGATATTGTGATGATGACATCAAGTCCTAGAATACTTTCATACCTCAACATAATATATAGAATTATAAAATTTAAAGAATCACTAGATATTTTCAGCAGTTATCTAGTTTGATCCATTTCTAAAAGAATGTCCATTACATCATACAGAGTAAGTAGTCACCTAGTCTTTGCTTGAAATATCTCAAATGCTTCCAAAGGCAGCCTATTCCAATTTTAACTAACTCTAATCACTAAGTTTTTCCTGATATTAAATCCAAATATGGCCCTATAAAACTTCTGCCATTCATGACCATTCAAGCGATCAACCTAAATAACCCATGTAGGAAGAAATCAGTTCTCCATACAAGATGATCGTAAAAGAGGAAAGATTATTTAAGTTACATATTATTTAAAATCTTTTGCACAAGCAAAATTCAGGCAGCTACAAAATAAGCTTTAAATTGAGAAAAAAATCTCCACACCAAATCTGTGAGAAAGTCTGATATTCAAGATAAAATAGGAATGACAGATACAAGGTCAAAAGTCATTCTAATAATGATTAACAACTATGTGAAAATAAATTCAAAATCACTAACAGTAAAGTGAAATTCAAATTAAATCAAATGAAATGACACCTTTCAACACAGTAGCTTTCCAAAGATGATTTTTTTTTTAAATGGAAAATCAGTATCAGAACAGCTATAGGAAAATAGGTGCACATACTTCTAGTGCATCTGTAAATTGGGTCAAGCATTCTAGAAAACTATGAATTTATCTGAGCAAATTTACCAAATTATTCCTTTTAGCCAAGAAATATCCCTCCTGGGCATAAACTCTCCCTCTCCTAAAAGGTTTAAAGCAGAAAGGGTCTATTATATATAACAAAATGTTCACAACAGATTTTTTTCTGATAGCAAAAACAAAAATTCTGGAAACAAAGTGGGTGGCCAACAATTAAGGAAAGGCTGAATATAGTGAATGATAGAGGAATACTCCTGCACCATAAGAAATGAAAGCTATGAGGAATTTGGAGAAACCTTTGAAGACCTGTAGGAAGTAATGCATGGGCAGCTAGATGGCACTGTGGATAGAGTTCCAGGCCTAGAATCAGGAGGATGTGACTTCAAATACAGCTTCGGGCCTTGACTAGCTGTGTGATCCTAGAGAAGACCCTTAACTCTGTTTGCCTCAGTTTCCTCATCTATAAAATAAGCTGGAGAAGGAAATGGCAAACAATTCTGGTATCTTTGCCAAGAAAACCTCAAATAGGGTCATGAACAACCAAAACAACTCAAAGTGAAGAAAGCCGAACCGAGAAAACAAAGCACACAGGACTACAATCAGGTAAATGAAAACACTAAAAGACATCTGAACTCTAATTACTTATGATGACCAAAACCAAATCTAGTGAGCAGAGGATGAAAGACATCTCTCCTTTTGGTATAAAGATAGGAGAATATGTATAGAAAATGTTTCATGTGTTGACAGATATGGCTGGTTTTTTTTTTATCAGTTAGCTTCACACCTAAATGTTTTTATTTGTTAGATGGAAAGTTCAATGGGGGAAGAGAGATTTTCTTTTCAGATTATGATTTTTAAAAATATTCATTTTTTAAATTTATAGTTCCAAATTCTTGCCATTCCCCCACTAATCGAAAAGGCAAAAAGTAAGCTATCCATTATAGATGTGAGGTCATGAAAAGCCTATGTCCATATTAGACACGTTGCCAAAAAAAGAAAAAAAAAGGGGAAGAAAAATAAATTAAGTAGGGCAAAAAAATATGCTTCAACCTGTACTCAGTTTATCAATTCTCTCTGGAGTTGGACAGTATTTTTCATGAGTCCTATGGAATTGTCATGGATCATTGTATTGATGAGAGTAGCTAAGTTGCTCAGTTAATTATCATTTTAATGTTGCCATTACTTTGTACAACATTCTCCTGGTTCTGTTCACTTTACTTTGCATCAGTTCATATAAGTCTTCCTAGGTTTTCTTGAACCTATCTCCCTCATCATTTCTCATAGCACAATAGTATTCCATCAAAATCCTAGGAGAGCAATTTTTTAAAAAACACACTAAATGGATGAATCGACCAGACTATGACATTCAGATAAATCACTAAAACCATCAGTATATGTAAGTCTAGAATTAAATAAGAGAAAGAGAGCTTACTGCATTTGTTAAATAACATAGCATTTTCAAAGATTCCAAGCACTTTCTGACACAAAAACTCATTTTTTTTTTTCTGATAGCTGTATTCTTCTGGTGATGCTGTAGGGCAGTTAATCATGGAAAATCACAATCTACAAAAGAATCAAAACTGTAGGTGACTCTAACAATAATGGAAAAACAGCTGGTGTGCCTAAGTACACTGCTGTATATTAACAAGAGCACGTAGTGAGAAGCACAGATCCAAGACGAACACTAAAGACCAAGGCTTCCATTAAAAGTTATAGCAGATGAGGAAAAAATATTTCTATCCATAAATCAGACATGCTGCCTAACATTACTCCCTTCCCAATATATCACCCTACATGGATTCAGGAAAACCTGGGTTTGAATTCCAACTCATAAAACTACTAGTTGTGTGACCCTGGGGTCACTTCATCTCTCCAAGTGATTAGCTTAAAACAGGGCCTGGCACATAATAGGTGCTAAGTAAATGTTTACTCCCCTCAGTTTCCTCACCAGCAAAACTGGAGGTGAGGGTGAGAAGAAAGAGTTGTACTCTAACACCTCTGATTCCTACCAGCTGTACCTTGATTATCTCACACCTACTGCCCCTTTCCATCTCTTTGTTGCTACTTGGAGAACAACTCTAGAGAAGGTCTAGCAATGAGAATAATGAGAATGATCATCCTCAAGGGACTGGGCAGATGTCAATTATAAACTGGAAGTTGTAGATTTGGAAAACCAAGAAGCTCAAGAATTTGTATCCCTGTCAGTGTTCCCACAATGTTCATAAAGCAGTGAGAACACTACCCTATGCTTTGTATTTTATATTGCCTTTAAAAAACCTTATTTTAACTTTCCAGATCTTTCACTAGTATTTTTGCTTACATCTGGCAGATCTCAGAGAACAAACGACTAATTCTCGGTCATCATTTAGCTGACTGACCACGCAGTGGGTACCATCTAGTGGCCAAAAAAGATAACTACAAGGCTCATAAGAATAAAAATCTGTAAGAAACATAACCAAATGGAGAAAAATAAGCTGCTTTTAATGCCCTGCTGTCTCATGTGGTTTTCAAGGCATAAATCCCGGGGGCGGGGGGGGGGAGGGAGATAGATGGCTGTAACAGTAAACTCTAATTCCATGGCGAGAGCATGCATCAAAATCTTTCTTCTCTAAAAAGAGGTAGATATATAAAAAGTCATTTCGATTCTTTTTGGAGATAAAAACCCCTTCCTCTCAGCTTTAAAGTAAAATACTTTTAAGTGAATACAATTATTGTAAGGAATCAGAAAATATTTTTACCATAATCTTCATTTCACAAAGTAGAAAAATCAGAAGTCCAAAAACCATCAGCTGATGGTACAGCCATGCAATGCAACTAAGTCTCAATTTCTCTAGTTAGTATTAAACAGATTGCCTTAAAGATGGAAATGCCCATCTATTCAATAGATTAAAATGTATAAGACTTCATAACTAAGAGTACCATTAAAAATAACAGGATGAGTATTGTTCACTTCCCTTTACACAAAATACTGAAAAATAGAAGTAGCAATCTACCTTGTTCCCTAAATGGTATAAATGCAATTAATTTTATAATCAATGATAGACAACACATTAAAAACACTACAGATTTTCACATAAAAGAAACTTAGAGAATATAGAAATGCCCAAAAAGATCATTGACTCAATGAAAGTAGGGAAAGCTAAATTAAAGCAAGAGATCATTCAGCACTTATGAACAAGAAACAAAAATTGCTAAAAACAAAAAGGAAGGAAAACCAGATCAGTCTGAAGCACTTGAGGCAAAATCTTTACATAGTTGAAAAAAATACTACTATAAACTTATACTGCCACCAAGGCACAAAACATGACCTAAAATCTCCCACCCACCCCGCCCCACAAACGTTCAGTATTTCCTTCCTAACTTTTTAAGAGGTCTAGGGAAAGTCAATAACAGTTATTTAATTCAATGCTTGTTAAAAATCTATGAAAGATTTTATTTTTGTTTTCACTTCCCAATGCAAGGTTGGTTCATTAACATGTATCTAGTTTAAAACAAAAACTTGTAGAATGAACAAGCAAGTCAGAAAATTTGTCCCTTGAGTAGAAATTTTCTGTTTTTTATTTAGAAAATAAATCCAACGAATTACTAAAGGCTACTGAATGTACCAACAAAGATAATCAAGGCAGATAAAAAAGAGAAAAGGCATTTAAAAATAACAAAGAAAAAAATACCTGAGAAAATATGAACTACATATGAAAAAAGAATACTGGAGTTGTGGGCATTATTTGCACTGTATCTACTTACTATAAAAGGTTTAGTTTATTTATATTGCCATCAAATGTTACTTTTCATTGTGCTTCATATTCCTTGAAAACAAAATATCCTAACCACCTAAACAAGTTGCTTTCATTCCACTTAATACCTAAATGCAACTGTGACTTCATCCTTAAACACACCATTGCAGATCACAACTCATTCATGCTTTCAATTCTCATGCAATATTCTTATCCAATTTTTTCCTATAAAGGTGGATTTCAACCTCATCATTCAACTTTAACTTAATTGCCAAACCTAGTGGCCTTTTCTCAATCCTCATCTTTTCTTGACCACTCTGAAGCATTTGATACTGCTGATTACCTTCTCTTTTTTAGGTTTTCATGACCCCACTCTGTCCTGCTTCTCCTACCTGTCTGAACACTCTCACACTTTTTTCTGATTCTTTGTCCAGGTCACACAGACTAATAATGAGTGTTCACTACTTCTGGGAAATATTCATTTGAATGCAAAAAGTGACATTAAAAAGTCATTCATATGCCTAAAACAATACAATATAGTCTTTCTTCTGATTCCTCTCTCTCATCCCATCCTACACAGTACCAGCAAATTAGAGATAAGGTCAGGTATTAAAGCTGTGGTTTCAATTGTATAGAGACTTACTGGATAGGGAAAATCCAGTACTGAAAAATTAAGTAATGAGTCAGAAGGGGAATTTCAGTCTTGGTTTTCCTGTCTTCAGGGACACCTTTCTATTCACTACAACATGCTGCTTTTCCTACTGGGAAATTCAGCTTCCTAAAATGTGTATGTGTCATTCCCATATTCAGAAACCTTAAACAGCTCTCATCAATTATATCCACCCTCTCTTTTCTCTCCAATCATTAATCTCTATCTACTGGATCCTTCCCTACTTCCTACAAATATTACTGGATTTCTTTGTCCTTTAAAAAACCTTCACTTGATCCCTACCATCCCCTCTAGGTATCATCTTATTTTTCTTCTCCCTTTTATAACCAATTCTGGAAAGAAACACATAGTTTTTTACTTCACTCAACTGAAACTACCCTTTCCAAAGTTACCAATGATCTCTTATTTGCTAACTGAAATGACTTTCGTTTTTTATTTTTCGATCAATCTGCAGAGATTAACATCTAAACTGCTGGCCATCTCCATTTCTTATATACTTTTCTACCCCTGACCACCTCCCCCTTTTCCATAGTTCTCCTCTTGACCTACATGAATATGCCTCCTCAATCTTTGCTGGATTATTCATGTCCTCCTCCCAACCAGAGCGTACACCAAAGCTTTGTTCCTGGGCCCTTTTCTTTTCTCACTTTATATCCTCTCTCTTGGAGATGTCATTAGTTCCCTCGAGTTCAATGATCATTTTTATATGGATGATCTCAGATCTATTTTATCTTGCCCTAGTTTGCATCACCAATTATCTGTTGGATATACATTCAACATATCCCAAACCAAACTCAATGTTTGCCCCTCCCCCCAAATCCACCTCTCTAAATTCCTTACTTCCTTTATTTCATTCAGATCACTTCCATCCTTCCAATCACCCACACTCACAACCTTGGAGTTATCTTTAACTCTTCACTTTAACTCACTTCCTATATCTAATCAGTTGCCAAGTCTTGTCAATTTTACCTCCACGGTATCTCATATACATTCCCTTCTCTCTACTAACCCAGCCCCCAACCTAGTTCAGACTATTACTTCTAGCCTTGATTATTGCAATTATTTCTTAATTGGTTTTCCTGCCTCTAGTATCTCCTCTCTACAATATGTCCTCTACACAACTATGAAGCTGATCTGTCTAAAGCACACATTTAACTGTGTCACCTCACTGCCTGCGAACTTCAGTGGCTCCTTACTGTTGCTAGATTAAAATACAAAATCCTCTATTAGGCATTTAAAACCTTTCATAACCTAGTGCCAGGCTTCTGTACTGATAACACCTATGAACAGACTGTTTTCCCCTGCACCTCTCCCATGCTTGGATTGCACTCCCTCCTCATCACTCAGAATTCCCAGCTTCCCTCAAGGATCAGACAGAGATCATGTTATCACATCCTATGGGAAAACTTTCCAAATCCACCTCTCCATCCTAGTTGCTAGTGTTCTCTCCTTCAGCAAACCATGCACACTTACCTCTTCACATGCTGTATACCACGCTACCTCCCACCCCCAGTAGGCAGTAAGCTCCTTGAGGTAAGAGGCTTTGTATCTCCCGTGCCTTACTTATTACATATAGTAGCTGTTTCAATCAGGACAACTGGAGATGACCCAGGATACAATGGGAGACCTTGGCCTTTTTAAGCTAGGGTCTTTTCAAGTTTTCACTTTGAGTGAGGTGATATCCATTCAGTGAATGGGACCTCTTTAAGAAGTGAGTCAAGGACCCTGATGGCTCTGAAGAGAAAATGACTCTGGTGACTTTGCACAGCCCTCCCTTACTCAAATCAAATTTGATTGCAAGTCATGTCATCCTCTCCATGATGTCACGGTCCTCTTCGAGAATGAAGGACAAACCACACAAGTAGTTGTTAAATGCTTGGACTGCAGCGGACTACAATGACACTCTTTGCCTACAGCATATCTAAGTCCAAATTCTAGGCTCTTCATCATATGGCTCCAGCCTATCTTTCTAACTTTGTCTCCCATTACCTCCTTTTTACAAACTACGTACATTATTGATATGATCTATAAGGTACAAACCTAACAACTTTCAGGTATGGGTTCAGATTAGCTTCAGCTTCCAGTTCTGTAACTAAATAATCACTCCTTCTAATATGACTATTAGGACTCCTGTGTTGGACTTTTTTCTTTTCTAATTACCATCTATCATCAATATAGGGTGGTGGTGGAATATATCACAAAGTCTAGAGAAAAGGAAGCTACTTTTGCCAGTGTACAACACCACTACCACCACCCTCTGCCCCACTCTCAAGTCTGAACAAGTCTCAAAATAAAAAAGTATTTACTAAGTGTCTACTATGTGTCCAACAGTAAAATATACATTACACGGTTCAAAAGAAGCATAGAAGGCTTTGTTTTTGTTAACAAATAATTCAGATGCAAAACATACACATAAACAAATAATGCTCACATTAGTATAATAGTAATAATGACAGCAGCAACAATAACAATCTTGACTGGCATTCATTCAAGTTTGTTTTTTAAACATTTTCCAAAACATTTTGTCACTTGATCCTTGGAAAACTGAGGATCAGAGAAATGATTTACCCATGGATACACAGTCTATAAATTCCAGAGATTGTATTCAAACTCAAGTCAGCCTAATGCCAAGTCTAGCACTTAACTCTCCACTATGCCCCAGAAAGGCTCTATGAAATGATTCAAAGGAGCTCTTAGAATTTGGATAAGGCTAATAGAACAAGCATTTCTTGGGAATGCATATTTCTGAACTCTAGAACTACAAAAATGGAGAGATGTAAGGAATATATATTGCTCTCTTTGATAAGAGGAAAGAGGTTCATTGCAGGAGTAGAGAAATTTTCATTCATTGTTGGTAGAGTTATGAACTGATCTAACCATTCTGGAAAGCAATTTGGAACTATGCACAAAGGGCTATAAAATGTGCATACCCTTTGACCCAGCAGTACCACTTCTAGGGCTGTATTCCAAAGAGATCATAAAAATGGGAAAAGGACTCACATGTACAAAAATATTTATAGCAGCTCTGTTTGTGGTGGCTAAGAACTGGAAATTGAGAGGATGCCCATCAAATGGAGAATGGCTGAACAACTTATGGTATATGAATGTAATGGAATACTATTGTGCTATAAGAAATGACGAACAGGTGGATTTCAGAAAAACTTGGAAAGACTTATATGAACCAATGCTGAGTGATGTGAGCAGAACGAGGAGAACATTGTACACAATAATAGCCACAATGTGTGATGACTGACTTTGATAGACTTAGCTCTTCTCAGCAATGCAAAGACCTAAAACAATTCCAAAAAACTCATGATGGAAAATGCCATCCACATCCAAAAACCAAAATATAGAATCTGAATGCAGATCGAAGCAGATTATTTTCTTTTCCTGTTTTATTTTATGTTTTTCTTTCTCATGGTTACTCCTATTCATTCTAACTTTTCTATTCAACATGACTAATGTGAAAATATGTTTAATAGGAATGTATATGTAGAGCCTATATCGGATTGCATGCTGTCTTGGGAAGGGGGAGAGGAAGGAGGGAGAGAAAATTTAAAACTTATGGAAGTGAATGTCGAAAACTAAAAATAAATAAACTTATAAAAAAAGGTATTTTCTCTTTACAAATCTGAGAATATATGCAATGAAAAATTAGTGTCTAACCATTAGGGGTCACTAAATAATGTTTAACAACATAATTATTACCCAATGTACTTCAGAAAGTCAGTTAATAAACTAGCTCGCATAGAAGAAATTAGAACCTGGTTGTTACTTTTAGTATACAAAGCATCCATTTTCAAGGGCCAAATTTGGTTTGAGCTTCTACTATCTAAAAGCTTTTATTGTCAGATTTAAGTTAAGGTACATTAACAAGCAGATGATGCCCCAAAAAATCATTTGAGACTATTGCCACCTGTCATAAGAAATGAAGAACTAAAAAACAAAAAAAACATCCCTTCAAATTGGAACTGATATCCTAACAATGCAAATTAGCAAAAGCATATCATGATGTCCTAAAGTTGTCATCCGGTATATCCAAAAATGGTATGAAGAAGTTAATTTACCATAGAAACACTTAAAATTATCAGTAAATATAAAGAATGCTAAAAAAAAAAAAGTGGCTTCGAATGCTGACACATCTGAACTGAAGCCGTGTACTTTTGATATAAAATAACCTAACAAGTTAGGTTTAAACGTTAAGTGCAAATAACTACAATCCAAAAAAAAAATCTAAAAGATGTTTAATAAAATGTACATTCATATGAGCCTATATACAGTAAACCCAATTATTTACCTTTAAAAGGAAAGAAAAGATAAGGATGATCAATGTTATTTTGTTCAGTTGAGAACTATTCTCAACTGCTCAGTTGAGAATAAAATTTTATTGCCCCACTTTGAACATACAATGACTTTGCTTAAAACATATTTAGTCATGATTTCCTCTATAGAGAGCTATATGGAAAAAATAGAGAAATGTGGGCTAGATGTTAGTACAATTATGTGGATTCAGAGCTGGCCAAGACCTAAGAATAATTACAAATGACTCCAACTTAAAACTGAAACTTGTCTCCCAATGAAGTCTCTCTGGGAGTTTGTGCTGCTCAACATTTTTTTTTTTTAAATCAACATAGCCAAAGGTATGCATGAAGGCAGTGTGGTATTATGGAAAGATCAGGTCAGCAGGGGGTCAAAGGCCATAGAGTCAAATCCTGGCTTTGTGATTGTGTGACCTTGGATAAGTCACTTAACTACTCCAGACTCTAGTTCTTCATCAGCAAAAAATAAAATGGGCACCAATTCCATGAGTTTTAAGTTTCTTCCCAGGTCTAAATCTGTGATCCTTGTGGTATGACATGTTAACCAAATTATAGATGACACAAAGCCTTGACAAGAAAGAGCTTACACAGATGGCACAGGATCCAAAAAAGATCTTGACAGGCTACAAAACTGGGATATATAGGGCTAAATATAAAGTTTTACATTTTAGTTTGTATTTTTTTTTATCACCAATATGAGATAAATTAGGCATTAGCAAGTCTGTAGTTTGTTTGGAAAAGATCTGGGTACTTTAGTAAACTATAATCCCGAGATGAGTCAAATATGTAACGAAAAATAACCTAATGCAATCTGAGGCCATAGTATGGGGCAGTAATGTTCAAGACACAAGAGATGATGACCCCACTGTACATTGCCCTAGATATACAACATCACCAATACGAGATAAAGAAGGCATTAGCAAGTCTGTAGTTTGTTTGGAAAAGATCTGGGTACTTTAGTAAACTATAATCCTGAGATGAGTCAAATGTGTAACAAAAAATAACCTAGTGCAATCTGAGGCCAGAGTATGGGGCAGTAATGTTCAGGACACAAGAGACAATGACCCCACTGTACAATGCCCTAGATATACGACATCCGAAGGAATACTTTATGAAGGACATTGATTAACATGAAAGGCAACCAACCAGGATGGTGAAAAGCCATATGAAGGTGAGATCATGCCATATGAAGATTTGTCAAAAAAACTGGGAATGTTAACCCTGGAGAAGGGACGACAGGATAGCTGTTTTCAAGTATTTGAAAAGCTATGTTGGAACATAAATTAAACTTCTTTGCTTGCAAGGGAAAAACTAGGAACAACAGGTGGAAGCTGTAAACTGGGTTATTTCAGCTTATTGTAAGGAAAAACGGCCTCATCAACAGAAACAACTGAAAAGTGAAATGGGCTGCCTATTGAGATAAAAGGTTCTCCCCTTCATGAGATGTCTTCAAAGGCAGCCACTGGTTGGTATAGAAGCAACTCTTGCTGTGGTATGGGCTGGACTAGATGGTGTCTGATGTTCCTGCCAACTCTGAGATTCTATGATTTAAAGCACACAAAGATGATATGAAATGGAAACTGGACTACAAATAAAAATATACCTTACATGACTCTCACCCAGATAACTGAATTTATTTGCATAGACCTTATCAATGGAAAAGGAAGAAGAGATCAACTGATCTAGTCCCTACCTTCAGGCAGGCAAAATACAGTAAATCTCTCCCCCCTCTCATTTAAAAATTTTAACTACTCTATGGATTAGTGGAATAGATTAGGTACACAATACATAGCAGGAAATGACCTCACAGTAATCTTGTGTTTGATAAACATAAAGATCCAGACTTTTGACACTTTTTGACACTATTTGGAAAAATTGGAAAGCAATTTGGCAGAAACTAGGTATAAACCAACACCTCAAACCATGTATCAAGATAAAAAGGTATATGATTTAGACTAAAGGGTGATACCATAAGCAAACTGGGGAAGCATGGAATAGTTTACTTGTCAGATCTATGATAGGGGAAGAATTTATTGCCAAACAAGAGACAGAGAACATTAAAGGACATAAAATGATTCTGATTACATTAAATTAAAAAGGTTTTGCACAAACAAAACCAATGCAGCCAAGATTAGAAGGAAAGCAGAAAACAGAAAAAGGAAAGCAGAAAAATTTTTTTTCACAGCAAATTTCTCTGATAAAGATCTCACATCTCAAATATATGGAGAATTGAGTCAAATTTACAATAATGAGTTATTCCCCAATTGATAAATGATCAGATGATATGAATAAGCAGTTTTCAGATGAAATAAATAAAAGCTAAATATATTCATATGAAACAAATGCTCCAAATCACTACAGATTAGAGAAATAGAAATTTAAACAACTCTGATACACCACCTCACCACCTATCATACCTATCAGAATGGCTAATATGACAAAAACGGAAAATGACAAATGTTGGAGGGGATATGGGAAAATTGGGATATTAATGCACAGTTGGTGGAGTTGTGAACTGATCCAACCATTCTGGAGAGCAATTTGGAACTATGCCCCAAGGGCTATAAAATTGTGCATACCCTTTGATCCAGCAATACCACTACTAGGTCTGTATACCAAAGAGATTTAAAAGGGGAGGGGGACCCTATATGTATATATAGATATTTATAGTAGCTTTGTGTGGTGGCAAAGAATTGGAAATTGGGGGAATGCCTATCAACTGGGGAATGGTTGAACAAGTTGTGGTGTATAATTGTGATGCAATACTATTGTGCCATAAGAAATGATGAGCAGGATGCTTTCAGAAAAACCTGGAAAGGCTTAGATGAACTGACTGAAAGTGAAGTAAGCAGAACCAGGAGAAAAATGCACACTTTTAATAACAGCAATACTGTACAATGATCAACTGTGAATGACACAATTCTAAAAGACTTAAGATGAGACTTTCGCTCTACATTTTCTTCATGATCTCCTCAGCTATGGTTTTAATCATTATCTCCAAGCAGATGACTCAGACATCTATTCATTGCATATTTCAAATGGGATTCCCAAAGAAATCTCAAACTCAGGATGTCCTAAAATGGAACTTAATAGCTTTCCCCAAAAACCTACCCTTCTTGCACACTTACCTATTTCAGTCAAAAGCATTACCATTCTTTCAGTCTCTCAGGTTCATAATTTCAGCATAATCCCCAGTTCATCTCTTTCAAACCTAGACAGCCAATCAGTGGCTAAGTCTTGTTGTATCTACCTCACATCAGATCCCTTTCTACTCACATAGCCATCACCTTAAAGCCCTTAACACCTCACTCAGACATTATAATGCCTTGGTCTCTTAATTCACTTCCCTGCCTCAAGTCTCTCCCCACCAAGCCATTCTCCATATAGCTAGCTCCCAAAAATGGTTTTCCTTCAGGGCAGATATGCCCAAAGAACTTCCTCAGGCAATAAGTGGCTCCCTATACCTCTAGGATAAAATATTAACTCTATTTAGCTTTTAAAGCGCAATATATCCTGACCCTAACCCATCTTTTTAGCTTCAGTGAACATTATTCTCCCTCTCACATTCTATAGCCCAGTCAAATAGCCTTATTTCTGATTTCTCACACATACAACACTCCATTCTTTCTGTGTCTTTGTATTGGTGATTGCTCATGCCTGGAATGTACTCCTCCTTCACCTCAATCTCATGGAACTCTTCTTTTCTTTTAAGATATAGCTCAAGTACTACTTTCTACTGATCCCCTCCTCCAACTGCTAGTCTCCTAGCTTCCCTTAATACCGTGTATTTAACAAGATCTGAATTTATTATCTATATATTTCTACTATGTACTTGTCTCTATGTTAGAATTTAGAATTGAGAGTAGAGAACTATTCTTTATATTGCACATAGTAGGCACTTAAAAATATTTGTTGATTGACTAAATGATCCCATGAAGCTCCCCAACACAAACACATTGTTCATTGTTTTAATAGAGCTCTCCCAGTAAAGCAGTTTAGTTGTCAACCTTGGAACTTGAATTTGAATTTGAAAGAATCCAAGCTCAGATCAATCAAAAGTAACTGAGAGACTCATGGCAGGTTTAAGTACAAACATGGTTCTAAATGAAATTTTCAAGAAGTGACACAAATGTTTCAGGGAATGTATGATGAGAAAAATCAGGTAACCATGCCATATGTGAAGAGTAACAAGTAACAGGCAAATAGTCCAAGGGCTTGCTACCCTAGAGGAAAGTGTCCCACCTGTTGGGTAGATCCTACATATAGATCCCAATAGAAGACCTATGAGACAATATGGACACACATGCAAAAGATAAGAACGTGTGAATGAACTGCAATTTGCTCTGACCAATAAGATCACACACACTCAGGATGTGATGATAGTTCATATTTACGGTGTAATTTAAAATTTAAGAAGTACTTTTTACTGTATTGGCTGGTCAAGAATTTTTTTTGATTACTTTCTTACTGTCAACAATATTTTTGAGCAGAGATCGTCAAACAGTTGAGGTTTCAGTTAAAATATACCCAATGTCAGTTAGGAAAATAAACACAAAATGTAATCCTCAACTGAATCTTCAAATGAAATCCTCAACTGAAAATCCTATATATAAGAGTAGCATCAGGTGGGAAATTACTAGATTTCTAGCAAATCTATTTGACAACATATAATTTTTCAAGTACTGTTACTATGTGGAAACTTAGGGCTCCACTGACAGATATTTTATCAGAAATACTCATAGTAGCTTGTTTACTGAGGAATGGTCAAGAAGTTAAATAATTTTCAAGGCCTAGAGGTACTAATCAGAAATTCACAAGGGCTAAAATAATATGATTAAAAAAAATCAGGGAAAAAATACATATACTGACCTAAAGTGCATAACACAGTGCCTGGCATACAGTAAGCACTATATAAATGTTAATTATTACCATTATTATTATATATTGGTCCACTGTCACCTCCAAGACAATTTCTCCTCTAGACTCCATTACAATGTCCTTATGCCTATACCCTGTCTCAACTACAATTTCTCATTCTCTTTTGATCTTCCTCCTGTCCACTAAGTATGAGCATCCCTAAGGCTCTGTCCTGAACTTTCTTCTCTCTATATTATTCCCTTGAACTCCTCATGGGAATACAACCCTACATATCCAACCCTAATCTTTCTCCTGATCTCTACTATTATGCTGCTAACATAATTATGTAACTCTAGTATTATGCTGCTAACATCCTATCCTATGGCATCTCAAGCTCAACATATCCAAAATGTTAAGTCATATTCTAACTTCCTTCTCCCCACAAACACACATCCATTCTCCAACCTTCCCTATGTCTGTTGTGGAAATCACTATCTTTCTAGTCATCTAAGTTCACAACTTTGGAGTTACCCTTTTACCCTTCTCACCAGAGATATCCATCCAATCAGTTGCCAAATCTTGTGTTTTTAAGTTTTAAAATTTTTTGTGTATTTTGTTTTTTACTTCACACTCACTTCCTCATAAATCTTTCTCCTTACTCTTAAAAGAGTTGTCCTTTAAAACAAAGAATACCAAAGAGAGAGTAAAAGTTTTAGTAAAACTGATCATCAACCAATTACAGCATTATGAGTATCTTTCCCACTATTCCAAGCTGCTTCCTGTTCTACACTTAAAGCCCTTTACAAAGTGGCGACAAGATCTCTCCAGATTGATTTCCTATTACTTCTCCCTCAGAAATTCTAAACCGTCTAAATTTGCTGTTGCCTGTACAAGACATTCTGTATCTAGCTTTTGCACACCTGGAACGTTCCCCCTTCCTAATCTCTTCCACCTCTTGCAATTCCTACTTCTGTTGAAGGTTGAGCTGAGGTTCCAGGTAGCTGACACTGAACCATTAATGACTGCTCTTTAGGTTCTACTTTTCAACCAGTTTCAAGCCCATGTAAATACAAAATCACCTAGCCTGTATTTATCTAGTCTTCTACACAAGAATAGCATGATTCTTTATCTAATCAATGCTTTGCTAAAACCTAATTTTACAGCAATTCCCTTATCTACCACTTTATCAACAGCATCTATGTCAAAAAAGAAAATATAGTGCTGCATGACTTGTTTTTGCTGAAGCTATGATAACTCTTTATGATGACTGCTTCATTTTCTAGAAGTTCAAAAACTACTCCTTTAATAATATATTCTAGAATTTTTGTCAGGAATGAAAGTCAAACCCGCTGTTTACAAATTCCAGTCTCATTCCTTTTTTTTTTTTTTTGAAAACTGGCACATTTGCCCTTCTCCAGTTTCTTTCTTGATCATCTTCCAAAGATCACCAATAGTGGCTCTGCAATCCCATCCACTGGTACATTAAATGGTACCACATCAAATGCATCTCTATAAAATCCACAATAGGTAGCAAACATACATACACAAAATAATCATTTTTCAGTTGAATGTTATTTAAATTTTTATGGTATAAAGCTTGTTATCTAGCCTCAAAAGAATAAAACACACTTTTCTACACAATTTGTTTTTAGTAAACATACTCATAGCATCTAGACACTATTCCTAAATTAGTCAACAAGAAGTTCAAGTTTGATCAAATTTCACAGAAGTAACAGGCTGAAAGCCTAACACATCTCAACCAGAGAAACAATATATACCTAAGTTTATACAAAATAAACATAATGTAAATTTGGAGAGAGGGTACCATTAACTGGAGCAGAGTGGAATCAGGAAAAGCTCCAAGTAGAAGCTGAATTTTAAAGGGCACAAGAGACGAAGAAGACGTATAATCCAGGTATGAGGGACAGCCAGTGCAAAGATTGGTTCCAGGTACCTCCTAGGCAAAGGAGGAGATAGAAATTTATCATGTAAGGTAGTAATACTGTCAGATTTCCATTTTAGGAAAATCATTTTAGCAGGTATATGAATGATAGATTATAGCAAAGAAAGATGTGAAGCAGAATAGATCAATTAGGACTCTGTGAGTACTGAAAGAAGTGGATGAAAGCAAGAGAAATTGTGGAAATTCATTGCTTTGACAAACGTGTGGATATGATAGATAAAAAAGAGCAGAGTTGAGGATAATGCAGTTGAGAGTCTAGCTGACTAGCAGAAGCATGATAAACTTAAACTTAACTGAAAGAAGGATGCATTTGTGTGGGGATAAAAGAGGAGTTGTTTTGGTCATGTTCAATTTAACCATACAATACAACCATATAATGTCCCAAACACAACTGGAGATATAAGACTATATAGTTCAAAAGATAGACTAGGTCTGAAAATAGAAACCTGGGAATCATCTACACAGAGCTGATAAGCCTTTGGAATTTGATGAGGTCACCAAGAGAATATAGAGAGAGAAAAGAATAGGACCAAGGACAAAGCCTTGGGGCATACCCTCAGAGAGAGAGAGAATGTGACAGGAATTATGAAAAACAAAAGGAGACAAAAGATGGTCAAACCATGAGGAGAACCTAGTGAGAATAGTATCACCAAAAAAAAAATCCAAAAAAGAAGAGAGTATATTCAGAAAACAGTTGTCATCAATGTCAAATGTAGCATGAAAGATAAGGAATGAGAAAAGGTCATCAGCTCTGGCAATTAAAATATTGCTGATAATTCTGGAGAAATCAGTTGCAATTGAATGACGAGGTAGGAAGACAGATTATAAAGGGTTGAGGAGTGATAGGCAGCTTTTTTAAGAAGTCTGGCAGAGGGGGGACAGAGCCAAGATGGCAGCTGGAAAGCAGGGACTAGTGTGAGCTCCCCACCAAGTCCCTCCAAAAACCTATAAAAAATGGCTCTGAATCAGTTCTACAACTGCAGAACCCACAAATTAGCAGAGGGAAACAGGGCTCTAGCCTAGGACAGCCTGGATGGTCTCTGGGTAAGGTCTATCTCGCATGGAGCTGAGAGCAGAGCCCAGCGTGGGGGCACAGGCCAACTAGACCAGGAGCCGGGCGGATAGTGCTCCAGCGCCCTGAATCAGTGAGCTGCAGCAGTTACCAGACTTCTCAACCCACAAACACCAAAGATAACAGAGAAGGTTAGTGGGAAAAGCTGAGGGGAGTGGAAGGAGTTCCTGGGTTCAGCCACCACTCCAGGGGCAGCAGAGGTAGGGCAGCTACAAAACTACAGCTACAGTTGCTTCTGGCCCCAGGCCTACCTGGTGGGAGGAATTAAGTGGCTGATCAGTGCAGGAGTGAAGAGCCTGCTGAAGATCTAAGTCCAGTTCAGGATGAGGTTTCTTGGGGAAGGAGGAGTGCTGGTGTGGCAGAGCTGGTGCATCTCCCCAAGCTAGGAACATAGTTCTCTTAACTGTACAAGCAGTCACACCCCGACAAAAAACTCAAGGGTCAAGTTAGTTGGCTGGGAATATGGCCAGGCAGCAAAAACACACCCAGATTCAGTCTCAGACTCTGGAATCTTTCTTTGGGGACAAAGAAGACCAAAACGTACAGCCAGAAGAAATCAACAAAGTCAAAGAGCCTACAACAAAAGCCTCCAAGAAAAACACAACTGATCTCAGGCCATGGAAGAGCTCTAAAAGGATTTGGAAAAGCAAGTTAGAGAAGTACAGGAAAAATAGGGAAGAGAAATGAGAAGGATGTGAGAAAACCATGAAAAACAAGTCAATGACTTGCTAAAGGAGACCCAAAAATATACTGAAAAATATACTGAAGAAAACAACACCTTAAAAAATAGACTAAGTCAAATGGCAAAAGAACTCCAAAAAGCCAATGAGGAGAAGAATGCCTTGAAAGGCAGAATTAGCCAAATGGAAAAGGAGGTCCAAAAGGCCATTGAAGAAAATACTACCTTAAAAATGAGATTGGAGCAAGTGGAAGCTAGTGACTTGATGAGAAATCAAGATATTGTAAAACAGAACCAAAGCAATGAAAAAATGGAAGACAATGTGAAATATCTCATTGGAAAAACCACTGACCTGGAAAATAGATC
>CM053625.1:275045460-275096556 GCA_028646595.1 Phalanger gymnotis | reverse complement strand
CTTACCCGAGTGCGAGCAGGAACGTGAGGCCAGTGAAAATGATTTGGCTAAATACTATCTTGTTTTTCTGTGGCCTCCTGGTTGCTCTTGTGAGATGGGCTTTCTGGGCCTGGAGTCTTTTTGTCAAGATGTTGGAATGGGGAGGCTGGTTCAAGTTTTTGCTGCGGTGGGGCCTAAATAAATTTCTTGTTGTTTTCTCTTTAGAGAACCTCTCATACCTTGCGATTTCGGACCAAACATATACATGATTATATTTGAGATCATAAATTCGGCCTTCCTACTACAAGAAGCTTGGGAAACAGATGCAAATCTATCAGAGCAATAACTTACGATCTTAATGGGAAAATTTTATGACCAAGTGTAGAAGTGCATGAAAGCTATTTAAGGCTCATTTTAAAGATGTTCCTTAGCCAATGTGAGATTATAGTCACATCTTAAACTGATTATTGGAACTTGCTATTCAAAGACCTAATGAGACTGTTAACTGACTTTTTCTGAGTCTAACTCCAGGTACGGAAATCAAGAAAGGCTGCCTGAGACACTGATCCATGGTGCCAGCAATCCTGTAGGGTGCATCTATGAACTGCAGAGGGTAAATCTCATGGGAAGTTTGAGAGAATGACTGTTCCGCATGTGCTGAGATGGGATTCTCTTGACTTGATTCCCCAGCTGACACCTGGCAGATTTTAAGCCCAGCTCAATGCAGTTTGCAGTCTGACATACCTTCTGCCTGGAATTGACGTGAAGTTGAGGAAATATTATTCTCTTACTATAGTTTTATCCCTAATCTTATTGGTAAATTTCAATAATCAAAAGTTTGTAAGCACAATAACAAATCTATTAAATAATTGATTCTGGAACACCTTAGGTTACTTTAAGATTGAGCTGTTAGGCTAAAAAAAAAAAAAGATTGAGCTGTTAGGCTTAGAATTTAACCCAACCAACTAATAATTTAGCCTTGATATCAGTTACTGGTATAAATATTCCTGTATAAGTTAGGGTCCTTTAATTCTTTGTAATACCATGAAGACAATTAGATCAAAGGCTTGAGAGCATTATTTTGTTACTTAGTCAAATATACTTGTCTCAAATTTTGTTACCATTAGTTAACGTTAAAAGAAAACTGGTTTGTGGTCTGTTTTGCAATTTTTTTTTTTTAAAAAGCATGCATGACATGACCAGAAATTGGAATTGTTTTTAATTATTCAATGTGTTTATGTATGTACTAGAGCCTGTTATTAATTCCTTAGTGAAATCTCATCCTCTTGATGGGGGAATTAATAATGGATTAAAGAAAAGTATAAGAAACTAGGTTCTAATGTGAATCTCTTAAACATGACAACTGGCCAAGATTCCAATTTTGATTTTGTAAGAATGATAAGAGCACTTATACCCTTCAGGAAAGGTAACTTAAAATTGTGCCAAGGTCACTTTTGTAGGAGAGTGGACAAAAGAAAGCGGGTTTCTACAAGAAGACAACAAGAAGAAGATGCTGAGATGCTGTGCTGGATGGCTAGAACAGGTGCCCAGACAAAAGGACTTCATCGGATGATGTTCCTTGCCAGACAGCTACATGAAAAGAGACTTCTGAATCTTAAAGGGACAATTGCATTATTGTTTTCCTTTGGGTCTCTGTATCTGTCTTTACAAAGGGGACTGCCTCCCTTTGATCTGTCGATGCTTTGATCAACCTCTCCCCCTTATGCCTACTTAAAGGGGAGATAGGTAAGGAGAAGAATGCATATGAGAGAGTAAGGGAGTATTAAAGATGTGGAAACAAAAATCTGAATAAAAGAGGGGCAATTGTGTGAAACAGTAGGAATAGTTTTGTTTCCACAGGATTAAAAGTACTCCTAGCTTTGGGTGATAGCAAAATGTAAGTCAGAGGTGACTGGTTCTAGTCAGAGCTGTGATCTAGCAGACCCAAACTTCTGATCAGGTAAAAGGTTAGAAGCTTGTAAACATACTTAAGGGGGGATGATGTGGGCAGTTCAGTAGGTTGCATCTAGGCAATGGAAAGGAAGGTAGGAAATTTGAATTGGGAGCACCATAAAAGGGCTTGAATTTGTCTGAGTTCCCATACTCCATTAAGGAGGCAATTCATTTATTCAGAAAGAATAAATATAATGAAAATGAGTATTATTTATTCCTAGACTAAGTATGTTTCTCACATGTATATCAGTTTAAGAGTCTTAAATTAAGGAATATAGTATGAATTATCAGCATCAGCAACTTCAAAATAATATTTTATTCTTCAAATAATTCATCATAACTAAAAGTTTTAATTACTTGTATGTAGCACAATAAATCAAGAACAGGAGAAACAGAAATATTGAATGTTAAATTTACTAGTGTAGTTAGTTGGTAGAATTCTCAGAGGTCTCAATATACAGATGTATTATTAATCATTATTAATACTTTTTTCCTGGCCACCAGTCTAACATAAAAGAACTTTGGAGCCTATTTTCCAAGAGGAGGATCATCTAACCAGCACTGGAATTAGTCCTAGGGCAAAGCTTACCTGCCTGAGCATGAATACCTTAAACATGCCTCATTCTCCTCTATTACCAGCCTAGCGCCCCAGTACTCTACTACCAATACCTTCCTTGACAATTCTATTCTCCCTTCTACTTTCACCCCAACCTAACTTTCCTAAGGATAGATCAACATCACTTCTGCTAGTATATAGGGCATGACAACATATTAGAACACCAAAACCTCTATGACTATGAACTGTAGGATCCGGAGGCCCAAAACTCCCTCTCCAGATCCCAGGACACAAATTCATGGCTCCTAACTAATCCATGCTCAGCCCCATCTCTCCTGGGACTCTATTCCACTCTTATTAGGCAGCTAGGCAGCACAGCAGAGTGTTGGACTTGGGAGTCAGAAAGACCCTTGTTCAAATCCTGTCCCAGACACTTAATAGCTAGGTGACCCTGGGCAAGTCACATAATCTCTATACTAATAGCACCTGCTTCACGCAGTTGTTGAAAAACATCAAATAAGATACATGTAAAGCACTCTGTAAACCTTAAAACCCTAAATAAATGCTAGGTATTGTTCCCAACCCTTCCACAATGCATCTACAAAATCAGGATAATGATACCACCTAACTCAATACTTGTAAAAATCAAATGAAATGGTATGTGTACTTTGCAAACTGTAAAATACTATATAAATTCTAGTTATGATTCTTTGCCTTGTTCTTCCATTGCGCCTTCTGGAATACCTATTCTATTATTAACAAACTGCTTTTCATAGTAGATCCTAGTCTTCCCCACCAAATTGCTTTGTATCTATTTTGTATTTACTTATAAGCATACTATTGTTTCTCACCAAAAGAATGTAAGCTCCTAGAGGACAAGGGATATCATGTTGCCTTTGTATCCTAGGTACCAACCAAAGTGCGGGCACTTAATAAATGCTTCTTTAGTTTAATTGTTTATCATGAGTACTTTTTGTAGACTTGGGAGGAGCTGAATAAGGAAATCACCAATATCACTTTGAAAGGAAAAGGAAAGGGGGAAGAAAAAGAAATAAGAGGGTAAAGGAGGAAAGAAGAGAAGTAGTGAGGGGGAGAGGAGGAAAGAGGAAAGAGAGGAAGGAGTAGAGACAGAAGAAGAGAGGGAAGAGAAAAAGAGAGAGAGGAGGAGGAGGAAAAAGTAACAAAAAATGGCAGAAGGAAAAATGAACTCGTGGAAAACTTGTCCTGAAAGCCAAGAATATCATCCCAAGAATATCTATAGGTGAAACTGGAAAACAAAAACAAACAGAAACAAAAGAGCACAGATTTACTAGCTCTTCAATTACAATCTAGTCTAATCAATGATAGCAGAACCACATTTGGACTTTTAACACCTCAGTACTCAATGTGCTATATGAGTAAATAAAATGGCACTTACAGGACTACAGATTTGGAGCTGAAAGTGGACATACTCTCTAAGCTCCTCATTTTTTGGATGAGGAAATGGGTTCAGTGAAGTTAAATTAACATATCCGAAGTCACACAATCAGTAGCAGAACCAGTATTTGAACTCAGGTCAAATAATGTCATAAAAAGTAAATACAGCACACCAAATTTACACAGAAGAAATTCATGCTAGAAGCAGCAATTTTCAACACATTTCAAAGGTGAAAATCCAAAGGAAGGGGGGGCCAAGGGGAGAGAAATCAGATAGTATTATTACCCAAATACATGAATGATGACTAATAATAATGATGATGTTAGCTGGCATTTATATAGTACTTACTATGTGGCAGGCAGCGTGCTAAACACTTTACAAACATCCTATTTGATCCTTAGAAAGTAGGTGCTATTATTATCCTCTATTTTATGATTGAAGAAACTGAGGCAAACAAATGTTAAGTGACTTGCCCAAGTGTCTGAGGCTGGATTTGAACTCAACTTTTCTTCACTCCAGGCCCAGTGTTCTGTCCACTGTGCCACTTAGCTGCCATAATGTCTATCTTCTCATTTCTGGAAAACCTAGATGAAAATAATCTTTCACAGATGGTTTTCAAAGGCAGACATTTTCATAATCGCATAACGAAGACAAAGAAAATTATAAATCATGTTGTTTAATTTTTAAAATACATACGTGATTTGTTAGCAAAAAAGCTCTCCTCCAACAAAGTGCCTGCAGTGCATAGAGAAAGATCACCTAAAATTCCTTAATAGAGCCATGAAGATTTCTGTTACACCTGACCATCAAGTGAAATATAAAGCAGGGAGACATATGCTCACCAAGGTTGTTCACTACTGTTATGGTGAATGTCTACACTGAGAAGAATAAATAAAAAGAATCTTCATTACTAAACGTGAGGCCCTCTAAAGGCTTTTTGCAGCCGACTTCTGGTAGATTTTTACACATCAAGCCCCAGAATATCACAAGTCGTCCTCAGTAAGATCCAGTTATTCAAAAGAGAAAGGCCTAGCAGTTGACGCAGGAAAAACTAAATAGATTAAGAATGATAAGCAGTTTGATGGGGAGTTAGTCTATCCATACGTGTATCTTGAAGACCCACTGCAGCAGAGAGACTTCAAGCTGTGCCCACAACTAAATAACAGTGAAAAGAATAGGCTAGATTGAATTGGAGAAATCACCAGCCCTTTTAACTACTCCAAGCTACTGCCTAAAAAATTAAACTATAGGTCACCTAGTGGGCAATGGAGAGGCACAGTGGGTGGAAGTGAGTAGGTTAAGTATAATGCTAAGACGACTCTCATGCAACAAGTGGCATAAACATATCAAAGAAATGTATGACCAGAAGGATAAAAGGCCCAGTCATGTATCAAAAGTGAGGGAGAACAGATGAACAGCCTGAGTGCTATACGATTATATGAGAAACATTAAAACACCTAAAAGCACATTGGATAGATCATCTGTGCAGTACTTATAAAACATTAGTTTCAGAACACAAGAAGAAAGGTTGTGATAGGTGATAGATGCGATAGATAAAGCACTGGAAGAAGTGTTTACATGAATAACATTGATTCATCTTTCAAAATTTTTCTCCTCACTCACTGTATAAGGTAAAAATACTAAGCAATAAAATCAGGTTGGTTTGTTTTTTTAGTGCCACTGGGAAACTACAAAAAGAACTGTGAGTTGAAGATCAACAAGTTACAAAGAACTCTGGAAAAGGACACGACCATAAAATTCTAAATCAGAAATATCAACATCTAATCTAGCCCCCTTTCTCCAGATAAGATTAAGAACATCTAAGAGAAATAGCTGAACTCGTGGAACAAGATCATATAACCCTTTCTCACTGGCCTACTACTCAAGTTTTTTGTAATTTTTCCATCCAAGAAGTTCTTTATGGCTAACTTAAACCATCCAGCTACAACTTAGCCCATTTCTTCTGTCTGTTTTCTGTGGAGGTGAAAAAATAAGTGGCCAGTAATTTTGTAAAAATTTTAAGCCAGGCATAGTATTCATAGCATCAATATGTTGAGGTCCCAAGGGAGCAGAAGGTTACCATCCTGACAAAGGAGGCATGAATTCACCTGGGTCAGAAAATCAGCATTGGGTCAGGACTGTGAGTGGCTGCCGAACTTTCAACCTGACAGGGTGACTCAAGCTCAAAAACAAACAAAACCCAGGTCTGTTTAGGTTTGTTTTTTGAAGAAGGTGGGGGGGGAACAATTATCACAAAGCATCAATGAGTCACTATCTCTTATCCTCCAGAACTACTGTGTTTCCTAATATTATTTTCAACCTTTACTACTGAGTTTAATAAAAGATTTCCCAGTTTTTGTAAGTCTTCTTTCTATAAAATAGGACATGTACACAAATTTTAATATTTAAAACAACTCATTATATTAATATCCCCAACAATTTTCCATTGAACTTAGCAATGAGCCATTTTGGGTAGGATTCCTTTGCACATTGTTTCGCAAATAAGTGTCTATCATTTCTGACAGATTATTTCATGAATTTTTCAAAGTCTTCTTATTTCCATTCCTATTTCTAAACCTCACCTAAATTAATATCATCTGCAAACTTAACATGTTCTCTATTCATGTAAGTTATTAATTGAAATACTAAATCTAGAATCAACTTCTATGGAACATAACACTACATAAATCTTTCTTCCTTGACCTTAACAAAAAGCTGCACACTCCTAAAGATATACACTGAAGGAGGGGTAAATCGGCCTAGGTAAGAAGCCCAGTAGGTCAAAGTTATTCATCAGCTGTGGTACTGGGCCTGTGAATTGGGTTGCACTTGTAGTCTGGGTGAAGAGAGATCAGTTTTCCTTACCCACTCCCCAAAAAGATAAGATAAAAAAGGATCTTAAGTTTTACTATCTTGCCTTAGTTGTTCCATCTTCTATCCTTCAAGAGAACTGGAGCACTCTTTCAAAGACAAAAATCAAACTGGTCTGACATAACAAGCCCTTCACAAATCTTGTTGGTTCAGTTCCAAGACTGGTTTCTCAAATATGATTAACCTCACCTTAAGCTGTAGGCCCTTGAATTAAAATGTGAAAAGCTCTCTCTGGAAGCAATACTGCTCCTTGGAATCTAAAAGATAGTTGATGACTTTACAAGCAGGTTCATCACATTTGATCTTCAAGTTATGGATTATCTGTCTTCCCTCAGAGAACAGAGAGGCTTAAAAGGAATTTTACTTGAGTTTTATATCAACAATCCCTACTTTTGCTACTTTGAGAGGTGGTACTAAATATGTTTTCTGTTTAAAAAAAAAATACTGGAAGGAAGTAGAAATAACTAGTGGGAGGGGAGTACAGTTAGGAGAAAGGTAAGGCCTTGGTAAGATGAATGGGTGAAGTCATCTAGTATCTCTGGACTTCAGCATCCTCATATATAAAATAGAGGGGCTAGAAAAGATTACCTTTAAGGTTCCTTCTGCCTCTAAGAAATTATAATCAAATTCTGATAGTTAAATATAATTTTTAAAGCCCCAATAATTTCTAAAAACTATTTGGTAGTGTAATCTAACTTTTTAAAAATATATATTAGGTCCCAAACTTAAAATGGACCATGTCTATTAAACTTGCATTGTTGGAGCACTTGGTACAAACACAATGACCACTTAAAGACCACTGATAATTCTGAAAACTATTTCAACTCAGCAATTTGCTTTGGGGTTTCAGAACCTTAATGGCCAAAGATTTCCTCCACCCAGCTTTGTAAGAAAGAAACTAACCCAACTAATGGCAGGAGGGAGGTGGAAGGAGGCCTTTATCTCTTCTCCTTCAAAATTTTAACAGAAGTCCTGCAACATCAATGTAGTGCCAGTGAACAGATACAGGCCTCTTGCTATAGCTGGCATAAGACCAGTAGATTTGGAATAAAGAGATCTGAACTGAAAAATCACTTTAGACACTTTACTTGCTATGTGGCCATGAGCAAGTCCCTTAAATTCCCTTGGTTTCATCTATAAAATGGAGATACTTAAACTACCTATCTCACAGACTATGCTGCCTGTCCAGAACAGAAGAGTCTATCCACCTATATATATTTATAGATGGTGGTTAGCTTGGACTACTGCATATTGGACATACATTGGCAATACTTAAAATATTACATTTAAATTTTCAAATCTATAACCCCTAAGATAAGACAGCCCAAAAATTATTCTAGCTAAGCTATAGAGAGATCTTAGGGAGTTCCCAAAACAAATACCTACTCTACCCATAAGGATAAGTCTGGTTGGGGCCCTAGTACTATTTCTCATTTATGTCCACAAAAATACTATTGAACCTCCTGTTTATTCCTAAGCTATAGCAATTTTGAAATGCCTAGCATAAAGTAACTAAGTATGTAAATGGTGGAACAATTATCAGATATTGGATCAAGACAACCCTCGTCCAAGCACTATAACTTCCAGAAGGATCTCAAGCACATTAAACTACAAAAAGGTCCTATAACATGGACCAGAAGGGTAATATTACAGCAAGGCTTCTCCAGTGTGTTTACCACCATTTTTTAATATCTAATTTAAATAACATATAGAAAATCATGTTTGGTGCAAATGACATCTATTTAAATATAAAACCTGCAACTGCAAGGAATAGGAAAAAAATAATCAATAAACTCCATGGAAATTCAACTTGTGCTGATAGTCATCTTCCTTTGCTTTCCACAACACAATTTTAAGCTTTGGACTGTATTAATTTAATTTGCTCAGTAGCCACTTATATGGAATATATCCTAACTATTACGCTGTATGAGAGATCAGGGGATGAGAGCTGTTCTGAAATAGCTCAGGTTTCCTTATCTTACGTATATACATTATAATTATGAAATACCTTCATCTATGTTCAACTTACGTTCCATATTTGCCTGTTCACAATGTAAGCCTCCACGGAAAGGAAGGAGAGGGAGTTTAAAAAATTGCTAAAATCAAAAATAATGCCTATAAAAACACAACAGCAATTCAATAATCCCAATGATTCCAAGACTCCTCTTCTTTCACTAAATTTGATTCAACTTTTACAAAACTTCTCATGAATATCAACAGACCTCAATTTTACTTTGTTCTTCATTCTCTATGTAAGAAAACACTTAAAACATCTTTCATAGTTTACATGTGGCTGCACAGATTCTCCAAGAACTTTCAAAAATTTTTCGTCATCATACCATTAACTTTGAGAACACCAATAGAAAAAAAAAATCAAAACAACAGTTCTTCAGCTACAACTAATTCAACCCACTCTTCCGTAAATTTAATAATCAATCAAGAAGCATTGATTAATCACCAACTATGTGCTAGGCACTATAACTGGCACTAAGAGATATAAAGACAAAAATGAAACAGCCTGAAGGAGCTTACATTTTATCAAAGAAAACAACATGTGCACCTAGAAGTAGATACAATATATAATACACAAAATTTAAAAAGGTTAAGATTGATTATTGAGCAAGTAACATTATAGAAGTCAATGTGCCTGTTAGCAAGTTGATCACTAATGCTATGCTATAGATTATCTGTGTACTAAGAAAAATGTTTTGTTTAGGAAATGACATTACTAACCCACCAACAAGATGGCATGCTCTAGGGGATATTTTTTTAGCATTAATGAATTTCCACCAATATATTAAGAGTCTCACAAAATCCCTTTGGTTCAAGAACACACACACATAATAGTCTGCAGCCCTGGACCCAAGCTAAGTAGCACAGTAATCAAATCCATGACCTGGGTCTCATTAATGCCACGCTCTAACCAATCTAGCCAGCTACATTACAGGCAGTGTATAAATATATACATATACATTTACACATATGGCACCCACAAAACTGCCTTTTTTTTCACTGATCTAAGATAACAAACATTTAGAGCACCACCCACTTGAGAGAACCACCAAAATCAGTAAGAGAACTAAGTCACCATTTCCCAGGGAGAGGGACAATCTTCTCAGGAGAGGTAGTTTCAAAAGGGTGCCGGCTTATTGAGAACCCATGACTCAAAAGTAAGCAACCTTTTCTTGGGGGAGGCACCATGTGGGGCTGCCAGCAAAGACATTCATGCAACCTTCCTCATATACATCAGAAACAAAGAGATCTGACCAAGCTGAAGCAGCACAAGGATAGGTGCAAAACGTATACAAATATTTTGTAAACTGTATGCCAGCTTTCCAGTACATACACCAAAATGACTTTAAGATAATGAAGTATCAGCAATGGGAAACAAAATAACCAGGAAAAATTTTTTAAAAAAATGATGGCCCAAGATAGGACTTTTTTTTTCTTTTTTTGCAGCGGGGGAAGGTAGGGCAATTGGGGTTAAACGACTTGCTTGGTCACACAGCTAGTAAGTATATCAAGTGTCTGAGGTCGAATTTGAACTCAGGTCCTCCTGACTTCAGGGCCGGTGCTCTACTCACTGCGTCACCTAGCTGCCCCAAGATAGGACTTTCAAGGAAGTTACAAGTTAGGTTCAAATGGAAAAGCAGGTAACTAAATTTTGAATTGAAGGCAAGAAGCGTAAAACTTAAGGGCAGCACTGGCAG
Organism: Phalanger gymnotis; assembly: GCA_028646595.1. Lineage (NCBI taxonomy): Eukaryota > Metazoa > Chordata > Mammalia > Diprotodontia > Phalangeridae > Phalanger > Phalanger gymnotis. The sequence continues at coordinate 275,086,070 of CM053625.1, read as the reverse complement.
CAGCCACATCCTCACTGACAAGAATTAAAGAATGTTAAAGATAAAATGTACCTTAAAGATTTTAATTCAACTCCTTCATTTTACAGATGAAGCAACAGACTTGGACAGGATTAGCCAATGAATGGTAAAACCAAGATTTGAACTCAGACTTTGACTCCAAGTTCCATGCTATTTCTACTACACCTACCTACGACTCAGCATAAAAGGACCAAGATCACTTACTCAGAGGGTATATGTAATTTTTAAAAATTGTAATCTAAAAATTATGAAAGGTTACAATCATACTGACAGCATAATTCACTGCTAAAACATTAACTTCATACCAAAAGACTTGGCCAAAGTTAATAAAATTTCTAAGGCAGTATCATTCTTTCTCCCTTAAGTTCTTTACTTAAAGAACAAAACTATTGCAATGGGGTGAAATCAAAAAACTGAGAAATATATAAATACATGTAAAATAAAACCTCTTCACAAAAATTTACTCTATCAACATAATCAGGAGACTTCCTATTCTTATTGATTTTGCCAATATAGTTCCTCCACTACTTTGGAGTAAATAAACTATAAAAATCAGTGATTACAATAACAATAATAATAGCTAACATTTATTTGTACAGCACTTACTATGTGCTAGGCACTGTACTAAGTGCTTTACAATTACTATCACATTGGATCTCCACATAAACCTTTTGCAGTAGGTGCTATTATTATCTTCATTTTACAGATGAGGAAACAGAGGCAAACAGGTTAAGTGACTTGCTCAGGGCCACACAGCTAGTAAGTGTCTGAGGCCAGATTTTAACTAAGGCTCTACCATTGTACCACCTAGTGAGATCTACAGAAATAAGCACCATATTTCATGTCATCCACAAACTTACCTCAGAAACTCTTTACTAAACTAACAACAACAAAATCAAAGTAAAGGGTAATTATTTCCACTAAAAGGTTAGTTTCAAATGTGGACAAACTCTTCCTGAACCCCACTAACCATACTACTCAAGTCATTTTCATATAAAGCCAGTCCCCAACTTACCACCCTGCTGGCTAATAACCCTTCTTCCACACCTTCTACCACCACCATCCATATATACACATACATAAAACATAAAATGCACTGTCAAGGAAAAAGTTACTTCAAAAGCTTCAATATTCTATGTATTCCATAGTAAAGGAAGGAATAGGCTGTGAATAACTAAGGGGAACTGACTGGGGACACTGCTACTAAAGCTACTATCTCAAAATATATTCCTTAGGAGTCCAAATGTTTTTAGTTCACTCGGGTATACAGCCTAAATTTTTCCACTTAAGAGACTCATTTCAGTCAAAAATACCCTCTTTTAAAAAACAAAACCCCCACAATTTCTGATATGGTTAAGGGACTATGATCAATTCACACATCAGGTATGAATTACTTCAAGTAGAGTTTTCAAACTCCAAACCTGGGTACTTTGCACTGAATTTCCATTCAATTCAACAAATATAAAAATACTACCGTATGTTGAATATTGTGTAAAGCTCTGGGAAAGACATATTGCTTAGGTGATAAGGTTCCTGCCTCTAAGAGCTAAAAATAAGATATAAGAAAACAGCTGATTTGGGGAGCATGGAATATTTTCAGAGAGTAGAACAAGTCTAGTCAGAAAGCCACAGTATGGGGACTTAAGTTGGTACAAGGACACTAAGCACCTGGGGAGAAAACTACTGGGGAATGAGACTGGATTTTATCAAAGAAACTTGGTTAATTCTGAATTTTTACCCACAGCTGGTTTTGCATCTAGAACAGGGCTGTCCAAAATGCAGCCGCAGGGCGATTTTATGCAGCCCAGCTGTGGGTTTTAATTTTCACAAGCGAAAAAATAAAATAATAATTTGCATGGAATGCGTATTAGATTTTTTAATTCCATCACCAATAAATAATCTCATTGACGTTAATTTTCTTTGGTGTTTTAACCAGTATTACGGATGGAACATATCGCAAGGAATTTTCAATCGACTGGTCAGTATGCACCTACCTTTATACCGTTGTGTTGTTGCTTTGTTGTTCTGCGTTTGCTTTCACGCTTCACACCTTTGTATTGATGAGGCACGTTCCCCAACTTTCTACTAGCGTACTGTATTTTTTATTCTGGGTGCGGCCCTCGAATAATTATTTTATTTTAATGAGTCCCTAAGATAACCCAAGGTTGGACAGCCCTGATCTAGAAGACAAAATATCAAAAGATCTTGGGGAATAAAGAGCTGGAGTCGCTCTTCTTCCTCCCTATTTCTCAACAGCACAGTGCTCTGTTCCCAAGGATCCAGAACTCAGAGCTACTAAATACTGTAGCAAATGGTCAGCTCTTACACGTTAAATAGGATTTTGTGAACTAGCCTCATACTCAACTGTGATCTAATAATTTTCTGAGAAGAAATGCATTCCAAGACACTATGAACCTCATATACAACCCAAAGTTGGGGAATCTTCTGTCCGTTCTTCATACTGTTCCAACTAATTTTTAATGAATTGAGACAGGAACTAAAGATTCACATGATGGCAAAAGTAGAGCCTTAGCAAATAATTTGGAAGGACTGTAGGTAAGGGAGTAGTAGTTTGTACTACAGAAGATAGAAGTTTTAACAGAACCAAGGAAACAACCTATCATTGACTATCAAACACAAAAATACAGAATTTAAATTCCAAATGAAGGTTACTAGTGACAAAAGCATTCTTAACTACTACATTTATTTCAGTTATTCTTCAGAACATGTAAGCTCTAAGAAGAAAGCAATAGTTATCTCTTTTTGATCTGTATTCCCATCATCTGGCATAATGCCTTGCAATAATAGGTATTTAATAGATGATTGCTGAATTCAATTTAGTACAAAGTAGCTCGGGTCAATTTCAAGTTTTACAGATTTCTTATGCCAACAGTATTGCCAAAAGTAAGGCTTTTTTGATGCTGAGTGGCCCATATTTGTAACATTTCTCCCTTCTAGCTTTAAATTTATGATCCCATGAACTACGAAAATTTTTGATCGACCTCTTGAAGTTTCCATTTGTCCAACATGTACCCTTGTCTCTTTGATACTTGGGGTGGGGTGGGGAGGCTGGCTATGTCAGAAGATTGTTTTTCTCCAATCATACACAAGATTCACTACCTTCATTCAGTCAACAAGCTGACTATGTGTCAGGCATTGCACTAAGCATTGGCCAAATTAAAAAAACAGAGGCAAAAAAAAGTCTCTTCTCAGGAAGACTACATTCTAATGGGAGAGACAACAAAGAACCCTGTACACACAAGAGTAAATGGGAGGTAATCTCAGAAGGAAGGAAGGAAGGTATTAGCAGTGAAATGATGAGAGCCTGTACCAGGGTGTTAGCTCTATGACTGGAGAAAAGAGGACATATAAGAGAGATGTTATGAAAGAAGAAAAAGACAAAACAAAGACATACTGTGGAATTAATTTAAGTGAAGATGTGGTGAGTGCTGACTGGAAGGCAAGTTAGGAAAGGGGGGGGGGGATGAGTTTCGGTATTGTTGAGTCAAGACAGAATCCTTGAGAGATACCTGTGCTTAATGGGCATGCTCTGGAGGAAGATCCAGAAAAGGAAACTGAGAAAAACTGGTCAAACAGAAGAACCAGGAAAAAACAATGTAGTATAAACTTAAGAGAGTTTCTAGGAAAAGAGAATGAATGAAGGTAGCAGGAAAGTCAGGAAGGATGAATAATGAGACAATACTTTTAGATTTGGTGAGGAAGATTTCAGTGGTAACTATGGAACTAGTAGTTTCATTGATAACCTTTGAATTTCTGTCAATTTCTTCCACATCACCTGCATTTGCCCAAAGTGATCACCCACTTTTCACCTGCTAAATCTTTACTGACACAAAATCCTACCCTCTTCAAAAAGGCAATACAAATTAAACTGGAAGAAACGTTATTTTACCTCCAATGAATAACTCATACCTAGGTATATTTCACACACCTGGCTTTACCCATCTCCAAAATGTAACAAGTGAATAAAAATATTATGAAAGAAAACTTAAATCTTCCTAAACTCAGCTCTCTCATAGAATGGAGACTCATACATTCTAATCACACTATGAATACAGTTGTTATTGCTGTCCAATCGTTTCAATTATGCCCAACTTTTCATCATCCCATTTGGGGTTTTCTTGGTAAAGATAGATATTGGAGTGGCTTGCCATTTCTTTCTCCAGCTCATTTTCCAGGAAGGAAACTGAGGCAAACAGGATTAAGTGACTTGCCCAGGGTCACACAGCTAAGTAAGTGTCTGAGGCCAGATTTGAATTGAGGAAGATAAGTCTTCCCCACTACAGTTTGAGGCTTTATCCACTGTGCCATCCAGCAGCCCTACTGTAAATACCACTTAGAAGCAAGAACATGAAAGTTCAGAATTAGGTAACTAACTTTGGGAACTATGGAGCAAGTCCCTAAGCCAGAGCAGCATAATCATTAAGGTAGGGCTAAAAGGAACTTCGAAACATGTAGCCCAATTCATTCATTTTACAGATGAGTAAACTAAGGCCTAGAAAAGTTAAGTAAACGATTTGCCCAAAAGCACACAGCTAGGTAGGGCTCTTAATTTTTTACTAATCATTTTACAGAGTAAGTGGCCAGTATTACTATCTAAATTTTACAGAGGGGGGAAGCATCCAGGTGGCTTGTCCAAGCCATGAGAAGTTTAAAAAAAGGCAATGTTCCTTATTATTAGGTGTTCAAGGTTACCCAAGTCAGGGAGTCTCAATCAAATTGCTGCCTTAGTCAACTAGTCCTAATGTCAGATTTACCCAAACAATAGCTAACCATGTGTTTGTCAAGGAACCTAAATCCTTCGCACTTTTAAATGGGGGTAAGGAATAAACTACCCTATCACCCAAACAAACTACTTTGCATTAAGGCCTAGAATCACAAGAATCAATGTTTTCTTCTATGGATTGCTACTAGTTGCTTTTAAGACCTCTACAATTGTACTGAATGGGCACTTTCCACAAGGGAAATCAGGTAAACCCACACTGATTCCACATTCACCTACTGGTAGAATTTGTAATGGAAAAGTGCCAAAGGTGCAAATCAATCTAAGGGCCTAAATATCCCTTAGCAAGACTGGTTTTACCTTCATCTCCAGCAGAAGTTCATTTCCTGATGTAGTCTTCATCCTCCTGATGTAGACTTTAGGAGAAAAAAGATCCGACCACTTCACTTATGACGTGACTTTCCTTGGGGTCCCCTTTCCTGAAATGAGTTTGCTTCCACTGGTGCTGAAATTCTAGATAACCTGAAGAGGTCTTGTAATGTCCCTAACCATTCAGGGTTAGTAGATAAGATATATGGCTGACAATGGACCAGCCTGGTTAATTCTTAGAAATACCAAAGGCTTCAACTTTATGACCTTAGCTCACAATGAGAACACCTTGCTTCTCCAGTCATATACTTCACTACTAACCCAAGCCAAACATGTCTCAAAATTTTCTCTCTCATTCATACAGGGATTTGGTCAAAACTACGTAAGACATAACTGGAAAATAAACTCCCAAGTAGGAGAAAACTCCAAGACCCGAGGTTGAGTTACCTTCAAAATATTGGGGGAAGGCATCAACCTGTGATTATCTGTATAGGTCATTTCAATCTACCAATGCAGATCAGCAACTGTTCTGAAATTTACGAGCTTAAAGAGTTGTCCATGGGCACTGAGACGTTAATTGACTTGCCTAGGATCGGAGGGCCAATATAGTGTCAGAGGCAAGACTTAAACTGAAGTCTTGACTGCAGACTTGCTTCCCATCTACTCAATAATCCATACCTCCTTTCATTTGTAATGTAATGGGCAGAATCAGATAACAAGAAATCAAAAACCACAATCGTATTTCCCTACCCATCTCTCAAGTCCCATTTCGAAGGAAATTGAAGCCCTAAATGTTCCTGGACCCTTCCCATTAGACTCCACAGAAAAGTTTCTTTTATACTTGAGGTACTTACCTACTTATTTTGTATTAAGGTTATATATCTAATGTATGTTTATGGGGGAGGGGGAGTATATCCCCTTAGTTTGTAAACTCCCCAAAAGGCAATTTAGCTTACCAAAATTTTTATCTCAACACCAAGCACAGACTTCCACATATAGCATATGCCTACTATACATATGTTGAACTGAATTATATTAACATATAAAATATACCTCTACTTTGTAACTACAATCTTATTCAACGTTTCTAATTAAGAAAATAAAATCAATTGATTTTCAAGCTAAAATTGTTTTCAAATACTTTTGCCCATTGTCTAAATTATATATAAAAAAATCAGTCCCTTTCACTTTTCTATTTTCCTTAAATATATTAATAATGTAAGTGTAAGAAGCATGTTTCTTAAGTTAAATTCCATAAATTCAACTCAATGAATAATTAGTGCATTAACTGTGTGCACAGCACTGCTAGATATGAAATTTAGATAGGATCCATGACCCTGTGGAATTTACAACGCGGTAGGCTCTAACTCATACAAAAATAATTCAAGTCAAGAAACACTTATAAATGCCTACTATATGCAAGGTGTTATGCTAGATGCTGAGGATCCCCACCCCCTAAAAAAAAAAAAACAATTTCATGTCCTCGATAAGGGCATTGGTTCATGAGTGCCAAAATTCTATGTGAGTACTACAGGAAAAAGGAAATTATTACCTGGTGGAAATTAGGAAAGACTTCCTAGAAGAAATCTGAGTTAGGCTTTAAGGAATGGGTATTAAAGAAAGGAATGTAGTGTAGAGTCTGAACAAAGACACAGGAGGAGGAGGAAAGTGGAGGATGTGTACAAAACACCATTTAGTTAAAGGTGGCTGCAGAATAAAACTACAGATTAAGCTGGGAAGAGCTAGGGCCTAGAATGTAGATGCATTAAATGCCCAGCAAAGTTATTTGAACTTTACATGATGGACAAGAGGGAGGACCAGTATTCTGAACAAAGGAGTGACATGACAAGATTTATGCATAAGGAAAATTATGTGTTGCAGCCATGTTAAGGATGGGTTGAAAGAAGTTAAAAGTGGAAGCAGGATGATCTGTTAAGAGGCTATTGTAATAGAACAGAAGGTAGTGAAATCTGTACTAAAGTGGTACCAGTGGAAACAGTGCAAAAGACAGGCAGGAGAGAAATTTGAGAAGTAGAAACAAGAAACCTTGATAACTTAGAATGAAGACAGATGAAGGAGATAGTAGAATCAAAGACAACATGAAGTTTTAAATACACAAAACTGAGTGAATGGTAGCGTCACTCAAAAACAATGAAGACAGAGGGAACGGTAAGTTTTGAGGATAAATATAATTTGCTCACTTTCAAACACAGTGAGTTTGAATTGGTGGAATAGCCAAGTAGACATGAAATTCTGGAGCACTGGAGAAAAAGGCCAAAGCTAGAATCGGATTTTGGTTATCATCTGTATAAAGGTCCATGAGGATTTTAGAGTTGGAAAGGATCTTAAAGATATCTAGTCTAAATCACCTACTTAAAAGATAAGAAAATCACAAAGGTTGTCACTTGCCTAATGCCATATAGGTTTAAGAGAGCCAAGCCTTGAAACCAGGTGGTTTGCTCTCAAATCTAGCACTCAGCTAAACTGTGTTGCATCAACTGAAGCTACAGAAGTAGGCGATGGCCAAGGACAAGACAGGGTGAGAAGAGGGCTCAAGTCAAGTCCTAGTAGTGCCAACATCAGCTTAAGCAGTCAGTAGAGAAGGGGAAGAAAAATCAACAACAAAATAATAGAGAAGAGCACTCCTCTCTACTTCTTCGTCACACCATCAAGTATCTCATCATCCCGAAAGACTGCATGAGCCTTGGCACTCACACTTAATCAGTGCCCTCTGCATGTAAGGCAGAGAGTTCCCAAACGCTCCCATGTAAGGATGACCCCAAGGCCAGCCATCTCTGCATTTCTCACAGCTTCTCCATTATGCCACAGGCCCAAGGCTGCCTACCTTATCTGCCACTGTTTCAGTTTCCTTTTGTGTGTAGTCTTACCTCATTAGAGTGTAAGCTCCTTGAGCTCAGAGACTGTCTTTTTGGTATTTGTATCATTTCCCTCTCCCTTCCCCCCAAAAAGGGCATTTCCCAAAGGCAAAAGACAAACAGTGCAGGTCCTCAAGAAAATTATAATATAATGAAGGAGACAATATGCAAGCAAAAATGTACAAAGCAGCTATGTACAGAATAATTAGGAACATAATCAACACAAGGAAAATGCTAGAATTATAATGGATTGGGAAGTCTTTCTATAAAAACTTTCTATAAAAGTTGGGATTTGAGCTGGGACTTGAAGGAAGCCAGAGTCTGGTACACAGTAAATGTTTATTGTCTGATAGGAGCAATTATAGAGGACAAGACTGGCAGCTAAGTGGCAAAGTGGATAGAGCCTCAGACCTGTAGTCAGGAAGATTCATATTCCTGAGTTCAAATATGGCTTCAGACATTTACTAGCCCTGTGACCCTGGGCAAGTCACTTAACCCAGTTTGCCTCAGTTTCTCATCTGTACGATCAGCTGGAAAAGGAAATGGCAAACTACTACAGTATGTTTGCCAAGAAAACCCCAAATGGTGTCATGAAGAGTCAGACATGACTGAAACAAGAGAATAACAGGAGGACAAGAGTGCTGTCTGGGAAAACAAAAGAGGACTTAATATATGTAAGGAAAAGCATTTATTAAAAATGCTTCCCAGAGCCAAGCACTGACAAGTTCAGGAGAAACAAACAAAAGCAAAGATAGTAGCTGCCTTCTAGGAGCTTAGATTCTAATAGAAGAGATAACCCATAAAGAGGAATAGTGGCTGGATAATAATACTTTGGTTTTCCAAGTCACAAGTATAGAGATAGGAGAGTAAACTTATACAACCTTGGAGGTGGAAGGGAAGAAATCCAGAAGAATGCGACAGTCAACATGGTCAAAGGCAATGGACAGGTAAGTCAAGGAAGATAAGGACTGAAAAAGATCACTGAATTTTGTGATTAAATGTTCCATTAATGACCTCTCTGGGGTGGTGGGTTGAGGAGCTTTTTCAACAGAGGCTAAAGAGATGGAAGTCAAAAATCAAGGAATGTAGGAAAGTAAAAGTATATGGTCAGGAAATAAAAATACCAAAGCTTGTCTAGTATACACATTAGTACCATGGGAAATTTGCTCCAGAAAACAGCCAGTCAAAAATAATTTTTAAATTAGTACCTTAGTCTAACATTAACTTAACCTACATTTTTCTTCTAAAAACAGTCTCTGCCTTTAGCCATGAACTAAAAAAAAAAAGAATAAAAAACAAAAAACAAAAAACCCAACTTCTGAACTCATGAGTAATTTTGGGAAAATTCACCCATCTCTTTGTACATGGAAAACTCTAGTCATTTGCATCAACAATCTATGGTTTCACCTTGTTAGATATGAACAAACTTGGAGCCAGCACCACCTACATTTGCATACGGCAATGCTCAAAGTCTCAATATCAGTCAATTATTCTGAATGCTACTCCAGAGAATTAGCCCTATATTGGACAATATTTTACTGTTTCAATCAGTGACTTTTTTTTGGACCTGTGATTTCCTATGTGTAGGAAGCTCCACTGTGGAAAATCCCTCCACCTATGCAGAGTAGAAACTGGTCTGTTACTTACAGTCAGAGTTGCTTGGAAGAACTGAGAGTAAATATCTTCCTCATGGTCACAAAGCTAATCGGTGTCAGAGACAGGACTTGAATCAAACTAATGCCAACCCTAAAGACAGTTCACTAATAAAATAGAGAATGCTCACTGAGTGTTCACATGATACTAAGGTAGTTTGGCAAAGGTGCTGTATCTTTGGAAGACAGGAAGAGGATCAAAAATAACCAAAAGAGAAATGGTGGGACTATAACCGAATGACACTTTAGAACGCACAAAGTATACACAGATGAACAAGAGGTACAAGTTGAATAAGAGAAAGAGAGAGAAACAAAAGGATCTCAGCATCATAATGGTTCACAAATTAAAACAATTCTTCATTGAAGTCTTATTATTTTAAAAGTAAAGCTGCACAGAAAGACTGACCCGGTAGCCTTGAATGCTGCAATTCCTTAATTTAAGACCTTAAGAGGTAGATGGATCCACCTCTCCCAATCTGATAAAGTTCCCAACAGACACTTCTCGAAAAAGAAAATTACTTGATATTCTTCCCAACTTGCCATGCCAGGTAGTAGCCAAAGATTTTTTCATCTTCATTAGCCTTTTCCCCAAGGTACATACGTATATACTTACCTAAACTCCTGAAACCAGAGTAGAGCTCCCTGACCTGAATTCCTACCACTACAAGAGTTTCCAAAAAAATATACGAGACAGAGAGTGAGTTTGCACATGTGTATGTGTGCATGCAGGCATGCAATGGAGCCTGAAGGGAGTTGACATAGGTAGAAGTTCCTTAAAAAGGGGCCAATCAGAATTCAAGACCAACATCTCCAGGGATTCCCCTGCCCAATTCTGTGATAGGATATTCCTAAAAACTCATATTGAATCTTGCTACAGGTTTGTTTGTTAAGAAGGGGTTTAAAAAAACTACTACAAAACAGGGAAGCAGCTCAAGTTATAGCTGAGACTTTTTTCAATTCTTAAAAAAAAAACCTAGCCTGATCCCCTTAAGAATAGAAACCAAAAGATCATGAGAACCACAATAAATTTCCTTGAACTATGACTGCTATTACATATGCATAATAAACTTTTTGCCTTTAAAAAGAGCCTCAAATTTTTTCGATAGCTAAAATACAAATTGTAGCTATCACCCACTTTTTTTCTTTTAAATTCAACATCAAGAATAAAATCTTAACTTTAACCACCAAAATACTTGTTCAGCTACTTATATTCCATCTTAGAGAATAAGCAAACATCTTTTCTGTTCTGCAAATCTCTTATCAAACAGTATCTGAGTGAAGAACATAAACTCAGTACTTGAATTTTTTAAAAATGTAGTGTCAAATATTTCTTAAGTAAAAAACACACTACCTTCAGTTTCATTTTGCAAAACTATTTTAGATCCTAGATGTAACAGCAGTTTTTGTATTAATAAATCCTTATTTCCTCCTCTTTGAAACACCTCCAATTATTTTCTATTAGGTAAACATGTTTCTGTATATGACATTCAAAGCTCAAGAATTTAAATGGACAGACTAGAAGTTTGGTAATTAGTATTCTGCCTTTCACAAAGGACATTTTGGATAGACTATAGATAAATGCAGCATTTCATGACATACTTAAGTCAACATTTCCTGAAGTGGTGTCTAAAGAGCCTTATGAATCCTCTGGGAACCTGGAAGGTCCTCTAAAAGACTTCCCTATCATATTCCTAAGCTACTCTCCCCTTCAAACACTGGTCATGTAGAAGGCTATAACTGAAATATAGGTAATGTGAATTTCAGATGCTAAAATAATGCTTGGAAAGGGAAACAGAAGGTACACCAGTACCACAGTCCTAGTAAATTATTTTCTCCACAGATAACTAATTGATGTCTATTTTATCCTTGTAAGCAAAAGACATATGCACCATATGAAAAATAAGAGCTTTTACATGGACAGTAAACTGATGTTGAAATTATCTTAAGGACCACTGAGTCTCAATGTAGTAGCTCAGCAAGTTGACCAATCCCTTCTGGCATTTCTTATACACTAATGCAATATAACTCAATAAAATGTTAGATCTCTTTAAGAAAAAAAAAGTCATTTTCATTACACACCTTGAATTATGGAGGCCAGAAACGTACCTAATGATAGGAATCTATCTCCTCTATAAATCACTAAATTTTAAAACTAACTCCCCCAAAGTTTTCAAAGAAATTTAAAACCCTTTTAAAAGTATTCAAGTTTGCAAAGAAAAAACGTATTCATGGTTTAATACTAACATTATCACCTACGGTTTTTGCTTATTAACTTGGTAATTTATTCAATTTTATAACCTATTTTAAATAATTCAATTTTATAACCTCTAAATTTAAGACGATCATTAAAGGTTTTTTGGAGAGTCTAACCAATGATAAAGTGTTTTTACTTCAAAAAAAAAAAAACACCCAAATTAGTTTGTCCTTACAGCACAGTAAAGATCCTAGACTGAATCTTGTTAGGAAGGCTCTGCTACTTACTGAAATTCTGATTCATGGGTATTATCAGACAGTTTACGAGTATCAAAAACAAAGACAGGAACTCTTAACTATTGGCATATAACCTACAATTTCCATATTCAGATTACCACTCCACTTCAAATGAAAAGCAACTACTGGATTTGAAAGAAAGAAAAATGTCAGAGATAATCTAGTTGAACAAATAGCTTGATGTTGATAACTAAAGTTCAGTGTTCATCACCAGGTTAAATGACACAGACTAAAAAGGGGGCTCTGGGAATTAGTCAAAGAATTTTTTAAAAAAATAAGTCACGTGACTATATTACATTTTACTAAATCAATAGATTTTTGGCAAGGTTACTAACAAATTAATACACCTTGAGCAAATTTAGTGCTAGCAACACCCCAAGACTGAACATTTACAAGTCTTTAAAACAGAACTATGAAGTGTTCGTTGGAATTTTTTTTTCTTTACTTATAAAAGTGTCAAGAGAGAGAAACACATGACTATTATTTGAGTGGGACACAGGAAAAGAAACTCTTGTATGCCTGTCACACACAAAAAGGAAATGATGAAAATAAAATTCCAATTCACCAATCAGTAAATTAAGAATTTCTAGAATCTGCACAAGATGTTCAACTGGACTTGCAGCCTCACGCCCTTTCATGTCATACATAATAACCTGCTCCCCAAATGACAGTTTTTACAATGACCAGGGAAGAAATGGGTAAAGTTAATTTGCAAATTGGCATTTCTCTCTTTCATCTATTCAATAAGTTGACCAAGTAAAAAGCCAGAGAGTCACCACTTAAAAAAAAAAAACATGTTTCTAAGATGGTAACTGCATTCAAGATTAGTTCCCTTTATCATTCAAGATGTGACAAGTAATGCATAAAAAATTAAAACCTAATCTTCTCAACTATACAACATGCAAAATGTCTCCTAACAATTCTCTTCCTCTTTAAAAAAAACAAAGCTGCAAATACGGTACAGGGAGCAAGCCCCTCCACTGGCAGCATTTAGTTAAAAAGAGAATAGTTAAGCAGCTTGGTGACCAAGGGGCACACTCCCACCTCACAGCCTCCCAAAATAACTGTACCATTTCACTACAGCAGGAATCCAATCCCGAGGAGCCTCAGCCCTTTAGACAATGGTGGTTACCATACCGAGAGCTAAACAGTCGGGTCCAATTGACACATTTCACTAGGCCTCGGACAAGACACACAACACACACGCTCTCCAGACACTGGGCTCCAAGGTAGGAGTATTATAAAGTCCACGCCAGGAGATCGGGGCAGGCCAGAGGATAGGAGGTGAAGCGGGCTGGGGGTGGGGGTGCACAAGGGCAGGAAACAAGGGGTACTGGAAGAAACAGCGTAGGGGTAATTGCACCAGGAGGGAGGGAGGGGGCTGGAAATGGCCGATGGTCTGTTTATTTATTTATTTTAAAGGTCTAGATTTAACGGGTCCCTTCCCCACCCCCACTCTGACACACCACCCCCCCTCCCCGGGATTCTGTAACCAAAACCAAACTGCGCAGCAAACATCGTAGGGCTGGAAGAACCGCGACTCCCCCCACCCCACCCCACCCCCCACCCCGTGACTACCCAGCGAAGCGGGGCTAGAGGGGTGAAAACAAGTTCCCGGGCCAAGCCCTCCAGCCGCGGGGATCCCCCGAGCCCCACCGAGAGGAGCGGCTCACTAACCCGGTTAAGAAAGGGGACAGGGAGAACAAATTCCTCACCCAACACCGGCGATTCCATTCCCCCGTTCCTTCTTCCCCAGTCTCCATCGGAAGGGGAACAGCCCAACCCCTGGGACCAGTGAGGTGGGGGACCACGGCGAGCCCACCTCCCACCCCACCCCCGGACTCCCCCTGGGGTCCGGGGACGGGGGAGGGGGGGTGTGCCGAGCCCCCGAAACCAAACAAAGCGCGGCCTGAGCGCGAGCCAAGGCGAGTGGGGAAGCCGGGGCTTTTCCTGGAGACAGGGGCCCGGCCCGGGCACTGCGGCAGCGGGGAGACCCGCCGCGGCGGGGCGCCTTCCCCGATAACCCCCGACTTCCCCCCCCACCCCCTGGGAGCCCGAGCCCGAGGGCCGCCGCCCCCTCCCCCCTCGGCCGGGGGAGGGGGCCGCGGAGGCCGCAGCCTTACCCCGCTCCCCGGCGTTGTTCCGCTCCTGAGGCGGCGGAGGCGGCGGCGGCGGAGGCTGCTGCTGCTGCTGGGGCTGGGGCTGCTGCGGCGGCGGCGGCGGCGGAGGTGGCGGCTGGGGCTGGGGCTGCTGCTGCAGTTGGGGCTGGGGCTGCTGCTGCTGCTGGGGAGGCGGCGGCGGCGGCTGCTGCTGCTGCTGCTGCTGCTGTTGCTGCTGCACCGGGCGCGGCCTCGACACTCGCCTGGGTCTCCGGTTGGCGGCTCGGACGGAGTTCATTTGCCGGGCTGAGGTGGCGGCGTTGGCGGAGGGACACACACACACACCCCGTACCCGGGGATCTGGGGGAGAAGGGGGAAGGGAGAGGGGGGCGAGGGAGAGGCACAGAGACACAGGGGCGGGGGGGAGGGGGCCCCCGAGGAGACCCAGAGGCCCCGGGGACGAGAGCGGCACAGGAGGCCGGGGCGGCGGGCCGACGCACCGCCGGGAGAGAGAGGAGGCCGAGAGGCGAGGGAGGGGCGAGGGCCGTGAGGAGCCGAGGCCGAGGCCGGGGCCGCGGGAGAGAGAGAGAAAGGACGGCCGGCCGCCCGCTCGGGGATCCCGAGGAGAATCGCGACCCTGATCCCGGTCCCGCCGTCTCCCGAGCACGGTCTCCGGCGGCGGCGGCTGGGGGGAGTGGGCGGGCGGGTGAGGAGGGGAGAAGGAGGAGAAGAGAGCGAGCGAGCGGGAGGGAGGAGGCAGGGTGGGAGGGAGCAGGGGGCGCCGGGCTCCTTTTTTTTTCCTTCCTCTGCTACCCCCCCGCACCCCCTCAAAGAGATTTCTGTGAGGAATCTTTTTTTCCTCTCCTCGGCCTCCTCTCTCTCCTCCCCCCCTCTCTCTCCTCACCGAAGGGGAAACGAGGGTGAAGGGAGGAGACCGGGGGGAAAAAAAAAAAGAAAAAAAAAGAGGCGTAGTCGTTCCTCCTCCTTAAAGGAGCCTTTCCTCGGGGTCCTCCTCCTCCTCCGCCTCCTCCTCCGCCGCCGCCGCCGCCTCCTCCTCCGCCTCCTGCTCAGCCCCGTCGCTGCCGCCGCCGCTGCTGCTGCTGCTGTGGCTGCCGCCGCCGATGATGATGATGATGATGCTGCTGCTGCTGCTGTCGACGCTGCTGCTGCTCCGTGGCAGGAGGAGCCATTGACACCGCCGTAGACACCACACGCTCAGTCAGTCACTCACCACAGCGGGGCGGGGGAGGGCCCGGCAGCCGCCGCCGCCAGAGCTGAGCAATCGAGGGACGGGGCGGGGGAGGGGAGGGGCGGAGCTTCCGACTGGAGGGCCAATGGGAGGCGCCAGAACAAAGGCATCCCGGCGCCGGGGCCAATAGGAGCTCGTCTCTTATCAAGGAGCCGGCCCTCAATCTGCTCCCCTAGTCCCCGCCCAGATCCCCAGGCCGAGGGGAAGGGGAGGGGGTGGCATGGGGTGCCGTGGGGTGCATAGAGACAGAGTGTGTGTGGTTGGTGTCCGGTGAGGAGTCGGTGTTCAAGACAAGAAGTGCGGGGCGCGGCGGTGGAAAGGGCTGGGGCTGCTGATGTAATAGGAAGAAGTGATTGATCCATTCATTTACAGTATCGGCCTCTCTCTCCCATTTTTTTTTTTTCTTCCAGTAATGAAAAGGTGGCGGGGGAGTGGACCTTTTGGGCAACTTGCGTTTGATGTAGGTTTGGAGAATGATCTGCAGGGTGCGCAAGAGCCTGGGTGCCCTTTAAGGAGCTAGAGGTTGTTTGCAAACTAAGAACTGGGTAGCCTCTAAATGGGAGGGGGTGGTGGTCACTTTTTAATCAATGCCCTCCATTTTCCACAATCTCCTCCACCCCCACCTCCCCTAAAGAAAAGACTCCTCACATCAATCCATAGATGAGTGCCTAGGTAAGAAATGCTAAGTGACATACCAGGAGAGACGGTCTGTGTATGTGTATAAACCTACCCAAAGGAAGAAGAGTAGGTAAATGTGGAGACAGCGTGACTTGATCTTTGCAAGTAGCTTTAGGCCCCCATTCCCCTCACAGTGTTTCTTGAGAAAAATGTATTTGTATTCTTTACCTGAATTTACTTACTTAAATAGGAACTATATTTTTCCTCTCTTCCTCCTCATACCCTGTTTTTCCCTTTCCTTTTTTGTTATGGTCATTATATGTTGGATGTCTTAGGCTCATTTTTCACCTAAATCTCAGGTTTTCAGACCTTTGTGTATTTTCCTCATCTCTGTGAGCTTGATAAATCACTCCTTTGCCTTGCTGGCTAGGCCAGAGGTGGCTTAGGCAGGGCAAAGAGCAGAGATTAAAAAAAAAAATACTGATTTTAGCGGTCCATTTATGAAATGCAAATTAAGTCACTCATACATTTTAGTCCAAAAATGGAGAGATGAAAAGAGAAACTTTTCCTACTCACGCCTACCAAAAAAAAGTTGAACAAAAGAAACCTAAGTACTGAAACAAAACAGTTCCATTTGTTAGTCACATGGAAGTCAATAACCAGTGAAATCAAAGCTAGAGGAGATAGGGAGGAGTAAGAACTGATCCAATAGAGTTTAAGGAAAAAAGAAAATTAAAAGAAAATCACATTATTCCATAATCTCTTCAAATTATTAATCAGTCACTGTGATTTTTTTTTAAATTTCACCTTTTTATAAATTCACCCAACAATTATTGAGTGCCTGTGATATGTCCAGAAGGGGTTATATAAAAGAAACAGAAGACTGGTGTCTAGTTTATCTTTCATTGCTATCAGGCAGTCAGTCAACAGGCATTTATTAATAGTTTACTATATGCCAGACACTGTGAACAAATCTTCAAGTCTCCTTTATTTTCAAAACCACCTCCATTTTAGAATCATAGAGCTAGAAGGATACCAACCCAATTCACTTTACAGATGAGAAAATTGATATCAAAGAAATGAAGTGACTTGCTCAAAGTCACATCCGTTAGACTATGAGCTCCTGAAAGACAGGGTCTGTTTTTTGCCTCCTTGTATCCAGAGTTCTTAGCCTAGTAGCTGTGTCACATACAAGTCCCTTAATAAATGTCTCTTGTTAGTAGCCAAACCAGAAAGAGGACACAGGTCTCTTGACTCCAGTTTACTGCCTTTTTGATTTGTGGGTACTATGGAGTCTTGATTTCATCTTCTATCCGTAAGGGGAAGAAAAAAAAACATCCTGAAGGCCTTAGAATAATAGACAAATGGTCACTCATTAATAAAAACTTGAACTTGCTACTATGTAAAAAGTACCATGTTCTTGGCTAGGTGAGAGATACACTGAAAAAGTCTAATAGGATCAATAAGACAAATATATAAAGATCTACAAGATAAGAGAACATGTGAAAAATGCTGTTAGAGAAAAATGAAATCAAAAGTTTTTGGAGTCCAGAGGTAGGAGAGATAACTTCTAATATGGTTCATTCACATGGTAAGTTAACTCTGGTTATAGAAGTTTCATTTATGACTCTGGTTATGGGAGGAAAATGTCAGCTAACGTACAGCCCACTATAGATCCCTGGGTCATTTGACTACAGAACTTCTTTCACTTTGACTTCTTAATGTCTGTTCTTTTATTCTACTATTCAACCAGTTCCGAAAACATCTAACTGTAACACAGTCCAGCCCACAATGTTCCATCTTTTTCCATGTTTTTGTTCAGTATCGTCTGACTCTTTATGACCCCATGGACCATAGCACCCTAGGCCCTTCTAACTCCTGAAGTCTGTCCATGCTTCCAAGGTCATATCTTTTGACATTTTAATACTGTCCACGCAATTTTCTAGGCAAGGATATTGGAGTAGTTTGCCATTTCCTTCTCCATCTTTTTTCCATGAGAATAGCATAATTTTTTTTATCAAACATTTCCCCGTTGAAGGGAATGCTCCTTCACAATGTGCTGGCAAATGATAATAAACTAACATTTATTTATATGGCACTTACTGTGTACCAGGCACTGTGGTAAGTGCTTTACAATTATCACCTCATTTGATGCTTATACCAACCCAGTGAGGTAGGTACTATTATTATCCCCATTTTACAGATGAGGAAACTGGGGTAAACAGAGGTTAATTGATTTGTCCAAGGTCCCACAGCTAGTAGAATCTGAGAGCACATTTGAACTCAGGTCTTCCTGACTTCAGGCCCAGGTGTAGCCACTGAACCACCTTGCTGAATCATATCTGGCCCACATCTTGTGCTTGACTACAAAATCTAGTATAGCACACTGGACAAATGATCACACAATCTTTGCTTGAAGACCTTTATTGAAGAGGAACCTACCACCTCCTGAGGCAGCCTGTTTCCATACAGGTTAGTTCTAGTAGTTAAGACTTTTTCCTAACATCAAACCTCAATTTGGCTCTTTGCTCTTGATTCTGCCCTCTAAAATCAAACATATCAAGTCTATATGTGAACTGATACAAAGTGAGCAGAACCAGGAGAACATTGTACACAGTAATAGCAATATTGTCAACTGTGAATGACCTAGCTATTCTCAGCAATACAGTGATCCCAAAGGACTCATGATAAAAAATGCCATCTGCCTCTGATGTCCGAGTACTGACTGAAGCATACTATCTCTCTCTCTCTCTCTCTCTCTCTCTCTCTCTCTCTCTCACCCCATGAACCATAGCACACTAGGCCCTTCTAACTCCTAAAGTCTGTCCAAGCTTCCAAGGTCCTATTTTTCAACATTCTAATACTGTCCAGGCAATTTTCTCTCTCAGTCTTCTTACACAAAATGACTTATATGAAAATGTTTTATATGATTGCACATGTATAACCTATGTTAAATTGCTTACCATCTGAAGGAAGGGGGAAGAGAGGGAAGGAGAGATAGAATTTGGAACTTTAAAAAATCAGTGAATGTTAAAAATTGTTTTTATATGTAATTGGGGGGAAATATTAAAAATAATAAGATATTTAAAGTAACTCTAATCCTTCTTCCAGGTGAAAGTCTTTCAGATACTTGAAGATAGCCATTATGTCACCTTTGACTCTTTTCTTCAGACTATATAGTTACAATCCCTTCAATTGATTTGTACATGATATGGACTCTAGACCCTTCATCATCCTGGTTGCTCTCCTTTGGATGTTGTCCAGTTTATCAGTGTCCCTTCTAAAATGTGATATGTAGAACAGAACTTAATACCCCAGATATGACCTGACCAGGGCAGAGTACAGTGGGACTATTATCTTCTTATTCTGGGAAGGTATGCCTCTTTTACAACCCAAAATTGCATTACCTTTTTTTGGATATCATTTCACACCCCTGACTCATACAGGTCATAGTCTTCTAAAGCAGAGGTGTCAAACAGGAGCCCCATGGGTCCATGTGCCCCACAACACTCTCAAGTGCAACCCTACCAGATTGAAATATAATTCAGAAATACTTTAAAAATAAATAAATGTACAATAGAACATAGATAATGATAATATGTGGTTTTCTAAGTGAATATGCAGCCCATCAGGATCCTTATGTTCAATTTAATGGCTCTGTTTCTATTTGAGTTTGAGACTACTAAAGCCCCTAGATGTTTTTCATTTGAACTGCATTCATTATACTTTCCCCATATTGTACCTGTAAAGTCAATTTCATAGATCCAAATGTAATACTACATTAATCCCTTTTAAATTTCATCATGTTAGGCTCAGACCAACTTCTTAGTCTATTGAGATCTTTCTGTAACCTGACTGTCATTCAGTATTTTAGCCATCCCTCCTAACTTTGTGTCATCTTCAAATATGACAAAAATAAAAATATTCACCTTTATTCAAGTCATAGATCTGAAATGTTGACTAATATAAACCCCTGATACACTCATTTCTTCCAAGTTGTAGTATGGACCCCATTTTTTCCACAAAATTAGCTTGCTGATTCAGCTTTGCTAAAATTGGGGTAAACTATATCTACTGCATTACCATAGTCTACCAGTTTAGTAACCCTGTCAGAAAAGGAAATAAGATAGGCCTCACATGATCTGTTCTTGAAGAAGCCATAGTGGTTACTTGTGATGAGCACTCCTTTTCTAGGTGATCACTGACAATCTCTAGTAATGCAGTCTAGAATTTTATCAGGAATCAAAGTCAAGTTCACTGGGATTTGAAGATTCTATTTTTCCTACTTCCCCCCCTTTAAAAAAATTGGGACATTTGCGCTTTTCTAGTCCCTCTGATACCATTTGTTCACAATCTTTTATCAGTCACTGGCAGTGGTTCGACCATCACATAGGCCGGTTCTTTCTGTACCAGAAGATGTTCCAGGAGACTTGAATCCATCAAGGACTGCTACAAGTGTTTTTTTAAAAAATTAATTTATTTTTAGGTTTCAGCATTTGCTTTTATAAGAATTTGAATTCTAAATTTCTCCCCTCCCTCCATCACAACCCCCCTCACCAAGACAGCAAGCAATCTAATATAGGTTCTACGTGTACAATCATATTAAACATATTTCCATATTAGTCATGTTGTGAAAGGAGAATCAGAATAAAAGGGAAAAACCATGAGAAAGAAAAAAAAAAGAGAAAATAGTATGCTTCGATCTGCATTCAGACTCCATAGTTCTTTCTCTGGATGTGGATAGAATTGAGTCTTTTGAAATTTTCTTAGATCCTTGCATTGCTGAGAACTAAGTCTAACAAAGTTGGTCATCACACAGTGTTGTTACTGTGTACAGTGTTCTATTTCTGCTCTACAAGTGTTCTCTTACTACCCTCTTACTTATCCTTACTTATCCAACTCCCAATGAACTGCTTTCATTCTTTTCTTTCTAGTCCGTAAGTCATTCTCCCTAGCTGAGGAAAAATAATTAGCAGCTCTACCTTTCCGTGTTGTCCCATGCAAACCAAAAAATGATTTTATTGCTTCTTTGGTACTTATTCCCCCGAAGAAGCAAAAATAAACAAAATTGGGTTTGTTGCCTTCAGCTTATCAGCCTCAGTTCATTCTGAACTTTAGTAGTATTCAACATGATTCTTAGAAGACCATAATATAGTTTTTTTTATTTGTTCTCTGTCACGTTCCCTTCATTCTATCTGCTGTACATATCCTTTTAAAATTTAAGTTGGTCAGTCCTTTGTGCGTTCACATTGGTATATTCTGACCTCTCCCGTTTTTCCTCCTCGTCAGAATCGTTTCCTTTTATGTATTCTGCATTTCTTGAGAGTTTCTCATGTCTTCTCAGCAGTGTTCCCTTGTAGAATTTTAGTCAATGGCCAGGGTGGGGGGAGGTGGAGAGAGGGGTTTACTTATCCTTATTCTGAATGCCTTGAAATCTCTCCTAAAATCTAGAGTTCACATCAGACTATATTGAACTCTCCTTGCCTTTCTTATCACAGACTCTAGGAAGTGGTCACTTAGTCAAGAGGTCCTCATCATGTCCACCCCAGCCACCATTTCTCTCCTGTTGGTGAGAATCAGTGCAAAATAGAATTCACTCTTGTTAGTTCCTCCGTCTTTGGAAGAAAGGAATTATCATTTAAGTAAGATAAGAAGATTGCTGGTCTGCTTTTGGAAGAGTAAGAGTATCCTCTATCAGCAATATATCATGCCCCTGAGTCAGGCTTGTGATCTCTTAACCGAACTCTTCATGTATTTCTTCTTCTTTTTTTTTTTTTTCCCAGTTTGTCTGTAGTATACTCTAATGACAAAATTGCTTCTATTTGTCCCTCCATTTATCTTTATCCAAATAACTCTCACCAAGCTTCTGCCTTCTGGTTTCTAAATTTCCTCATATGACTATATCTTCTTAAAATACAGAAGATACCCTGTTATCCTTTTAATATATTATGTATACATTATATATTTAACTTTTAATATATAGAGCTCTCCCATGTTCTTTCTTTTGAATGAGTTATACCCATCAGTTCCACATTTCAGTTACGGATACCATGTCTTAGTGATGTCTGTAATGTCAGATTTCTTTTTTCTGTGTTAGCACCTCTAGCTCATCTTGTTTATTGCATACACTTTGGGTATTTGTATGTAGACATTTGAGCCCAAGGGTTTTACTACTAGCTCCTTTTTTTTTTTTTTTTTGAGGAGGGAAGGTGTGTCCTTAAGGCAAGATAGGGCTCCTTAGCACTTAGTTTAAGGGTTGCCCTTGAGGAGTTTGGCTTTTGTATACCTTGAAAGTACTTTCACCTGTTAAGTGCTAAGCCCCAGGCCCAAAGACCTATCAGGTGTGAAACCTGTGTGGGCGTAGATTAATGACTTAAGAGGGGCCAACTTGGGAACCAATGGTCTCTGGTCTCTGGTCGTTGAGGGTGGGCTTGAGAACGCCAGAGGCTTGGCTGCGAGGAGAGGCCAGAAACTACAGCTGAAGCCAAAGCAGAGCCGACCCCTATGTGGACCCAGGAGTTGGAGTGGGGACTTGAGGCCAGTGAATATGATTTATGCCATCTTATTTTTCTGTGGCCTCCTGGTTACTCATGTGAGGCGGGCCTACTGGGCCTGGAGGCTTGTGATCACAATATTAGAATGGGGAGGTTGGTTCGCTAATTTGTCGCTGTGAGCCCTGAATAAATTTTTTGATGCCTTCTGCTTAGAGAATTCTATATACCTTGTGATTTTGAACCATTCAGATATATATATGATCCTTTTTGAGGTCATAAATTCAGCCTTCCTACTACAGAAGGCAGGGCAATTGGGGTTAAGCAACTTGCCCAAGGTCACACAGCTAGTAAGTGTGCCACGTGTTTGAGGTCGGATTTGAACTTCGGTCTTCCTAACTCCAGGGCCGGTGCTCTGCTCACTGCGCCACCTAGCTGCCCTTTCTTGAATGAACCACAGCACGCTTACACCCACCATATACTTTCTCCGAAAAATGGAGGTTTCAGGAGAAACTCACCCATAGGAGAAAGGGATTACAAGAGTGGAGAGATGTTCTGAGGTGAGAAAATCTCTTGTATTTTGCTCTTTAATGAGATAGCATTGCTTGTAACCTTCCGCTATATCTTTCATTTCATTTTACAAATTAATTTGTGCTCAATACCAGTATTACCGTCTGTCCATCATGGCTCTGGGCAAGGACATTAAATGCTGGTTAACTAAAGCAGTTTCTGGTTTCTTCTGGTCTCTTTGTTTGGCAGCTACTTTATATCACTTTAACTTCTGGTGATAATCTGAGTCAATGTTTTCTGTTTTTCTCCTGTTTTTCAGAGTTAACTAATTGCTTGCTTAAAGGATCAGGTTGGAGTTATTGTGATTTCAGTTAGGGTTTCCCTTTCAGCTTTATCTTTTCTTCCCTTTGGCTTTTGTTTTTTTACGTTTTCTGTAAGTAGATGGTCTAATTGCATGCAGAACAATGATTCAAAAATGACTCCTACCATCAGAAACCAATTATTTTCTGTCCATTAAGATGAAGTTATTTTCACATTTTATAATGATGTTGCGCTCTTTACATAAAGAGTGATTTTCAACTCTCTTTTTGCAGAAAATATTCATTATATAGAAGTATGGAACAATCCTAATGAGAAGGAAAGGAGAGAGCTATTTTGTAACCTGTGATCTGAAACTTCAGGCTTAGAGTTAACAAAGAGAACATTCAATCTGGGGATATTCTCACAGAAACTTCTTTGGGTCATTTCACTCTCACCTAGGATTTCCCCTAGAAACTTTAGAATATTTGGCTGGTGTCTAGGTCTGCACAACAGAAGGAAAAGGACTCCTCTGACCCTTGCAAAGACTTATCAAAGCACTGAATATGGGTCAGACTTTATTTAACCTAAGGGAAAAAAATGCAAAGGAGATGCACTTGATGCCAAAAATTAGCCCCACCTACTAAAGGACCTTTTGGAATCCCCTAGACTGATAATACTACTCTGGGCTGTCACCTGCTAGTAAGGAAAAGAACTTATGGTTACTGTTAAAATCAAGCAACACCCCCCCCCCCCCCAGGGTTGTACTCTGGAAAACTGCACTGGTTCCTGACGGGTGAGGTTAACTGTAGGGATGAGTTGCTTTACTCTAGTGACCCCAAGTTCCTTTCCTTTGTTGGATAGGAAACACACAGGGCAATACTTTATGCCTAGATGAGTGTATTTGTGCCTGAGTAGAACATGACTACAAGGAGAAAGAGCTCAGGGCTGCCCAAGTCAGCCCCTATTTTGGAAAAGTATCACCCAAACTGGTCTACTGGTAGTTTAGGTTCAAAATTGCAATGAAATAAAACATTTGTAGAAGACCTGATAGTTAACAAAAGGAGATTTATTTAGCCATAGAAGAGGAAGGATATTTAATAAGAATACTTTGTAAATTCAGTAGAGAGCAATTTTCCTGCCTTTATATTGCCCCTGAAAATCCACCAGTGAGGCATTGGGGGGGGTAATATTCAAGTGATATGGAAGTGACCTCAATAACCTGAACTTCAGTTTACTGAACCAATTAAGTTTCAAGACTAATTTCAATACCTTCTCAGGAAAAGAGTTAGCTCAGGCCATATGGTGGGGGACCCTGGTGGATATTCCTCTTACCACAACCCCCTTCCCTGGACAGCACAATTCACATAAACAATATCAGTGAATTACAAGGTTCAGATTCATTGTCTTTTGTTGACACTGAATTCTGGCTCCTGCTTGGTCCAGGAACTCCTCCATGTTACTTGTTTCAGTAAATCTTTTCTTTTGTTTTGGAGGTGGGAAGGCAGGGCAATTCGGGTTAAGTGACTTGCCCAAGGTCACACAGCTAGTATGTCAAGTGTCTGAGGCTGGATTTGAACTCAAGTCCTCCCGACTCCAGGGCTGGTGTTCTACTCACTATGCCACATAGCTGCCCCTAATGCTTAATGTTTTTGTCAGCAACATAAATTAAGACACAGATGGAAGCTTATCCACTCTACAAGTGACACAAAGCTGAGAGAGAGTTAACGCACTGAATGACAGGCAGGAGCCAAAAGGTTCTTGACAAATTAAGACTTGTGCTGAATCTGACGAGATGAAATTCAGTAGGGATAAATGTAAAGTCTTGCACTTGGGCTTAAAAAATCAACTTGACAAACATAAAATGAGAAGGCATGACTAAACAGCCATTCATCTGATGACGATCTTGGAGGTTTTAGTGGAATACAAGTTCAACATGGGTCAACAGTGTGGTTTGGCAGCCAAAAAGCTAGTACAGTCTTAGTCCACATAAAGAGAGGCGTGGTATCCAGAATAAGGAAGTTGATTGATCCACTATCCTCTGCTCCAAATAGATCATATCTGGAATATTATATTTCATTTCTGTGCTTGGACTATTACCTACCAGTGTTTCTCCACAACTAAGGCCCAGACCTTTCCCTTCCCCTCTCACCCTACCCCCAAGTAGGGATTAGTTTTGACCACTCTTTGCCCTGCTGAGCAGATCAGTTTCCGAAATAAGTCTATGGAGAACCTATCTACAAAAGCTGAAGCTAAATATTACTGTATCCTTGCTGATATCTTTTCTGTGCTATAGCTAAACAAACCCTTCTTATCCTCATGTGTGAATCATTTCATCCCAATATCAAATCCAAACTAACGGTGACCTGGTGTCAGGCCCAACCCTGACAAATTCTGACCCACCACAATTTGAAAAGAACATTAATAAACTCAGAGGCAATGAATAATAATAGCTATAATAACTAGCATTTAAGCTTTATGTTTACAAAGCACTTTACAGATATTATCCCAATTGATCCTCTGGGAGGTAGGTACTGTTGCCGTCTCTATTTTACAGATGAAGAAACTAAAGCAAACAGAGGTTAATGGAGTTGCCTAAGGTCACACTAGTAACTCAGATAAGTCAGTAAGGTCAAATATGAACTCAGTTCCTAATGGAACTACCACTATCACATATAAAATTCAAGAAACTCGAAGGCCCTTCCTTAGAATAGTGGTATAAGTGTAACCTGGTCAAATCAAGGCCAAAACCCAGGATAGGGCAGGATAGATTTTTTCCTTGGCTTTATTTTATTATCAGAAGTTTTCTTAAGCTGAGCCAAATTATAAAATATAAGGTATTTACAAGAATTAGAGGGAAAACAGTCCAAAATGGTTATTATTAAAATTATTATTGTTATTAAAAGGTAAAAATATAAAAGTAATAGGTAGGTGACTGAAATGACTCAAGAACAACAAAGTGGACATACGAGTAACTATTGCCCAGTAACCCCAGTAGTTGTTGAAGGCCATGGAAAGAGGAGAAGGGGCAACAGAGGAGGAGACTAGAAGGAGATTCTTTTGTGAAATTTTCCTTATATGTTCAGAATTTGAACTTTAGCTTTTGTTGTTGTTCAGTCATTTCAGTTGAGTCCAACTCTTTGTGACCTGATTTGGGGTTTTCGTAGCAAAGACACAGGAGTGTTTTTCCATTTCCTTCTCCAGCTCATTTTACAGATGAGGAAACTGAGGCAAACAAGGTTAAGTGACTTGTCCAGGGTCACATGGCCAATAAGTGTCTGTGGCCAGATTTGAACTCATGAAGATGAGTTTTCCTGATCTCAGGTCCAGGGCTATATCCACTGTCCAACCTAGCTACTGAACTTTAGCTACCTTTAGATTTTTGTATTCCTTGGATTTGGACTTCAGTTTTCTCAGCTGTGAAAGGAGGGTCCTGGACTCAGTGACTTCAGGGGTCTTTTTCAGCGCTTCATACAGTATCCTGTATTCCATGAGACATATTAAAAAGTTCCAGGTTGTGTGAATGATGTTACAATGTTTTTCTTCTATTCGTATGTGGCTGCTTCCTGACATTTTAGTTAAGCACCAAGACATTCCTTAGATATGCCTCTTTATTCAACAGAAGAAGTATTACCACTCAATCTTTGAGAAAATCTCTATACGTTTTGTTTTTTCCCTTTTTTGGCTTCAGTTCTAGAATAGTCTTTCTCAGACATCTGTGTTCTACAAATTGTTTTTCTATCCTTAGCCACCACATAACCCTCACCTCCTTCCTTTTCCTTCTGCATTCTGAACAGTAGGATTGGAAGGAGAGCCCTTGAAAAGAGGACATTTCATTTTATCTAGAAAATAAGGAGATTGGGGAAACATGATATCCAAAGTGTTCTTTTAAAGTATTTTAAAATCTAGTTGATTATTTTTGATGATTATATGATTTATAAACTGTCAGTGAAATTCCCCTGGCACTGTTGTATTTATGAGGGTTAGGGGTGGATCCCCAAGTTCTACTATGTATTAAATTGTATCATCTATGTTGGATCTCCTAGCCATCTCTAGATTTATTTGCACCAGCTTATATTGATTCAGGACAGTCAATTGTTAAATTTTCAGTGTGAGCATTTACACCTTAGAAATCAGTAAACACTACAAATCAGGGCTTGATTTATTGTTTTGTTGATTTTTAGACTTAAGAAAGTGATGGAGAAAACATTAATAATACAGGTTAAACTGAAAAGTGTGTCCTGTATTCATTTTCCCCCCAGAGAGCCAGTTGTTAATCATTTATCAGCACAACCCTGAAAAAACTATATTGGTTTGAACTGCATATGAAATTACTACTAGATACATTTTAGTCCTATGTTCAATATGATACTAGATAACTAGAAGGGAAAGGAAATTTAGAATATCATTACAAAGTAAGGAATTAGATGCGTCACTCCCCAAACCATTCTAGTACCATTCTTTTCCCATTTCAGACTAGCCTCTGACTGTGGAAATATATACTTATGAAAATAAAAAATAAGAAAACTGATCTTTTTAGATAACTAAATATCTTCTCCCTCTCTTTTACTACTCACCAAATGAAAAAAAGTTAATTAAGCATTTTCAAATGAACAGCAACAGATCAAATACCCTTTAAAGTACTAATAGCCCTAGTTAAAAACCCTTAGTTAAAAAACAATTAAGTGATACTTATCAAAAGGGGATACTTTTAGCATCTGCTTACTTTTTTTTTAAGAGACTACCCTATGGGGTAGAGATCTCATCTTATCCTGAAGGGAAGAAACAGTCACTCTGTGTCCATAGACTACATTTAAAGAGCCAAACCACCCCCATAAGCCCCATGGGCCAGGAATCTCTCATGGAGATCTACTCCAATTTACAATTGTAAATTATTGTTTTTCTGTTTCAAAAATATGATTTTAAAGTGCTTTACTCTATTCATCAGTACTTGGTGCCATATTCTTAAATGTGATTTTAAAATTTCATTTACTCTTATTATACAGACACTGTAAGGAAAAAGGCAGGTTGGTGATACAAGCAATACTCTACAAACCAGGGTCAAATAAAGGAATATACCAGTAATAGCTACAGTACTTAAAGTCCATAATCAATTTCCTCTTAGTTGGTCCTATGCTTCTCTGAATCTGCTGTGAGCTTGCAGATCTTCTCTAATGTAACCCTAATCCCAAAGCTATTGGTATGGAACTCTCTTGCTTCATTGGTGGAGAAGAATGCCCTGCCTGCCTCTGGGGTGGGGCAGAGTTAGTGAGAGCAAAGAGAGGAGAGGTTCTTTTCAAGCTTCAGGTCCCTTCCAGATCTTTTCAAGACATCTCTGAGTTTTCTTTGAGGCCTGAGTCTCTTTGGACTTTGGGTGCTTCTGGCTTCCAACTTAAAGAGAGAAGATGGATGATGCCCAGTTAACTTCAGACTCCGGGAAGAAGCTGACTTGAGAAGAGCTGGCAGTCTTCATCATGTCTCTATCCCCAGCTTGCTACAGTAGAGACTTCAGAGAATTTCCCTTTGGGCGAGATCTAGGACTTGCTCTCTTGGTTGAGCTGAGTGACTTGTTCCCAATTGGAAAGGTCCTTCATTCCGTATTCTCTGGTATATGTCCTCCTATATATACTTCCTCTGATTTCTGTTTCGCTACTGATTTTGATAAATGGATTTCTTAGCTAATTGTGGGGCAGCTAGGTGTCTCAGTGGATGGAGTGCTGCGCCTAGAGTCAGGAAAACTCACCTTGCTGAGTTCATATCTGGCCTCAGACACTAGCTGTGTGACCCTGGGCAAGTCACTTTTCCCAGTTTGCTTCAGTTTCCTCATCTGTAAAGTGGGTTGGAGAAGGAAATGGCAAACCGCTCCAATATCTTTGCCCAAATGTGGTCACCAAGAGTCTGACATGACTGACAAATGCCTGAACAGTAATAAAAGCTCATTATTATGGGTGTGTTCATTGTGGAAATAGCATTTGGTGGGAAGGAAGTCAGGCCTTGGATATAAAGCTTAGGGTCCTGCTTCCTCCAGTAATGAAACAGTGATCAGAAGTTAGCTTGAACCTGAAAATCATATCCCACAGATGAATAATATTTAAGGGAGAAGATAGATGTAATTCTAGTCAGATTCTCTCTCTCTGAGGAGAGCAGAGTGGTAGCCTCTGGCCCTAACTTCTTGCTTCCCCTTATTGGGAATTAAAGTCTCCCTTGGAGGAAGATGGGAGAAAAGAGGCTAGAGAAATCTATTCTGCCTCCCTTCAAACCACACAAGGACACCTCCATGCTACCTGTGAGGAATAGCCCTTGCAATGCTAATGAGATGAAATTCATAAATGCAAAGTTTTACACAGGTTCAAAAAAATCAACTTTACAAGTATGAAATAAACTAGACCAGTGGCATTTAACTCAAATAGAAACTCAACTGGGGGCCGTTAATCTGATAAGGATCCTTAGAGGCTGCATATTGATTTAGTTTTTAAAATGTAATATTGGCTATGTTTTATTATATTTTTATTTATTTTGTTAATTTAAATATTACTTTTTAATCTGACTGTAGGCTGCACTAGGGAGTGTTGCAGGCCACAGCCACCAAGGCTGCCTTTGTTGGACACTTCTGGCCTAGATAATACTTCTGATCAAGATCTGGCGGTGTGACCTAGAGAAGTTTACTGTGGGGCCACTTTAGTTGTACTAGCCATCAAGTGGGACTCAAAGCTATAGATAGTTATGCTAGCTACCTTCAAACTTCACATTCACAATAAGCACTTAGCTATTGTAGCCTTCACTAATGCCCTGTGGACTTTTGTGTGTAAGACTAGGGAAATGGATTAATTCTTAAAAATAACACAACACTCTTGGTGGTTGCCCCCCAGTTGGATTCCCCAATCAGCCCCTTTCTCAGTAATAATAATAATAGCTAGCATACATATAGCACTTAAAGGTTTACAACGCTCTTTACAAGTATTAGCTGATTTTAACCTCACAACGACCATGGGAGGTAGGTGCTCTTGTTACCCGACTTTAGAGGTAAGGAAACTGAGGCAGACAACTTAAGTGGTTGACCCAAGGTCAAGCTAGTAAGTGTCTGAGGCTGGATTTGAAGTCTTCCTGACTACAGGGTGAGAGCTCTATTCACTGCACCACCTATCCACCAAAGAATTCACTGCTTTGACGTGAAGACCAAATGGAATTTATTGACTAAAAATCAAAGGTGAAATGTATTTTCATTCACTTCTCAAGCCCCTCCTAATGTCACTCCTGGAGGAACTAAATTTCCAATTTCTCCCACCTTCTCTTCTGTGTCTTGTACTTCTATTTTCAGGGTTGGAATGGTGAGGCTAGTGAGGGATAGATGAATACTCCCAAGCAGTCTCAATCTCAGAGTCACAAGGGGCAAAGAAAACTACCTGCTCACATTCCAGATCAACTCATATCCTTGTAGGGACATTGGCAGTCATCCATTCCTGTTTGTACCTGATATCCAAGGAAAACCTGCTCTCTGATACCTTCACCATTTAACACTGAGAAATCTCTTGGACTTCCAAAAAAGTAGCTTCTTTCTCTGCATAGCTTCTCAATATGCTGGAGCTTCACTCCTAGAATCTGAGAGATACAGAGAGAGAGAGAGAATGAGAATGAATCAGCCAGAAAAGATTTCCTCATCCTTAAAGCCCATCAGAGAGTACAACCAGTGAGAGCTCTTGAAGTTGTCATTTACAACAAGATCACTAGGACTGTTCTCTTCCACACTTCTATCTCTCTTTGGTTCCTAAAGATCTGGAAAATTTAGGAGTAGAATTGGGTAGAGGCTAAAGTAGAATGCTGTTTTGGATAGTGGTTATACATGGCTTCACGGTGTTTGTTAATTATTGTGTTTGTAGAAAATGAACAATAACAAAAGTTTCCTACACATACTTTAAAGAAATATTTCCCACATAAGTATAACTAATATTTATATAGCACCTTAAGTTTTTAAATTTATATGAATCTCTTTGTTTTTATATCACCTTTATGAACATATCCTTTCCTTTCCTTCTCCCATAGAACTATTTGTGGTAACAAAGAATAATTTAAAAAACAGTTTAGCAAAATTAATTAACACATCAGCTAAGTTTGACATTATACGTAGTGTTTATACCTATAGGCCCTTGTCTCTTTAAAGAAGAGAGGAAAGTGTGTTCTTCTGTTGCTTTTTGAGGCCAAGCATAGTCATTATAGTTTCGTAGCATCGAGTTTAATTTTTGTATTTCTATTTACGTTATTGCAGTCTTTGTAGATATCATTTCAATGGTTCTGATTACTCCAGTTTATATCAGTTCCTATGTCTTCCCCTCTTCCAAACTCTTCATATTTATCACTTCATACAATACAATGATATTGTTAACATCACATACCACAATATTTTTAGTCATTCCTCATTGGATTGGCATTTGCTTAGTTTCAAGTTCATTGCTACTACAAAAGTGGCTGCTCTAAATATTTTGGTATATATGAGATCTTTCTTTATGTCTTTGACCTCCTTCTGACTATATATACATATATATGTATATATATGTATATACAATACATATACATATATATGTCAGCTGTGGGATCTGTGGGTTTAAAGGGTAAGGACATTTTAGTCACTTTTTTAACGTAGTTCCAAATTACTTTCCGAAATGGTTAGGCCAATTCACAGATCTACCAACAGTAGTACTTGGAGTTACAACAATGAGGTAGGTAATATAGATATTATTAGTCTCTAGTTGAGTAAACTAAACCTCCAAGAGATCAAATTACTTGTGTAGGCTTAGATAGTAAATATCAGAACTGGAATTCAAGTCCACGTCTTCTGATTATAAGTATAACACTATTTACTACATACATACATTAAACTAAAATTCCCATCTTCAAGTTGATTTTTACTACTTAACTGGTAGGATTTAAGCTGAGAACAACCAGAAGAATGAATGTTTTCAATTTACTGAGACAAGTTCAGGCTTACAGGGCGCTTCCCTTTTTTCTCCTACTTCTGACCTCTAGTAAATCTGACCCTGGCTGAATGGCCTAATTTTGATATCCTGCATTCCTGACCTTGCTTCCTATTCCTTGCATCTGCTTCTCCTTAAGTCTTGATCTTCACATTTCTGGGCCCAGTCTGGTAAGTAACCTGACCCAGAGTCCTAATTGCTCCCTTTGCTTAATGATTAAGTTTGGGGGTCTTGACTCTTGACTATACCCTGACTCTGATTAACTGCATCGTTGTGGCCGAGCAGGAAGGACTTTGCCTTATATTTGGGAACAAAAATTATTATAGGAACACATCTCCAATATTATAAGTCAACAATAATCTAGAACTAGACAGTAAGATCAGGAGTTCAATTTAAGTGAATATTAATAGGAAGATAAACGAAATATATGGGACTCAATGTAGCTATAATAAAGCTAATGTAACATAACCTATCACCTTGTCATCCTCACAAATCTTTTTTTTTTCTTAATGAAAACTCACCCTGGATTTGGATCTTGATTGTTGGTTAGATTAAGGCTGTGCTCCTTTTATACCGCAATAAAATTGAAAGTCATATGGAACAGAGAGAGACAATGAAATATAAGGGTGAGGCACTTTTAGGTGTGATTGAAGCTTTTCACACCTTGTAGCCTGGGTGTGAGACTTTTAACTCAATTATATTAGAAAGTCAGGAGAGGCAATGAACTTGCTCCCAGGGCATAGACTGCATTGACTTCTTTGCCTTAGCCAGTCATTTGCATAGGAAGGAAGAAGATTTAGGCAATGTACTGAATGGTCACTATAAGTCAGGAGGAGTTCCTTCACCAAGGAACCCCAGCTATGAACCAGAAAAAAAGTAGGTGAATAGAAGAGCCTGTACCTCTTGACACTCTGTACTTAGGAGATGGCAAACCTTAAAGCTAAAGAAAAAAATCCAAATTGGCTGTGGAGGGAGCCAGCCTAACTTAGTACTGGAGCAATTTATCTAACATCCGTATCACTGCCCTATAATGAATTTCATGAAGATTCTCTACAGGGAGAAAGGATATCAGGGCCCTGAACTTCCATCATTGTGAGTTGCTTTGATCATAGGTATTTATACTTTGCCTTTCAGGCATAATTCTTCCATATCATTTTGGTCATTGGGGGCACTTGAGCTTATAAAACTTAACTCAGTTCCTACATAGCATTGGTCCCACCAACTTCATGGCCACAAGTGCATCATTGCCATATGAGTCTTTCTACTGGACTGGGATCCTAAAGGTCCCTCCCAAAAATCTCTTCTTGCTTCCTGCTCATCAGGGCATTAATATTGCACTGGTTGTAAAATCCTGGATTCTCATGACTTGGCTCTCTCAGCCTTTGAAATCCTTAAAGTTGGAGTCTTCCCTCCCTGCACTTAGATTGGAAACGAATGAACAAAAAAGCCATGTGAGTCCCATTTCTTAGAAGCCAGTTGGCCTCAGAGGAGGAATGCCTTGTGGCTCTTCCCCTTAAACTAAAGCATGATCTCTCACCAGGTACCATCACACCATTAGAGTACAACTGAAGACAACGAGGTAAAAAGCAGCTGGCCACAGCTGACTCAAGCCCTTTTGAAGAAACCAACATTTCTGGCTATAGAACCAATGGGAAAAAAAGGCCTCGCTTAATCTCATGGTAGACCAACTGGAACCAGTTACAGAATGCCCATGTATGTTCCAGAATCTTCAAGAGACTTCCCTCTGGTCGTCGTGATTCCCCCAGAAGCAGCTCCTTAGTGTACTCCAAATGAAGATTCCATCTTAGCAAGCTGATGGGGTCTGCACATGTGCCAGACCCCCATTACTTAAGTAAATGTCTTTTATAAGTGCTAGTAAAGTCTACTAGCCAATAGGTAATAGTAAGTGCACTATGAGAAGCAAGACATGCACATAAATAAGTTAACCTATGTTAATTGCCAAATAAGTAACAACTTTCTTAGGAGTTTAAAGGGAAGAAACATCTCTGTGGACCAAAATGTTGGTGAATGCTTTGTGGAGGAGTTGGAACTTGAGCTTGGCCTTGACGAATACTAGAACTTAGATAAGTATAGAAAATGGAAGGTGTTACAGCATGAACAAAAGCTTGGAATTGACATTTGGGAAGTAGTTTGAAGACTCCATTATTTGGAGTACAGGGGTCACGCTGGGGAATAGTAGGAGATAAAATTTTTAAAAGCAGTTAGGGGTCAGATGGCAGTGGTGTACCAAATCAAATATTTTAAGTTATGTTTGCTCCTCTCACTGCCATGAGCATGGCTTCATTCATTAATCATAACTGACATTTACATAATGCTTTAAGGTTTGCAAAGTACCTCACATACATTATTATCTCATTTGAACTTCACAACAACCCTGTGGGGTGGGCACTACAGATTATTCCTACTATCTACAGATAAGGAAACAGCCTCATAGAAATTATGACTTGCTGAGGAGTCGTGTAACTACTACTTGGCAAGATTCAAATTGAGGTTTGTTTGGTTTTTTTTACTCCAAATCTAGCACTCTTTCCACTATTTCACTGCTACCCACTCTTCTCCTCTTCTTCCTCCTTTTCTTCTTCCTCTTCTCCTTTATCATCAGTTTCCTTCTTCTTTCTTCTTCTTTCTTCTTCTTCCTCTTCTTCCTCTTCTACTTCCTCTTCTTCTTCTGAAAAAAATAGAACACACACTTCCCATAAGGAGCTTTTTATTTAGTTAGTGAGACAAATTCACCATCCATGCAGAGAAATGCTAGTTAATGTGAGAACATGTGCAAGATGATATAATATCAACTGTATACATAAAGGCCAAGAGGTCAGGGAATAAAAGAAATCAGTGTAAGATGAAGTTATTCTAGAAAAGTTTTTAGGGGAAATCAACTTTGAGCTAGTATTTGAAGAATCCATATGGCTATAGATTAGCAGAATGCATGTGAAAGTAAACCATACAGCAGATAGCAAGGAAATTGGCTTGAATTTATTTTAATTCCTTCCAATAAACTTTGTCAAGCATCAACTCTACTATGTTCAAAGAACTGTACTGAAGATATAAACATCAAGAAACAACACAATTCCTGCCCTTAAGGAGCCCTTAATCTAATTAGGATAAAACTTGTAAGGAGATTTGTGTGTGCGTCTGTGTGTGTGTGTGTGTGTGTATGTGTGTGTATTTTCTGGCAAGAGTGTACAAGAAGGGAATTAGGGCAGAGCTTGGGGATTCCTCTGACTCCACTAGCTCTTCCTATCTTGCCTCAAGTTGATTTGAATGGCAACCAAGACATGAAGGGAGTTCAAAAGAACCTTATTACCCAAGGACCACACAGTTTTCTTTGTAACTGGCTATGTGTAGTTGGCTGAGGTCTATATCACGAAAGAGCTGAGAGCTAAAGTTGTAATGCAGAAAGCTGGTAGACCCCTCACTCTATAGGGAAGAAATTGCAGAGTATCTGCTATCTAGAAGATAGCAGGATCTGCAGTGATAAGGCAGTATCCAGAAGAGGGAAATGTAGCAGAGAAAACAGAACAGTGGAACCCAGTTAGGTGGAGAAATTAGCTTGTCTGATGATATGAATTGAAGGTGCTGGTGATTTTGTAGCATTGTAGGTATAAGTTACACACATGTGCCCTAGCCAGATATGTTCCCCTTCTCTGTGTTTCCTCATGCATGTTCTCTGATTGTAAATGTTCCCTGCATGTATCCCCATTGGTGGTGTAATAACCAGTGGAAGAATATAACACTTGTGTGTATGGGAGTAAATAGTCTTGTAATTTGTTTTTATGTGTCATTTGAGGGGTGGGGAGAGAGAGAGACACTTCACTGATGGCTTTTGTTTTTATATTACAGTCGTTTACAAATATACTCTCCTCCGCTTGCAGCGAGTGGAGCCTTCCCTTATAATAAAGAAAAAGAGTTAAAAAAAACTGACATGGCGACCACATCTGACAGTGTATCCCATCCTGTATGATTATGTGTCTTTTTCTTTGAACTAATGTATACACTGTTTGGCCTAGTGGGGAAAAAAGATACTTTCATAGAGGTTCATGAGCTGTATACATTCTGACCTACATTTATAACATGTCTCAATATGTAAGTTATTTTTTAGAGATCCACTTGCAAGACTGACCCAATGGGTCTACAGAATACACAAACAAAAATAATATAAAACAATGTGAAAAGTATATTGAAGAGGTCTTAAAAAAGTGCTATGAGCCCCACCAAAATGGATGTGGAATTGGTCATTGCTCTTTGTTCTTGAAGAGGACCAAAATGACATCACTATGTTAGAGTCAAAGTACGGTGTGTCCAACTGTGGCTGATCAGACCAATAGGAACTCAAAGACTCTCTGCCAGAGGTCAGGCACAAATAGTCCACATGAACATTTGGAGCGGAGCTGTCTAAATTTGTGCATCTCACTTTTCTTTTGAGCTACTGAAATTCTGCTTCACTCATAGGGCACAGTGCCTTCCTTGATGCAGTCATGCCACACTAAGTGGTCCTTTGCCAGTGTCTTCCATGTCATGTAATTGATCCCAAAGCTCGTCAGAGAGACTTTGAGAGTGTCCTTGTATTGCTTCTTCTAACTTCCATGTAAACGCTTGCCTTATGTGAGTTTTCTGCAAAATAGTCTTTTAGACAACCTTTTGTTTCGCATTTGAACAGTGGCTGGCCCATTGGAATTGTGCTCTCTGCGGTAAAGTTTGAATGCTTGGCAGTTGAACTCAAAAAAGGACCTCAATGTCCAGTACCTTATCTTACCATGTGATCTTCAGAATCTTTCTAAGACAATTCAAATGGAAGCAATTCAGCTTCCTGCCATGGTGCTGGTGCACTCTCCAGGTTTCACAGGCATACAACAATGAGGCAAGCACAACAGCTGGGTAGATCTTCAAGTTTGGTAGGCAGTCGAATACCTCTTCTCTTTCCTTCAGAGCTTTCCAAACACTGAGCTAGCTCTGGCAATGTGTGTATCAACCTCATCATCCTTGAAAAGTATACTGCCAAGTTAAGTGAACTCATCCACAGCATTCAAAATTTCTCCATTTGCTGT
Source organism: Phalanger gymnotis (assembly GCA_028646595.1). Classification (NCBI taxonomy): domain Eukaryota; kingdom Metazoa; phylum Chordata; class Mammalia; order Diprotodontia; family Phalangeridae; genus Phalanger; species Phalanger gymnotis. The sequence continues at coordinate 275,048,622 of CM053625.1, read as the reverse complement.
AACTGATGGTTCCACATATGGATGATGTGGTGCTGGCTGGTGGCTGGCTGTTTTCTTGGTGTTGTGAGGCCAAAATTAGCACAGGTGGCAGAGAATATCCATACTTTGTTGCTTCTCAGCCTCAGAGGCTGCATTGAGTGTAATCATCTGCCAACAAGAAGTCACACACCAACTCTCCCTCCATGTTAGTCTTGGTTTGTAGCCTTTTCAAGTTAAATAATTTACTGTCAGTGTAGTAGTTGACCTTGATGCTATTTTTATCCTTGTTGAAGGCATCCAACAACAGCTCTGAAAACATTATGCTAAAAAGCACAGGAGCAAGCACGCAGCCTTGCTCCACTCCATTTGTGACTGGGAAAGTGCCAGACCATTGTCCATTATCCAGAACCCATGCAAGCATGTTGTCATGAGACTGGTGTACGATACTGATAAACTGACCAGGGTAACCAGATTTCGACATAATTTTCCACAAGCCCTCATGACTAACAGTATCAGAGGTTTTGGTCCAATCAACAAATGTGTACAGACCTCTGTTCTGCTCCTGGTTTTTCTCCTGGAGTTATTGGGCAGCAAACATTGTGTTATGACTGCTCCTTAGCCCTTTCTGAGGCCTACTGTCTCTCAGGTAGATAACCATCTTCCAGGTGAAGGATCAGCCTATTAAGGAGGACTCTGGCAAGAATGTTGCCAGCAGTGATTAAGAGAAAGATCCGTCTGTGATTGTCACAGGACAACCTATTTCCTTTTCCTTTATAGAGATGGACAATGAAGACATCCTTGAACTCCAGAAAAAAAAAACCACGTATCTAGCCCCAACTTCTGCAAGCTGGCCTTCATTTGCTAGCCTTACTTCACTCGGGGTGTTATTTGGATGCAATACCTGCTAAGTTCTCTCACAAGAACTATTCCTCTTTCAAGTATACTGGATTTTGTATTGTCCATAAGTGTGCACACATTCCATGTACTGATAGTAAGTAGAATCATCTTTGCAAAAGTTTTTGTATGTTATTTTGCATGTGTTTCAACCACAGAGTGGGATCCTCACTAGCTGTAGTAAACAGTCCAGGGTTGGGTGAAGCAGACAGTTTTTAGGCACATTTTATAGCCTGTTCCTCACACCAGAAGGTAAGCAGTGTAGCCTTAAAAAAAAGGCTGCTCAGCCACCCAGGGGGATGGCAAATCCCACTGATGCTTCAATCCAGTGAAAAGATCACCCTATGGCCTGGGCTGCCTATGTGCAGGGTTGTGACTGTATCTCCCGGTGTATCCACACCTATTGCTTCATCACTTGCCTGTCACCACAGGACTTTGAGCTAGGTAAAGAGGGTAAAATGGTATAGGTGATGTCTCTCGATTGGCACATGAACTGAATTTAAGTGAGGAAGAGTTACTTGAAGTTGTCAGCCTTACTCTCTCTTCCAGAGTCTTGAGAGTCCAGTGGCAAGACAAAGTCAAGCTGTCTTGTAATGGCTTGGGATATAGTGGATAACTGTGACATCTTCAATGTCTAACCAAACTCTAGGTGCTCCACAGCTCCTGCTTCTGCCATCTTTGTGGCTGTTAGAACAAACTATTCTCATCCACCAATTCTGCTGGGGGGAGTTTTCACATGTTTGGAGTAGACATCCCCAACTCACCAAAGGGTTTGAGACCACTTGGTTACTCTCAACCTACTTGTCAGGCCAAAATTAACACAAGTGGCAGAGAATATCCATACTCTGTTGCTTCTCGGCCTCAGAGGCTGCATGGAGTGTAATCATCTGCCAACAAGAAGTCACACACCAACTCTCCTGTAGCATGTTTGCTGAAATGGTTTGCAGGGTGTGGCAGTTGGCATATTACAGCTTCTTGGAGCCACAGGTAAGAATTGGGTGAATCAGGTGGACACAAAAGGTGGAAAACAGTCCTGAAAAAAGGCTCAGCAGCCCTCATAGTAGAGGTACTAGACTTCCCTACTCACACCCTATGCCCCAGACATGCAGTAAAGGTAGGAAGAAAGAATAGTATCAAAGAAGCCAAGAGATATTATCAAAAAGAAGAGGGGCCATTGGTTTCAGAAGCTACAGAGAATACAAGAACAATGAAAAATTGAGGAAAGGCTATTAGAGTTGGCAATTAACACTTAGTAGCTGTGTGACCCTGGGCAAGTCACTTAACCCTGTAAAATGAATTGGAGAAGGAAATAGCAAATCACTCTATTATCTTTGGCAAGAAAACTCCAAATGGGGTAATAATGAGTTAAATATGATTGAAACAACTGAACAGCAGCAATTTAAAGGTCATTGGTGACCTTTGAAAAAGTAGTTTAAAAAAAAAGAAAAATAGTTTATTTAAAGTGGTAGGCTCAGAAGCTAGACTGAAAGAAGTTGAGGCTTTCATTTGAAAGAAGGACTCGGTTTCCTTAGTTGCAAATTGAGAACAATATTTTCACTACCTGCTTTACAGGATTGTTGTGAGGTTAAAAGGGTAGTATAAGGAAAGAGCTGAGAATTTAAAATCACAGGGGATATGCATAAATCTGGGCTCTATCACTGACCAACTGTGTGACCTTGAGCGCATCACTCTAGTTCTAACATCCTGTGAAATTAATTAAATTATATATATACATGCATATACATATATACACATATGCATCTACACATACATATTTTATATAGCTTGTATACGTGTGCTTGTGCATTGAAAGTTGTAAAGTACTACAAATCTAAGGTAAAAGATATATCTTAATTATAGGGTATTATTTTTTATTACCTATGTATACTATCACTCTGAATGTATTTATTAGTATGAACTAAAAATATTTGGAAGTGCCATCAAGTTGATACACCATGTTCAATTGTTTCAGTTGTGTCCACCTCTTTGTGACCGCTTTTGGGGTTTTCTTGACAAGATACTGGAGTGGTTTACATTTCCTTCTCCAGGTCATTTTAGAGATAAGGAACTGAGGCAAACAGGGTTAAGTGACTTGCCCAGGGTCATACAGCTAGGAAGTGTCTGAGGCTGGATTTGAACTCAGGTTTTCCTGACTCTAGGTGTGATGCTCTATCCACTATGTCACCTAGCTGCCCTTGATACATTATGACTCTGCTTAAAAGAATTCTCTTTGAAATGCAAATTAAAACAACTCTGAGCTACCACCTCATACCTATAGATTAGCTAATA
>CM053625.1:275022557-275045360 GCA_028646595.1 Phalanger gymnotis | reverse complement strand
GTTGGTAGAGTTGTGAACAGATCCAACCATTCTGGAGAGCAATTTGGAACTATGCCCAAAAAGCTATAAAACTGTATATACCCTTTGATCCAGCAATACCACAGATAGGTCTATATTCCAAAGACATGCAAAAAAAGGGAAAGGACCTATTTGTACAAAAATATAGAAGCTCTTTTTGTGGTGGCTAAGAATTGGAAATCAAAGGGATGTCCATTGATTAGGGAATGGCAAAACAAGCTGTGGTATATGATTGTAATGGAATATTATTGTGCTATAAGAAATGACAAACAGGATGATTTCAGAAAAACGTGGAAAGACTTACATGAACTGATACATATGGAACAGAACATTGTACATAATAATAGCAATATTGTTTGATGAAGAACTGTGAATGACTTAGCTGTGATCCAAGACAATCCCAAAGGATTAACGATGAAGCGTAGTATCTGCCTCCAGAGAAAGAACTGATATGGATTGAATACAGACTGAAGCATGCTATTTTTCACTTTCTTTCATTTTTTCTTTTATTTGAGTCTTCTTGTACAAAATGACTAATATGGAAATGTTTTACATAATTGCACATTTATAACATATTGATTGCTTACCATCTCAGGGGAGAGGGGAGGGAAGGAGGAATAGAATTTGGAACTGAAAACTTTAAATAAAAATGTTAAAAATGGGGGGAAAAGACCTGTCTTCCTTCACTATAATCAATCAATCAATTAAATTACTGGATAAATAAAGTAGCAGTAATGTTTAACAAATCAATGCTATTGCCCCAGACTTAGTGGTGACTCAGGTCTGTCTAAATATTTTACTAGGGACAGGAAACATATATGAATTAATATTGATAGGAGGTCCACTCTCTGCCAAAGAATGCAGAAAACTACCACCAGCTCTTTTACATGACCAGATGGGATCAAATTATAGTCCTTTTCGGGAAGACCCCGGGGGTGCTTTGGGGTAATTGGTCATCTGTGTAGATAGCTGACTCAAGGAATAGCCTGAGTGTCATCTTTGACTCCTCACTCTCACCCCACATCTTTTCCTAAATCTTTCCCTCTCTACCTTCACAAACATCTGTCCTATAAAATGTCTTTTCTATCCACTTACACAGCCCACTTTCATCTCCTCTTGCTTAGGCTACTTCAATATCCTATTAAGCCTCACATCTCTCCCCACTCCAATCCATCTCCCACTTGGCTGCCATGTTATCTCCCTACTCAATAACCTCCATTAGCTTCCTGGTACCTCTAGGAGCAAACATGAAGTCCTTTGTTTGGCATTTAAAGCTCTTCATTAATCTGTCTCCTTTCTACCTTTCCAGTCTCCTTACATTTTACTCCCCTCCGTACATTGTACAAGCCAGTCTTCCTGGCCTATTCGCTGCTCTTTACATACAACACTCTACCTCTGGACTCTGGACCTTTGTACCGGCTGTCCTCCATATCCTGAATACTCCTCTCTCTTGAATGTTCTTTCTCCTCACCTTCTGCCCCTTTGTTTTCCTTGAGGAAGAAAACAAACATTTATTAATTGCCTACTACGTGCAAAGTGCTTTACAAATATTATTTCACATGATCCTCAAAATAACCCTGGGAGATAAGTGTTATGATTCCCGTTTTACACTTGAGGAGACTGAGACAGACAGCTTGTAAATGGCTTGTCCAAGGTCACACAGCTAAGAAGTGCCTAAATCCATATTTGAACTCATCTTCCTGATTCCAGGCCCAGTGTTCTTTCCTTTACACCACCCAGAGGAATCTTTCATGACTCAGCTTAAATCACATGTTCTTCACGTATTTTTGATTTTGCTTATCTGCTAGTATCTACCCTTCTAGTTTTACCTTCCAGCCACTCTCTATGTCTTGTATTTACCTGGCTACTTACATATCATTTCTTCCATGAGAATTTGAGTAGGAACCATTTTTGCTTTATTTTTGTAAACCCAGTGCTAAGTTCAGCGCCAGGCACATAGGTACTCATATACTCAAAAGGCTCTATGATGTTACTGACTTGGAAGTTTCCTCCAATGATTCAGATTGCAACTCATTTGTGCCTGCCCATGCTACGCAACTCTTTTCACTGTCCTCCCAAAAGTCCACCACAAAGGGCCCATCCAACTTCCTCCCTTTCTCTTGATGCTCAGAAGATATTAGTAGAGCATTCTGACAATCCACCTGTCATCACTAGTGCTCTCTGTGTAGCCAACTCATCTTTTCTTTCTATCATCCAGGAGCTTGATGACTTCCATTATACCTGTTCTTCAGAGTTCCTTCTTGGCTATGTGGTACAGCTTGCTCACATCTACCACGTGCCCTTCCATTGTACTCTGTATGCTGCTCATCTTTAGTTTTTTGGAAGCAGTTGTATTCCAGATCTTGCTATCATTTATCATATCATTTATCATGTTAAAATGTTTGTATTGAAAAAAATGCCCCTTTGCTGTTATTGGAAGCATTGGATCAGTAAAAGTACTTTACAATTCCCTTAAAGCAATCCAGTCCATTTTTTCCTTTTCAATTCTGAGCCCAGCTCATTATGTATCTGAACTGTATGTCTCAGATATACTGTTTTACTAGCTCAGATGCATGTTGAAATCTCATCAGAAGGTAATTTTCATCCATTTGGTCTTTCTTGTACGGATGGACAGTCCACATTCCTTTTAGTGCATATAGATCTCTTCCAGAAGTTTCTTCAGTGTCTTGGTGTTTGATGTAATCAATACAACGTCATCCTCCAACAGGAGGATCATCCACATGGAATCCTTGTTTGACCGGAACTCTTCAGAATCTTCCCCATCACAACAGTAAATACTTTTGGTGAGTCTAGTCTTCCTATTTTATGATTTGTCTGATAGTTATTAACAGAGAGTCATTGAACAGAGTTATTTCTGTTATATCTTCAAAAGGAATTCTGAATAATCTTGATATGTGTATGAAAGACATCTTGTTGCAAAAGTGATTGTAAAGTGGAATTTTGTTCTACTGAGTCCAATGATTTTAAGTTAACCAATAACAAGCACAATAGAATAATAAGTACATACTGTACATCTTTCAGTCAATTAGTGAAGATATGGTACATCACTGAATATTGTTTGCAAAAGCCTATTTGTTCCATACTAATACCCTTATGGAAGATGCCTTCAATTCATGTATAGATCAGCCTCTTAAATTTGCATAGATGGGAGAATAGGTATATAGGTTCATAGTTGTTGATGTTCTCTCAGTCACTTTTTGGGGGGGATGTCAAGAAGGTTGGAACTTTTTTCCATGCTTTTGGTAGCTTCTCCTTCAGATGCCTTGTAAATCAGTTCCTCAATATCCTCACAATTGTATTTCCTCCAGTACAGAATTCCTCAATATATACTTCATCCAATATATTTTCCCCATCTTTATTCTCTTTAATGCCATTAATATTTCCTTTGTAAGTACCTGAGAGAGTCTGGTGTTAGGGTTCAAGTGTGGTGGTTTCGCTATCCTTGATGGAGCAAATGGTTTGTTGCATTCATTTTTTATGAACCTTTTCAATCTTCTCCTTATAATCCTTTTTCTGCCTTCCTCCTTGAATGCCCTTGGGATAATTTGGCTTAGTTGGACATTTTGCCAGACTTTATTTAGCCTTTTCTTTGGTCTTACCTTCTATGGATTATCTCTTCTTTATGAGACAATACTACTCATAATTGGCTATCATCCTTCTTCATAAGATTTTTACAAAGATCAGTTTATGTTCTAACCTGGTGTTGCTTTTAATAGCCTTCTTTCTCCATCTGGCAAGTAATTTTTGGCAGACTAAGGCTCTTTCTGGGGTCCTGTAATCTTTTTTGGGTAGTAATTAATTACATGGGTTTAAGGTCTGGATGTAATTATTATAGTTGGTCTTGATGGCATTTCTCTCATTCATTTTTCATTTTCAATAGCTTATTTAGATAATTCAGGTATAAATCTTCATAACTGTACATTAAATCTTTTTCTCATTACTATTCTTTCTTCTTTTTTATAAGTTCTGATCTTAGTTTTTACAATAGTCTGACTATGTACAGACAACTGACTCTAAGGTAACTCTCACATTTCCAAAAAAATCTTTTCATGTATGTTAAAGTGTAATCAATTTCATCCTTTGGGATGTTATGTTGTGCTCAGCATGTATAAACACCAACCAATTCTTTTTTTTATGAAAATGTTCATGATATAATCTGTATAATCTACAAGGCTTTGACCTCCCTCATTTCTTTCTCTTGAACCATACTTTCCCATGTATTTCTCCTCATCCTTGCTTTTTCCTACTTTGCATTGAAATGAACAAGTGTCAGAGTGCATTATTTCATTTGGAGGGTGTTATCAAGTTCTTCACAGAATTTCTCTACTAGCTTATCTTCAGAAACCAATATTGGTGTGGAAAGCTGTGGTTATTTTCATGGTGGTCTCTTTGCATTTACTTAAACCATTAGTACTGCAATACTATGATGCTCCATGATATGGTATTTCTTGCAGCTCTTGGGCTCACAAAAAGTCTATTCCACCAACTCCTTTCTTTGCCTCTCTAAGGAGTACCTGTGAGCCATCCGCCTAGTTAACAGCAATTTCCTTCTTTCTGCTGGTTTCATTTATAGTAACAATATCAAGATTAATTATGGTTCAGCTTCTCCAGCGATATGTCCACTTATTATTCATTGAACAAGGACCTTTCTTTTAGAGTAGTTAATTTAGTCAAATTAAAGCTTCTTGATGGGATAAAACCTTTATGATTCTTATCATCCTCTGCTCCCTTTTCTAGCCCTCTGCCACCATCACTGTTAAAGCAGAATGGGGCTGTACAAGACTAGGGGCCATTTTACATTTTTGTCTCCATGAGTTGCCATAGCCAAAAAAGCTTAATTACCAAGTGACGCACAGTAGACATTTAATAAATGTTTGTGTACTGACTGACTGATTGATCCTTTACAACATGAATATTAGGCCCTTAGGGATATAGTGTAGAGAAATATCTTGATTTTTTTATGTCTTCAAGAAGGCAACAAAATTTAGTTCTTCACATTCCCTTTGCCTTTAATGCTAAGATCATAGAAAGTAAAGTACAGATTTAACTTTTGTTTGAAATGTACAGATATTTCCTTCTAAAATGTCTTTTTTCCCTTAAATCATCTGGATGATGGTTTCAGTTCTCTGTGTATATAGAAAGCTGCCTAAATGTATAATTTGTAAACTAATCTAAACTTGGTTAGGGAGGGGATTAGGAAAAAGTGAAATGGTAGAGGTTTAATTTGGATAATTCAGAGATGATGCTCTTACTGGGTACTAGTAGATTGTGATGAAGGCTACGAACTTGTCTGTTACCTGTTCTGAAGCTTTTGAAGATAATAGATTTATAATGGTACCTGGAGCCTCTAGAGACTGCTATGACGTAGTGCCTTTTTTATATCTCATAGCACACTATTGATTTGAAAAGCAATATACACACTCTCAAGTATGTCTCCTACCAGCTTACAAAGTGCCTGAAACACAAACCTTTAGAGATTCATTCCTTTTGGTGAAGGCATCATCTGTATTAACATGCAGCTACCAATAAGGGAAAATTTAATTACTGGCAATTATAAATATAACATCTTTGTCAAGTCACCTATGAGTTGGAGGAACTGAACCATATCAATATTGATATTCTCACTATAAATTAAACTAGATGACAGAATGAAGTTGTAGCTAAATGGAAGAATTACAAGTTCTACTCTGTGAAACAAATAAAGGAATTGGTAGAATTTCCTTTGTGTTTGTCCAAAGTCAACAAGAAACGACATTTCTTGGAATACTTGTTCATCTTTCTGTGCAGGGTGCGTGATGAACATAAGCAAAAAACCCACCGTGAAGATAATTTCTGTTTATATGGCAATATCTGCTGAAGAAGATGAAGAAATAGAGAAATTTTTGGAGTGCTTGACAAGATTCTCTAAACCAAGTCATGTATTTTAATCATGCTTGATGACTTCATTGTGAAAGAGGGCACAGAGAAGAAAGGTGAAAATATATTAGAAAAGATGGTTTGGGGTTAACACATACACAAAGGAGCACATGCTTGTAGAGTACTTAGAATCCCATGTTTTTCACGAATGCTTTCTCTTCTAGAAAAGTTAGAAGGTTCTAGATATGGTGAGAACTGAATATCTTAAGAAATGAACTGAACTATATTTTAATGGACAAGAAATAATGGGAAGTCATTTCCCAGTCAACTCTGTGGGTGTGAGCAGATCACAGGAGAAAGTTATAGACATAGGTCAAAATCAGTACCAAATAAAAAGGATAATGATGATAAGACACAGTGTATAATTACAGAGACTCCAACATGATTTATTTAAACAAGATGTTGACAATAAGAATTCAGAAATGGACAAAAGTAAAAACACTGGCCCAGATTATCCTCATCTTTTTAGAATAATTTAACTGGCATAAAACAATCACCACAACAAGGAGATTAAAAAGAGCTCAGAAACTGCCTGAGCCTGTAGACACTTGATTTCTGTGCTAAAGAGAAGGCAAAGACAACGCCAGAATATGATCTCATTTGCAACAGTATTGCCCCATAAAGCAGTAAAAAGCAGTGGAGCAGAAAACAAACCACTGGAAGGCTTGGCATTAGATCCCAGATAGATCATCCCAAGAGCATTTATAGATGAAACTAGAAATAGCATAATAAATAAAGGTAAAACGGAACAGATTTGCCAGCATTTCTGTAGTGATCCATTTTTATCATGGATGACAGTGGAACCATTACATTTGGACTCTTAATACCTCAGCACTAACCAAGGAAGTAGAAATAGCACTTAATGAAATTAAGTTGGAAAAAAATCCAGCTTTACTTGACTGAGGAAACAGTGAAGAAATCCATGCTGATAGTGTGGGATGTGGGGAGGGGAGGGAAGAAGGGGACAGTACAATATTAAAGACACATATCAATTTTCAAGTTATCTTCAAGAAGGAATTATTCTAAAAGAATGGGGGTGAGTGGGTGGGAACCACAATGATAGAGTTACGTTCCCCTCCAAAACAAAAGTGAGCAAAAAGATTTCAATAACTATCAATCACATGTGCCTACTTTTTAATTTCTATAAAAATTTTTTTAGAATGATCTAAACACGTACAAGACCATGAGAAAACATAGGTTTTCAGAGATGATTTTCTAGAGCAGATTCCCATCTTCACAGTCACACTACTGACTGAGAAGTTAAATGATAATTATTCTTTTACGTAATAGGATTTAGGGCTTTAAAAAGAGCCTAAAAGATCAACCTCAAATGCAACCTCCTCCTTCATCCCCCACCCCAATATACAATTAGCTCATAGTGGACACATTTACTAAAAGGGTGTAATAGGAAAAATAGTAGCATAACTAAACATTTCCCTCATAAATTTAGGGCACATTCTCCCACAAATACACTCAGAATCAGTGAGTAGAGTGTATACACATTGAGATCACAAGCAGATAACATAGGTAAGGAATACGTGTGGCCAGGGAGGGTCACTATGTGCAAGGAAGGAAAATACACCTTGGTATTAAGTCAATTGGTATTAAGGTCAATTCGCTTCTTCTCTCTGGACTTCATTTTCCTTATCTATAAAATGGGAACAATAATTCTTGTCCTCAAAGAGATGTGGCGGGGAGAGTGTTCTGTAAATCAGAAAGTACTACGTAAATATTAGTCATTATTTTCTTTTTTTAAAAAAAAAGGTTATTTTTTCAAGCAACATGTAGTTCTTTGATTGGTCTTTCCCTCCCATCACACCCCCATTGAGCAAATTAAAAAAAATTCAAGACTATAGATCTACATAATCCAGGAAAACAATGTCTCGCGTTAGCCATGTCAGAAAATGTTTATCTCTTTTTGAAGTTTAAGTTTATTGCCTCTATGTCAGGAGGTGAGTGGAATGTTTCATCTTCATTTCTTTGGACTTATGGTTTATCATTGTGTTGATCATAATTTTGATGTGAAATGGACTTTTTAATTTGTGAGGTTTTTCTTTAATGTTGATTGGATTGTATAAATTATTCTCTTAGTTCTGCTCACTTCTGTCTCTTCCAGTTCATGATCTTCCCAGTTTCCTCTGAAATTGCCCATTTAATCATTTTCATGGCACAATGATATTCCATTACATTCATGTCATTATATTTTTTTAGCCATTCCCCAACAGAAGGACAACTTCTTAACCCCCTTATTTAACTGATGAGGAAACTGAGGTCACTGAGGTGCCCAAGGTCACACAGGTAGTAAGCTGGGCAGCTGGGATTTAAAACATGTCTTTTGACCCCAAATCTAGTACTCTTGCCTTCAGGAAGACTGCATAAGGAAACAAGATGAATGTTCTGCTACTTTGAAGAGTTTAAATTATATTCTAAATCATTTAAAAATAGTCTTAAATCTTGCATTGCAAAAATACTCGTATGTTCTTAGACTAAAAGTAGGGGTCCTGGTCATGTCAGTAAGTCATTCAATAAGCATTTAGTAAGCACCTACTATATGCCAGATATGGGGCTAAAAACATGGGATATAAGGAAAGGCAAAAAACAGTTCCTATTCTCAAGGAGCAGGAGTCTGATGGTGAAGGTAATATAAAAACAGCTACGTACATAGTTCATACAACTGTGTGCAAACAATATATATACAGGATAAATTGGAGATAATAATTCTTTGAGGCAGTTGGGTTAAGTGACTTGCCCAGGACCACACGATTAGAAGGTATCTGAGGCTACATTTGAACTCAGGCCCTCCTGACTCCAGGGCTGGTGCTCTCTCCACTGCACAGCCTGGCAGCCTCAGTTGGAGATGACCAAAAGAGGAAATGCACTAACATCATGATAGATTGGGAAAGGCGTCTTATAGAAAGTGGAATTTTATCTGAGATTTACAGGAAGCCAAGAGGCAGAGATGAGAAGAGAAAGAATTCCAGGCACAAGGGATAGACAAACAGTGAAAATACCCAGAGTCTGGAGCTGGAGTGTCTTGTGTAAGGAACAGCAAGGAGGCCAGTGTCACTAGATCACGGAGTACCTACGGGTGAGGAAAGTATAAGAAGGCTGGACAGACAGTAAGATTGGAAAGGGCTTTGAAGGTCAAACAGACCATTTTATGTTTGATCCTGGAGGTCATAGGGACCCAGCAGAGTTTACTGAAAGGGCAAGAGGATTGACACGGGCAGACCAAAGCTTTAGATTTACCTTGGCAGCTGAGTGGAAGATGGTTTGGAGTGGGGAGACCAACAGAAGGTTATCGTAATAGTTGAGACATAAGGTGCTGAGGGCCTGCACCTGGGTGATGGCAGTATCAGAGGAGAGAGGAATATATATGAAAGATGTTAAGAAGGTAGAATTGATAGACTTTGGCAACAGATTGGGGGTGGAATGAAAAGAGAGTGAGGAGTCAAAAATTACACCTAGGTTTCCATCTTGAATGAGTAGGAGGTTGGTGGTACCCTTTAAAGTAACAGGGAAGTTTGGAAGGCAGGATTTGAGGGGGAAAGGTAATGAGTTCAGTCATGTGACCTGATTTTCTTCGGGTCATGTGCATATCTTGGTTGAACCACAGTCCCACAGAATATCAGAGTTGGAAGAAAACTCAGAGACTACTTGGTCCAATCTGTACCTGAACAGGAATCCTCTTTACATCATACCCAAAATATATTACAATAAATTATTTTATTTTAAAAGAAAAAAATCTAGTATTTAAGATTATATATTTCTTTCTGTATATAGCAATCAGTAGTATTAGTGTAACAGAGCTTTCTTTGGGGCATACCTTGATCACCGAAGATAGAGGCACCCATTTGGGAGATGCCAGGGATCTGCTTCTGGGAGAAGACACTCCATGTTCTGTTGCCACATGGGTGGGAGTAGCCTCTTTCTATTGGTTGTGTAGCTAGAGCTGCCAATGTCTTTAAATCTACCTAAGGGAAGCACAGTTGCTCTCTCTTCTTGATGGCACCCAAGGATGGAGATGCAATTTGCTCCCTGAATAGCTAATTCATTAACTGGGGCCTAAGGGCACCTTCCCTTCCTTGTAGGACCTGTGGTCCTAAGAAATGGACTTGAAGTTTTGGTCTTATTTCATTTTTCAGTCCTAGATGCAGAGGGTGGAATCCCATATAGTAGAGTATGAGCCATGGTGACCTTAGAGCCAAGATTCCAGGCCAGATATTGCAACTAGCCCAGTAGGGAGCCCTGAAAAGCCAGGGTGCTGAGTTGAAAGCCCACAGGGAATTTGGACTTGGAATTGTGTGGAATTAATGCTATATTGGAAATTAATTACTGTAAACTGATTCCCCCCTTCCCCTACCCCCTAAAGGGGATATATGGGGAATTATGAGCCCAAGTATTGAGAATGTTTGTATGTTTGTTCTTACTATACCTTTGAAGTAAACATTTCCTTGTAAGAGCTAATCAGTTACATAATTAAATGGAACTGGGGTGCTTGGATCTCTAAAATTGGGGGAACACAATTAGTAAGGGCTTGAACTAATGGTAGAGATTACACACCCTTCAGCCCCTAAAACTACAGGAGAACCCTGGGGAAGGGGCAAAACATGATTGCCATTGACTCTTAGGTAGTGGCGGCCAGAGAGTCACTGCCACATTTGTAATTCTGAACTCATACAATGGTTATGTTCATATAATAATCCCATCCTTTTTCTGGTACTGATTACATCAACATTAAACAGTTTAGTTTATATGACTACGTATGGAAAAAAACAGTTTGGGAATATTCAGTGAGACAAAGTAGTGAATGAAGGGGAAGCACTCAGAATCTTCATTTAGCAACTTTGATTTTGTCCCATAGTCTTCTGAATTGGTACAAACTGTTCCAGTATCCTGCTTGTACTTTTTCTTTTACATCTCTATGCTTTTCCTCATTCTTTTTATTGGATAATAGAAGCATGGACAAAGTTGGGAGTAAGAACAATCTTGTTTTTCTTTTTCTTCTTCTGAAACTGGATAAGAGTTTTGCTGAAGAAAAAGAAAGAAAGAAAGAAAGAAAGAAAGAAAGAAAGAAAGAAAGAAAGAAAGAAAGAAAGAAAGAGAAAGAAAGAGAAAGAAAGAGAAAGAAAGAGAAAGAAAGAGAAAGAAAGAGAAAGAAAGAGAGAAAAGAGAGAAGGAGGGAAGAAGGAAGGAAGGGAGGAAGGAAAGGAGGAAGTAAGGAAAGAAAGAAAAAAGGAAGGAAGGGAGAGGGAGAGAAAGAAAAAGAGAAAAGATAGAAAGTACAAGTAAGGAAGGAAGGAAGGAGGGAAGGAAGTAAGGAAGGGAGAAAGAAAGGAGTTAATATATGTCATTATATATAACTGCTTTAGCTAGACTGGTCTCATTGTATTACACTCATTCTAGTTGCCATACCTTTGCTTATGCTCTTCCCACTGCTTGGAATGACTTCCCTTCCCTTCTTCTCTCTAATATCCAAATCCCATTAGTCCTTAAAAGTCCAGTTCAAGGCTTCTCCCTTCCCAAAACCTTCCCTGCATATTCCAAACTATTGTGATCCTAGGAGCAGCACGGATTAGAAAACAGAGTGTTACACTTGGGAACATAAAACCTGGATTTGCATCTCATTTCTGATACTTAACATCTGTATGACAACATGTAAGTCACATAACTTCCAGAAGTCTCCTTCTCTTCATCTGTGAAATGGGCAGTGATGACAATCAGAGCTATAGTACCTACTTCACAGGATTGTTGTGAAGCTTGAATGGCTGTAAAGCATGTTGCTAATTTTAAAGCCCCGTATAAACGTCTGTTATTATTGTTACCTGTTGATTGCTTCTATTGTACTTATGGTGCCTGTGGGCCTGATGCAGTCAGCCTTCACTCCTAATTCTCCCTAGCCAGGATTGTACAGGAGCCAGTTCCTACAGGCACACAAGAGCTGATCGAGTATTTATATCTTGGAAGCCAGAAATGCCATAAATCAGGGCTTGATTTGTCATTTTGTTGACTGTCTAGATTTGAGAAAGTGATGGAGAAAATGTCAATGATGCAGATTAAACTTAAAAGCATAGAATCTGCATGTTCCCCCCACCCCCGACAGCTATTAAACATTTACCAGCACACCGCTGCCCCCAACACACATATGATACTAATAGCTGGTCGTATATGTAGCACTTCAAAGTTTGTAAAACATTTTATGTGTTATTTCATTTGATTCTCACAAAACCATATGAGATAGGTGCTATTCTTATCCCTGTTTTACAGATGAGGAAACTGAGGTTGAGAGAGTAAATGACTCGCCCAGGGTCATATAGCTAGCAAGTATGAGGCAAGATTTGAAATCACGTCTTCCTGTTTCCAGGTTAGTACTTTACCGAGTCATCTAGTGACCAATCAGTTGCCAAGTCTCTAGTCTAATTAATTGTATCTACCCAAAACCCCTCACGTATGTCTCCTTTACTTTATTCACAGGGCCACTCTCCTACTTCAGGGCCTCATTTCATTCTTAATTACATACTGCCTTTCATCACTAGTTAAATTTTCATGTATACCGGTCTTGTGTCTTACAACTAAATTGTTAATTGTACCTGGAGGTAAAAGATCCCACCCTGTCCTCTGTTATCCCCTTCAAAATCCAGCACAGAACTTTTTGTGACGGTAAACAATAAAAAACAAATAAACCTGGAATCAAAGTTTATATGCAACAATTTAACAATTAACAATTGTTAAAATAAATTACAGTTATATGAATGCAGCAAAACGTTATACTATAAGAGATGAAGAATAAGAGGAATTCAGAGAAACATAGGAAGACGTGTATGAACTGATGCTATTAAGGAAGAAAAGTAGAACCAGGAGAACAATTTATACAACAACTATAGTGATAAAAACAACATTAAAAAGCAACCTTCTTGTTGTTGAGTTGTGTCTGACTCTTCACGACCTTATTTGGGGTTTTTGTTGGCAGAGATACTGAAGTGGTTTGACGTTTTCTTCTTTAGCTCATTTTACAGATGAAGAACCGAGGCAAAAAAAAGGCCAAATGACTTGCCCAGGATCACGTAGACAGGAGGTGTCTGAGGCCAGATTTGAACTCAGCAAGATGGATCTTCCTGATTCCAGGCTGAACATTATCTGCTGCACCACCTAGCTACCTATATGAAACCTCAAGGCCCATATGAGGATCAAACCCTTGACTTTGGGGTCATTAGCAACACACACTAGCCTACTGAGCTAAATGGCCCAGATAGATTACCCAGGTAACCAGACTCAGATTAATTGCAGTAACCAATCTTAGCAACAAACAGATGATGATCACAGTTCCCTTTTTCTAGATAGAGGGGACATCTATATGTCTAGTCCTTGTTCTATTTTCTGAGTTCTAGTTCCACCATCACCAATTGCCTGGCTATCTCAGAGTTGACTTGTCCAAAACAGAACTCATTATCTCTTCCCCTAAACTCACTCTGCTTCTGAATTTCCCGGTTTCTGCTGAGAATATCACCATCTTTCCAGTCTCTGAGGTTCTAAATTTCAGTCATCTTCAACTCCACATTCTCCCCCATCCTACATATTTAAAAAATTGTTGAGTCCTACCAAATTCGTCTCCAAATAATCTCTTACACCTATCTCTTCTCCACTTACACGGCTGCCATCCTATTTCAGGATGACAGCACCTTTCACCTGCACTGCTCTAATTTTGTCCTAATTGGTTCCCCACCTCAAGACTCTCTTTCCAAACCATCCTCCACCAAGTTGTCGAAATGCTTTCCCTAAAGCACAGAACTGGCCGTGTCATCCTCACTTATCCGCTGGTTCCCTATTGCCTCTGTAATCAAGTGCAAACTCTTGTCTGTCCTGTAAATCCTTCACAACCTGGCTCCAACTGAACTTTCCAGCCTTACTATATATTAATCAACCCCCCCCATAGTCTATTGTCCAGACAAACTGGCTTTCTTGCCATTCCACCTTTCTTGCCAATATTCTACCTCCCATGCCCCTTGGTTCGCACTGGCTTACCTCCATGCCCAGATCACACTGCATCCTCACTTGCTTCCTTCAAAGATCAACTCAAATGCCACTTCTTTTTTTTCTTTTAAATTTATTAATTTTTAGTTTACAACATTCAGTTCCACAAGTTTTTGAGTTCCAGATTTTCTCCCCTTTCTTCTCCTTCCCCTCCCCTCCCAAGATGGCATGTAATCCAATATAGGTTCTACATATACCTTCAAATTAAACATATTTTCACAATAGTCAAGTTGTAAAGAATTATAACCAATGGAATGAACCACAAGAAAGAAGAAACAAAAAATGAATAAAAATAAACAAATAAAATGCCACTTTCCTTATCCCTCCCAGCTACTAGAACCACTTTTCCTTCCTCGCAATTACTTTATATTAATTTTTAAAACCTATTTTGTGCGTTTTAATGGATAGAGAACTGACCCCTGAGTCAGGAAAATTTAGGTTAAATTCCACATCTGACAAATATGAGCTGTCACCTAACCTAGGCAAAATCACCTAACCGCTTAGTGCCCTGGTCAAATTTTCAAAGACTATAAGTTACAGAGGTGTCCATTTGCATTGACAGATGACGTTTCCTCTTTAGAAGTTCCATAAATTGATGAAATTGCAAATCTAGTGAAACATTTTGTGTACATTTACACTGACATACATACATACCTACTTATCTGCATGCATGTCGCCTCTCCCATTAACATGTAAGCTTCTTGAGGAATTCAGTCTTGTCTTTGTATGACAAGTAGCTAGCATGATGCCTGGCCTCTAGACTCTTAGTATATGCTTGTTAGTTGATTGCCTATTTTTTTGAGGCAGGTGGTACAGGTGGCACAGAGAATAGATGAGTGTTGGATCTGGATTCAGGAAGACCTGATTTTGAATCCTGCATCAGATATTTACTAGCTGGTGACCCTGGGCAAGACACTTAACCTCTTTCTGGTTTTCTGCTTCCCTCTGTAAAATGGGGATAATAATACGCTACTACACAGAGATGTCCAAATGAGATAAAACATGTAAAGCCCTCTACAAACGCTAAAGTGTTAGATGTATGAACTATTGCTCAGAATGTCAGCTACAGTCATTTTGTCAGTTGGTTTTATTTAACTGCTTTTCTTTTTACAAGGGAAGTTTCAGTCAGGAAGAAGATATATAGGGAAATAGCAAAGGTAGGGAAAAAACTCCAATAGGCATCAATAAAACTTAAAACATAAAAATAAAAACTTAGCACAATACCTGGCACATTACCAACACCCAGTAGTACTTGTCAAGAACTGGATGTAATTCCTCTCTTAACTGTCTTAACAGTTTGCCTTTGGAAAGGAATTTGACTCTCAGCGGAGGTACTGTATGTCCTTGTTTCCTTTGTGTATTACGAATGTCAAGTTAGAATCAGGTGACATTTTTAGGAATAGCACACAGCTCTTCCCTCAGGCAGACACGGTTTTGGCTTTAGACAAATACTCCCATTTCCACGTCTTTTAATCTGCACAATTAGGACTTCAGTATAGGAAAAGTACATAGCTTTCCAACATGCCCGCTAAATTGAACAGCTCACTGAAAAGCTTTGGAGTTTGGAAGGGGGTGGGGTGTGAATTACCTTACCTTTTCTCACCATCACCTAAATATATTTCTTTTAAAATTCTCCATAATTAAAGATTCCCCTTTTGTCATCTGTTAGAGTAGTGAGCTAGTAGTGGGGGCTTTTAAAAAAGCTTCATGGTAGTTTAAAAGAAAAGCGGAAACTAAGGGGGGAGGAGCAAGATATGGGGAGAATGTCCTAAATGATCCAGAATGGCCATTGATATTGAATTGATCAGATAAGTGGCTATCTCACTGCCTCCCTTTGCCTGCCTGCATGAAACACAGTCAGAGGAACATAAAATATCTTAGAAGATATTTCTGGAGAATATGAATGAGGCAAAATAATGTTGATATGGAAGGCCTTAAAAATGGAGAGGGAAGGAAGGAGGAAAGGACCTCTGGCTTTTTCCCCATAACGGTAAAAAAAATTAAAAACAAAGAAGAAAGAAAAATGATACTTAAAACAACAGCCAGAAAATGCTAGGGAGCCCCTTGTTCTTAAGTCTGAGATCCCTTTATGACACTTTTTAAGGGACCACCACAGTTCTTTTTGTTGTACTGGAATTATCTTGTATTACATATTTCTTAAAGAAAGATGAGGTTTGGGGAAAAAAATTCTGTCATTGTTAGAGACAAATGTTTATTGGCCTATAATCTTATTTGTTGCAACAGGATCTGACCTGAATTTACACTCTTAAAAACAGGAGTGGTAACAAAGGCAGAGAAATGAGGAGGAGGAGGAGGAAGCAAAATGGGGCCCATTCTTATTATACAACTGCTAGCCTGCTTTGTTACTTCAGACCCATAAAGTCTTTTCAGTGAAGTAATTACAGCTAAGAATCAAAGATAGGACTGTAAGGCAGAGGAGTCACTGCCAGCTGTTCCCTAAAAATGGAATGTTGGTTTTTATTTTTATGTATCTACCAAATAGTTTGGAAGCAGTTGCCCACAAATCTTAATCATATGTTGCTAATGGACAATGGGAGAGGGAAATGTCATCTGCGTGTAGATAAATGTTTCTAGGACTCTATCTAAGGCAGGACATGGATAGCTGCTATTGATGGTAAAAATATAAAGTTTTAGCATGTTTTAAATAAAAAAAATACTGGGGTCCATTCCATGATTTACTGGGGAGTTGATTTAGTACCTAGTCAAATGCTATAACTTAAGAATTAGAGATCTTAGAATGGAAAAAGACCTTTGTTCTGCCTCTAATCTTTCTAGGGTATCACTATCTGCCTTTCACAGAAGTAGCTGAGTCCCAGAGAGGTAAAGAGTTTTGTCCCAGGTCACAGTACTAGTATGTGGTTGAGGAGGCACTAGTGCTCAAGCTTCCATTTCCACTATAACATGCAGCCTCAGATGCTGCTGGGGGATTTAGTTTCCTGCTCAGAGTAGGATTAGGGCGCCTATGTTTCATAAATTTATAGAACACATGTTTCTTTGGACATATTAAATCAAAGCTGCCATATTACAGAAATGTTCATTTGTCAATGGTTTAAATGATTTATGATCATAGTTCATAGAATACAAATTAATCTGACACTATTCCAAAATGAGAAGCCTGGCATATTTTGCAAAATGAAGACAGGATTACATCCTGTTTATCCATCTGTGCATTTGGGCAACACCCACCAGCTCACCAAGGGTGTCTTGCCAGTACCTAAGAAACAACATGGACAAGAGAGTGTAACTTGTTGTCTCTCCAAGCCACTCCCTCTGCCCTATTTCAGTTACAACCACTGATATCTTCCTCTTATTTTAGTTGTTGCTAAATCCTCCTCCTGGACTTTCCAGGTCCACCTCATCATCTTCTCTGGATCCACCCTTTTTCAAGTCCCAGTTCAATCAGCTGATAGGAGATAGAGACTAGATGCTGTAAGTAACTCCCTGAGGAGGAACATCCCTCTACCAATGCAGGATGGTACCTTCTCTACAACATACAATCTTAGAGAGCTGCCTAGAGGACTGAGAGATGAAATGATTTGCTTGAAATCACAAGGACTTGTCAAGAATTCCTGGCTTCAAGGCCAATTCTACTCACTTCAATAGCAATTATCAAACTCAAAGGGAAACAGGGCTACTAAGTCATACTTAAAGATCTCCATGGACAGTGTATTAACTTAGAAAACCACATATTAGCATTATCTATATCCTGTTGTATTTTTATTTCTTCTGTCAAATATTTTCCAGTTATGTTTTAATCTGGTAGGCTGCACTCAGGAGTGTGGCTGGCTGCAATGTCATGGGCCATATTTGACACCTCTGTCCTAGGCCTTCACTATGCTATACTATATACTGCTTTTCTCAGCTGAATTATACTCATCTATACACATAAGTGTATCTTTTCAATGTACACATTTATATATGTGTTATGTACACATATTTTATATACACCACTCTCACTTGTGGCTCTAAGAAGCTATAGAGTGTACAGTGACCACACTCTGGTAAACCAGTCTTGGCAGATGGACTAAACCAGGTTGAGGGTACCAATAGGCCTCAAACCTGTTGATGAGTTAGGGGGATGTGTACCCAAGCATTTGAAGACTTCTCCAGGTGGAACAGACGGATGAGAACAATTTATTCCCACAGCTATGAATGTGGCTGAAGCAGGCACTGTGGAGCACTTAGAGCTCAGTCAGACATCGAAGATGCCAAGGTTGTCTACTGCATCCCCAGCCATCATCTGTCATCTTGACTTTTGTTCTGATGCTGAACTTTAATGACTCTGGAAGAGAGAGGGAAGTTGATGACGTTGTGCAACTCTGCTTCACGTAAATCTAATTCACACACGAATCACTGGTACCCCATAATTTCACTGGTACTCTTCAAAAACGAAGGACCAACAGCAATATATACATATATGTGTTTCTATGTACATATGTTACGTGCACAATACATATCTGTGTATGCATATATTCTTCATTTCTGAAAATTCTCACCTCCTGCTACCTTTTTTATCTGATGTAGACCCTGGATACTGCAAATCACCTTGGACCAACCTTGATGACAACCTGCTAGATCACCTGTACCCCCTCCATTCTATAGGCCTTTTTGTAACTGAACTTATAGAATCAGTGGTGTAAGGAACTCCCTGTGAGGCAATACTCTTTAACAATTCAGACTGGCATCCAGTCTGAAATTTATAGTCTTAAGAGTATTTAGTGGAGGACACAGAGCGGTTAAATGTCTCCTCCAGTGTCACATAGTCTTTATGGGCCAAAGGCAGGACATGAACTCTGTCTTCCTGAGTCTAATCAGGGTGGGTCTCTCTACTACACCACAGCTACCTCTTATTGGAATCTTTCCATGTCCTCTCATGGTCACCCACTATAACAAAGATAAAATTATTTCATACATAGGTACATATACATATATATAAACACAGTTCAATTGATGTCATTGGTTTTTACATCTTACAGTTTTTACATTTTACAGTCATTTCTAGGTATAATCCACCAACACCGCCTCTGCGAATACTACCACTGCCTCCACCCAGCCACTGCTGCCAACACCAAAAGAACCCTCCCTTGTGAAAAAGAAAAGCAGTTTCTGTCTGAAAAGGAAGGAGTTTCATTTCTTAATTTCTTCTCTGGGGCCATAATTGGTCATGAAAGTTACTTTGCCTTCAGCTTCTTTTAGTGTTTAAAGCTAAGATTCAAATGATGATCTAAGGTCCCATATCAATTTGTATCCCATAATACCTGGCTTAGCACCACCCTCTACTTCCTCAAAACTTTGTTCCGCTCTTGTTTATAGATCTTACCACCAAGCAAATACCTTTGTGCCTGCTTCCAGCAAACTCAATATGCAAAAACTTTAGCTTCCCAAATCAAAATTACAAGATAAGTATTCACATTACAAAAGCATTTTTCACTTTGCAGAAATATTCATCATGGGGCTCCTTTTAAATACAAACCCTTTTTACTGCAATTACAATGGGATTTGGGATATTAAAAATTACAATTATATGCAACTCTTCAGCAACATGCCTAATGTAGAAAGAGAGCTCCACTTGTATTTGGTTCCTGGACCATTGAGAAAGAAGGTTCTCTATTTTTTCTGTGTTCTGAGCCCTCTACCATGTATAACTGACAATGAATACTAAGCATAAAATCATGTTCATTGAATGAAAACAACAATATAGCACATAGCAGAGCACTTTCCCAACCACAATCACTCAATAAATTTTGTTTGATGTTCATATCAATACATCTTGCCTAGGAGACAAGTCAAGGCCATTGGTGTTTGGATAGAATGGAGAATTTTGCGTGTTTTAAATGGAAAATTTCTGAGACCTTGCTGTAGGTGAAATGGAAACAAAGTTCTTCAGTTATCCTCAAAATGAAAAAATTCCTCATTATTTTATTGTCTCCAAATTATTTATCTCCTCCATCGGTGTCTAGGAAATAGTTAAAAATCTGCTGATTAAAAGATCATTTTACTAAATTATTAATTGAATATGAAGAGTTGATTGTCAATTATCCAACTGATATGGAGTCATAAAGAAGGAATTGGGCGGGGGGGTTATGTTCCTTGTGAGAATTGCAGAGATGAGTAGGAAGAACAGCTGTGCAAAGTGGGAAGATAGAATCTTAACATAGACATCTATTATGATTATACTGAGGGGGTTGCTGATAAGATTAAATCTTGACATATAGGCATGGACTGGTCCATTTTACATTATATAGTGTTTTATATTT
The DNA here is from genome assembly GCA_028646595.1 of Phalanger gymnotis. Lineage (NCBI taxonomy): Eukaryota > Metazoa > Chordata > Mammalia > Diprotodontia > Phalangeridae > Phalanger > Phalanger gymnotis. Next base: position 275,025,096 of record CM053625.1, on the reverse strand, counting down.
TGGAAGAATTGAAGTATTCTACTTTTCTTAGTACTCTTACACAGACTATCTCATTTGACACTGAAATCTAGGATGTTGTGAAAGTAGGTTTTCTTTCACAGATAAAAGAAATAGTTTTGAAGGTTTACTTGACTTTTCTTAGGTCATATGTCTATAGGAAGCATTTCTCAACCCCTCTTCATTCTAGTACCTTCTCTCTTTTAATTATTTTATATTTTTCCTGTCTTTACATTTTGTTTGTACATATGTATTTGCTTGCTGTTTTCCCCCATTAGATTATAAGCTTTTTGAGGGTAGACCTCTCTTTGTATCCCAAGTACTTAGCGCAGTGCCTGGCACAGAGCAGGTGATTAATAAATGTTCATTAACTGATTGACTGATAGTCAAGGATCTAGGACCTATACTCAGGCCTGTGATTCCACCCAGTTCTCTGGTTTAATGGCAATGATATTGCCAAGGATGGGTAGATTATCTACATAACACTGTGTTAAGCATTGTAAAGGATAAAATGTACATAGCAAAACTTGTCTTTAAGAAACTTGCCATCTACTTTGGGAAGTGTGACATACATAATGGTTACATATAACTCAAAACAACACAGGAGACATTTGTCACATGACCTGGACATCATTAATTGCCAAATGTCTGGTGCCAATAATAAGTACTGACAGTTTATTTTACTTGATGATTCTTCTCTTTTATTTCCATTTGATTGTGAAACCAATTCTGGTACAATCCTCAATACTCAAGGGACATTCAGACTTGTCTCTAATCCCTGGCTGCCCAGACTGTGCCTCTCTCTCCTGTTTATTGGTCCTTAAATAGCCAGCTTTCCATTATCTCTTCTAATGGATGAAATGAGTTAACATAGGGAAATTGCTTTGCAAGTTGTAAAGCATAATAGAAATACTAGCTATTATAGCGAATGAACTAAAACAGTCATAGGGATCATTGAGATAATAGGGATCAGAGAGAGTGAATTGGAAAGGATCTTAGAGACCACCTCATCCACCTCATTTTTTAAATGAAGAAACTGAGCCCCTGGGAGGTTAAGGGACTGGACCATATAGGTAATACACCGCCAAGTAGAATAATCCCTTTGAAATTCTATTTCAGTAAGGTAACATCAGTCAAATGAGATACCATCTGTAAAGCACTTTGTAAACCTTAAAGTGCTGTGTAAATGCTGCCTATTATTATTCGGCTTTGAAATACATTGCAGGATTTGAGGTAATAGCTGATTTACCTTCCTAATAATGTTGGTCTCAGGCTAATAATAAAGTTTCAGCCTTTACAGTGGGTGACAGGGAAAGGGTAAAGCTTGAAAGTATTCTAGGAGGTTAGGGCCAAATAGTTCAGGATTCAAACTCTATTATTGGTCAACCAGACAGGCAGTAGGGAAGGACAGAGGTTTGAAATCAGGATGATCTGTTTTCAAGCCCTGCTCATTTAACTATTTTTAAAAATTATTATTTATTTTAACATTCTTTTTTTTTAAACGTTGAGTTTCAGATTCTCTCTCCCCCTCCCAACCCTCCCCACCCACTAAGAAGGCAAACAATATGTCAATTATACATGCGAAATCACGCAAAACATGTTTCCCTATTAGCCATATTGCAAAAAAAGAAAATTATACTTTAATTTGAACTCAGAATTCATCAGTTCACTCTCTGCAGATGGATAGCATTTTTTCTTCATGAGTCCTTTGGAATTGTCTTGGATCATTGTATTGATCAGAGTAGCCAAGTCTTTTACAGTTGATTATTATTACAACATGGTTTCTTACCATGAACAATGATCTCTTGCTTCTTCTCATTGCATTTTGCATCAGTTCATATAGGTCTTGCCATGTTTTCTGAAACCATCATGCTCATCATTTCTTATTGCACAACAGTGCTCCGAGATAAACATATGCCACAACTTGTTCGGCTATTCCCCAGTTGATGAGCATCACCCTCAATTTCCAATTATTTGCCACCACAAAAAGAACTGCATGATTATAGATAGCTTTAATTTCTTCTGAAAACTTCCTGTTCATATCCTTTGACTATTTATCAATTGGGAAATGGCTTTTATTTTATCAGTTTGACTCCGTTCCCTATATATTTGAGAAATCAGGCCTTTATCAGAGAAACTTGCTATAAAATTTTTTGATATTACTTCATTGTCTACCTTTTAGCGAAAATGTAGCTCTCCTGATTATTTCTTTTAATCAGGTGTATTTTTGCTTTTACTTTATCTGAGATCATGACTCCTACCCCTGTCTTTTTAATTTCAGCTGAAGCACAATAGATTCTATTCCAGCCTTTATCTTTAATTCTGTGTGTGTCTGTTTAAAAGGTGTCTGCTGGTTGCTAATGCATTCTGCTCTCTGCTTCATTTTATGGATTAGCTCATCCCATTCACATTCACAGTTATGATTACTAATTGTATATTTCCTTCCATTCTATTTTCTTCTGTTTATCCTTTTCTCTCTACTTTTGTCTTGGTCCTCCTCAAAAGTTTGTTTTGCTTCTTACTATTGCCTCTTTTAATCTAC
>CM053625.1:274982219-275022057 GCA_028646595.1 Phalanger gymnotis | reverse complement strand
CTGCCCCACCTCCACTGCCCTAGGGGTGGTGGCCTAACCACAAACTCAGTCCCGCAGCTTTTCCCACTAACCTTCTCTGTTGTCTTTGCTGTTTGTGGGTTGAGAGGTCTGGTAACTGCTGTAGCTCACTGATTCAGGACGCTAAGGCACGCTCTGCCCGGCTCCAGGTCTTGTTGGTCTGCGCTGCTCACACTGGACTCTGCTCCGCTCAGCTCCGCTCCCGTCAGCTCCCAGCTCCATGTGGGATAGACCTTACCCAGAGACCATCCAGGCTGTCCTGGGCTGGAGCCCTGCTTCCCTCTGCCACTTTGTGGGTTCTGCAGTTCTAGAATTGGTTCAGAGCCATTTTTTATAGGTTTTTGGAGGTACTTGGTGGGGAGCTCACGCCAGTCCCTGCTTTCCAGCCACCATCTTGGCTCCGCCCCCAGAGAGAATAGTAGGAGCAAAGACAAGGAGGTGGGAAATACATGGCATATTCAGGGAGCAGAAAGTAGTCAGATTTGATTGGAATATAGAATATGGGCTTATGTCTGAGGTGTGGCAGAGGGGAATGCTAGGATATAAGGCTGGACAGGTAGGATGGCATCAGATTGTGGAGGGCCTTAAATACTGGGCAAAGGAGTTTGAAATTTACCCAGTAATCAATAGGGAACCACTGAAAATTCTGAGCCAAGGAGTGATGATATGACCAGCTCTAAGAGTACAAAAGATCATTCTTGCAATGAAAGACAAATTGGAGGCCAATGAGTGGAGGCAGGAATTTAGGCACCTACCCATTAGACTAGAAAATTCTCTTTTGGAAAGTCTTCCTTTTGAATAATGGAGCCAACTTACTGGATGTGGGCAACCTTACACTGATACAGTGTGTGTGTGTTAACATGTGAGAGTATGTCCACTCCCTGTTCTCAACTCCACATGCAAATCTTTTACCATAGCTTCAGTACTTTCTGCCACAAAGTTGGATGATAACAGGGGAGTGGAGGAAGAAGGGTTTCTCTGTGACCATGAATGGTGTTCAGTCTTAAGTATCCAAATTGACTGAAATTCCTAAACTTTCATTTGACCTTCAGTTTCTATTCCATTGAACCTTTTCTAGGCTGTCTTTTTGGGAATTTTGACAAAGCCACAGTAGTTGATATAATCTCCAAAGGATATTAGACTGCATGTAAAGGACACTAGGAAATAGTCATTAAATATTTGTTTTTATTGGCAATGAATCCCAGTCCAAATATCTTTTCTTAATTCTTCTTTAACTTTATTTAATTCTCACACCTGGTCTTTACTCATGCTGTATTCTGGAAAGAAGAATGACACAGCTAAATGTGGACAGGGATAATTAGTCAGCAGCTTACTACATTCTCTGAAGGTGGGTTGTATTCCTTCCCACACTCCATCCACTGGACTGAAGAAAAGGTTTTGAATGCCATTAGGCTCCTCTCTTGTGGCAAAGTGCCTGGTGTTGATGCTATTCCAGCTGAGATTTACAAGGCAGGAGGTCCCCTGCTCATTCAAAAGCTGACTGAAATCCTCTGGGTTATGTGGCAAGGAAAGGTTGTTCCCCCAAGAGTTCAAGGATGCCCATCTCTATAAAGTAAAAGGAAATAGATTGTCCCATGACAATCCCAGGAGGGTCTCTTAATCATTTCTGGCATGATTCTTGCCTGAGTCCTCTTTGATAGCCTGACCCTTGACCTGGAAGATGGTCATCTCGCCAAGAGCCAGTGTGGCTTCAGAAAGGGCCAAGGAACTTGATTTCAGTATGGCATTTGTGACCCAGCAACTCCAGGAGAAATGCCAGGAGCAGAACAGAGGCTGTTCATCAATCTGATCAAGGCCTTTGATACTGTAAGTCATGAGGACTTGTGGAAAATCATGGCAAAATTTGGTTGCCCAGAGAGGTTCATGAGTATCGTATGCCAGTTTCATGATCGTACTCTTGCACAGGTTCGGAATGATGACTGATGCTCTCGAGCTTTCCCAGATGCCCATGGAGTGAAGCAGAGCTGTGTGTTTGCTCCCATGCTTTTTAGCATGATGTTTTCAGAGATGTCGTTGGATGCCTTCAATGAGGACAAAATGGCATCAAGGTCAGCTACTGCACTGATGGTAAATTATTTAACTTGAAAAGGCTGTAAGCCAGCACTAAAGTAGAGAGAGAGTTGGTGTGTGACTTTTTGTTTGCACATGATTATGAACTCAGTGCAGACTCTGAGGCTGAGATTCTCTGTTGCTTGTACTAATTTTGGCCTGACAACACCAAGAAAACGGGTTCTCCACTGGCCAGCAACACACCATCCATATGTGGAACATTGGTTACAGCAAATGGAGAAATTTTGAATGCTGTGGATAAGTTCACCTACCTTGGCAGTGTACTTTTCAGGGATGTATACATAGATGATGAGGTCGATGCATGCATTGCCAGAGCCGGCTTAGTGTTTGGGAGGAAAGTGTGGGAGACAAGAGCTATCAGGCTGCTTACCAAACTGAAGGTCTACAGAATTTTCGTGCTGACCTCGTTGTTGTATGCTTGTGAAACCTGGACAGTCTACCAGCGCCATGCCAGGAAACTGAATCACTTCCATTTGAATTGTTTTAGGAAGATTCTGAAGATCACTTTGCAAAATAAGGTACCAGGCACTGAGGTCGTTTCATGAGCTGAACTGCCAAGCATTCAAACTCTACTACAAAAGCAAAACTACAATGAGCAGCTACTTTGTTCAAATGCCAAATAGATGTTTGCCTAAATGAATACAGAAAACTCACACGAGTGAGAGAGAGACAAGTACTCACATGGCAGTCAGAAGAAGCAATACAAGGACACTCTTACAGTCTCTCTGAAGAACTTTGGAATCAATTGTGAGACATGGAAATCACTGGCGCAGGACCATCCAGCATGGTGTGCCTGCATCAAAGAAGGTGCAGTATCTCAAAAGAAATATGAGATCCACAAATTTAGAGACATCTCCACTCCAAATGATCATATGGACTATTTGTGTCGAACTTGTGGGAAAGCTTTCTTAGCTCATTTGGTCCAATCAGCCACAGTTAGACACATTATACCTTGACTCTAGGTTAGTGATATCATTTTGGTCCTCTTCAAGTATGAAAGATAACAACCAATCCATCCACCTGAACTCTGACTTATAAAACTTGAGTGTAGCTTAGGAGGGTAGAAAGAGTATTGGGTTTGAAGTCAGAAGACCTAGAATCTATTCCTAGCTGCACCATTTACTAACTGTGAGAAATTGGACAAGTCATGTCCACTTCCTTGAGAACCCAAGGAATACTTTTCTACAAAGTTTGTACTTTTTCCTGAGCCCTTTTTTCACTTGTATTCAGATAATCTCCAGATCTCAGCTCCAGATGCAGGTCATTGGAACTCCAATGGTATTAACTGGGAAAGCAGAGGTAAGAGAGTCAGGGATGGTGGATCCTGTGGACTACTGTATTCCTAAGTTTGGTAACTTGGGGCTAAGGAAGTTCTGAAGGAATGAAGTGAAAGAAAGGGGCAAGGCAGGAAGCAAGCAAATGAAAGTAACCCATCTCAGTCAGCTTCTTCCTTAGCCACATAAAGCCTGATTTGCCTTATTCATTTGCTATTATGAATTTCCCCACTCTTCTGTGTTTCCTTTGACTTGATATGATGTCCTGCAAGACTGTTTTGTTTCCTCTTCCCTGTGGTAAAAGTTCATGGATTCATAGGATTTCAAAGCTGGAAGAGATCTTTGAAAAAATTAAGTTGAACTCCCTCATTTAGGCCCCAGAAAAGAAAAAGTTACTTTCCCAAGATCACATAATTGGTTACTTTTAGAGCCAGGACTTGAACTTTTTGATTAACACTCCACCATTTATCTTATTTTAGAGGGAAGAAAAAAGAACTAACAGTTTTCTCCCAAGTAGTCAGTCAGTCAACAAACACTTATTAAGCCATTGCTATATATGAGGATGCTATCTATGCTATATTTGGGGATATAAAGAAAGAGCAAAATACAGTCCCTGCTTCGAAAGAGCTTCTAGTCTAATAAAGGAGGCAACATGCAAGCACCTATGTATGTACTATATATAACATTAATATATTATATAAATATAATATTATGTACACACATACACAATGTATATCAGAGGTAATTTCAGAGGGAAGAGTAACTGGCACGGGGGAGAAGGGTGGAGAGAATAGATTAGTATTTCTATACAGTAATTTTGTACAATTATTTTTCAATATGTCCATACACATATATATATATATATTTCTTTTTGAAAAGATCTTATATTCAGGTCAGCCTGATTCAGACTAATATGCCACATGCATGTTGGGTTAATCTTTCTCAAAGTTATGGAGTTGTTTTAGGCTAAGAAAGTGACTAAAATATTCATATCCTTTGACCTAAAGATTCCACTGCTAGGTATATACTCTGAGAATGTCAAAGATACAAAGAAAGGTCCACTGTATGCCAACATATTTATAGCAATACTTTTTATAGGAGAAAAGAACTAGGAACAAAATAGATGCTCATTGATTGGGAAATGGCTAATCGAATTGTGCCACATGAAGGTAATGTAATATTAGTGTGTTGTAGGAACCAGTGAATGTGAAGAACATATAGGCATGGGACAATTTATATGAACTGATGTAAAGTGGAGCAAGCAGAGTTAGGAAAAGCACATATACACTCACAATAGCAATATAAGTGGAAGCAACAACAACAAAATCAAAACACCCTGAAATTATAGTGGTGTAACAACAATTTACCTGCCACTATTGTGGTTGTGTAAGACCAATAACACCAGCTCACAGTAGAGCTGCTAACACAGGTTCTTGGATTGCTTTTATAAGGAAAGCAACTTTAAGGAGTTTACAATCTCACTTTAATTAAACATATATATATATATATATATATATATACATCTCATTCACTTAGTTCAGGGGGGAAAGCCAGCACTTTTGAACTTCAGAGCAAATACAAACAGAAATTACAAACAGAAAATATAAACAGAGCAAATAACACAAATCAACAGACAGACTTCTAGCTATCTGACCAAAGCTATGTATACATAGCTACCAGAGAGAGAAGCACCAACATCTGCATTTTCAAAGCTGAGAGGCCCCTTAATGGTTATCCAGAGTCTCCACACCAACACTCTTCCAATGAGTGAGCCGCCCCCCCCCCCAAGCAAAACCTCTCCTCCCACAGTTCCGAGAGTTCTCGATTCTCAATTCTTGATTCTGAGTTCAACGTATCCTCTGGTATATCTACCCTTTTTCAGGGCCCAAGGGCTTCACACCTCTAAAGGGCTTCATACCTTTCCTGACCTTCCCACCTCTCCTGACCTAATTAACAAAATGGTGTGGGCCTTCCTACAAACAAAGGCAAGACTCGATCAAAAGCACTTGATTGCCTTAGTGCTGAGAAGCACTCCAAAAGAAAAAACAGTAAAAAGTCCCACTTTGCTTGCCCTTACAAGTGGCCAAATTTCACTCTCAAGAAAATACAGGAGGATGCACTTCTCTGAGAACTCTAGAGGTGAACTATTGCACATTCTGTCAGTCTGATTAACATATTGGTTAGCTTTGTTTAGCTGCTTTTAAAAAAAATCCTTGTTATGGAGAGAGTTCTTTGAGTGTGGGAAAAGAGGAATATATTAGGAAATGATAAAATAAAAACAAAAATATATAGCCTTTTCTAAAAAATTGTAAACTTTGTCTTCTTATTTTACGTCCTTTGTCCTCTCTTTCAATCATGGCATCTTTAACATTAGGAGTTATCTAATCTAATTTCTCTGCCCCGTGCCTTTCTTCTTACAAATGAGAATGCTGAGACTTAGATAAGCTAAATGATTTTGTCCAAAGAGACTTAATGGCAGACTCAGGACTAGAAACCACATTTTCTGATAACTAGTCTAGATTTTCCCATTATCCGTACCTCTTAATACTTCCATCAATTGGGGGGGGGGAGAAGTAGTGAGGGATGGGATCAGGAGTTAGGGCTAAGGAAAGAAATACAGGACCTTCTTGAACTGCTTGAAATCTTATCACATGTAGGTAGTCACTCCATCACTCTATAAAGCTAAGTGTGTGTGTATATTTGTGTATAATCATGCATAATTTTTAACTGTTACCTGATTTAACTATTATCTAATCATTCTTCTCTATCCTGAAAGTCACTACAAAAATTCAGAGTCAAATGGTAGAACCAGAAGAGATGATTATCTTTTAAGCTTTCTAGAGGAACATTTTAAACCCCTCTTGACTTAATTCAAACATGTGTAAACAGAGTACAAAAGAGTTGAAAAACCAAACATCTCAGTATTTCAAAATCAGATGTAATCAATCCTACATATTAATCTTTATGAAGAACTAAATAAATGATAAGTCTGATACCTTGAGAGTGAGAGGCTTTATGTTAGATTGTTTGTTTATTTTATTTTATTTGCTCTACATTAGTTTATTAAAAACAAGTATGGATAGATAAAGAGAAAACGGATCTCTGGCATACCACACATCAGACTTTCCCATAAAACTCTTTTCTGGCCTTGGACTAAGCACAACACACGTGGTGCCAAGAAGGGTTTTATGCCTCTTCCCACCCCACCCCCTCCCAAAGAAAAAATGAGAAAGGGATCAAAATAAAACCAGAATGAAAACCATATTTCAACCTCCTCTCTTGGGCCTTGACCATGACTCTTTAATAATCACTTCAAGGGTTGAGCTTTGCCAAACAAAAATCAAGTTACTAAGCTGCCTTCTTTTCCTCTGCACTGCCACAGTGGATTGTAAACACAGGGAAATACTGTATGTCTGCTAAAAGTCCATAGCATAGGTCCAGCATCTTTGAAAATTTCACTGATTTGTCTAATAACCCCCAGGCAGCTTCCAGAGAGCTAAAGTAATAGCTGAGCTCTTTGGAGGAAAAGAAAGCTGGTAATTGTGTCTTGTTACTGACTCCAGTCAGAGTCAATTATCTGAAGAATAGCATTAATACCAGGCTGGATTGCTCCAAGGTCAGTTAGTATCCACTCAAGGAGCACAGGTTATTTTAACATTAATCAAAGCAAAATATGATTAGGGAGCTTAATCTACATCAGAACAAAAACAATACAAGGATGGGAAATAGTTTTTCTTTTGAGAGACCCTGACTTCATTGGGGAGTAGAGAGTCATAAACAAACAAACCAAAAACAAATTAATCTAGATGGAAGGGGAGGGGAGGAGGGATAGGGGATAAGGACTAAAACTGTGACTTCATTGGTATATAGAATTCTTAGATAAGGAAACCTCCTCTACCAACCCTTCTTGGCATCTTCTCTACAACTTACAGTCTTAGAAAAGTTGCCTAGAGCACTGAAATTAAGTGATTTACCCAAGGTCTCACAACCAGTATGTGTTAAAGTTGGGAACTGGACCCAGGTTTCTCTGGCTCTGAGGCCAGTTTTCTGTTCATTTATACCAAAATATAGGAGGGAGGAAGACTGAAAGTACCAACGATTTCAGGAATAAGAAAACTCAAAGACCTTGTAAGTCCAAGGTAATCAACAATAAATCAATAGGAAAAATAGTAACAACAGAAGTAAATATGGCCTCCAGATCTCACAAACAAATTCAGGTATCTAGGAATAAATGTTAAAAAAAAAGGAAAATAATTCAGCACTTGATCAGACAGAGGACTCTGGGGAATTTGAGGCAAATGTGGCACTATAGCATGTAGTTCCTGAGTGGTTTAAAAGAAATGAGAATCATTAGAGCAGAATTTATACCCTGCACAACAAAAATAATGAGCAGAACAGAAAAAAAAAATCTGTAATGACAAGCCTCACCAAATAAACAAAAAAGAGAACATAAATTGTTACTGTAAATATACAGAAGTGAAAGATAAGCTAGAAGAAGAGAAGCAAAAACCAGTAACATTAATCTAAAGAGTAATTGAAACACACTAAACTTGAAGATAGTATGTGCAAAGACAACCTAAAGATCATAGGTTTCCCAGAAGATGGCAACAGGACAAAAAAACCTTAACACCATAATGAAGGAAATAATAGAAGAGCACTGCCAAGCTAAGCAGAAAATGAAATTCTAATTCATAGATCACCTCCAGAATAAAACCTAAAGCTAAAAACTCCAAGACACACAGTGATTAAATTTAACAATTTAATCTAGAAACCATAAGTTCTGCAAGTCATCAGGAGAAAGACCTTCAAATACAAAGGAAAGGAGATTCAAATAATTCAAGACTATTTTACATGAAAAAGAAGGGAATGGAATAACGTGTTTGAAGAGTGATAGAGCTTAGGATGCAGCCCAAGCCCTAGCCTGCAAATCCAAGTTTGACCATAAAGAACAAAAGGTGGACGTTCAGTAATAAAGACAGTTTGAAGCATTTTTTAGAAAGAGAAGCAGAACTGTAGCGATTATTTGCCTCTCAAACATTCTAAACAGAAATGCAGGAGGCACGAATAAATGCATCAGGCAAGGACAGTAACAGCAACAGTGACAATAGAGAGACCAGTAATAGTGTTCTTTGTAAATCTACAAAAGGAGAGGGAAGTGAGGATGGAAATCTGGAAGAGGTAACAATGAAGAGGTGGACAGAGGGTATTATGGATAGAACCTGATGACACCTTACCTATAGGTGAATGCTTCTTTTTTGAAACTACACTACAATACAGTACAATTGCAATACAATAAAAGGGGGTTGGGGGAGGGATATGAGTAGCAGGGAAAAGATTGGTGAGTGATCCAGTGGGGTTAAATCAAGGGTTAGCCACAAGCAGAAGGCAACCCCTGTGGTCTCAGAAAGAGAAGAACCTGCAGGAGAATGGATGAGAAGGAGAGGAGAAAGATTAAAAAGGAGGAGGAAAGGGAGGAGGCCTTACTTTGGAGGTGGGAAAGGGTTCCACTGATGAATGTTCCTTTGAGTGGAGAGATAGGCATGAAAGAAGATGAAGACCTTATGCTGGACAAGGTCTGGGGATTTGTGCCTAAAAAATCTACTTGCTCCAGGAGGGGGCTGGAATTGGAATCTCTGGGGGTTATTGGCATCTGATGGAGGAGAAGAGTATGCACATAGGGGGATTTCTAGGCAAATGTAGAAAAGAAGGTCAATAAGAGAGGGTATAGATAAGTGTTGCACTGCATAATCAAGGACAGGGTAAGGGGCAGGGGAGGAGCCCTAACATGAGGCAGTGATAAGTAGCATGGTGGATGGAGTGCCAGGCCTCAATTCAGGAAGACATCTGAGTTCAAATATGGCTTTGCACACTTGCCAGCTATGTGACCCTTGACAAGTCATTTAACCTCAGTTTCCTCATCTGTAAAATGGGGATAATAATAGCACCTACCTCCCAGGTTTGCTGTAAGGATTAAACGAGATAATAATTATGAAGTACTTAGCATAGTGCCTGGCACATAGTAGACACGATATAAATGTTAGCTGCTATCATCACCATTGTTTTGGAAATGGGGCACAATGGGAAAGGGAGATCTGTGAGGTGAAGCCTACACAGCAGCTGCATAAAACACTAGAATGGATACCTTGGAAGCTTTGATAGCATGAAGAATACAAGAAAAGAGAGAGAGAGAGACCAGATAATTTTAGTCATGAATCAGAGAATGAGGGTCTAGAGCAAAAGGAAAGAAAAGATGAATAATGAAGAGAGTAAGAGAAATCCTTTTCTGAAAGGGCCACAAAAAATTAAAAACTAAAGAAAAGCTCAAGGATAGGAGAGGAGGGAGAATATCAAATGAGAAGAGGGATTGAGGGTGAGGGAAAGAGAGCCAGAGGGAACAAGGCTACCTTAAGTGATGATTAAAGTAAAGTAACTGAAGGAACGTAATCCTATGTTAACAGCAGAAGGAACTTGAAACTGAAAAGCTTCCGAACAGACAACATTAATGCATCTAGGATAAGAAGGGAAGTGACCAAGTGGGGGAAAAACCTTTACATCAAATTTTTCTGACAAGGTCTTGTTATCCAAGATAAATAATTAATACACACACACACACACACACACACATATGACTAACAGTCAAATCCCTAATAGATAAATGGTCAGAGGATATGAACAAACAGTTTTCAAAAGAATTGCAACATATTCACAACCACATGAAAAAATGCTAATAAGAGAAATGCAAATTAAAACAACCCAGAGGCATCAACATGCAAATTGGTAAGGATGACAAAAAATGATAACACAATGTTAGAGTGGTTATAGAAGGATAAGTACACTAATACATTATTGGTGGAGTTGTGAAATGATACAACCATTTTGGAAAACAATTTGAAACTATACAAAAAACCCAAATAACACAGACTAAAATATCTATACCCTTTGGATCACAGTCTTCATTACTCAGTTTATATACTCCAAGGATGCCATTGATAAGAAAAAAGTTCTCATATGCTTGCAGATATTTATAGCAGCACTTTTTGTGATAGACAAAAATTGGAAACAAAGTAGATACACATCTACTGGGGAATGGCAAAACAAGTTGTAATACATGAATATAATGTAATATTACCGTGCTATAAGATATTATGTGGGTGATGAATATATAGAATCATGGAAAGATCTATATGAACTGATGCAGAGTGAAGCAAGCAGAGGCAAGAAAACAATAATTTGAATGAAATGAAAAATGAAACACCAAAAAAATCAAAAGTAACTCTAACAAAAAAACCTCAATGTAACAAAATTATAAAGATCAAATGGGACTCAAATGAAGAGAAATGAGAAGACGCCCCCAAACTATCTCTCTGTGGCGGTGGGAGGTCCACAAATGTTATACATTTCTGGACTTTTTAATGTACACATCAGTTGTGCTAACTCTTTTTCTTACCCCCTCTTTTTCCTCTCCAAAAAATACCATTTCTCATACGAGATTGCTCTCTGGGAGAGAGAGGATGGATACATGGATATGGATACATATATATATGATGCTATGAGAAATAGAAAACTAATTAAAAACTTATTTTAAAAAATAAACCCCCAAAAGCTACAGAAGAGCAAGCTACATAAATCTTAGGGGCCAGTGTGGGACCACTAGACTTAAGGGTAACTAATTGTGGCAATGAAAACAGAGTGCCACATCTTTTTTTTAAGCAGTGAAAAGGATCAACTTTTACGAATTAACATCACGCTCTTGTAACATTTTAGGGCACTGATGTTAAAAAACTAAAAGTCATGACATACTTTCACAATAAGGATATATCAGAGCTAGAGAATATTTTTAAAAGAGCTATTGAACAGTGGGGGGAAGTCAATTAATGGTCACACAGAAATTAGAAGAAATTTAATTTCACTTACAGTTTTTAAGATAGCAAAACTCTTCTCAGAGAGATCTTAACTTCCCTTTCTAGTAAAGATGGGAAGCCTCAGAGGTATGCTTGCAGAGAAGAGCCTAATTAGCTTAGTCAGTAATAATTAGATGAACAAAATGTTTATTTCAGATGCACAGTCCACCTGCTCCAGTCAGGTGTCTGTAACCTTGAATGTCCGCACCCCGTCCATTCTATCCCCCAGTGGCTTGATCCCTCGATACTTTGACTCAACTTAGCAACATGACTCTTGCACAACTTCTATTCCAACTTTTTGTTTGCATGCTCATCTACATTGTTCTGGTTTCACTGGTCTAGTGTCATGAAATTATTAATTACAAACACTTATACCTAATTTTCTAGAGCCCATCGTATCCAATCCAAACAAACCTGGAAAGGCTCAGAAAATGTCCAGTTCAGATAAGAATATAGCCCTGGCTTGACCACACTTGGAAGGGGGCAAAGAGTTTTGGGAGCAAGAAACTGATCCATTTGACAGACAATATCCAGGTTCCCTAACTCAACTCCAGGAATTAGTCCTTGAGTCAAGGGGCATAAGAGTAAATGAAACATTAAGGCAGGCAAGTGGGACAAAGCAAGAGGTCATTACAGGTAGGAGCTCTGACTCAGCAAAGTACTCTCAGGAGAGACTAAGAGTTTGAAGAGCAGAGTAAGAGATTTCTTTCTTCTGAAAATTATTGTGTATAGTTATGGCAAGTGGCTGTGTCGAATGAAGAGCTGGTGCAGAGAGGATGATCCAAGTGACTACAAGTCCTGAGTAAAACCTGCATTGCTTAATTGAGTGCAGATCAGGGCGAGAGCCAATAACTCCCTTCCACTCCACCCTCCTTCCCTCTGGACTACTTACTCACTTTATATGTCCCACTTTCTCCTAGGCTCAGGAAGTATCAGGATTTGTTCTCTATCTTATTTTCCCTTCCAAGCCATTAAATGTAATAAAAATTTTGGTCAACATAAATCTAGTCCCTTTGCTGTATTTTACTTATTACTCTGATCTAGACATAACATAGGCACACAACTATTCCATTTTCCTGGCAATACAACCTCTGATATCTAGATAATATCCTTGACTTTCTCAACTACTACTTCCAGAAGCTCCTTCAAGAAATTCTGATAACTTCCATCTTGCCTCCATATGTCTGGGCCAAATCTCCCAGATGACTCCATGAAAAAAAAATTTCTGGCTTAGAGCCATTCTTACTGTTTGTTAGGACAGGTGATTATGTTAGGACATGATTTAACCAATTCAACCTATTTCCCTAGTTCCTAGCTACCACCTCCAAATATATATATTTTTCATATATACAAACATCATGTAGTCCCCATTCTTTGGAGAGCACTAGGGTGAAATATAGTGCTTTATTCTGGTGCTAGATGAGAAATCCTGATATAAACAATCTTGCCCTGCTCTCCACTGATGATATTGCATCCCTGGACAACCTCTCCAGTACTGGATGTACCTTATCTGATCTTCTCTTCTCCCACCCTTAACAGCCTAGACCTGGAAATGGAAGAAGCATGTTTCTTGTTGGGCCTTCCCCTTACCATTTTTACTTAGCAGCCTCTCCCCCTTTGAAATTCACTGCTCGTCTATATATTGGAATGGTGTGAGTCACATGAGAGACTGATAACTATGCATATTTTCTAAGATTCCCATTCAGAAACCTCCTTGGGTAGTGTAAGCAAGAGGGATAGGTGACTGGTTATCATTAGGTTGTTACAAATAATGTTTCTATGTCTGGTATGGGCAGGAAATAATGGGTATCTAAGTGTTTGTTGGCAGCTAGATGATACAATAGATAGAGTGCCAGGCCTGGAATCAGAAAGAGTTGAGTTCAAATCTGGCCTGAGACACTTACTAGCTGTATAACCATGGCAAATCTCTAAATCCTATTTGCCTTAGTTTCTTCATCTGTAAAATGAGCTAGAGAAGGAAATGACAAACCACTGCAGTATCTTTGCCAAGAAAACCCCAAAAGGGGTCATGAAGAGTTGGACATGACTGAAGCGACTGAACAATAACAATGAAGTGTTTGTTGAGAGAGTAATATTAGGCTGGAAAAAACTAATCAGTATGTCACTTGATGTTTATAAAAAGAAAAAAAATAGGATCTAACAAGGATCTAATACTGTAATGATAAAATTATATAATTTTATCTTTGAAATTTAATAAGATGAATTCACTAATGAAAAAGTGAATTAGAGAATGGATTAGACAATAAATCCCAACAATTACCTACTTCCAAGAAACACATGTATAAAATAAGGACTCAGATAGATTCAAAGACTAGGATTAGAATAAAATTTATTATTCTTCAACTGGATCCAAAGAAAGTAACAATTGCAATCATTATTTCAGTTAATGCAACAGCAAATAGATAATACTAAGAGAGGCAGTAGGGAAACTAATTATTATTAAAGGCACTGGAGATAACAAAGCAATATGTGAAGGATTTGTGATTTTGTTAGTGAAGAGAACGCTTGATATGGTAACTAATTTTGCCAATACAGATTACAACTTGTTTATGACTTAGTAGATAAATCCCAGAGAATTAACAAAAAATGAATCACAAAAACTAAGGGCTTCTGCAATGTAACAGGATACAAAATGAATCCATAAAACCATTGGCAATTTAATCAGAGAAATGCAAACTAAAACAGCTCTAAGGTATCATCGTCTAACTATTAAATCGACAAAGATAAAGACAAAAAAAAATCATTGCATGTGGGTATGTGGGAAAACAGAAACACTTAATTCCCTGCTGATGAAGCTGTAAATTGGTCTAACTATTATGGGACATGATTTAGATTTATGCAAGAAAAGTTTCAAAAATTTTTGTACTCTTAGCCCTTGCAATTACACTATTAGATTTATTTACCAAGGATGCAATAGACAATTTTTTAAAGAGACCTATCTATGTAAAAATATTCTTATCAGTATTGTTTATTGTACAAAAATCTTGTAACTAAACCATGTACTCAACTGTTGGACGATGGTTGAACTGATGGTGCTATTTCCTCTCATTCAGATACTGAGAGAAGCAGTCTTTCAATGCCTTCAAAATTGTGTCACTTCAGGTGTGGACTTCCTCTATATACACTTGGTCTCATTCTGATGCATACCTGACCTTTGTTCTCTTCAATGCTATTTCCACTTACTGGAGAGTCAATCAGATGTTAGAGACTAATATGTTGGCTCCACCATCTCTGGTAGAGAAAAAAAAACTTTGTTATAATAATCTTTGCAGATCTTTTCCATCTTTCATCTGCACATTGGTCTATTTCCATTTTCATCCTTAAATATTCTCAAGAAGATTTTGTCGGCTCTTCAGTTGGCTCTTCTGCTGAGTTTTTTTTGCCTTGTTTTTCCTTCCCCTGCTTCTTGATATTTTATGAGGCAATAGGGTTCATAATCTTCCTCCATCTTTCATCACAAGGTTTCACAAACAAGTGTCTGTATTCCAAACTTATGTTAACCTTGGCTGTCATATCTCTCAGCTTGGCAAGTAGATTAAATGTTTACTGACTGAAGTGAATTTTAGGCTCTTTTGGTCTCATAAGAATTGGTTTAAACCAGTTAAAATTTTATGTGAAACTGTCATAAATGGTGTCATTGTCCTTTCCTATGGCTGTCTCCCATTTTCTGGTATCCCTATTTTGCTTAAATAGGGCAGAATGAAGTTGTTTAATTGTATACTCTATATTTTTCTAATTTTTATTCTTTTTTCTAGTTTCTAGTTTTGATCTTTGCTCAACAAGGTGATGGTCCAATTATAAATACACAGTTGCTTCAAGAATTCTTCTCAGTAATGACATTTCCTAACTATTAAAATATAATCAATTTATGTGGGGGTAATTGCACAAATATCCAGTGCCTTCCAATTCTTTCCTCAAAGAAAGCATTCATAATATAACATTATAAGGCTTCTATGTAGTCAATATGTCTTTGGTCTTTTTCATCCCTTATTCTAGAAATAAATGTTTCAAGTATATTTTTGTAATGAATGATTTATAATATAATTTGAGATCTTGTAATGCCAAATCACATTTATTCACAGTTTTTAAAATTTCCATAAATGTTCCCTAATCCAAAATTCTCTTTACTTCAAGTCTTCCTTTATTTCTTTGAAAATTATTTTATAATTGTATTTACAGCAATCAGTCAGTATTCTCTAGCTTTTTCTAAGCAGAGTGTCACATTGTCTACAAATAGAAAAAATCTTGCCTTTTCTTTGCTAGTACTTGTTTCTTTAATGTTTTCATAATGCTGATTTACTTAACAGTTTTCTGGGATTATTCATTACACTGAATTCAATTCAGAAATACTCATGTTTTATGTGGCCTATCAAAAGCAAAATACAACAATTGCCAACTCTGTACTTCCAAATCTTGACTGCAAGTACAACAGACATTCAGAGAAGGGAGACATCAGAGTGGGCTGAAATAGTTTAATTGAAGAAGTGGAAATTATGTCAATTCTTGAAATGAGTAGGATTCAGGTTCTGCAACTAGGGTAGACATTTTGATTCAAGTAAACGATACGTCCAAAAGGACAGAGGTAGACTTTGAAAGATACTGACCTAAATCGGGTGGCATGGTGGATCTTTTTGTCCCTTTGTTTTTGAAGAGGACCAGTGACAGCACAGGTGATATCTTGACTTCCTAGAGAATTGGATTTAAGTGAGGCAGAGTTGCACAAAGTCATCAGCCTCACTCTGTCTTCCACAGTCATCGAAGTCCAATGGTGAGACAAAAGTCAAGATGACTGGTGATGGCCCAGGATGCAGTGGATGACCTTGGCATCTTCTTTGTCTGACCAAGTTCCACAAAGCCCTCTTTAGCCACCTTCGTAACCACTGGAACAAATTATTCTCATAGAGTGCTAGGCTTGGAGTCAGGAAGACTCGAGTTCAAATCCAGTCTCAGATATTAACTAAATGGCCAAGTCACTTAACCTGTGTCTGTCTCACTTTTCCCAACTGCAAAATGGGGATAACAATAGCACCTACCTCCCAGGGTTGTTGTGAGGATTAAATGAGATAATACTTGTAAAGCGCTTAGCACAGTGCCTGGAAAATAGTTGGTGCTACATAAAGGCTAGCTATTATTATTATTAATCTTAATTTTTTTAATGTAACTATTTCCTTCCTCCAAAATGTCCTCTTCTTCATGACTTTGCCCCACCGTAATTCCCTTTCCTCTTGAAGAGGCATGGCACATAGCACAAAGGGTACCGACCTAGGAGTTAGCCTAGCTTCAGTCTAATCTCTACTATTTACTAGCTTTCTTGTTGAGCAAATTACTTTTCTGAGGCTCAGTTTCTCCCTTTGTAAAAGGAGAATAATAATTCCTAGCCTACCTATGTCATAAGGTTCTTGTGAAGAACTAATGAGATAACATACATAGAAGCACTATGAAAACTGAGAATATAAATATAAATTATGATTATTTCTTATTTTTCTATTTTGCTATCTTTTCTTAGTTCTCTCTTCCTTCCTAATATTCCCTTCATTCGGAGGGATCCAAAATCATACTCACTAAACCATGAGTCTTAGGTACTTCTTGGATTCTCACTGTCCGGGGAATTTGCCTCCCAGAACTGGTTTTACCCTCTCTGGTCTGGCCTTTGTCCTCCATGGACATCTTCTCTGGTCACACTTCCTCTATTGTTTTGGGAATGTTTATGTTCCCAGAATCACCAGAAAAGAACTAGGGTAACACTGATCCCCTTTTTCCCATGCTGGCCATGGGCAAAAAGATTCTCTAGGTGAATCCCTAGATCCTGAAAATGTAGGTCTGGGATCTAACTATTTCAGAGTATTTAGTATTTATTCAAGTTTCATGTTTCCAGCTTTCACTTTGCCTCAACTTTTCCAATACGACCATCTCTCACTGATACCATGCTCTATTGCATTCATGGTCCTATCTTTCTGCAGAACTGCCTTTGCCTGTAAGTAGAACAGGTTGTTGTCTTCATCGTGGGTCTTCAGAAGTGTTGTGATGGGCACTCTTAAAAAAGACCCTCCCCAACGCTGCTGCTTAATAACAAGACCATGCCTCTATTGTATCATCAAAGGATCATCGGTCAGTTCATCAATAAGCATTATTAAAGTGCCTGCTACATGCCAGGCAGTGTGCTAAGCACTGGGGGTGCAAAAAGAGGCAAAAGACAGTTCCTGACCTCAAGGAGCTCGTAATCTAAAGGGGAGACAACATGCAAAGAAATATGTATGCACAAGCTATGTATGAAATAAATAAGAAATGATTAAGAGAGGGTTGGTGCTAGAATTAAGAGGAATTAGGAAATGTGTCGTGTAGAACAGGGGAAGGGTTTACTTGGAACTTGAAGGAAGCCAGGGAAACCAGGAGATTGAGATAAAAAGGGAGAGCATTTCCAGGCATGGGGGACAAGAGAAAATTTGTGGAGCCAAGAGATGGTGTGTTGTTTGGGGAATATCGCATAAGCCAGATAGAAGAATACATGGGGGTAAGAAGACTGGAAGTAGGATGGGCACTAGGTTACGAAGGACTTGGAGCACTAGAGGATGTTGTATTTGATTCTCGAGGTGGTAGGGAGCCACTGAAATTGACTAAGTAAGGAAGTGAGGACAAGGAGCTGCTGCCTCCTCTTCTGGGCTAGCCTCAAATCTGTCAAGTGTACCCCTGTTCTTTTCCCACCCCTCTCCAGTGTGTAACATTCTTTTACTCTCCAACGTTCTGACAAGGGTCAAGTCCAACCTCCTCTGCCTCAGATCCCTCTTCTCCCCATTGAAATTTTACTTTTCTTTCCTGTGGGAGCCTTTCATAGTCTCCAACACTCTGGAATGTCAAAGTCTTCCTTGGATCCCTTTACCTTCGTCACAAGGAAGGAAATCAGCCTATACTTATTACACAGATAAAAATTACTAGTGTTGACAGAAATACAAACATCTCATACCTGATGCAAACCATCACAAAGTTTGCCTTATTCTCCATACTGGTTGAGTTTCTCCCTTCCCCCCACCCCCCGCCTTTTTAAAATTATTATAGGCTACTCACAGTTAAGGGCAGCTGGGTGGTACAGTGGATAGAGTGCTGGGCCTGGAGTCAGATAGACTCAGCTTCCTGAATTAAAATCTGGCCTCAAACGTTTACTAACTGTGTGGCCCTGGGCAAGTCACTTAACCCTGTTTGCCTCTGTTTCCTCATCTGTAAAAGGAGCTGGAGAAGGAAATGGCAAATTGCTGTAGTATCTTTGCCAAGAAAATCCCAAATGGGGTCATGAAGAGTTGGGCACAACTGAAACAACTGAATAACAACTCCCACAGTTAAGGAATATAACAAGGACGAAGATCCAGCAAAAAAGACTGAGAAATGAAATAGGTGAGAAGAGAAGCACGACAGTGTCACGAAAACCAGAGAGGAGAGAGTATAGGAGGAGAAGGTAAGCCATAGTATCATCTGCTGCAGAAAGGTTAGAAAAAGTGAATATTGAGAAAAGATCTTTTTTTTTTTTTGGGCAGTTGAGATAAAGAATAAAAGCTCAGAAGAGAGTGAGAAGAAAGTGCATGTTGCAAAGAATACAAGAGCAACCTTGGCCCCAAAGAAGATGTATGAGAAAAATTCCCCCTCTCATTCCTTTGGGTAAAACATTTCATATAATGTCAGATTTTTTTTGAGCTACTGATCAATTTTGCTGAATTTTTTCTTTTTTTGCCCTTTTCCTTTTTTTTTTTCCCTGACTTTGTAATTAGGGATGATTCTCTGAGAAAAAGAGAGACAGAGAGATACATAGAGAGATAATGAGAGAGATGGATAGAGATAAAGGGAAAGAAGACATGGAGGGAATTTAGATTATGTAAAACCAAAAGGTATCAATAAAAATATTTTTAAAGAAAGAGTGAGAGGAGAGGAAAGGAAAAGATATTAGAAATAATGTAGTTCAAACATCTCATTTTGCATATGAGAAGACCAGTGCATTGAGAATTTAAGTGCTTGCCTGTAATTAGGTGACACAGAGGGCTGACTTGGATTGGGACTTGAGATTGATAGCTGTATAATTCTGGGCAAGTCACTCTCTCTGCCTCAGTTTTATCATTCGTAAAATGGAGATTGTAACGGTACCTGTGCCACATGATAATTGTGACATCGGGTGTGATGATGAATGTTTAAAAACTGTCTCAAAAAAAATGTTTGCAGAACTCACATTTTCTCCCTCGACTTCTTAAGTCTAGACAATCACGGCAACAAAAAGATAAGGATATATCAAGATAGCCCCAATTTGTAGTGTTTGCCGATTTCTGAGGTGCAAATGCTCACACTGAAAATTTGAAAATTTAGATAGTTTGAGCTGGCTCCACCACACCCCCTGGTTGGGAGTGGGCGGAGGAGATTAAAATCAAATGAGATAATATATGCAAAACGTTTTGCAAACTTTAAACCCCTACAGAAATGTTAACTCCAAGTCACAGAACTGGGAACCAGAACGCATTTTGCCAGGGTTTTCTCTCCACTTTGTCACATTGCCTCCTAAGGTTATGGGAACATGTGAGGGTGAGATTAGGAACTCCATGGAGGTTCAGAACATGGTGATGGCTATCTTCTGCTCCTTTGAGATGAGGTGCTTCTACAAATTCTCACTTACTGTCCTGGATGAAAACAGGCCTTAATGTGGTCAACTATTCATCTTCAGCACTTCTGTTTCTTGGGGCACACCTGGTTTTGATGGTCTATTAATTCTGGTCTATTTGCAAATGTAATTCAAGGTGTTTAGGTTCCCCTAAGACTGATCCCTTGAGAATGGCAAACTCCTTTGAAAGTAGGAGCTATGTTTTCTTTGGGGAGGAGAGGATTGCTAGTAGTAAATGATAAAATAAGCAGTGTATGTGGTTTGAAGTTGTACTGACACAGTTCGCAGTGAATTCATGGCACATTAAATATTAAGCAAATGGTACCCTGAGTTATGATTGGGTATCTCAGCTTATTTTAAATAGTTTTTGCTTAGAACTACAAAGAATGTGGCTAAGTCATTCTCTTTGGGCTATGGACAGAGTGTGAGATTTGGAATCAGCAAGACCTGAGTTTGACTCCTGCCTCTGTGTGACCTTGAACAATCCATTTAACTATTCTGCCTCAGTTTCTTCATCTATAAAATGAAAGATAATAACAGAATCTAATTTGTAGGGTTGTTATGAGGATCCAATGAGATAACATATGTTAAGTTGCTTTGCAAACTTTAAAACGATATATAAATGCTCACTATTTTTAAGAGAAAAGGGATGATTTCTGGAAATGAAGGAATAGCATAGTATGCCACATAAATGGCATGTAAAGGAAGCATTTACAGTCTCTGGTGTTTATATTCAGGCTCTGTTCCTACCAGATCTTGGGGAAATCTTGGGACTTATACTTCAAACTTACTAGGGTCCTCTCTAGTGATAACATCTTATGAATCATAATTGAAACACACACTAAAACACAATTAACTGTTGATCACAAAAGTTGTGGGTAGGAAGTCTTCACTTAAAACAGTCAAAATTGCTCTCTCAAGAGTAGTGTAGTAGAGAGAACGCTGGAACAGGGCCTAGGAGACTTGGGTTCTGAGGATGTATACCTGGGACTTGAAATACAGTTGGATATCATTGCACAGAGGAAGCGGCCTAGGATGTCCTAGGAGAAATATATGACTGGAAAAAATTGGCCCAGTCACTCAGGAGGAGTGAGGGATAATCAATTGATGGATGTTCCATGCACTGACACTCCAGTGTCAGGAGATCTAGAGGATGGCTCTAACAGATTGAGTGAATTCCTTGCAGAGGACTCATGGAAGGACATGGCCAAAAATATATGATGCGTGTGCATGGTTAGGTTGGATATACATTGAGAAAGGAGTTGCCACATGGCTGTATGTGGCCTCTGCCATTTCCTCCAGCTCTAGCCCTATAATCTTACAATAAGATCACAGAACCATTAAAAAAAAAACATTTGCACCAGAAAGACCATAGTCTTGCTGTGCTCTTCTTTGTCAGACTATATCTGGAGTATTTATCATCAGCCTTAGATACCACATTTTAGGAAGACACTGACATAAACTTAAGAACACCCAGAAGAGAGGAGTAAGGATAGTGAGGGAGCAAGAGAACATGCCAAGTGAAGATTGGTTGAAAGAACTGGAGAACTTTAGCCTGAAAAGAAAATTTATAGATAAAAGGTGGCACAGTATAGAACACAAAGCCTGGAGTCAGAAAGTCCTGGGTTCAAATCTGGTTGCAGATATTCACTAGCTGGCCAAGTCACTTAACCTCTCTCTGTCTCAGTTCGCTCAACTGTAAAATCAGGATAATGACAATACCTACCTGACAGGGTTGTTGTGAGAGTCAAATGAGATGATATTTGTAAAGTGCTTAGCACAGTTCCTGGTGCATAGTAGGTGCTCTATAAATGCTCATCCCTTTCCCCTTTCCCTCTCTCCCCCTTCATGCAGAAGAGAGATTAGATTCATTCAGCTTGGCCTCAGAGGGCAGAATTAAGACCAAAAGGTAGAAGAGGAAAAGAGATGGCTTTAGGATTTATGGAAGGAAAAACATCCTAACAGTAAAAATTAGAGATGTCTAAAAGTCGAATTGCCGCCTTAGGCAGTAAGAGGCTCCCTCTAGTGAAAGGGAGGTCTTCAAGCACAGTCCAGAAAACGACTAGTCAGGTAGGTTACAGAGAACATTCTTTTCAGGTATGGGTTAGCCTAGCTGGCCACTGAGCTACTATCCTCTTACAGGGCTTGGTGGGGTGGGGCGAAGTGGGGGAAAACACTTTGTAATCTCTAGAAGCACTATGTGAAATTTTTGGGAGGGATAGAAAAATTCACCCCTTCATCATAGTAATGACTGTATTGGTATCTACTGCTTAAGGAGGTAAAAGATGACCAAAAGGCTACTATGAATTCGATAACACTTTTAAATTAGTTCGTAATTCATGAATCATAAAGCATCTATATACATTTGAAAATTATAATATATATATATATGCAATATCATTTACTGAATTTACATGCAACCCCCATCCCTGCCCACTGGTTTTGGCAGTCCCCTAAAGCACATGTAGGGACTCCTGATTGGCAGAGAGACTTCTGAGAAAAGGGAAGAAGGAGAGAGAACTCAACCAAGGAAGAGGCAAGACCCTGAACTGGAACAGGAGACATAGTTACTTGGGAAGGAGCTGGCTTCCCTGGTTCTCAGTACCTATACCCCCAGGGACTGCTAAGAATAGACTTCTTAGATGAGATCATTTTCTCTCCAGGTGAACTGATACTTCTCACTCCTAAGTTGCAAACCCCTTCACTCTTGTGTAGGGGTAGGGAACCTGCAGGCTCGAGGCCACATATGGCCCTCTAGGTCCTCAAGCACAGCCCTTTCCAGTTAGATTCAGTCAAAGGGCTGCGCTTGAGGTCCTAGAGGGCCACATGTGGCCTCGAGGCTGCAGGTTCCCCACCCTTGCATCTTGTGTATCCTAATGCCTAAGCCAGCAATTCTCAGACTTTGGTCTTGGGACTCCTTTACACTCTTTAAACATTATCAATGGCATCTTTACATTCTTAAGAATTATTGAGAATTCCAAAGAACTTTGTTCATGTCAATTATATCTATAGTTATCACAGGAGAAATTAAAACAGATAAATTTTAAAATATGTATTTATTAATTCATTAAAATAATAAATCTTTTACATGTTAATATAAGTGATATATTTTTATGAAAATAACTATATTTTCCAAACCAAAGCTAATTAGTAAGGAGTAGCATTATTTTACATATTTTTGCAGATCTCTTTAGTATCTCCCTTTATCAGGACAGCTAGGTGGAGCACTGGCCTGGAAGTCAGAAGGACCTGAGTTCAAATCCAGTTTCAGACACTTACTAGCTGTGTGTCCGTAGGCAAGTTGCTTAACCCCAATTGCCTCAAAAAAACAAACAGAAATATCTGCCTTAGTTGAAGACAGCTGGTTTCTCATATCTTCCTTTGCCATCGACCTGTTGTGACATATTGTTTTGGTTGAAGACAATGCTGTCTCACACAGAAATGTAGGTGGAAAAAGAGGAGTATTTTGATAAACAAATGATATTTTAGTGCATTTTAAAAGTAGTTTTAACCTCACAGACTCGCTGAAAGGGTTCGGAGACCCCCAGGAGTCCATGGACCACAGTGTGAGAACAGCTGGCCTAAACTAATTTGTATAGCTTCCCTGGTTACCGTTTTACTTCTTGCCTGGAGAAATTTGTTTGCTTGCTATCTCTGTTTTTTGTGTAATAAGCACTTGTGGGGAGGAGAGATAAACTGACTAAGATTAAACTAAATGCTATTCTCATTCTCTCAGCAGCCTGGGAAAATGTTTTCTAACCTGATCCCCAGCAGAAAACACTTACCCCTAGAATGTGCACATCTGATACAAGATAGATATAATTCTAGTCCAATAATCTTCTCAAAGATAGTAAAGAGTGAGTGCTAGGTCATAATTGCCCTTCTACTCTCCACCAAGCTGGCACTGCAGCCTCCCTGGGATGTGGGATGGACATTCTAGAGATATCTAAAAATCCCTGTAACACATGGGCTGCCATGCACCTAGTACCAACTGTAGATGCAGAACCTATGTTTGCCTATTTCCTCTACTATTCTATGTGATTTCATGAGATGGCAAGAACTATTTGGCAACTTTTAGACACCAGAAGTCCAGTGGACATATAGATTTAAGAATCATTTGCAATAATGTTACAGTCCATCTAGGGGCACAGAGCCCACAGGTTAGCAACCACTGCCTTGGAACAGTTTGATTGCATTTTCCACAACACTTGGCCTTATTTAGTTATTCAGTGGCTAGTCTGATTTCATTGAGTCCGTTAAAATTTACCTGTATTTCTAAGGATCCACTCTTTGTAACCATCCCCACTGTTTGGAGTAAAACTAGACTTGAAAAGAAAATGGAGATCCCCATACTAAGCATTAGTGTATATTCTTTAGAAATACATAGCTTCCCTAGTTCAGTTAAACAATGACTCCATATCGAAGGTTTGAATGATTACAGAATACCATATAAAATATTTTATTTATGATTTTTATTTTTACACAACAGTTATTGCCCCATGTTTTCCCTGAACACATTAAACATTACTTTTTTATTTTATTTTTTCCAATTATATTTAAAGACAATTTTTAACATTCTTTTTTAAATAAAATTTTGAGTTCCAATTTTTTTTCCTCCTTTCCTGCCTCCCTAAGGCAGTAAGTAATTTGATATAGGTTATATATGTGCAATCATGTAAAACATATTTCTATATTAGTCATGTTGTGAAGGAAGAAACAGAACAAAAGGAAGAAAACTACAAAACATAAAATAAAATGAAGATCGTATACTTCAATCTGCATTTAGACTCCATCAGTTCTTTTTCTGTACATGGATAGCATTTTCCATCATGAGTCTTTTGGAGTTGTCTTAGATCATTGTATTGCTGAAAAGAGCTAAATCATTCACAGTGATCATCACACAATGTTGCTGTTACTATGTACAAGTTCTCCTGGTTCTGCTCACTTTACTTTGCATCAGTTGGTGTAAGTCTTTCCAGCAAACCTTACCTTTTAACAAATAAAAACATTTAAGCAAGAAACGTGGATGCAACGACCAAGTCTGGTGTTGTATGCAGCATTCTATACCTATAGTCTACCACCTTTTTACCGAGAGGAGGGAGCATATAGATTAATTTAATGTCTTCTTGTATAAACATTAAAACTAATATTGAGGTAAAGAGTTAAAATAGTCTGCTCCCTGAGAGACTGTTGATGGTTTTGTAGGCTGAAGAACATCTCATGGCAAATAACCCAGGAAAGAGTTCTATAGAGGAGAGTGTGGCCTACAGAGTTAAAATCTGCAGAATGCTTGAGGGGAATGAGACTAGCAGGTATAGCAGCTAGAAGACTATTGCTGATATCGGAGAAAATAGTCTCAATAGAGTGATGGGACGGAAAACTAGATTTGAATGGGGTAAGAAGTCAGTGGGATAGTAAGGGGAAATGGATACTATAAAGGGGGAGGGGATATTACAGTTTAGTACAAAGACCCTGGGCTTTGGAGTAAGAGGACCTAGATACAAATCACTGCTCAGGCATTCTCAATCTGTGTAACATTGAATAAGTTCTGTATCTTTTGGGGGCCTCAGTTTCCTCATCTGTCAAATGAAGGAATTGGATTAGGTGACCTCTAATGTCCTTTAAATCTATAATCCTTTTATTCTGACATTAGTAGAACTCAGAATGAGAAGGTCTAGAGTTATTGCTCTAGCCAATAACCTATGATTTCCCCAAGTAAATATAGCTCACTTTTCTAATGATTTAAAGTGTATAAAGCACCTTCCTTACAAAGAACCCTGCAAAGGTAAATGAAATTATGTTTTCATAGTGATTAGAAAACCTTATAGCAGTACTTAAATGTCAGTTGTCACTATTAGACAGGCAGTGTTGAATAATTAATAATAACAGTAATAGCTAGCATTAACACAGAGCTTTATGGTTTGGCCAAGCACTTTACAAATTGTACAAGTTTTACAAAACTTTACTAATTTTATCTCATTTTAGCCTCACACCAACTTTGTGAATTAGCTGCTATTATTTTGCTCATTTTACAGATGAGGAAACTGAGGCAGATAAGAGTCTGAGGCCAGATTTGAACTAAGGTCTTCCTGACACCAGGTCCATAACCACTACTGCTTCACCTAGCAGCCTCTGATCATTATTTTTTACAGATAAAGAAACTGAGGGTCAGGATGTAAAGAAACTTGCCTAAGTCATACAAGTATAAGTGTCAGAGTGGGGACTCGAACCCAAGCCTCCTGACACCAAAATCAGGAGTCAATTAGTTTCCATTCACCTTTGAATGATAGAGACACTCCTATAGAATCCAGGATGTTTCACAGGATGTATAGGAATCTGGAAGGTGCCTGAGGTGAGAACAGCAGTGAACTGTACGGCTGCATTTGGGGCAGCTTAGGGACATTTTCCATGTATCTTTTGATTAAAAGATCACTTCTGTTGCCTGCAAGGACAGATCTTCCATCTTTCTTCCTGACACATACAATACACAGTTTGGTAAGACCTTAAATCAATAACTGATCGTCTACCAGACTCTTCCCTTGGTATTCAATTAAAATGGAGTCCCTCTCCATAACTGAACATTAAACACATGGAGAGTGATGGATAGTGTGACAGTCCTCATCCCCAGGATTTCAGAGGCAAAGTCTTCAGCCTCCTTGTGGCTGAAAGGAGATTTATGGAACTCTGATTTAGCCCTACTTTAACACACCAGTGTCTGTTCTTTAATCTCTCTGACAGTCACCTTATCCCATCTCCCCTTCATAGCCATCTGAACTGCTAGACACTGCTACAGCAGACTTAGAGCCACGTCGTGTCAGTAGGGCAGCAGAACCTTGATTTCCCCATGTTCTTTCAGTGATTATAGTGTTTGTCCCTGAATACCCTGTTCCTACAACCCACCACAGCAATATGGTTCCCTATGATCTATAAGCAATAAAAACTCCTCCTTGGCATTAAAACCCTTCACGACCTGGCTCCAAACTATCTTTCCAGGTTTATTACACGGTGCTACCTTTCATGTACTTTTTATATGTAATGACAGCTAATATTCCACATGTGGCATGAGTGTGTGCACTCACACACACACACAAAATACATGTTGCCCAGACTATAACATACAGTTGGACAGGCTTCCAGTCAAATTAGTTTCCTAGAATTGTGATCTGCCTCAATGGCAAAAGCCACGAAGATGGATCCTCTAAAACACCAACTACAAGGCTGCTCAGAAAAGTGAGGGGGAAGGCAGAGAATCTGGTGGTCGGGGTGACATGAGGAGTGTACCCAGTGCCAGGCTCTGTTCTCATTCTATCCCACACTATGTCTCCTGGACACAGTATTCCAACTGTTTTAGCCACAAGTTCAAAGACAAGTTCATGGGCATGAGTTGTTTTCTTCTAAACTCAGTAACAAGTATATAAAAGCATTGTCAGTAGAGACTAGGTTGCTAGATGCTTCCACAAGAACAAGACAGGAGCAGAGGCGATTTACTGCAGGAGGCTGCTATGAGTAAGTTTGTTCTTTATGTTTATTTTTGCTCTCGGATCCTAAGCTCCTGGCACACCATCATAGTGAATCCTGGTTTGTTACCATCTCATCCAAATGTGAACCTCCAGTCTTCCAAGCAGAACTAGGAGGAGCCTCACCCCCACCTATGCCATGAAGGTAGTAATAAATAATGATCGTTTGTGGGGCTTTGGACTTGTAGAACAGCACGGCATGCATCAGCATCTTGGGGAGAGGTGGGGGAGGTGGGGAAAGTGAGTAATTTAAGTAGTGAAAGCACAGGTTGCTGAGTGTTCCTGCTAAATGCTAGCATTTCTTTGAAAGCATCTGGAGTCTTAAATGGGAAGTGGTTTGTTAAACAATTATTAAGGCTATTGTTGTCTACAGATAAAGTAGTTTAAAACCTAATCTGGGGCACAGTTCATCCAGTCAGTCAGCAAGCATTTAAGTGCTGGGGATGACTAGTGCTAGCAATGCAAAGAGAAGGAAAAGCGTGGTCCCTGCCCTCAAGGAACTCACATTCTAATAGGGGAGATAAAACACAGACAATTATGTACATACAAAATGTAGTCAGTGTAAATAGAACGTAATTCCAAAAGGGAGGCACTAGTGTTATTAATATGGTACATGCCACTGATCCAATCAGCAAAGTTATACAGAATCTCAACCCTGTGTCTTAGTCATAGTTCTTCTCTTCCTTGCCCCAGTCAATAAGGAAGCACCCCAGGGAAGACCAGAACATATAAACATTACGAATCTAAATATAAATACAAATAAATTGCAAAGTTACACCCTCTCAATTATTCCTTCTCCATTTATGTTGAATAACACAACAGAACACAACACAACATAACATACCATAACATAACATAATGTAACATCTTGCCGCCAGTGAGCCATTGAAAATCAGCTCAATATTCCTGTCCCTGCTGACAATGATAATTGACTTTTTCATGAAGATGAAGATGAGGAAAGAGAAGAAAGAAAGGAGAAGGAGGGAGACATAGCTGTGACCTCAGAGAACACTCTAAGGGATGGCAATCCCTACCTTTAAGGGGCCATGTCTACCATAATGCCTTGCACAAATAATTCTGAAATGTCATACCACATTCAATAGGAACAGGATAGGTAAAAGGCAAGTGAGAAGAATATTGATGTAATATTTTTTTCTTTTCTAATTGTGAATTTAAGAATCATCGGCAAACATGAATATTTTAATACACAAATAAGAATAAGAAAGATTTATATAAAAAATTGACCTGTTGTGTACAATTTGGCTAGTCAGTCAGTCAACAAGCATTTGTTATATATTTATTATGCGTCAAGCATTGTGCTAATTACTTGGGATATAACGAAAGGCAAAAACACAATCTCTACCCCCCAAGGAGCTCATATTCTAATAGGGTTTCATTTGTTTGTTTGTTTAAGAAATTTATGCATGCACAATTTAACATGGTAGCAATAAAATTACTGTGTTCCTTTCTGCACATATTTTTGTTTTCTTTGCATTAAGATATTTTACTTGTGCTCCTTTTTGGTATATTAATTACTGCCCACTAACTTAGCACCCAATTCCACACCAAATAGAAGCCTTCTCTTGGGGAAAAAAAAATAGATGATAGTCAAACTAATGCATTGGCCATGTACTGGAATGCATATCTCTTCTGCACCTGAAGTCTATCATCCCTCTGCTAAAAGGTGGTAGGGAAGCTTCGTAATCAACGATAGTACTTTATATTAAGAAGATAAATTCATGTGAGGAAATCCAGGAACCAGCATTATGGAAATATGTTGAAGAGCATTTGGAAAAAAAAAACCCAAAAGTGATATAGTCGTCAAAGTGTGCTGCATAGTGACTGCATAGACAGAGAGAGAAACAAGGTGTGTATCACAAGCCTGGCACAGAGGCATAGAGTGAGGAGGGATCCCAACCATCAACTTGACAATGATAAATTCAGCCTTCAGAAGGTGGGGGAAACAACCAGGAGAAATTCAGTTCTGGATATGATTCTCAACAAAAAGGAGGAAGTGGTTGCTAGAGTGGAAATGATGGGAACTTTGGGGAGAAATTAGCACTTCGTTTTTGAATTTCTGATAGAGAAGGAGAGAAAAGTCAGGGAAAACAAATTCCAAAAGATTCAGATAAAAGATAGGTAGGCTGCTATGTGCTAAAGGCCTAAAGAGGAAGTAAGCCCAGAAGGGATGGGCGGATCTCAAAAATGAAATTGTGTGGACACAAAGAGTAATAATTCCAGTAAAGAAGAAAAAGGCATAGTTGTCTAAAGAGACCAAATAAGGATACTCAGGGAGCTTATTGACCAACAGTTTTTATATTTTTAAATTCTCTTAAATTATGATTTCAGTGAACAAAAATCAACTTTTTCTTCCTCCTTCTACCCCATCCCAACCATTGAAAAAGAAAGAAAAAGAAATCCCTTTTAATAAATATATATATCATTTAACAAAACAAGTTCTGACAAAAAAATAGTCTCTAGTCCATATTGATCTATCACCCCTCTGTCATGAGGTAGGCAGCATTCTTCATTATCATTCTAGGAATTATGGTTGATCATTACATTAATCGGAGTTCTTAAGTTTTTCAAAGTAGTTTTTCTTTATAGTATTGCTGGTCTTGGATAAATTGTTCTCCTTGGGGTATGAGTGAAAGGGTAATCAATATTAGAGAGAGTAGCCAGGGACAAGGTGTCTTCTGGAGGGTGCTAGGTGTCAGTGAATGCCCGGTGGTAGAAGAATTGAGAAAGGAAGAAGTTTAAGATGAAAGGAAGTTTGTTCCTTATGGAGCAGGCATTCCAGAGGATATCACATAAGAAATGGGCAGATCTGGAATAGGACATCAGGAGAGAGGGATGAGTGTGCGGGAGTGGATGACACACATTAGCTGGGAAAAGTAGGAGGGACTAGGAGCATGCTAACAACTAAAGAATGAGTCTAGAAAAAGTAACAATGAGGTCTACTAGAAACATCAGATTATTAAAAGGTTCAAGGCCTACATCCTGCTATGATGTTGTAAATTGAGGCAAGGGTAGGGTAGTTGTGATTGTTGGGGAGTTAGTAAATGTTTTCTCATAGCCCTGTCTCTCAAGATATGCAATGCCTACTGGCCAGTCCAAAAACCTAGCAAAGAGGTGGTATACTTAAAAAATTGATAAAATGCAATTTATAAAAATGTTAAAGAATGTAAATCCAAAGACAGACCCCTAGAACATTCCACTAAAAACCTCATTCCATTTCACATCACTGAGCCTTTAATAACCCCCCAACCATTCAAACCATTATGAATCTTCTTAGCTGTTGTACCACCTAGCCCACAATTCCCCTTTATATCCACATGAACATAATGAAAGACTTTGTCAAAAGTGTTCCCAAAGTCTAGGTTTAATTAGATCTACAGTATTCCTCTGGTCCACCAGTCTAGGAACGCTGTCCAAAAATGAAGTTAGGATAATCTGACTCACCTCCACATAGATTTGGAGCTAGAAGGTACCTTCGAAGTCATACAATATAGTCTCTGAATTGTACAGATGAGGAAACCGAGACCCAGGGAAGTCAAGTGACTTATACAAAGTCACAAAGGTAGTAAGCAGGACAGCCAAGAATGGAAACATACTTAACTGGTTCACTAGTCATGGTGGGAGAGTTAGAACACATCTGAGTCTCCATTACTACTTCCAGACTCTACCACCGTCATATAACAACCTCTGCCCTTCTGAAGTTCATCAAATCCACATTTAGTACCCAATCCAACTTCTGGTTGCTACTGTCTATCAAGTCTTAGGACAGTCTCCCTTCTTTCTTAATGAGCCAGTGCATGGCTCACAGTCTTCACCTCCTTTCTAACTCCTTCCCTAATTGTAAGGGACTTCTAGATAGACATAGAGCTTCCTCAAATGCTCTAACTTTCAGGTTCCTCGATATACTAAATTCCCATGACCCCACTCTGTCTCAGCTATACAGAGAGATGGTCATAACCTTTGACCTTACCATCATCCACAAATATTTTACTTCCACGTTCAAGAACACAGAGTTTCTTCTATCTGATCGTAATCTTTCATTTTCTTAATCTACTCTACATCCTCACCGTTATCTCCAATCCCTTTGTCCCTCAGTACCAGCCCATCTGTTCTGGCTACACTCTCCTCCCTTTACGTATTGATCCCTCCCTACACTCTCCTCCTCCCTTTCCAATTTGGACCCCCTGTTGAACTAGTTGAATTGCATGAATTGTTGTTGTTGAATTGAATGTATTACAATTCAGTCCTTTCCTTGTCCTATCTCTCATCAAACTCTGCCCAATCCCAGCTCTGGATGACTTTTGCCATCTCCTTGCTTTGCTCAACACTCATGTACTGCTCAATGGAAGTGGAGGAAATTATGAAACCATGTTGAACATATTTGCTAGCTAATCTAAACTGGGCCTTCCCTACAGCAAGGCAACCCAACTTCCTTGATTCCCTTGATTCCCTATCCTACTTACTAAGCCAACTATTACAAGTCTTTCTTCTTTCCTCAGGCCTCCCATGACACCCTCTTCCTCCATGATTTTTATTAAAGACCTAATTTCATTTATAGAAGCATCCTTCTTCTCCCTTCCTTCTCATCTCATATATCTTTGACTTTACTCCCCTACTCCCTTTTTTCCCTCTAGTCTCTGATGATAACGTGGCCCTTGGAATCATCATAATAGTTACTCTACGTGTACTCTTGATTCCCATCCACTTTTATTTTCTCTAACAGATTGCCCTTATCACAATGTCTATTCTTTAATTTTCAGGCTTCTCCTATGTATTGTCTACTTCCCTGCTCCCTACAAACATATCTAAGTCTCCCCCATTCTTTTTTTTGAGGCAATGAGGGTTAAGTCACTTACCCAGGGTTACATGGCTAGAAAGTGTCTGAGGCCAGGTTTGAATTCAGGTCCTCCTGACTCCAGGGCCGGTGCTCTATCCACTAGTTTCCACCATTCTTAAAGACTCTCATTATATCCTACCATGCCTGTCTCCTGTTGGCCTATATCTCTTTTCCTCTGCTGATGGAAATACCTAGAAAAAATTGTAAACACTAGAGAGGTACCTCCACTTCCTCTCTTCCTTGCTAGATTCCAAACTCTCTGCAATCTGTCTTCTAATCTCATCATTTAATTGAAGCTACTTTCTCCAGGATTATCAATGACCTATTAATTCCCAAGTCTTATGACTTCCTCTCAATCCTCATTCTTTGACCTATCTGCAGCATTTGACTTAAGACAGGGAGATCAGTTAGAGGACTTTCAATCACATGAAGATAGTTAATGTTTCAATGGTGCCATGATGTCATCAATGTGAATACTTCCTCCACATGTGTAGGTCGCAAGGCAATCTTCAAAGAGGATTTACCTATCGATGGGAGGCCTTCCCCTAAATCTCTTAATATTACGTGGCTGTCAGTGCAGTACCTGAATTGTCCATCGGTTATTCTCTTCCCTTGCTAGACAATCCGTCCTTTTCCTTTTCTGCTTATACACCTCTTAGAGAACCTGTGTTTAAGATCTGCATTGACACATACTGGCTGTGTGACCGTGGAAAATTCAATTAACTTTTCAGTGTCCCATGAAACTATTTAAGACTATAAATTACAGATTATTTGTTAGTCTTTATCAGGGAGGGGATTTTCCACACTAGGCATGCTTCACTTAAATGAAATCACAAGTGGGGACCAAAAAAAAAAGTATCTAATGCTTTATAATTGCAAGGTACTTTATATACATTATCTCATTTTATCTCTACAACAAATTCCATTTAGTTATGCCTATTTTAGACATGAAGAAACTGATGCTTACCAAAGGACTCATGATGGAAAACACCATCCGCATCCAGAGAAAGAACTATGGAGTCTGAATGCAGAGCGAAGCAGACTATTTTTTTTTGTTTTGTTTTGTTTTCTTTCTCATGGTTTCTTCCATTCGTTATAATTCCTCTATACAACATGACTAATGTGAAAATATGTTTAGTAGGAATATATATGTAGAGCCTATATCAGATTGCAGGCTGTCTTGGGGAGGGAGGTGGGGGGAGGGAGAGAAAATTTAAAACTTATGGAAGTGAATGTTGCAAACTATAAATAAATAAGCTTTAAAAAAAGAAACTGAGGCTTAGTGGGATTAAATGATTTTACCAAGGTTGATCTACAAGTAAATGGTGGTGAAAGACACGAACCTAGGTCTTTAAACTTCTAAGTCTTATGGTCTTTATACAATATCACACATTCTTAGGAGATGAAAAAGAGCCATGAAGAAAGGATAAGGCTGGAGGGGATACCTTCTGCTTTCTGGGAGGTCCCCAAACCTGCCATTAACTATTACTTGACTTAGCTCAAAGGCCCTGTGTCTATGAACAAATCATATCATTCCCTTATTAATCCACATTGAAATGACATGGAAACTGTCTTATTAGGCTCCCTGAAATGACACAAAGCTTGTTTTTCCTCTCACTTTGAGTATTAATAATCAGTATGCTACAATCTGTAGCTGGATCTGAATGGTGCCTACCTTTTTAATAGAGAGATTCCCAGAGCAGTTGAAATTACCTTCTTTTAGTTAATTCAAAGGTTAAGTCGAGGGAGAACAGTAAAACCTATAGGGGAGACTTCTAGATCTTCTGTATTGCCTGGTCTCTCCAAAACTAGAGTTGTCTCATTTCCACAAGTGACTTTCTCTTGCTTCCCTCCTGTTTTATCTTATTATCCTCTCCTGAAGGGTGAGGGGAAGAGAGAAGGGAATAATCATTTATGTTTGTTAGCATCTACTATGTGCCAGGCAATGTGTTAAGGATTTTACAGACTTGAGACTCACAACAATACTGCAAGATAGGTCCTATTATAATCCCCATTTTACAGCTGAGGTCACCGAGGCAGACAGAAGTTGAGTGACTTGCCCAGGGTCACATAGCTAGTATCTGAGATCAGATTTGAACTCCAGACTCAGCACTCTATCTATTGTGCTACCTAGCTGCCTCCTAGGAGAAGGTAGGAGTTGGGTAGTAGAGGGCTGGATTCAGAAGCAGGAAGATATAGTTTCCAGTCCCGCCTATGGCACGGATAGCTCTAGAGAAGTCACTTAAACTCACAGTGCTCCAAAGCAGTTCTCTGATTAAAATCTGGAGAACGGTAGGTGATAACTACTAGGGCAGTTAGGGAGTGCAGTGGATAGAGTAATGGGCCTGGAGTCAAGAAAACTCATCTTCTTGAGTTCAAATGTGGCCTCAGATACTTACTAGCTGTGTGACCCTAGACAAGTCACTTAACTCTGTTTGCCTCAGTTTACTCATCTGTAAAATGATCTGGAGAAAGAAATGGCAAACCACTCCAGTATCTTTGCCAAGAAAACCCCAGATGGGGACACGGAGAGTTGGACACAACTGAAACAACTGAGCAACAACAGTAACAAAGCTGATAATTATTAGTGAAAGGAGTTTCTCATTGGAGAATTCTCTATAATAATGAAGTTATACAGCTAGATTTCCCCCACCCACCCAATATGCAATGCTTCTGAGCTCTTAACACATGGCGAGCTTTTTGTATTAACAGCAATGATTGCTGACATTGACATAAAGCTTCACACACATTACATTCTGTGGTTATCACAGTTCTCATAATGACCTACTGTGGCAGGCATAGAAGGTATTATTCATTTTATAGATGAGGAAACTGAAGCTAATCAAGTTTAAGTGACTCGTCCAAGGTCACATATGTAGTGACTGGCCAGGGTGGGACTAGAATCTAGATTTTCTGATTCCAACGAAGCAAACTCTTCTGCTTGAGTTCCACTGGTCATTTTGGGAAAAAAGCCAAAATGAACCCATGTTTCTTGCTGAATTAACATTTTGTGATGAAACCACCTTCCATTTTAGTACTTTCAAGTGCTCGAGGAGCTGAAATGACATTGAAGTATACAGATGTGTACTCTGGTTGTCCTAAAAGGCACAACTTGAATGCCATTGACTGATTGTTTCTCCCCCAGCTAGACTATAACTCAGTAGTTCCCAAGCTTTTTGATCATGTCACAGAGTTCTTCATAAAGAATCTCAGCCCACTGAACATTGAAGTTGGCAACACCACAAGGGAACTGGAAGATTCATGCATAGGTGGTTTCCCTTCAATGAGAGGAGCCCTTTTCATTGGCTTCTTTGTGAGTTCAATGACTGACATGTTTTGAGGTTAGCGCACATGCGTCATAGTCAAGTTTTATTTATTTTGCTCTACTGTTGAGCAAGCACTGCTGGGACACGTGGGGGTTGGGACAGCTGTCCTTCCCTGTAGTGTTCCCAGATGTGTGGTTTGACTGGGTACAATGCTGAGGAAAACCCCCTAACCTTGCTTTCTCACACACATTGGCTTGTTAAAACCTGCTGTCCCAGGAACAAGTTGACTTATAGCTCATGTAGAGGGCTTCTTCCAAGATGTCAAAATAGGAAAAGACATACTCAGCATGCAATGTGAATCAGATATGGAACAGGTAGCTTATTCCTACATGTAAAGAAACATTAAACATGGAAGAATCACATTCTGCATTAACAGAATTAACACGATCCATGGGATTCAATACCTTAACTTAGACCTTTGGGTATAATCAACTGGGAAACTAATATTTAAACTTCAAAACTTCAATAGAACTTTGGTTACAATCAACTGGGAAACTAATATTTAAGCTTCAAATAAAATAGTTTGTAGAGCTACTAATTAGACATTTTATATTTCACCGCTGTCTGAACAACCAGACAAGCTTGGGTCAATCTACTTTCAGGTGGTTGACCTCTTGGATGCAAAAGCTTCCCCTCCCATCAGCCGCTGCTGCCACTCCAAGGATATCACTTTGCAGGTCTCTCGGGACCGTGGGATCTTTTGGTTAGCCAGGTGGTGCAGTGATTAAAAGGACTGGACTTGAAGTGAGGAAGACCTGAATTCAAATCTTGTCTCAGATATTTATTAGCTATGACTGTGGGCAAGTCACTTAACCTCTCTCAGCCTCAGTTTCTTATCGTAAAATGGGGGCGGGGGGATAATAATAGTACCTGCCTCCCAGGATTATTGTGAGGAACAAATAAAATAACAAATGTACAGCACCTTGCAAATCTTGAAGCACTTTATAAAGGCTAAATATTTTTATTCTTATTTTGGAGCTTACAAGGTCTCCGCTAGTCCTGGACGTGTCCACCGCGGCACATTCATTTGCCTAAGATCAGGAAAGAATAAACCCAAAAAGAGCAAATGAAGCCAGGGGCTCCCCTACTCTGCTAGTTAAGCTTACAATACATACGGGGAATAGTGATGGGGTAGGCATTATAACAGGATACAGAAATCCTGTCCTCTACTCCCACTGGAATCACATGATGACACCTCCATAGTTAAAGCCAAAGGACTGACTACTCACGGTTTATCACATTATATTAAAATGGCAAGTCATTTCATTAATGGGTCAGCACTTGTCCAGAAGCAACCCTAAAGCTCCTACAAAGTCAACCAGAATCATGAGCAGAATATATGCTCATGCTCTCTACAACCCAAGTTACAATACAAATACTTTATTTACCATACTATTTATCCTGGGTATGGAAAATTTATATTAAACCAAAATATTTATAAATTTTCTTTTATATGCAATAACATAACATCCAAAATTTCCTGGCAAACCTAGTGAAATTCAAGGTACACCACTATGATATGGCATACCCTCTGTGAATCACTGATGTAATTTAGAGAAGTTTAAAAAACTGCATAAGGACTTTACAAAGACCCCCTCATTCACTGTTGAATTAAAATGAAATGGATTCTTGATTTTTCCTATATATTCTGTCTATAACTTGTCTGTACATAGTTATTTGCCTGTTGTCTCCCCCATGAGACTGTGAGCTCATTCAGAACAAAGACTGTCTTTTGCCTTTATTTGTATCCCCAGCACTTAGCACACTGCCTGGCACATAGTAAGTGCTTAATAAATACTTATTGGCTGACTGACTGACTGAGTAAGGTGCCAACTATGTCATCAAGAGGTTTACTCATTGTCCCTTATATGTTCACACTGCCTGCTGAATCCTAGCAGAAGGACACCCAGTATCCAAAAGCTTCTATCCACTACCCAACTAGTACTTCTGAATTGAAGGTAGCTGGTCCCAATAGA
This sequence comes from Phalanger gymnotis, assembly GCA_028646595.1. NCBI lineage: Eukaryota > Metazoa > Chordata > Mammalia > Diprotodontia > Phalangeridae > Phalanger > Phalanger gymnotis. The sequence goes on along the minus strand of CM053625.1, from coordinate 274,984,446 downwards.
GTAGGTAATGATACTTGTGTATGTCACTCTTTTACTTCTTCTGAGCAGGGACTACAGCAATCTACTGTAATATAGCTCAGTTTGCAACTTGGAGGGTTGGGATGAATGTTCTTGTAATTTAGAAGCAAACTCAAACCACTCCAGTTTTTCTTTGTCATGTGAAGAAGCTTCAACCCAGCAAAAACCACACAATGATGTAGTTGCAAGATGCTTCAGGCACCAGGAAAGAACCCCTGAGTATAAGCTATTAGCTTCTGATAGATACCAAAGGGAAATGTACCATTTTCTCTTTGGCTGAGTGAGTTTTCTCATTGCTGACTTGTAAACTCTATGCTATTTCTGAGTTACCAACTGGGAAATTAATGGAAGCAAAACTGGATTGGCTTCCCTCTTCCTAACATAGGCAGGTACCTTATTTAAGATCATTTAAACTTGAAAGTGATTTTCTAGCAAAATCATGTTGTACCTACTATTAAATGTATGGATAATGGATCCACTTTGCCTGTTTGTTTATATCTGACATTGGAGGCTTGATGACGTTTTCAAAGGCCCGATAGCAAGTTTTTCTTAAAATGTTTTTCTTTGATTCCAAAGGGTTATAAGAAGTGACTTTGGTCTAAAATATCAGTTAGCAAACATTCATTTTCCATGTTGTTATTTTGAGGCAAACTTTCATGAAGCAGGTAAATAAATCACTCCCATTTTATGTATTAGAATGTTTTTGACATGCCCAGATTTCATATAATTTTGTTATTTATCATCATGCAAGCCAGATAAATAAATACTCCTATTGTACCTCATAACTCAAGTCTTAGCTTTCACAAGGTTGGAGTAGAGATGAAAAGGATATTTATCTTGAAAACCATCAAGAAAAGCCAGACAGAAAGGGGGCATAAAAATGAAATGAACTACGGTGAAAGGGCCAGCCGCTCTCCAGTATCCTCTGCATCATCTCAGCTATCTAACCAGAGGAAAGATTTAAAGCCCCAAATAGTATTCTGGGATAGAAAGAAACAACGGTGGATGGTTTGAGGATAGCATCAACCTACTCTGTTTTTCAGTCAACACAGAAGGGAGGAAAAAAGGAACTATTTGGCCAAATGCTTTCATTGGCCATGGGCTCCCTTCCAAAAATAACCCCCTCACTACCTAGTGACTACCACTATCACCACATAAATGAGAAGTAACTAGGTGATGCAGTGGAAAGAATGTTGGATTTGGAGACAGGAAGACCTAAATTCAAATCCTGACTCCTCAGACTCTGATTAGTTGTATGGTTATGGGCAAATCACTTAGCCTCCACTTTCTTTATCTGTAAAATAGAGATAAGAGTGGCATCTACTTCCCAGGGTTGTTACAAAGATCAAATGATGTAACGTGCATAAAGCAATTCCCAAACCCGAAAGCGCCATATAAACACTAGTTATTGTTATTAGTTAAATAAATTGCAAAGAGAAATGGTTTGCCATTGGTCCATTTCTAGCAAGGGCAAGAAGGCACAAGAAAGGAAGACAAGAAGAACCCACATTACTTCCTGAATCTCCTGAGACTTGTTCCAAATATTTCCATTTCCTATATTGCTATGGCTGCCGCTTCCTGGGTCTTAGAGTCTGGAAGCAGATTGTGACCTAGAACTTGCTCTCTCTCTCTCTCTCTGTCTCTCTGTCTCTCTGTCTCTCTGTCTCTCTGTCTCTCTCTCTCTCTCTCTCTCTCTCTCTCTCTCTGCCAGTAGTAGCACAGTTACAGACTGTCATGCATTGGTCTCTTTCCTGTGTGGAGGTTCTTTCTCCCCAAATGACTTGTAAGCTCCTGCTGATAAGAACCCTGAAATCTTACTTCCCACTCTACTTGTTTCTGGGCTCACACTGTTGCTCCTAACCTGGAATTTCCTCTTCTTTCTCCTCTCTCTTTCCCAATCGCTTCTGTCCTGCCCAGTCCACTTTATGTCCTAACCCCTTTATGAAAACTCCCCAAACCCTAGAGCCCAAACAGATCTCATAGGATTATAGATTTATATAAAATCTGGGAGAGTCCTTGGGGGTTACCAAGTTCAACTCCTTGTTTTTTTTTGAATTTTTTTTATTATTTAATATATTTAGTTTTCAGCGTTGATTTTCACAGGAGTTTGAATAACAAATTTTCTCCCCATTTCTACCCTCCCCCCACTCCAAGATAGCATATATTCTGGTTGTCCTGTTCCCCAGTCAGCCCTCCCTTCTGTCACCCC
>CM053625.1:274964047-274981719 GCA_028646595.1 Phalanger gymnotis | reverse complement strand
GCCAGTTACTGCTTTCCAGTCGCCATCTTCTGCCCTCAGTTTCTAATAGAAATAGACTGGGACTCTGAACCCAAGAGCCCTGGAAATAGCAGTGCCACTTCCTTGCCCCCAGACCATCAGCACTGCTTCCAGCCCAGACACCACAGCCATCGCTGAGAGGAAAAATTACTGTGGGGGAGGCCCACCTTCCTTACCATCATAAATACTAATTGCTGACCAATTGCCACCTGGGGACATGGAAGCCCAAGAGTGCTGGAAATGGTAGCACCCTGCCCCCCACCACCCCAACCACCTGTGCTATTTTCAGCCCAGCCCTGACAGCTCTTATTCTGGGGGAAATAACCCACAAACCCTATGTAGATGTAACCTGGCAACATCTTCTGCTTTGACCTTCTTCTTTACCCATTTGCTCTGCTTCTACCTTTCTCTTTAGCAACCATAGCTTCTGACTACCTCAAAAAAGAAGATTCTTGGCACCGTCAAATGTTTCAAAACCAGAATCAAATATGACTTAGTAGTAGAAATGATATTAAATAGAATGCTTTGCTCCCGTACCCTAAACATGATGTGACCTTTTCATCTTACTTGTATCTGAAACATCCTTTACATGTTGTCACTCCCCACTGGAACGTATGCTCCTCGAAAGCAGGAACGATCTTGTTTTTCTATTTGTAGCCCCAGAACTTAGCACACTAAATGTTTAATTAAGGCTTTTACATTTATTCACCTTCTTTTTCTTTGTAAAGAGAAGAAAAAGAACAAAACGATAGGATGGCAAGAAATACAGAATTATACATCAAAACCATGAAGCTTCCTATAGAATCAAAGAGGATAACAATGAATAAGAAAGTAGAATCTAAAAACATGTTGTTTACAAGAAAAACTCTGAAAATAAAAATTCACACAGAGTTAAAAATAAGGAACTGGAGCAGAATCTATTATGTTTGAAATGAATTTTTTTAAAGACAGGAATTGCAATCATGATCTCAGATGAGGCAGCAGTAAAAATTGACAGAGTTTAAAAAGGTAAACAGGGAAACTACATCATGCCTAGAGGCATAATGAAATAATGTCAATACTTATATATGCACTGAAAGCTATAGCATCTACTTAAAGATAACTTAATCTATTTACGTGAAGAAATAGACAGCAAAATATAATAGCTGGGAATCTCCTTAGGGACATCTGTTGAGAGATTTCTTTCTTTGCTTTGTGAAATAAATGAATATCCTTAATGAATACAAAAAAATGTTTAATAAAATAGTGGCAAAATGGTTATAGCAGCATATTAAAAAAGACTATATACCGAGACTAACCAGGTTAGATTTATTCCAGGAATGTAGGATTGGTTCAATATTAGGATAATCATAAGCATGATGTAGGGCAGCTAGATGGCTCAGTGGATAGAGTGTGGGGCCTGGAGTCAGAAGAACTCATCCTCCTGAGTTCAAATTTGGCCTCAGATAGTTACTAGCTTTTTGACCCTGGGCAAGTCACTAAGTTAAACCTTTTTGCCTCAGTTTCTGCATCTGTAAAACCAAGCTAGAGAAGGAAATGGCAAACCAGTCCAGCATCTTTGCCAGGAAAACCCCAGATGGGGTCATGAAGAGTCAGCCATGACTGAAATAACTGGGCAGAAGCATAATATACCATATTAATAATAAAAGTAATTAAAACTACACATTTATATCAATACCTGCAGAAAAAGCTTTGGACAAAATATAGTAACCATTAAAAAGTATGAAAACAGAAGGACTTTTCCTTAATATGGCAAGTAGTATCTAATTAAAATTTAAAAAGTAGAATTACATATAATGGAGAAAGACTAAGGGCATTCCCAATAAGATGATGTCTATTATCTCCACTATTGATATAGTTCTAGAAATGCTGGTTATAGAAATAAGACAAGAAAAAGAAATTGAGAGAATAATTCACAAGGAAAGAGAACCCAATTATTTTTTCAGATGACATAATGATCGACTTAGAGAACTGTCAAGATTCAACTAAAAATTAATTGAAACAATGACTTAAGCAAAGGAGAATATAAAATAAACCACATAAATCATCAGTCTTTTTGTATATAATCAACAAAAGTCAACAGAAAGAGATAGAGAAATTCTTTTCAAAATAGCTAGTGAATGCAGAAAATATTTGGGAGCCCACCTAACAAGGCAGAAACAGTGAATATTTGTATGATGGGGGATTGGCCACTAAACAGCCTGTTCTTGGTGTTGTTCCCTTATTCAGACATGTGTAACTCTTCGTTACTCCCTGGACCACATCCCTTATATCTTCCATTATCTCCCGAAGTTTGTTTGAGCTCGCATTCATTGCTTCCATGATACTATCTATCTATCTATCTATCCCATCCTCTGCAGTCCCCTTTTCCTTTTGCCTTCAACTTTTGCTAATATCAGGGTCTTTTCTAATGAGTCCTATCTTCTCCCTATGTGGTCAAAGTATTTGCTTTAATGTTTGACCTTTGAGTGAATAATCTGAATTAATTTCTTTAAGTATGGACTGATTTGATCTGCTTGCTGTCTAAGGGACTCTCAAAAGTCTTTTCCAGCACCATAATTCAAGAGCTCCTGCTCTGCCTAGTGCCAACCCATGAGGATGCTTGGGAAACCTGCTTCTGGAAATGTCTGTTTGTGAATAATGCCCTCTACTTCAGAGTATGCGCAGTATTCTATGACTGTTTCCTATTTGCTTATTGCATTGTGAAGAAAAGTCTTTTAACTGGCCAGCCTGGGACTGAGTGCGCATATGAAAGGCTCAAAAAAAAAGCCTGGTGGCTTTTGAGTGAAGTGGACGGTCTTGGGGTCTTGGTCTCTCTTTCTCACCTGGTTACCATGAAGCCATGAACACATGGTGCTGTTGTTTTTCTATTTCCATTGGGTTTTTTTTTTCATTCTTTCCTGCTCTTAGTTAAATGGGTATAGGAGACAGAATTTAGTAGGCTATGTATGACCTTCTGAGCATCAAAAGAACCACTGGAGCTACCAGAAGCATATGTCTTCCCCTGCTGGTGGTCAGGTCACCTGTTCAAGATGTACCCCATATATAGATGTTGTACCAAACAGGACTTTTATCTTTCCCCAACCCTAACCCTCCCCTCTTCTGAACTTCCCTGTTACTGTCAAGTAACCTCCCAGTCAATCTGGTTTTCAACCTTTGTGTCATTGTTAACTCCTCACTCTCACCCCAATAAATTATTAAACGTTATCATCTTTACCTTCACAACATCTCAGATATATTCCCTTATATCTACTTGCAGAGACTTTGACCTACTTCAGACCCTCATTACCTCTTGCTTAGACTATTGTAATAGCCTTCTGATTGACTTCCATGCCCTACGTTTCTCCTCACTCCTAATCCTTCCATCCTCCATTAAACAATCAGTGATTTTCCTAATATCTAAGACTGACCACATCTTCCCAGTACCCAATAAATCTCAGTGGCTCCCTATCACTGCCAAGATCAAATATAAAACCCTCTGTTTGGCTTCAAAAGACTTTTCCAACTTGGCTTCTTCCTACCTTTTCCAGTCTTCTTACACTTTACTCCTCTCCATGTAATCTATGATCCAATAATAATGGTATCCTTGCTGTTTCTCACACATGATATTCCATTTCCCAAATCAAAGCATTTTCACTGGCTTCTCCCCATGCCAGGAATGTTCTTCCTCCTCATCTCTGCCTCTTGACTTACTTGTTTCTAGTCTCAGCTAAAATCCCACCTTCTATAAGAATTGTTGTCCTTAATCTCAGTGCCTTCTCTTTGAAATTTTTCCCCAATTTATCCTGTAAATATCTTATTTGTATGTAGTTGCTTCCATGTGGCCTCCCCCATCAGACTGTGATCTCCTTCAGAGCAAAGACTGGTTTTTGCTTGTCTTTGTATCCCTGGCGCTTAGCACAATACCTAGACTACAATAGGCACAAAATAAATGACTGACACATAAAAAGACACTAGAGGAATTTTGCAAGTGAATGCCATAAAATAATCAAAGAAAAAATAATCTCTATACTATATAAAAATTCTTTAAAAGTATGAGGTGAATATATTCCTTCTCCTCAAATCTGGAAAGAATAAGTCGGAGACGGAGATCTCTAGATCGATATCATTATAAAAATTGATATGTAAAATAAAATACTGGCAAATAAAAAAGATCTATAATTTACAAATATGCTATACATATATACATATACACATAAATATGATTATGATTGCAGTAAAGAGGGATTTATACTAGGGGTACTCATTTTGTTCAATATTGGAAAATAATTAGCATAATAAATCTCATCAATAACAAAATATAAGAAATCCCTAGTTATATTCATGTATGCATATACAGGCCTTGAAAAACTATATCAACTATTTATATTTAAATACTTACAAGTATAGAACTGGAAAATTTTGTCCTTAATATAATAAAAAGCATTTATTTAAAACCAAGATCTAGCATTATATGTAATGGAAAACATTAGAATCTTTGATGCTAAGAATAGAGGTAAAAAGCAGTTCACCATAACTCTTTGACATAGTTTTGTAAATGCAAGCTATAATAATAGGGCAAGAAAAAGAAATTAAGAGAATAAAAATAGGGAAAGAACAATTCAAAACAACCACAAGTGATATAATGATTTATTTGTGTAGAAAACTCAAGTTACTCAAAAAAAGTTAATTAAGGCAATACTAATAAATATCTTTGGCAAAATGGTGGAACACAAGATACAGTTGTCCCTCCCGCATCATGACTTTCCCCACCAGAGTTTCACTATATCATAGGTCAACGTAAGAAATTAAATGGGAATTTGGGGAGAGTTTTGCAGTGGAAGTTGCAGACACATGAAGGCCAACAGATGGCACAGAGTCTATAACCAAATACTTAACCCAAATTTTACAATAAGATACTGTAAACACTCCATAAAAGAAAAAGAAAAAATTCAGACTTCTTCTCTGGTCCAAGGGGAGGGCCAAAAAATTTTGCACAGATTGTCTAGGGGTCACTGTTCCTAATCCCTGCCATGTGGAAGAGATAACTGCATTTTAAATTTTGGAATATTAGGAATATCTTAGATAATCATATTTCTATCGATAGGAAATTGCAGTTACACAACAACCCGATGATGAGTTAGATTTTCTGCCCTACTATTAAAGTTATTTATGGTTCTGGTTGATTTTTTTATGAGTCTCTTGGGTTTTCTATCAGACTTTCAGTTTTCTGTAAACCAACCTAATTCAATGGAACTGCATAAGGAGATTGGACACTGAGCAATAAATTCTTCACCAATCCATGGAATACAGCATAAATCCACAAAAATTACCAATTTCCCTTTGCTAAATCAGCCAGTAGACTCATACTTATTTCTTAAACAAAGGCATTTACTCAAATGGCATAGCAGCAGCAGTAGTAACAAAGAATTTCTCCCGAGAAAGCCTCGAGTACAGTATACCACAATTACACATAGGGTCTGGGATGGGTAGAGGGAGATTAATCCTGCACGATCTTCAGTTTAATTGTAATGAAGCATATGTGTGGAGAATACATGTGACCATAATCTCGAACCCATAGGGCCTTGATGTGTTTTCTTTCTCCAGACGGTCCTCATGATCACTGTGGGGAATGGTTTTGAAGATGAGAGTAGTTCTGCTGCTGGAGCTAGGTTAGACCAGGCACTCAAGCACTGGACAGCCGCTGGGCAAGGCCAGATGGACCACTCAGATTCCAGGCTACTGTTGATGGACTGGACCGGGCAGGCTCTGAGGTCTGTCACCTCTAGTCAAGTGGAAGAGATCTAGCCTCTCCTATTTGTCAGTCATTCAAAGCTAATTCCCTTGGTAAGACACTCACTTTGGCTTATGGTGATCAGTCCCAATTCAGTCAATTCCACTTTCCATACTCCTTTTGGAGTCTCGTGCAGATGAGAGGCTAGGTACAGACACAGAAATATAGCTTGTACTCCGGATGGTCTTATTTGCCTTTTTATGTTCAAGCCTTCCTAATGAATGGAGTATTTATTTTGTATCTGAAGCTTTCCACTTTAGTCAGTCAGTTACATTTCAATGTCTCTTTCTTTTTTGCCCATTAAAACCTAAGGCTTTTGGTGAAGTCTGACTAGGGCATCTTATTTCAGAAAGATAATCATGAAATGATTTTAACTGAAATTAAAAAAAAAAGAATAAAATTAAATGGAGAGAGATTCCATGACCATAGCTAGGCCATGCAAATCCAGTAGAGAAACAAATGTATACACGTAATGCAATATCAATCAAAAAAGCAATGGATACTCTATTAACTAGATAAACATCATTACGAAATTTATATCAAAGAAAAAACAGGCAGGCAGTGAGGGGAATTAAAAAGGGGGGGGGGAAATGGAGTGAAAAAGGGACTTGTACTGATAGATTCCAAATTATACAACAAAACAGTTATTATTAAATTAACTACAGCTGCCAGAAACAAAAGTATAGATCTACTGAGTAATTTAGATCATTCAGAAGTAGAACCAGATACATATAATAGACTTCTTTTGTGGGGTTCAGAGTAGGTTAAAGTGAGTGGATTTCTGGGCCTGAAATTTCATTCTTTTAGGAACTCCAGAGAAGAAATTCCCCTCTACCAATGCAAACTAATGATTATTCTGCAATTTATTATCTTAGAATGGGGCACTGAAAGAGAAGGTAACTTGCCTGGGGTCACATGGCCAGAATATGTCAGAGGGTCTTGGACCTAGGTCTTTTTAACTCCAAGTCTAGGCTTTACACTCTAGCATTCAACGAATTAAAGATAACAAAGGACTGGTAAAGCAATCTGTCACGGAAATGAAAATGAAATGAAAACTGTTGGGATCATTGGGTTGGAGTAAGGCAAAATAAGGCATTAGATCCAAATCTCACATCATAAAATATTATGAATTACAAATAGATTAATAGACCTCATTGGGTACCCCCAAATTCCCAGGTGGAATTCTCTCTATATACTTGACGCAGTTGCTACAGGCTTGTAAGAGGAACAAGCAACTGTTTGAGTAGTGGGAAGCATCCATTGTTATGCCAACATGACTGGATCCCCAAGGGACTTCATCAGACTGTTGCCTGGGACCTTCTTCTTATGCTAATTTAGGGTCTAGCATTCACTGCTCTTCCCATATCTTTTCTCATTTCCAGGCTAAGTCGTCTATCATCCTCAGACCAGCCAAGGAAGATATAAAAACCGATTGAAATCATCCCTGACTGGCCTGATGCTGACTAACACACAGTTCAGTCAGGGAGTAGCATTGGTGGAAAGAGGAAGAGGGAGCACTTTTTTACGTATCCCTGAACTATTTCTGGGGTCCTACTACTTCATACAAAATTCCTTCATGTGTCCCTGCACACTGTCTCTTCAAAAACGAAAGTTTTGAGGAGCTTTGAAACTTAAAGCAAGTTACAAGAAAATTGAAGAAGAAGGAATTGTTTGGGGGACTATGATATTTTGGTAAAACCAGCTCCAGCTTCAGAAAGCAAAAGCTAAGGAAAGGTCTATAGTCACAAAGGGTAAATGTTTCTTGTGACAAAATACTTTTTTTCAACTTATAAATTTATCTTCTTGGATACAGGGTAAATTTATCATTTCTGTTACTATTTGTGTCAAAATATACATCATATATTGTAAGCATATCCCTAGGACTTCATTTCCCACCATGATTGGGGCCAATAACATCTCTGTCACAGGGAGAGATTCTCTGGACTGTGACTTCCTGATGGCTGTGGTTTGGTTCACAGCACAGTGATATTACCAAGCAAAGACTCTAATTGATAGATTACACTACTTCAGGAGAAGTTTAAACAATGGACCTAGGAGAGTAAGTGGGATGGGTGAGTGGGGAAAGAGAGCAGATTGGGTGATGATCAGCAAGGATGATAGAAAGAGGATGTATAGAGTAACATGGCTGTCAATGGCAACACATCCAAATGCTAAGAATTCCAGACCTGAAGTGAGAAGCTTCAGAGTTCACAAGACTGCCCAGAACTGAAACAATTTCAGGAAAGACTCTGTAGGAGCTAGATTGCAACATAGTCTAAGTGTCAACCACTGGGACTCTGAATTCTGAAGCAGCTATTTTTCCCCCTGTGCTAGAAAATTAGAAGAATTGAAATCTTGAGCTGAATTGTTTTTATCCCTCAAAAATCCCTTTCGAACCTGGAAGCTCAAAAGGGTAGTGCATATATTGTTTAAAAGTCTCAACATTAAAGAGATTGAACTTTAGGCTTTTATTTAGAAATGTACTCTATATTTGGTCCTTCTTTGGGAGCAGCTCCCATAATTGCAGTTTCTAATTTTCTCATGTCTTCTTACATCCTTGTTCCAAATGGTCCCAAAGCAGAAATGCCAAGACCTTATGAGAAAGCCTATTTCTGTGGTATTCTCCTAGCTGCATTGTATACCCATCTTCAAAACCTTTCCAACCCACTAGATTAGACCCACAGATTTGGATCAATTCCTAAACTTCTGGGGGCTGGTCCAAACCTCCAAACCACTATCCTCTGGAGCTGCTTTTATGAAGCTCGCTTGCTAGGTTTGGTAGAATGGTCTCTTTGTAGGCAGCCCCTAGACTTGCCTCACCATAAACCTCTTCAACCAGGCTGTCATTTTTGTGGCTACCAGGGCCCGAAAAATGTTTTCTTCTGAATGGATTTCTCAGTTCTGCTGAACTTTTTTTTCATAATCAGAACTCGGGTCCTCCTGGGTCACTTTCTATTTTCACAGGTCTGTTCTAAAACTGCATATGCCAAGAGAAAAAAAATAGATCTTTATCTATTTCTATTAATTTTTTTTCTTAAGACATTTTCCACATTCATCAAATAAAATGTGTAGGGTATTAAAGGAGTTGGAATACATGTTGAACCTATCACTCATTGCCAAGCTTATTAACTAAACCTGAGTCACTATTCTACCTCTGACACCTCCTAGTTGTGTGACCTTGGGCAAGTCACTTAAACTTTCTGAGCCTCAGTTTCCTGATCTGTAAAAAATAGGGGATGGGGAATAATAAGATCTGTATGACAGGATTGTCGTGAAGATCAAACGAGATAAGGTGTGTCAAGGTTTTGCAAACCTTAAAGCAAGCTTATAGCAATCCATCAACAAGTATTTATTAAAACCCCTATCATGTGCTAGCTAGGGTAAGCTAGGTGACAAAAAGGATAGAGTGCTGGTCTCGGAATCAGGAAGACAGATTCATCTTCCTGAGTTCAAATCTGGCCTTAGACATTTCCTAGCTGTGTGACCCCAGACAAGTCACCTTGCTTGCCTCAGTTTCCTCAACTGTAAAAATGGGCCAAAGAAGGCAATAGCAAACCACTCTGGTATCTCTGCCAAGAAAACCCCCAAATGAAGAGTTAGACACAAGTGAACGACTGAACGACAACAACAAAACACATGCTGGTTATTGTGCTATACGCTGGCTATACAAAGATAAAAGTGAAATCATTCCCCCTCTTGAGGAGCTCATATTGTAGGGGTTGGGAGTGGGGAGACATGTACATTTCAGTATATCCAAAATATATACACGCTAACTGGGGGAAGAGGGCGCTAGCAGTTTGGGGGACAAGGAAAGCCTTCGTGGAGTTGAAGGTGGTGTTTGAACTGACTTGTGTACCCAAGAAGGGATTTTAAGAAGCTGAGGAGAGGAGAGAGCAGAGCACACTTGTAATGGGGACAGCCAGCACAAAGGTGCAAAAATGAAGACGGGATAGAATGCATGAGCAAGATCGAGAAGACCAGACTGGACCGAAGAGTTCAGAAAGGGTAGTAATATGGAATATGCCTGGAAAGGTAGTTTGGAGGCAGGCTGGGAAAAGCTTTGAAAGTCAAACAGGAGGTTTTTTAGTTTTGTTTTTGCGGTTCTAGAAGCAGCAGAGAGACAACCACTGGAGGTTTTTGCAAGATTAAGGTCAGTTACTGTTATTATTCTTATTTGACTGTCTTTTGGTAGAGTATAAGGGGAAACAGGAAGATTGTCTATACCTAAAAAAATTCTTCTATACCTCTACTGAAAATTTCCCTTTTACTTAGCTATATTTCCAAAAATGCTACCAAATTAAAGACTCCTGAGTGGTATAATAGTTATTTCTATCTTAATGTGAATTAGTTTGAGTAGAATAGAAGCCTAGATTTTTAGAGCTTGGAGAAACCTTAGAAATAACATAGCCCAAACCCTTAATTTTACAGATAGAGAAACTAAGGTTTAAAGTAATATGTCCAAAATCACACAGTTAATTAGTGGTGAAGCTGTTACTAGAACTTGGGTGTTGATTTCAAATCTTAATCAAATTTAAGGCCTAAGCTAATCAATCAAAGAGTATTTATTTATTCATGGCTTTCTATATATGTTAGGCACTGAGCTAAGCTCTAAAGGAGAACAACCTAAGGGAGTTCAGCAAATGTCTACTGAGCACTTACGTGCAAGGCTCTGTAGTAAATACAGAGATCAATAAGATGTCATAATTGCCCCATGAATCTACAGTCTGCAAGAAGAAATGAGATGGCCACAAATAATATGAATGCACAGTAAAATATGAAAATTCTATATGAGGAGAACAGAGCGCAACAGCGTTCAAAGGTAGGAGACAGGACCTCTGGCTGGACAATCAGAAAAAACTTCATGGAGAAAAATGACGCTGAGACTCTGCTTTGAAGGATGAAGGTAATTGGACAGAAAGAGATGCTCAAGGTTGGATTTCAGGAAGGAGTAGGGGACACATACTGTGGGTAAAGACACAAAGACAAGAAAACTAGAACATGTTCAGGGAAATGCATGTGGTCTGCTTTAGCTAGAACATCTGGAAGAAAGTCATAGGAAATAAAGCTAGAAACATATGTAGGGACCAAATCATAGATGGCCCTGCATGTCAGACTAAGAAGCTTTACTTTATCATATGGGCAATCAGGAATCATTGGAAATTTTTAAATAGCACCTAATGTGGCCAGGATTATGATTTAGGAAGATTAATTTGGCAGCATTGTTTTGGATGGATTAGAAGTGGAGGAGAGACTGGAGTTAGGGCTATCAATTTGGAAGCTAATGTGATAAAAATTAATAATAATAATAATAATACTAATAAATGCCCCCAAGGAGTCTACGTTCTTTTGGAGAGATAGAAAATGGATACAAATAAGGAAATACAAGGTGATTTGAGGAGGAAGAGGGGCTTTCTAGAGCAAGCAACACCAAAACTCAGCATTGAAGGAACTTAAGGACCTTAGGAGGCAGAAATAAAGCAAATACAAGGTAATTTGAGGGAGAGAGAATACAGCAAGGATATACTAAGTGAGTCAAAACACTACTACTACCATTTCTCTGACTCTGATGAGGAAGCCCAGGACTCTGAGCTCAAGAATCCTGGGAATAACTGTCGTACTCTGTACCCCTCATGTCAAATTTTTACATTTTACCTTGAATTCATGATATTTGTGGCAATCTCATTTCTTCTTATAGTGCCCCCCAAATGACGCTCCTTAGTTCTAGACTGCCCATCAATGTGATCAAGTCCTTGTCAAGGAGGAGCAGCCCACCATTCTTGCCATCCCCAGCACCAACTGAACAAGAGCCCAAAGGGCCCTAGAAATAGCATCCCTGCCATCCTCTCCACAGACCACTGTGCAACCTTTCTGGAGAGGAGGCCAGCCGTCTCCACCAAGTGACAACCGAATTCCACCAATGGGCCAAGCAAGCTCCAGCCTGGCTGAAGTAGCAAGGCATGGTGATGGGGAAATAAGAAGAAGAAAGTGACAGCGAGTAAAACCACAATACCACTCCCTCTCCCCAGGTCACAGTAGAGATAGCCCAGGACCAAGAAGAGTTCTGAGACTAGCAGTCTCCCCTCTTCCAGATATGGTTTTATCAGCGAAGACGATATTAGAGAAGATATATTACCATCTTCTTTGTTGTTGTTGTATGACAACACGGGAACCTTCCCATCTGACTTGAAGATGAAACCTCCTCTATACATATATTGTCACTCCCATTACATGCTCCCATAAGGGCAGGTATTAGTTTGCTTTTTTTTCATATTCCCAAGAGTTAGCACAGAGGTTTGCACATAAGTGCTTAATCAATAACTAGAAACTGGAGCCGAGGGTAAGGGAAAGGAAGGGGAAATGCTTCTGAAATAGAAGACAAAGAAGACAGGTTAAGACACATAGCAATTTTGCTCTAGAGAAGAGAGAAGTGGATGAAGTTCATTTGTTTTACAGGGGCAGGAAGACGACAGGAAGAGGAAGGAGAAGTAGAAATGGCACTAATTCTCTCAATTGAGACAACATCTGTCAAGTGCTTACATAGTGCCTGGCACGCAATAAACACTTAATAAACATTTCTGTCCTTCCCCTTCACCAGGAAGTTGGAAAGGGTACAAAAAAAAGAGGTAGGAGGGTAATAAAGTAAAATTTTGTCGACAGGGCTGGCTCTGCTATAAATAGTGTAACATTGGAGTCCTCAGGGTATGCATAGCATACTCTGCCCATTGCCAGCTGTTGTTGTTGTTTGTCCTTCATTTTTGAAGAGGACCAATGACATCATGGGTGATGTCTTGATGCAGACTCATTGTCTTGCCAGTGGCAAGACAAAAGTCAAGATGACTGGCAAATGGTCAGGGATGCAGCGGACAACCTTCCTGTCTGATGTCTGACCAAACTCTAAGCGCTCCGCAGTGCCAGCTTCAGCTGCCTTCATGGTCCCGGGAGGAAATTATTTTCATCTGCACATTCTGCAGGGGGAAGTCTTCACATGCTTGGGGCAGATATATCTCAATGCTCTGACAGGTTTGAGGCCTGTCAACCCTCACCCTAGTGGCCATCTCAACCATGGCCCTCAACCCTCAACTATGGCCCGTCTGCCGTGATGGTTTTACCCGAGGGTGGCCACTGCACATGCTATAGCTTCTTAAAGCCACAGATGAGGGTTGGGTGAAGGTGGAGACCAAATGATGGATGAGCAGCCCTAACACCAGAGGTGCTAGTCCTCTCTGAACACCCAACACACCCCATTCCCCCCTATAGTGGAATGGCATGATGATATGTAATGTAAGGCCCTGCTCCCGCATTCAGAGCCTACACAGGTATTCTGACTTCTCCTTATCATGTGATGAAGTGGAGCCTTTCAATTGGCTGCTGAAGCAGAACTGAGAATGTATTCAAAAGGCATTAACTAGCAAAGGCATTTTCTCTTTTCCACCTGGCTGGCATTTGAGCAGAAGAAAATGGGGGTCTCTGAGTGAGGGCAGTGCCGCAGGCCTTCTACCTCCCGGAGTCTGGAAGAGGATAAGTGCATTGGCCTGCTAATGTGGAGAGAGGACAGGAAAATACCTAGCTCCCTTTAAATGCCAACATGTGGCTTGTTCATATGGGCCTCCATGCTCAGCCTCTTCACATTTCTATTCTTCCAGATTTTAGGTAAAAGAGTAGTGGAAATGCCCATGGCCTTGTGAGCTTCTAAGGGTCAGGGTAGCAAGAACCAGAAATCCAGCTGCTGGAGTCCATGCCAGGATTTGCAAGAGCCTCAGCATAGGTGAAGTGGCAGCTGAGACCCAAGTAGGAAGCAGCGGCAACGTTTTCATCATCCATACCACATTCAGAAGTGAACTTTGTGGACAAATGCTTGTAGAAATGACTTTAGATTGAATCTACTCTCCCCACAGTCTGACCACGTGTTGGAGAGAAAGTTTTCTGTTCTTCCTCTACCTTCTCAGTAGACATCTTCGTAAAATCTAATTGATGTTAATTGGTTAAATGACACTGGGGTATTAATCACTGGTGATTATAATTGGGGAGAAAACATTGGAATGGGAGCTCAAGCTGATAAGATTAGAGAATAACCTCTGACCCCTCAGTGGTACCCCTAAAACCTCAAGTGGTAGATATAGTCTTTTTTTTCAGCCAAAGAAAAAACAAAGTTTATTAAAGATTCACCATATTGGGTAGAGTTTTAAGAAATCTCACCATTTGTGACGCTCATTTTCATAAGAGGGCCAGAACAATCTGAGCAGAACTAGATTGAATCTGAAGGGTAGATATAGTCTAGCTCAGGGACCTGACTCAATTGTAAAAGTAGAAGTTGAGATAAAGACATTAGTTTCTATATTGTGACAGTTTCTATATTTGTGTAAGTGCTATATAAATATTAACTATCAATATTTATTATTATTATTATCATGGACTATAATAGCAACCTATGCTATTAGAATTTTATCCCCATTATATAAAATATTAGTTTTAAAGTATTTAAAGGGAAAAGTAGGGGGACAATAGTGGTCACTCCTTGTGTGCTGGTATCCCAGAAATGTGCCTGACCAACTTTAGTAAAGCACTAAACCCTACTGGTATCTCTCTGCATTTCTTGTGCAATGATGGAATCTTCTTATAAATGCCTAGAAGGAACATAGCAAAGATGACACATTTTAGCCATCTGGTTTCCTCCAAATATTTATGACTATGGGAGGCAAGGTAATTCCTAAAGACTTAAGTCTATGAGAGCCCTTACAGGCTATCTTGAGGGACCCGGTGAAATCCTTAGTGAGAAGCAATAACATTTTTGCTTTAGGGAGTGAAAGGAAGGGCAAGAGAGCAAGGGAGAGCCCTCCAAAGAAATGGCAAGCTTTGGAAAGGGAGGCCCGAGCCTCAGGCTCATGTTGTACCTACTTGCTGAACTGCATGCCCTTTTTTGAAACTGAAAGAATTATGGCCAGAAGCAAAGCCAAGTCTGCTCCAGTACAGGCAGGTTTGAGGAGATGGAATGAATGTACTCACGAGGGATTTTCTCAGATTTGGCATTTGAGAAAGGAAGGGAAGCTGGAAAAAAATAGAAATTTAAATGGCATCTGATGAAATCTCTTTCTATTCCACAGCCATTAACCCCAGGTTGGCTCATTCTTCTAAGCCTTTAACTGGCTTTCGAGCGTGTTATCTATTTATGTCGAGAAATTATCGATTCTTTCCTTCATGCGGGTAGCATACACCTCTCCCTCAGAATGTGAAAGGAGCAGTCTGTGCTACACAAGATGCATAGCAGAGTGCCTTGCACATAGTAGGCACTCATTGTTTGCATGATAGAATTAAACTGAATCAAACAGATTAAATCTGAAGTTGGGGGAGGGGGCGTGTTCCCTACAAATGGTGTTTTAGGCAGGATATCAACACAACCATGGAGAATCTGCTGCAAAATTTCCAAAATGTAGAAGCAACTGCCCGTTCTTAAATAGGAACCAAATTCCTGGGCTAAAACAGTAAAAGCACCGTGAATTTTTCCAGGATTTTTTAGGAAAGGGGTAAAAATCATGAACTGCTTTCCTGTTAGGATGGGCTGATTGCACATCTGAGATGTCCCTAGTCCTAGGTGCATCAATTTAAAAGCTTCCTATGAAGACTTTGAAATGATGCCCTCAAAGTAAGCATTTAAAAAAATTAATGAAAAAGCATTTATTAAGCACCTTCTATGTGCCAGTCACCGTGCTAAGCACTGGGGATACGAATTCAGTCATGAAAGACAGTCTCTCTTCCCCTCAAAGAACTTCTATTCTAATAACACATGTAGAAGAATGGCGCCCAGGAAGGAATGCTCCGAAGAGGAGAGTCAGAGAGAATGGTGATCGGAGTAATAGGACAATTGATTAAGATGAAATTGTGGGTTTGATTATTGTTCTCACTTAAAAAAAAAGAATTTTTTGTATTGTAATTAAGAGTAGTATAACACAACATAGACTTATGAAAGGCGTATCAATCACTTAATAGATAAAAGGCTTTTTAAAGCCACGTGTTAATATTTTGAAAGAATGTGTTACAAGCCTTTATTGATACTATGAGATAGGGTATCACAGTGGCTAGAGTGCTAGGCAGGTACTAGATCATAAGTATGTCACAATCTACATTGGTGGTATGCACTGGAGGAGAGAGTTACCACACTTAGTTACCCATACTGACAAAAAAAGCACAAAATGCTTCATGTATTTTTATATTCTGGCTTTCATCCTTGGTCACATCGGCCACCCTTGGGCTGAGACAATTGATAGTTTATAATACCACTAGACACTAAATAACCAAAGCATCGAAAACTCAAAGGATATGTTGTATTTTTTTGCATAGGATTTAAATGAAATAGAAACCAAAGTATGTATTCTCTCCCTCAATTGGATAGAACTTTTGTCTCTAATACCGAGAGGAATACCAAGTTTAACTCAATCCGATTGAGTGGAGTTCAACCTCTGATGAACATGTTAAGGTCTCAAGCCCTATAGTAGGCTTGAAAATTTGCCATGCCTGGGATTTACACCATTCTTTTCTTCTGAGAAAGCTGGTGTTTTGTGCGATACTGAGAGGACATGAGACTATCTTGCCATCTTAGTTTCTCTATTTGTATTTTGTATTTTTCTTCACATTCAGAGATGAAACTCTCCAACAGCAAGGCATGTGCTCTGAGTTATTTTCAGCAGTGGATACTGAGGTTTTTGACTGAAGCACAAAGTTTGGAGATTTTACTGGGTTAGGGCCTGTGGCTACGGAAGAACACCAAACAAATTGACTGGCCACAGATTCCTTAGTGCCATGGTCTGATGAATAGATGAATATACTAAAACAAAAACATCCCTTGGAATCAGACAATATCAGCACTGGAATGGACTTGAAGGGTATATTCTATAAGTTATCTCATGTGAGCATTATTCTAACTTTAGGGTTATTTCAGCTATTTTGCGAGGTATACACTGAAAGACCCTTAGCAAAAAGCAGGAGGGGAAACAGCTCAAGACCTATATACATGCAACTATAGAAAACTCAGGTTAGAGTTAGAAAGAACATGAGTGGTCTAAACCATACCCAAAAAAAGAATCCCCATTATAACACAATTGATGAGTCTCTGCTTGAATATCTCCAGAGAGACAGCCTGCTACCTCCTTAAATACATGGAGACGTAATTATCATCCATGAGTAGGCTATGCCAATATTATAAAAATGACAGTGCCACCTAAACTAATTTATTGATGTACTTCTATGCCAATCAAGTTATTAAGAGGTCACTTTATAGAGTTAGACAAAATAGTATACAAATTCATTCAAAGGGGAGAAAAGGGATCTCAAGTGTAAGTGATGGGGGAGAAGTTTTGTTTCCACAGAGTTGAAGGTGTCCCTCTCCCCCTCACCCCCAGCTTTAGCAGAATATAAGTCAGATGACTGATTGGAACCACTTCTAATCAGAGATCTGATCTAGCAGAAACCAGGCCTCAGGTAGGTCTGTCAGGTGAAAGGTCAGAAGCTTGTACACATGCTTAAACAAGCCATTTGAGGGGGTATGACGTAGGCAGTCAGGGGGTTGTATCTGGCCAATGAAGAGCCTGGTGGGAGATTCAAAGGGAGGGTCTATAAAAGGACTGGCATCCATCTGAGTCCTTCGTACTCTCCTGTACTCTGTTCAGAGGAGGTAGCCATTTATTCAGACCAAATAAATGTAAAATATAATTAAAGCGGCCCAACCTCTACCATTTGGGTGGCATCCTTTCTCATGAGAAAGAATAATAAATGCCTTTTCTGATTTCAGGCTCGGACTCTGAACTCTTTATTGTGCCATTGCACACACAAGGGAAATGATGAAGGAGAATATAGGAATAAAGAGGGAATAGCATTCCAGACTTCAAAT
>CM053625.1:274933900-274963547 GCA_028646595.1 Phalanger gymnotis | reverse complement strand
ACAATTATGTCTAAGAGGAAATTTCTTAACCAAAGTACAGAAGAGACAATAAAAGAGAAAATTTTGACGACATGAAATTGAAAAGTTTGTGCAAAAACAAAATCAGTGCAGCTAGGATAAGCTAGGATGATCAATTCAGCTAGGCCATGATAAGATTAGAAAGGGTCCTCTCTCCCTCACCTGATATAGGTTAAGTTAATTCTTTTCCTGAAAGGCAAGGAATCTGCCAAAAACTTGACTGACCCAGGGGGCTAAGTCTCTGGTTTACAGTCTTTGACATAGTTTTCTGATGGCCTCAGGTCATGTTGGCATGGCTTCCTTGTCCTGTAAGCCATAAAACACCCACCTACATTGAATCTGAGACCCATCAGACTTGATGGATGTCCCAAGGCTATGTGAGTCACCACACCCTGCTCTGCTGACTAGACATTTGTTTCTTTATATAGAAGCATTTACCCCAGCTAAGTGATATAATCTTGTTGATTATCCTTTCTATGTGATAGCTATCATTATTAACTATTTAACTATTAACTATTTTACTTAACTGTTATAAACTATTTAGTGACCTATGAGTATCCCATTTCATTCCAATATAAGACCCATACTACAAGTGATCAGGCGCAGCCCACAATAGAAGAGAAACTGTTGAGTAAAGGAAAAAAAATCATTGCATGAAATATTTCTAATAAAAGTCTTTTAGACAAATCTGATGTGTAGGAAATTAACACACACATACAAATAAGAATAAAAGCCATGGGGCAGCTAGGTGGCACAGTGAGTAGAGCTCCAGCCCTAGAGTCAGGAGGACCTGACTTCAAATCCTGCCTCAGACACTTGACACACTTACTAGCTGTGTGATCTTGGGCAAGTCACTTAACCTCAATTGCCCTGCCTTTCCCCCTCCAAAAAAAAAAAAGAATAAAAGCCATTCCCCAGTTGAGAAGTAGTCAAAGGACATAAACAAACAATTCTCAAAAGAATTGCAAATTATTAACAACCATATGAAAGATTGCTACAAAGTACTAATAAGAGAAATGCAAATTAAAACAACTCAGGTTTAACTTCACACCTAGCAAATTGTTGCAGCAAAAGCTGGAAGTAATCAATATTGGAGGGACTGCTAGAAAGGAGGCACACAGCTTGTGGAGCTGTGAAGTAGTCCAACCATTCTGGAAAATTTGGCAATTATGTACCCCAAAGTGCCTAAAATGCCTATATTCTGTACCTTAGGGCAGAGGTTCCCAAACTTATTTGGCCTACCATCTCTGTTTCAGAAAAAAAAAATTATTTAGCACCCCCTGGAAACAGGCTTTCTTTAACCCTTTAATGGTTTTTTTAAAAATTTGAGTCATTTCAAAAAAATATAAAGTATATTTATTAAATGACACATTAAATTTAATAATTTATTGGAAATTTGTGGGGTTTTTCCTACATTGAAATTTTGATGATGCAATATTGCATCATGTAACCATATATTATATTGTATTGTAAACAAGTCTAATAACACACACATATTCCTGCCAATGCATTCTGGACTTCCTGAAAATGCACAACATGCTTGCCTGCCAACATTTGCTTGTCAAGACCTGTCAGCAGACTTGACCATTGCTCAGTTATAACTTGCATTTTGTGTGGTTTTTTGGAAAATAATGTAATCACTATGACTCTAATTCTGTTACACAACAGATGAAACATGTACAAATGGTTTTCAAAATTTTCTTATCTTCTCTTTCCTTGTGCTTCCACTGCCCCCTTATTTTTGTTCAACGCTCCCTTCCCCATTGCCTCCGAGGCTACTACCACCCCCTTGGATGATTCCAACACCCCCCCCCAGGGGTAGTATCACCCACTTTGGGAACCTATGCTCCAGAGCTTCTACTCTTAGGTATGTACCCTCAAGAAATTAAAGACAGAAAGGTTCCATATAAACAAAACTATCCATGGCAATACTTTTGGGGGCACCAAAGAACTGGAAATAAAACAGGTACCCCCAAAAGCCTGAGAATAGCTAAACAAATAGTGAATCAAAGTTCCACTCATGATTATCTGTGGGATGAAGTAAAAGAGGATTATCCATACCCCTACCTCCCATACAAGGAGTTAGCAACGGGGAACTCTACTTGCTACACAGGAAGGTCAAAGGAAGAGCATAAGCTGGAAGTTAGATCTTTTCTTTAAAGGCCTCCTCTGGCTCAGTAGTCAATGAGAGAATTATTCATTATTTTAGTGTCCATATCTAGAAGAGATTAAGTATACGAGTTCCAGAATAGTGGCACAGTGTTTGATAAAGCCAAGATCATGACTGCTGGGATAAGGGCTCCGTATTCAACAAAAATTGTTGCACAAACAGGAAAGTAGTTTGGTAAAAATTACATTGTATATCATAATAAGCCCCAAATGGATCCATGGCTTAGACATTAAAGGTCATATTATAAACAAATTAGTAAAGCGGGGAAGGAGAGAGACAATTTTGATTATATAAAACTGAAGAGTCTTTGCATTAAATCATTGAAATTAAAATTAAAAGGGAATAAGGTAGTTGAGGGGGAGGGGGACTTTACAGGAAACTTCCGATAATGATCTAATATCTAAGATATGTAGAGACATTATTATGTAAAAATAAAAGCCATTCCTTGATAAATAGTCAAAGGATAGAAATAGGCAATTCTTAAATAAAGAAATGTAAGTTTTTAACAATGTTGTGAAAATTACTAAAATCATTAAAAATAAGAGAAATGGAATGAGAAAATAAGAGAAATGAAAGAGAAAGGGAAATAAAAATACCACCTTATATCCATCAGATTGGCAAAGATAACAAAAAAGAAAAATGACAATTGGTAGAAGGACTGTAGAAATCAAGGCATATTAATGCAATGTTGGTGGATCTATAAATTGGTCCATGTATTCTGGAAAGCAATTTGTAACTACTCAAAAAAGTTATGCACATTAAGATGTGAATAATGTTTTTTAACCTAGAGATACCACTAATGGGCTTATGCCTCCTAAAGGAGATCAAAGAAAGAGGGAAATGGCTCATAGATACAAAAAATATTTATGGTAGCACCTTTTGTCATAGTAAATGTTAGGTAAACTGCCTCTTCAGACTCTTTTCATATTAGCAATAAATGACAAAAAGAGCAAAACAGCGTTTTGTGTAAAGAAAGAAATTTATATTGATTTTCAAGAACTGTAGAATATTTAAACTGCTATGGTTAAGCATTTTGACATGAGTAGAAAAAGAATTTTGTTTTAATATACATTGCTACACTATATGTATGAAGATAAAGAGTTTTCAGAAGGGATTTGACAGTTTTGGAGAGAAAATGATGTGTGGTATAGATTTGAAGACTTGAATCTCTGTTAACAATGGGTGATGCCATTCTTATGTGAGAACAGTTTAGTGTTATAAAGAAGCAGAAAATTATCTTTTATTTACTAAGAAACTAAAAAAAATATTGAGTATGAAAAAAATTATCAAGGGCACAAAGAAATGGAGACTTCAGAGCTAAGGCATGACGGATATCTCCTCTAATTTGCATATACATGTTTTATGACCTAAGAGAGTAAAACTTTTCTTAAAAATAGCAAATCCTTTACACATTTGGAGACTGAAGAATGATTTTAAAAGGACTAGTGTTTTGACATGGGAAATTTGGAAAGTTGCAATGTTCAAGGTAAAGGGTGAGTTCCTGCAAGCTAAGAGGTTCTTATTTGACCATTGAACACAGTGAGAGAGGATAAGACTTTTCACAGCTCAGCAGAGGAACCTGAAGGAAAGTGAAGATACAGCTGTACTCTATCATCTGCCCTATCCCTGTACCCTAAGAACTGAGCTTTTTTCATCTGCCTTGAAGTTTAGTTCTTCTATTAATCAGAAAGTTCCTTGAGAACGGATACTATCTTGCTCTTCTGCTTGTATCCCCAGTGTTTGGCACATAGCAAATGCTTAAAAAAATGCTTTTTCCTCCCATTTCAAGGATAGCATGAGAAAGCTTAGACCATGTTTTAATGGACCAGTCTAACTCCATCAAACAAGGATAAGAGATTAGTTTTCAAGTTCTTTTAGGGAACTAGGGTTTAGTTCTCCTGGACCTAGTGGTTTGAATTCATTGAGGGCTTCTATGGGCTACCATGTGATTTTCTCACTTATCTTGGGTTTCAAGTACCCACTGGCCATTTTTGTTCCAACCTTCCTAATGTTCTTGATAGAAAAACAGAAGCAAAATAAATGGTTCTTCCTTTCTCTGAGGTCCATTATCATTGTTTGATCCACCCTGAGCTATGGTACCACCTCTTCCTTTATCTTTCTCTAGGCCCCAGCATAGCTAAAGGAACCATTTTTTTTTTTTTGGTCTTCATTAGTATTATCTACAACCTTTAGCTTATCCTTAATTTTAGCATTTATTATTAAAGGTCTATGTCACTCTTTCATTCTTTTACCAGTTACCTGTCCTTGCATCTCTCTTCTCTATGTCATTCTAAAATCAAATTAGCAATGAATTCCCTGCCATCTATAACTCTCTCTACGGACAGTTCCCTTCTTCTTTGTGAGCATTGTTTGTTCTAGGGTTGCCAGAATTTCATTCTTGAGGGCATCAAATCCCTCTCAGGTTAACTTTTCCTGTGCAATTTTAGGCCATAAGTTCCTAGCTATTCTTTCTCCAAATTCTTTAAAATCCATTCCCCTCACATTTAGATTTCATGTTAAACTATCTTGGGCCTTTACCTCCTTAATTATCATGAATTCTGACATAGAATGATCACTTCCTTCCAAAGTCACCATTGAAGTAGAGTGAAAAGAACGTGACTTTGGGGTCGCATAACTTGTGTTCGTATCCTGTCTCTGATCCGTGACATTGGGAGAATAACTTGCCCTTCCTAGACCTTAGTTTCTTCAACTACAAAAGGAGGAGGTTGGCCTAGGTGGCCTTGGAGACCCCATCCAGGTCTGCAGCTATGATCTCATGATCTCTGCTATAGCAACTAGTCCTTTCTTATTGGTCATATTCCTAATGGATCTCTTTTGGCTTCCTACACTTTCTGGAAAATGAAATGATTGATTATTAAAGCAATTCAAGAATTTATCAGCTGCTCTGTCAGAGAACCCTCCAACGGATTCCAGACAGTTAACTCTACCCATCATTACTGAATTATCATGCCTCCATGACAATTTTGTGATCTATTTTCTTGCTTATTGGCCATTTCCTCTCTCTCTCTCACAGTGATCTGTAGTATATGAAGGCATGGAAATAAGAATGGAAATTATGTATGCCAGAGACATCTAGAGGTCTAGTCTGCTATAAATATGTACATACCTACCACAATGCCTTGCACATCTTAGTTGATAATAAATGTTTTTTGAACTGAATTTAAAATATAATCAACTGTCTCTTTTTATATGAGAATTATGCACTAAGTTTCGTTTAAACCAGTAACTTTTTCAAGCATTCAGTATGTGAATTTGTATTTCATCAAATGGGGTTTTATCCCAGATACATAAAAGTACATGTAACTGTGTGTTAAAAGAGGATTTTATGTTAAAATTTATCTTCTCGATCTCAATTAACTATTGTTTATTAACTCGATCCCTCTAATTAAAATATGTAAACATGTGTTTAGTAGCTACTATATACCTACACCATGCTAGACACTACTCATCATAAAGGAGAAACAGCAACTCTGCCCATTAGGAACTTCTGGTCTAGCTGGAGAGAAAACAATTCTGAGACATTATATAAAACATGCGCAATATCATGGTATCATCGACATAGACAATACATAAAAACATTGGAGGAATTCAAAACAAAGGAAACTTTATCAGGGGAAAGATTCATGAAGGAAACGGACCTTCTGTGTTTTTGATGTTAGAGAAGTTAACCAATCAGGATGTCAACATTTGGGTGTGTTTTGTTGTTTGTTTTTAAGGGAAGGGATAGGGATGTTTACTACTGTATAGGGCTACACATAGTACAGCACATGTTACAACAAGACAAAAAAATCATCAGAAAATTATAGTATTAAGATGAAAAACATAAGATAAAACAGATGAAGCCACTAGTGAGCACTTCAGGAAGTTCCAAGCAGCTAACAGAAACCCCTCCACCTACTGGCTAGAGGCGTTCTTGTGTTATCCATGAATCTTTACATTGCTGTTCTACCATTATTTCGTTATGTGCGCATCCTTGTCCGAGCGCCAGTGCGTGTGTGTGCCTGTCTAAGCAACGAGGAAATAAGCTTCCTTATGTTAGCGTTAGAGAACGCGTGCGGTCAGCTTGCCATCCCACCATAAAACATGGTGCTTTGGGGGAGATTGAGAGCAACTCAAACTGTCCTCTCGGCAGGCTACGCTTCATTCCCAGGTTCTTCCTGAATTCCTGCTCCGGAGCTCCTCTTCTGAATATTCTTGATTTCTTTTCCTACCCTTTCTGTTTATCCCTCAACTTGGACGTGCACTTGTTAAGCACCCCAGTGAACAGCTGGCTTTGCTGTATTCCACTTTCATCCTAGACCTCACTGCCCACATAAGACAGGTGGCACTCAACTCTGTGAGCATATACATTTCTGACATGCTTACATTCACATGTGCATGGCTTATACTACACTCTCTAGTGTCATGAGTAGCCGGGACTGACGCCAATCACAGCAGCTTTCTCTAAGGATGGGAAACTGGGAGTTCGGCTGGTGCCATTCAATGGTGCATTGCTAGCTTTGATCCAACCAGTTTTTAACATCCCTTACTTTCCCAGTTTTGGTTTATAGTAGCATGCACACTCTAGACTAGGATAAGCCATAACTCCAGAGCAACAACAACAACCCCCAAGAACGGGGGCAGAGATTGATTTCATAGGATCATAGACCATGAACTGGAAGGGACCTGAGAGGCTGTTTAGTCCAACTATCTCATTTTACAGATGAAGAAACTGAGTCCCGGGGAAGTTAAATGACTTGTCTAAGGTCATATAAGTAGTAAATGGAAGAAGCAGCATTTGAATCTAGGCCTTCTTGACTCCAGAGAGGGAACTCACTCTAATGATTCAGGTTGGCATTTTCTTTTGCAACTTAGACTTTGAGAGTTATGTAGAATATGAGCAGTTAAGTGACTTAATCAGGGTCACAAAGCTAATAGATCTTAGAAGCAGAATTTGAACCCAGGTCTTCCTGGTTCGTAGCTAGCTCTCTTTCCACTAAACCACGCTGAATCTCTGTTGGTAAACGATGCCAAAATGATATTAGGGGTGATACTTCAAGTACTGCCCCTGCACCACATTTCCTACCATGAACCAATTCTGTTGATACCCACCACATATTCTGCTATCTCTGGACACATGCTCACTCTTACTCTGCAAGCTCAGTCACTCACTAAGCTGTGGGCCCACTTGTTTCCCCTCTGTCTCTTGGATAGCCTCTTTGGCCATACAAAGACTACAGGGAACTTAGAACTATGACCCCAGATATTTACAACATCTGCCAGGGGTTTATCATTCTGGTAGCCAAATACCAGGATCATTCAGTGGGAATCATTGCTGAGGAGGCAGTAAGTTCTCAAGATCACTGACCAGCTAGGGGGCACTAGCCTCCATGCATAGCCTTAATTGTCAATCATCACACTCCCTAACAAACTTCACTCGGGGGGCCCACTGAAACCTTCAGTAATCTGTGCCCAAAGGCTTAAAATGTACCTTCATATTGCCTGGAATATGCAACCAAGCACACACCTGCACACACACACACACACACACACACACACACATACCACACACCACACGCATCCCTTAACTAATCATATGTTCTGCTTTCACAGTCACTCAAACCAAACACTAACTCTCCATTCTACACCATCACAAATACCTAAAGGCTGGCTTCCAAACATGGAATCTTCAAAAATGACGAGCATCAAACCTCTCATAGACTGGAAGGTAATTCACTACAATATCTAGTTGCCAGCCTCCTTCCCCTTAGTGCACACATAGCTTCCCCCTCATCAAAGACTATCTGCACCACATTGAGAAGCTGCCAAGTATAGGCAAGTCTCCACATCCATCAACTTTCTCTCTACTTTGTAGTACTCCAAGATAGTCTAGTGGTAGCTGACATACCAAGTTATTATACCACTCACCTTTTCTATGCTCCAAAGTAATGAGAACATCCAAGGAGAGTCTCTTCCTGCCTGTGCAATCATGTGAATCCCTTTCTCCTTCCAACCTTGCAGTGTCCATTCTCCCTAGTATAATGCCACCTAGAAGGCAAAGGATTGAGATGAGCTCTGTTATTTATTTCATTGGTATAAGGAAATCTTAGATGATGAAACTCCCTCTACCAGTGCAGGTTGGTTGCATTTTCTTGGAAACTTGAGAGCAGTGAGAGTTTAAGTGACTTGCCCAGAGCTGCATAGCCTGAGTATTCAGAGGAAGTTCTGATGCCAGCTTTCTAGCCACCATGCAACACGACCTTCCCCAGAGAGCAGGGACTTTGTCTAAATACCTCACTCCATACTGTGCCCAATCAGCGATTGTGAATGGACATGATGATGATGGTCATGGTCATTGTTATGGTCCTAATCACAGTAAGATTTCTGGTTGAAAGATGAACATAGGGCTTTTCCCCTTCCTTTTTGACTCGTGTTCTTGTTCTCTTTATGGTGTACTTGGGCATTCAGCTCTTTTTAAATCTGGATATTCTGCCTATCTCTCTTCTGGGAAAACTCACAGAAAACATTTGCAAATGGAAAACACTTTGCCTTGTGTGTTTTTCCCCTTTCAGGCACATGAATAAACAGAATGTTCTGACACACTCCATATCTCTCTCTCAGCCCATTGCCTTGCCCAATATTTGTCTGTAACAATTTTGCTGCATCTATTTTTTTTCTCCCCAAAGAAATAAGTTTCTTCACATTTCAGAGGCACAAATTGTTGCTCCCACTTTTCAAAGGAGGTTTGGTGTTTCCAGATTTAGAAACATACTCCCAGTTGCCAAGCTCTGTCACACGCTGCCTTAGATTAACAAGAAACGTTCCTTTTCTTGGGCAAATGGGGGAAAAGCATAAATGATCTAAATGGCTTTCAGCTTAGAGAGAAGTTTCCTTTAGGAAAGATACTTCTGAGAAAATCTAGTGGAATGATCCAGGGCGGAGAATAAAGTTCAAATACCAAATGAGTTGTGTGATCTTGAGTGAATCAATTTCCTTGTCTGTAAAATGAGGACAATAGTCTCTATCTCTTTAAAGACAGAAAGAGACAATAGATCTAAAAGTGCTTGGAAAGTGAATAGATAAACTAGGCTTGATGGCCCAAGCCTATAATCCCTGCTACTAGAAAAACTGAAGCTGGAGGATCCCATGAGCTCAAGAGAGCTAAAGACCACTGAGCTGCAGTAGGGCAAAAGCTGACCAGGTGCCTACTAAATCTGGCTACAATATGATAAGCCCCCGGAAGTGGGGGGTGGGATCTGAGACCAGGCTACCTAAGGAGGGGTAAATTTGCTCATGTCATTACAGAGAAGGTCAAGCTTTTGTGCTGATCAGAAGTAAGATATGGCTCATGAGTAGTCACTGCCTTTCCAGTCTGGGCAAGATAGGGAGACAGTCTCAAAGAAAAAAAGTGAATAATTCTTCAGTAAATAAGTCAAAGGCTATGAAGAAACATTTCTTAAAGAGTTGTAAATTCAACAAAATAATTTTTAAAATACTTCAAATGAGTAATAATAAGAGAAATACACAATAAGAGTTGTAAATTCAACAAAAGAATTGTAAAAATACTTCAAATGACTAATAATAAAAGAAATATACAATAAAAGAACTTATATGCAGAACCTACATGCAGAAAATTGGTGAAGAGGAGCCCCCCAAAAAGCAGAAATGGTTTTGGAGGAGCTGTAGGAAGACAAGTACACTAATGCATTATTGTTGAAGCTATTTTGGTCCAGCCATTCTGGAAAATAGTTAATATTTCTGTGAGAAAACTGATTAAATTGTTATGCCCTTTGACCTCTTTTAACAAAGGAAGTCAAAAAATAGAAAAGTCTCATATGAAAAGGGCACCAAAAGAGCCCCATAAGCAAGGAAAAAAATATTTAAACTTCTAAAAAAATTATAATTTCTTATAGAATGCACTTGTCAATAGTTCAGCTTTTCCATGGAAAGACCGCTGAGTCTGGAGTGACAAGATCTGAGTTCACCCACCATTGAGGTTTTCTACTTATGTGAGCTTGGGCAAGACACTTTTTCAGCCTCAGTTTCTTCATTGATAAAATGGGTACAATAACACCATCTACTTCCCAGGGTCATTGTGAGGATAAAATGAGACAGTCAGTATCTATAAAGCACTTGTTCAGTCCTTCAGTTGCGTCTGATTCTAGTTGACACCATAGACCATAGCACACCAGGCCCTTTTATCCTCCACTATCTCCTGAACTCTGTCCAAGCTCATCTATCAAGCTCATGTTGCTTCCATGACACTATCTACCCATCTCATCCTTTGCCATCCCCTCTTCCACTTGCGTTTAATCTTTCTCAACATCAGGGTCTTTTCCAATGAGTCCTGTCTTCTCATTGTGTAGACAAAGTATTTAAGATTCAGCATCAGTATTTGACCTTCCAATGAGTAGTCTGAATTAATTTCTTTAAGTATTGGCTGATTTGATCTCCTTACTGTCCAAGGGACTCTCAGAAGTCTTCTCCTACCGCAATTCAAAAGTGTTGATTCTGTGGTGCTCAACTTTCCTTACAATCCAACTCTCACAGTCTTACATTGCTACTGGAAAAACCATAACTTTGACTACATTGACCTTTGTCAGCAAAGCTATACCTCTGCTTTTTTAGGATGCTGTCCAGATTTGCCATACCTTTCCTTCTAAGGGCAAGCATCTTTTAGTTTCATAGCTGCAGTCACCATCTGCAGTGATTTTTGAACCCAAGAATATAAAACTGGACACTGCATCCATTTCTTTTCCCTCTGTTTGCCAGGAAATGATGGTTCCAGTTGCCAAGATCTTAGGGTTTTTTTTTTATATTAAACTTCAAGTGAGCTTTTACACTCTCCTCTTTTACCCTCAACAAGAGGCTTCTTTATTCTTCTTCACTTTCTGCCATCAGAGTGGTATCATCGCCATGTCCAAGATTATTGATATTTCTCCTGAAAGCCTTAATTCCAGCTTTTAATTCATCCAGCCTGATATTTCACATGATGTACTCTGCATATAAGTTAAATACATAAGGTGACAATATATAGCCTTTTCATACTCCTTTTCCAATCTTAAACTAATCAGTTGTTCCATGTTTGGCTCTAACTGTTGCTTCTTGGCCCACATTAGAACCATGTTTGGTTCTGTTGCTTCTTGGCCCAAATATAGGTTCCTTAGGAGACAAGTAAAATGATCTGTCTCTTTGAGGACTTGCCAGATTTGGTTGTGACTCACAGTCAAAGACTTTACTGTAGACAATGAAACAGAAATAGATGTTTTCGGTTTGGGTTTTTTTTTTCCTGGAACTCCCTTGCTTCCTTCATAATCCAGTGAATGTTGGCAATTTGGTCTCTAGTTCCCCTGCCTCTTCAAAAACCAGCCTGCTCTTCTGGTAATTCTCAGTTCACATATTGCTAAAGCCTAGCTTGCAGAATCTTAAGCATAACCCAGCTGGCATGTGAAATGAGTGCAATTGTTCAGTAATTTGAACATTCCTTGGCATTGCCCTACTTTAGGATTGGAATGTAAACTGATCTTTTGCAATCCAGTGGCCAATGTTGTGTTTTCCAAATTTGCTGGCATATTGAGTTCAGCACTTTAACAGCATCATCTTTTAGTTTCAAATAGTTCAGCTGGGATTCCTTCACCTCCACTAACCTTATTATTAGCTATGCTTCCTAAGGCCCATTTGACTTCATTCTCTAGGATATCTGGCTCTAGATCAGTAACCACACTATCCTGCTTATTGTTGATGCTAAGATCTTTCTTTCATAGTTGATGTTAAGATCTTTCTTTTATAGTTCTTCTGTGTGTTCTTGCTGCCTCTTCCTAATCTCTTCTGCTTCTGTTAAATCACTACCATTTTTGTCTTTTATCATGCCCACTTTTTGCATGAAGCATTCCCTTGATATCTCTAATTTTCCTACAGAGAATGTCTTTCCCATTCTATTGTTTTCTTCTATGTCTTTGCATTACTCCTTTAAGAAAATCTTCTTTTCTCTCCTTGATATTCTCTTAACAAACCCCAACGTGCTTTAGAATGCTAGTATTACTACTACTACTGTG
Organism: Phalanger gymnotis; assembly: GCA_028646595.1. Lineage (NCBI taxonomy): Eukaryota > Metazoa > Chordata > Mammalia > Diprotodontia > Phalangeridae > Phalanger > Phalanger gymnotis. The sequence goes on along the minus strand of CM053625.1, from coordinate 274,951,304 downwards.
TGATATTGGTCTCAAGGAGATAAGAGGTGAGCCAGTCCTAAATTAATTTATAAGGAGGAAAAGTTTTTGGTTTTAATGTCTTTTCTCTTTCTGTATCTACCTCCCACTTCAATTTAAGTTAACAAGCATTTAAAGGCTAGCTACTATGTGTGTGCTAAGTTCTGTGGTTACAAAAATACAACCAAAAATAATCTTTCTCTTAGAAGAGGTTAGATTCTGCTTCCTAATGTCCCCTCTCCCCTACGCCTATGTGCTCAATGTCCTCCTGTTGACCTCTGTCCAGTTTTCTAATTCTTCTTTTCTGTCTATGTTATAAGTCCCACCCAAAGCCTGCCCTAGACCTGTAGTACTTCAGGTGTCAACATTATTTTTCCTTACTCCATAACCTGCCTTTTTCCTCTTCCTCCATCAAAACTCCCATTTTATCTGTGCTAGGTATTAGGAAAAAAGCTTGATTCAACATGATATTCCTGTTGCTACTTACCTATTCTGCAACACCTAGACTAGCACACTTCATAGTGGACCTGAGACCTGGACTTTCACACCTAGTCATCCAGTACCTATGCCACTAATCTTTTTTTTTATTATTTTAGGGGCAGGTAGGTGGCACAGTGAATAGAGAACCAGCCCTGGAGTCAGGAGGACCTGAGTTCAAATGTGACCTCAGACACTTAACACTTACTAGCTGTGTAACCCTAGGCAAGTCACTTAACCTCAATTGCCTCACAATAAATGAATAAAATAAATTTTATTAAGTATTTTCCCTCCTCCACTGCTATTACTAACCTTCCTTTAAGTCTCAACTAAAATCCCACCTTCTGTAGGAAGCCTTCTCCAATTCCTCTTAATTCCAGTGTCTTCCCTCTGTTAATTATTTCCTATTTATCTTGTATATAGTTTGCTTTGTATATATTTGTTTGCATGATGTCTTCTCTTTTATATAATATATCACCACATTATATAGTAGGGGAACCACGAATCTTTAGGAAAGTTGCCTTCTTCCTCTTTGGATCTCCCATACTAGAACCCAACTCAGTGGGCTGATGACTGAGCATGTGCAAACTAGCCCACTCTATCTATTGGCTGGACCTAGACACCAGACTTCATCTTTCCTTCCCATCCAGACATTCATCTAAGCAGGCTTTTCTTTTCTTCTCTTCTCTTTTCTTTTTTTCTTTTAAAGGCAGGCCTCTTATAAGGGTGGTTGTAAGTTCAAAGAAATTTATAAATGCTACCTTGGTTAAAGTACAGAAGACAACAGGATTTGATCAGCTATAGAACATAAAGACCAACTAGACAAGTAGTTAGCTCCAAAGTGGTTTTGTGTGGTACAAATATTCCCAAACGGACCAATAAAGTAAAAGAAGAATAGTGAACAAGTATTTATTAAGCATTTACTATGTGCCAGGCATATGCTTACTATGAAGCGAGTAATCTCACTCCCATTTTCATCTCCCCAGAACAAAACCCAATGCCCTGGATGCTTCTCTCTTTTATATATTATCTTCCCTTATTTGAATGCAAGCCCTTTGAGGACAGAGTTTGTCTCTTGTATTTTTAGTATTTGTATCTCCAGCATTAGTATAGTGCCTGGCACTTAAAAGGTAAAAACTCACCAAATTTTCCCTAATAAATCAACTGTCTTTTTAAAAATCAAACAACTATCTTCAAATATTTAGGATTTCTATTTTTTTTTACCTCTTTTAGTCTAGAAATAGCCACATGCAAATGAGCTAAGAGACCAAAATGCTGCAAAGTTCCTTAAGTGCTAAGGCTGTTTCTTGTCATTTTGTGTCCTGAGTCTTTATACTCACATTTTCCCAGTTTTTAAACAAATAAAAGCTATTTTTCTACTTCTTTAAGCCATTTAACAGTTAATGTAGAAATAAGACATTGTCTTTCACAGGATGATTTAAGTCTTAATCTTTATAGCATAGTTAAATTTTGTTTTAAAAACCTGCTGAAATCTCATCTGAAAACTTTCTTCATACTCATATTTCAGCAATTTTTATTAAATCACATTATTTTTCCTACTCCTTATAGGCATCAAAAGGTTTATCTGTGAAAAAAGCAATATCTTACATCCTTTGCCAGTTGACATTAATTCTTTCTTTACTTGAGAGTACTTTTCTGCCCTTTTCACAAAACTGCTCCATATAAAAAGATAGTGCCTTATATCTCATGAAAAGAATATTAAGCCCCTAATAAGTCCTAGGATCAATTATGGGTCAGCCACAGTAACACTTTATATATCCAGATATAGCACTCAGGGCCCTTTGATTTGGCCTACTTTTCAGCTGTCACTAGTCAGAGTAATTGTCTTTTCAAATCCATAGGTCACTGTAGTGCCCCTACCAATACTTCTCCGAACAGATCAAACCAGATGATCACAGATTCAAAGCAAAATGCATTTCATGAAACAAAATAATAATAAAAATAAAATAATAAAATAATTAAAACAAAAACAGATAATTGAATTAGGTGTTAATTTCCATGTGTTCTCTAGAGAGTACTTTCTCAGCATGGAAACTGAATGATTGCTGGACCCCTCCTACAGTCAGACACACACACACACACACACACACACACACACACACACACCCTTCCTTAGCAGGTCTTGAAATCAACAATTTTTAGTATGGGAACTAGACAACATACTGGAGCTCATGACACAGATGACATTTTCTTCCCATTTCTCCCTGCCTAACTCCCATGTTTCTCTATACCTATTTCTTATCCTGCATGACACTTTCTACTCAGTCTCTTACAAAGAAACTAATTTTCTAGCAAAAACGTGTACCTGGAATACAGCTAAGAACCAGGAAGGAAGCAAAAATGTTCATCTAGAAGCCAGCACTTTCTTCTGAGAAGAACCACCTCCGCCCCACTTCAGAACCACACTGAGACTATTTACTCTCACTTTACATAAAATTCAAATAAGCATGATGGTCTAAAATTTTAAGCTACTCAGAATATTAGAAGCCGTTTTTTGGAAGAGAGAGAAAGGCTTCTAGAGGCAGGCTCTCAACAGCACTGAGAAATGACAGCTGAAAGTTGGACATTTAAGGAGACAGAAAAACTACCCAAAGCAGACTCATACATAAATTTAAAGGCACAGCACTCAAGACCATTTAGTACAAGGGCAAATAATCTTGGACCTCAGCAGGCCTAGAGGGTTTCAGTTACTGAATTACAGTAAAATACAATGATATAAATTGTTCTCCAGAATGATATAAATGATATAATGAATGATACAAATTCTTACAATTCAAAGCTATCAACAAAAGGTTAAATTGTGTTAAATATGCACTGCTAAAGAAGTTAGGGAAGTATTTTAGAAATCCTATCTCAAACTGTTTTAAATCTAAGTGATTAGAGGTATAATTCTCAGCTGCTCAAAGAAACAAAATAAAACCCATCCAGAATGACTTATTTTCCAAGAATTCTGAATAAATGAAGTTTTACTACATGTCCTTTTCTTCCTGAAGACTAAACAGTGAAAGCTCCTTCCTCAGAACTCACATACCATTTTGTCAATGCATCTCTCAGAAACTTCTATTGTGTTTTGAATCTGTTTGTGAGGTATATTTCATTTGTCACAAGATCCATGAAACTTATAAAAAGATACATTTTTATATGTATTACATTGATTAGATATGAATTTCTATTATCTGTTACATTTGTTATGTTTATAATTCATCTGTAGAATTTATGGTATTTATACTTACTGATGATAACTGAGCCTGACATTTATATTGTGTTTTAAGCTTTGCAGAGTCCAATCTATGCACATTGTCTTTACCGATCCTCACCACAATGCTGTGAGGTAGTTATTTATTTGCTGTATTTGTATCCTTCAGAGACTGGCAAATCATGCTTCAAAGTCTTATGATATCAATACAAGAATATTGGTGTTAAAAAGATGGGCTTTTGTTTCATGGGAAAGCATGGGTTTATTAAAAGCAATATTCAATTTCCAAATGCAATGCAACCACACTCCTTTTCAACTCAGGACGTATCAGTTGTCCATCTATAGTGTCTGACCAAGATAAGTATACTGATAGACTAACTCTATGGATTGTCCAGCTAACTGCATATCTATTCTAAATAGTGGGCATTTTTCATCCACTTGGTTTTTCCTGTGTGGTCAGGCTAGAGATTTCTGAGTAATCATGGTTCTGATTTGGGGAGACATAGTGTTCCAGGTCTCAAAGCAGTAATACATCATTTGCAAGTTAGAGCATCTGGAAGACATCTTCATCTAGAGGGAATGGATCTAATATTTGGACATTCTCTCTGACAGTTTTAGGGAGCAATTCAAAGGGTTATAGAACAAAGTTATTTCTAGTATCACATCTTTTGAGAAATCTTTTGCAGTTCACCCAAAGGACAATGGAGAGACACATGGTGGGCATTTAGTAGGCTCTGGCAGATCTCTAAATAAAGAAGTGTTTAGAAGACATGATATAAAAGATATCATCACAAAAAAAGGAAAATGATAAATGCTGGAGAAGATGTGGGAAAATTGGAATACTAATGCATTGTTGGTAGAGTTGCGAACTGATCTAACCATTGTGGAGAACAATTTGGAACTATTCCCAAAGGGCTATAAAACTGTATATATCCTTTAATCCAGCAATACCACTACTAGGTCTGTATCCCAAAGAGTTCACAAAAAAGGGAAAAGGACCCACATGTGCAAAATATTTATAGCCGTTCTTTTTGTGGTGGCAAAGAATTGGAAATTGAGGCAATGCCCATCAATTGGGGAATGGCTGAACAAATTGTGATATATGAATGTAATGAAATACTATTGTTCTACAAGAAATGATGAGCAGGCAGATTTAAAAAAAAAAAACCTGGAGAGACTTACATGAACTGATGCTAAGTGAAGTGAGCAGAACCAGGAGAACATTGTACACAGTAACAGCAACGTTTCACAATGACCAACTTTGATAGACTTAGCTCTTCTTAGCAATGCAATGATGTCAGACAGTTCCAAGAGACTCATGACAGAAAATTCTGTTCACGTCCAGAGAAAGAACTATAGAGTCTGAATGCAGATTGAAACAAACTATTTTCTCTTTTTTTTCTTTCTCAAGGTTTTTCACTTTTGTTCTGATTCTTCTTTCATAATGTGACTAATGTGGAAATATGCTAATATGATTGTATATGTATAGTCTATATCAGATTGCATGCTGTCTTGGGGAGGGGGGAGAGAAGTGAGAAAAAAAATTGGAACTCAAAATCTTACAAAAGTGAATGTTGAAAACTGTCTTTGCATGCATTGGAAAAAAATAAAATACTGTTAAGTGGGGAGAAAAGGCTATCATCAAAGAAATGCACAACCAGAAAAGGAAGTGGGTTGGCCATATTGCAAAAGTGAAGGGTAGCTAATGGATAGTTACCATATCACCACAATATGCTAGTAGATAAAGGAGAAATTAATTTTATTTTATTTTTTCTATTAACAAAATATTTTTCTTTCCCTCCCACCTTCCCCCATTGGGGAAGAAAAGAAAAAACAAACCCCTTGTAAGAATTATGCATAGTTAAGAAAAACAAGTTCCTTCATCAATCATGTCCAAAGAGATATGTCTCAGATAAAGAAATAGTAATAACCTTTCCCTCAGGGAGCTTATAGTCCAAATGAAAGGGAAAAGACATATCAAACCGTTTTGAAATTATATTTATATACATGCTTGATACTATAGTAGAGAAAGATAATATGTACACAAAGATGTTGGGGGATTCAAAATAAAGGAAATTTTTTTCAGGGGGTATTGATCTAGGTCTTGTACATTTATCATGTTATTGGAGTTAACCAGTCAATGAGGATTGTCAATAGGTTTTTGTTTCGTTTTGTTTTGGTTGTTTGCTGTCATATAGGGCTACACAGAGTACAGCACAATTGTTCAGTTGTTTCAATCATGTCCAATTTTTCATGATGTCATTTGGGTTTTTTTTGGTAAAGATACTGGACTGGTTTGCCATTTCCTTCTCCAGCTCCTTTTTCAGATGAGGAAACTGAGGCAAACAGGGTTAAGTGACTTCCCTAGGGTCATATGGTTAGGAAATGTCTGAGACCAGATTTGAAAGGTCTTTCCGCCTCCAGGGCCCACACTTAATCCACTGTCCCACCTAGCTGCCACAATACAATGTAACGAAAAGGGAAGGGGGGGGGCGGGAAATCAGATAATTATGTAATTAAAGTTAAAAAAAAAAAGAAAGCATTTAGGCAACAATTCATGAAACTCCTTCCCCTATGGATCTACATATTTTACTCTTCCTTTTAGGATGACTATCCATCTTTCTTCTTTTGGGAAGAGCCTCCAATTGGTTTTGTAGTTCCTACTATTCAGAGATCATTTTCCTCGTCCTCCTCCTCTGCGTGGTAATCTTCTGCCTCCCTGCTCCCAGCACCTATCAAGATACACTGTTACCTCTTCAGATCCTTTTTCTCCTGGATTTCTGGACTGAAGCTTTTCCATGTTCCTTGAATCTCTTCCCCTTCTCCTCTAGGAGGGAGATTGGCCTCCACTTTGAACATAAATAGCCGGAGCACGCACGGCTGTGGCAGAAATGCAAGCATCCTACACTTGATACTGTATGTCATGACTGTAGGTCATTCCAAGTGCCATCCTTTTCTCTATACTTGGGAGTGAGGTCTCACTCCACGTCTTGCTGGCTAATAGCTCTCCTCACCGAGCTGCAGGAGCAAACTGCCCAGGGGCAATTACAGAGGCTGTTGTCTTTATCCTCACATCTCCATAGCATTTTTAGCACCTCTTTAGCTTCATGACACCCACACCCAACTTCCTTTCCTTTCTCCTTCTTCTTACTGGTTTTCATCAATTTGTTTTACTTGGCCCAACGACTTCCTCTTTTCCTTTTCATTTGGCTCAAGTCTTTCTCTTTTGGCTTCTTCCATCTTTCCTACTTCTCCTCAGGCCTTTCATGTTGAATCTCCTCCTACACTAAGTCCTTCTTCAGACTGAGACCTTTTGTTTTAGTGAGAATTTTTCTGCTTCAGCTTCTCCCTGAATCTTTCCAAGTTCAATCTCTGACCTTCTTTAAAACTCCAATATCTTCCATATCATTTCATGATGGTTTCTCATTATACTCAAGCACTTCTGTTCATACATTCTTGCCCTTCAAAAGCTGGAAGTAGAAGTCAAATGATACAGAAACTAACAAGATTATTTCTAAAAACTATTGGGCCCCTAATACTTTTTAATTTTACTTTTGGAAAGTTTTAACCCTTTAACAACTTTGATATTTCCTCTCTTATTGAGTAAAATGGGAGATCCAATCAGGCATGAATCTGGCCCTATTAATGTCTAGCTCTTCACTATTTGGATACATTTCTTCATGAAACTCATCCTTCAGGAAATAGCTTCAAACTTGCCAAGATTACTGGGAGATGTAGGTCACATAAAATCGGCCGTTGATTTCCAAGATCTCTGAAAATTTTTCCATTACCTCAATTTAATTAAAATAATTTCTTAAGCACCCATTCTTTATCAGGGACTATGTGAGGCACTGAGGAATGGGGGGGAGGAACAAAGAGAAAAATAAAACAGTACCTGTACTAATTGGTGAGATCATAATAAGCTTTCTCTCTGTAGAAGATGACATTTGAGCTGATCTTCGAAGGAATCTAGGAATTCTGTGAGGTAGAGGTCAGGAGAGAATGCTTGACAGGCAAGGGGGATAGTCTGTACAAAAGCATGGGAATGGGGAATGGAATGTCACGTACAAATCCAGTTTGGCCAAAATGAAGAAGGTATAGAGGACAGTAATGTATCACAAAAACAATGTGCTTCCAATACTCAGGTATGGGAGATCAGGTCAGAAGGTATGGCTTTGGGATAGTTTATAATTGTTACTGTTTCTCTTTTAAAAAAAATACTTATAAGCCATCTCCTTAATAGGGCTGTTTACAATTTTCACCAGCAAAAGAAGGCAATGCCCAGATGAGTGGGCATGGTTTTCAGGCTCCATTCTCTTTCCTTTTAGGAAAATTTGCCCTTCTGTAGTCCCATGGTACCTCACCCAATCTCCAGGATGTCTCAAAGATCTTTGACAGTGGCCCATCAATCACCTTTTTCCAGTTCTTTCAATAACTCGGTATATAATTAGATATAGTGTATATACATAGAGGGCAGCTAGATTCTGTCTGATCATCTGCTGACCATTGTTGTTCTAGCCTTCCTAATCCAAAGATCATTCTTCTTAGAAGATACAACATAAATAAGACATTGTTCATGAAGAGCTAAGTTTTCTCATTGTTGTACATTATAATTAGCCAATAAACTCTGAGTATCTATCCTAACTCTTGTTGGATCCTCCTCTCGTCTCCAATAAAGCTCTTAAAAAAACAAACACCTCCTAACCATATTAGTCATTGCTAACCTCAGCTCACCTGGGATTTAGTCTTAAGAGTATTCTTACACAAATGAACAAATGAATGCAAGAATGCATGAAAAAAATTATTAAGCACATACTACATTCCTGGCATTGTGCTAAGTATCAGAGGAATAAATAGAATCTAGTAAGATAGTCCCTACCCTAAAAGAGCTTACAATTAAGGATTCTTCTCCACACTGCACTTGACTCATTTCCTCAGAATTTTCTCTACCATGCCATGGAAACCTCTTCACCCTGGAAACTCACTCCATCTTGGGACTACTTCTTCATTGAAAGTACCCTCCAGCCCTGCAGCCTCCTTCTCTGTTTGCTTGGTTCCTCCCAGAACCTTCCATTTAAAGAGAAGGCCTGTCATCTATGCCTTCAATCCTCTCCAGACTGCACTCCTGACTATCCAGACTATCAAAAACATGCCCCTGCACTAGACACCTTCATTCCCATTTTCAGCTTCCTTTGATTATCATCCCTGGCTAGAATGTAAACTCTTTGAGGGCAGGGACTATTTTTCTTTCTGCTCATATTTATATTCCTAGCACTTAGTACTGTGCCTCACCCTGGACAAGTTACTTAAGTTCCCTTAGACTCAGTTTCCTCATTTGCAAAATCAGGATAATAATAGCATAAACATTAGAGGGTTGCTATGAGGATGAGATGAGACAATATTTATAAAGCACTTTACAAACCACAAAGCTCTATACAAATGCTAGTTATTATTATCATCATAATTATTGTTATCATCATCATCATCCCTCTGCCCCTAGGGCGCCTTCCTCAAATCAACGAGTTCTTCCTGGAACTTCCATTTTGAGGAAGTGCTCAGTGTTTAATAAATGCTTCTTGACTTGACTTAAAAGTGACTGACACATAAAGTATCTTCACTATAAATGCTGGGGATAAAAACATAAATGAGTAAGAGTCCCCACCCTCAGGAATGCAGCCTCGTTGACTCGACACACACAGTGTGGAGTCTGGAAAGCATGGTGAACAGGGAGCAATGACAGAGATATGTGCTATGATGGTCTGATTCTGGGCCAGATAAGGTGAAAACACACCTTATAGAACTATGCTAAGCATTTATTTTCATTCTTAATTATTTATCCTTGTTTCTCCATGTCTTTTCAAAATTTGTGTTAGTCTCTAAGTTCCCTATGCCTCTGAATCATTCTCTTTAGCCAACTCTCTCTTCTTCATTGGAGTAATTCATGTCTTCAGAGTTTCATTTTTGAGAGTTTTACATCCCTCATGAATCAGCCTTTTCCACAAAATATTAGGCCATGTGGTACTACTTATCCTTTCCTTGAAATCTGCTCTCCCCAAATCAAGAGTATATATTATAGTATGCCTGGAATTCCTCCCCATTTCGAACATCAACTCTAAGATGGAATGGCAGCTTGACCTCAACATTTTGCCAATCCCACTTCATCAACCTTCTTTTTGTTTAGAATAGCAATTTCCTCTTGTTTCCTCTACCTTTTGAAAGATGATATCATTATTAACACAATACATGAATGCATTTCTAAAATTGCTCTGCTTTTGGCCTAACGACAATTTCAACAGGACTTCTGCACAATTGAAGTCCCCCATCACCACAACATTATCCTCCCATGCTAAATGTGTGATGTTTCCCAAATTCATTGCATAATTTCTCCTTCATGGCAGGTAGTCTGTAATAAGCCCTACAATCCTATAGTTTCTCCATCTCCTATCCCTACCACCTCCACTTCTGACTCTCCCATTTTCTTCCTTGTTCTGCAGCCTTCTCGTTCTGGAGGATGTCTTTACCTAGGGGGCTTCTAGAGCCAGCTTGAACTGGCTCCCGAAAGCCAGTTGTTCAATTTTCACTGTGAGTATCTATGCCTCTGGAATAGGCAAATGCTACACACTGCAATTCGAGGCTTGATTTATTGTTTTGTGGACTGTCTAGACTTAAGAAAGTGCTGGAGAAAATGTGGATGGTGCAGATTAAGATTAAAAGTGTATCATGCATACATTGTGTCATGCATACATTTTCTCCACAGGCAGCCAGTTAACTGTTCAACACTTAACAGCACATTCTGTGGCGTTTGGAAGATTTAGTGGCACAATGAATAGAGCGCCAGACATGGCATCAGAAAGTCTAGTTCATATCTGACCTTGGACACTTCCTGGCTGTATCACCCTGGACAAGTTACTTAAGTTCCCTTAGACTCAGTTTTCTCATTTGCAAAATCAGGATAATAACAGCACAAACATTAGAGAGTTGCTATGAGGATGAGATGAGACAATTTTTATAAAGTACTTTACAAACCTTAAAGCTCTATACAAATGCTAGTTATTATTATTATTAATTATCACTGTTATCAACATCATCATCCCTCAGTCCCCTAGGGCCCCTTCCTCAAATCAATGAGTTCTTCCTGGAACTTCGATGTTAAGGAAGTGCCCAGACCTGTAATGCTCACTCCTACAGTCCTCTTCTGGTCCCACTTTTAATTCTCCAGACATTTCTACCATGGATCCCTTCTCTCTCCTCACTCTTTTCCCCCTTCTCCTTTTCATCCTCCTCCTTTTATGTTTTATCTTCCTTCGTTAGAATGTAAGCTCCTTGAGGGCAGGGATTGACTTTCTTTTTGCTCCCATTTGTGTTTCCAGCATTTAGCAAAGTACCTGGCATATAGTGAGCACTTCATAAATTCTTATTGACTTGACCCATGCTTTTTCTCTACCATTCTTCTTCTTTTGATTGTCTGAATTTTTTCAAATGAGAATATCTTATTTAATATCCAATTCTACTCTACCCCCTTCTTTTATTTATTCTGTTCCTTTTTAGTAATGTATATTCTTCCAGAGCTATGTTCTAGCCATAAGTCTCATCCTACCTACTAAGTCTCAGCAATGCCTATATTACAAGTTCAGATTTGTCTTGTGTAAGAATCTCCAGGTCACCCTAATTATTACCCAGACTTTATGTATTTGAATATAAATATCTGAGTACACAACTTTCAATGCATTTTCTATTGTTAGATATTATCTCTTGAATTACTGGTTCTCACATGCCATTTTTCCTCTTAAGTTTTACCTATTACTCTTTATGTAACCAAATTCATTATATCAATGTGGACAATTTCTTCCCTTTTCTTTCTTTCTCAGTTCTTAGTACTCTTATCAGATTTGAAGGAATCCATAGAAACATGCTTTTACCTGCCCTTGTTCAACCCTTAGGCAAGAGCCTGTCATTCCTATATTCAGAGTCATGATTCAGAAAACAAAATCCCATTCTTAGACCACATCTTCTTAACCAGTTGTTTCCTTCCCACTTTTGCCTTTCTCTTCTGAATTTCCTATATTGTCAGTAAAAGTGACAAAAACACAACTTGCGCCTTAAGGTGTTCAGTTTTTTCACTTGATTTTTCCAAATCCTTTGTGATAGTTTCTAGGTTTTTGCTGGTGATTTCCTTTGTCTTCCTATACATCACTAGAAGTGGATAATGGTTGTCAAGTTTTACAAGTTCTGACAATCTCTGTCATATCTCATGTACCACTAGGAGACTGTAGATCTCTATTGTTTCAGGGGCGGGGAATTTGTGGCCCAGAGGCCACATGTGGCCCTCTAGGTGTTCACAGGTTTGAATGAATCCATTCAAAGGGCCACACATGAAGACCTAGAGGGCCACATGTGGCCTCAAAACCTAAGATTCCCAATCCCTGGTTTAGATCATGCCAGCAAACAACAGTCTCATTATCCCTCCAATGAGAGATGCCAGTTACAACTCCTTATCTCTTCTTCCTCTAACCTTTCATCAAATTACCCTCTTTCACCTGATGACATCTTAGTCCACATCATCATTCCATCAAGTTCAAGGATCCAAATCCTTTCTTTATAGAAAGAGACTATACCTATTATCTAGTTCCAAATGTTCAATGGTGCTTTTTACTTTTCTTCTATCTCTGCAATATTCTTTTATCCTCCAATTTCCCAACACAGATTAGAATTCCTATCTCCTTCTTCACACATTTTTCTTTATTCTCTTAAATAATTCTTCCTTTTGTTTTCAAAGAAAATTATATTCTCCCTATTAGCCTGGAGAGTTAAATATATTTTCATCTTCTCCTGTTGAACCAATTCCAACTTAATCTGAATATATGTATATTTTATTTGGCATGGCTTTGAGTAGGCTCCAGGTGACTAAACCATGTTTACTGCCTCAGTACCAGCCTCGCTAAATTTTAAGAAGCCCATCACCAGTAGTCTAACCACAAGATGCTGACTTCTCTGGTTTTGACAAACCATGAAACAAAAATGATCTTCATCGTGTGAATTCCTTTTCCACTGTAATTTTGACAGTGGTATGAATAGGAGCAGAAAGTACTAAGAGTTACACTGTTTTTAGACTGTCTAGAAATATTAGCTTAGTAGATGATACTCTAAATTAGAGATCGGCATCCAATGACCAAAAAATTAGTATACTATTAGAAGAAATGAACCACATACACATTGATGTTCTTCCTAAAAGTGAAACCAGAAGGCATAAGGAAGTAGCTGTTAAATGGAATCATGACTTGTAGGGTTCTCTTTGGAGAGGCAAATAAAGGAGTTGGCAAAGTTGGTTTGATCCTACGCCAAAAGGCAATAAGAAACGATTTCATGAGAAACTTGGTCATCGGGCCTTGCAGTGCTAATAATGGGCAAAAATAAAAAAGACCACCATGAAGATAATTGCTGTTTATATACTGTTTGCAGCAAAGTATAAAAAAGTTGAGAAATTCTGTGAAGAATTCAACAAGATCCCTTAAATCAAGTTGTTACAGATCTCAGTACTTCACTGAGAAGGTGTACATAGGACATAGCAGGGTAAAAAATACATATTAGAAAAGATTATTCTGAATTTTGAATCATATAGGTATGATAATGGCCAAAGACTTGTAGACAACAGTAGTTTAGCATTTGTATACAACGAATTCTTCCACCCCCAAAATAATTGGAAGGTGTTGAACCTGGCTAAAACTAAACCATATAATTTTTTAAAAAATGAAATAAACTCTATCTCAACAGGCAGGAAAGTATTGGTTATTGATGTGTACATCATTTCCAAATTAGCTGTCTTCGTATAGTCAGACAGTCGATTAGTTGAAGCAAAGGTCAAAATCAGTCGGTCTGCTGGTTGCTTGGTTGTTGTCCTTTGTTCTCAAGAGGACCAAAATGACATCACTATGCTTGAGTCGAGATTCAATGTGTCTAACTGCGGCTGATCGGGCCAATACAAGCCCAGAATGCTCTACCACAGGTCAGGCACAAATAATCAGTGTGAACATTTGGGGTGGATACTCCAAACTTGCTCATCCTGTATTTCCTTTGAGCTGTTTCGATTCTGCTTTGCTTATACAGCACAACACCTTCTTCGATGTGGGCACACCATGCTGAGTGGTCTTGTGCCAGTGTCTCCCATGTCACACAATCAATTCCAAAGTTCTTGAGAGAAACCTTGAGAGTGTCCTTGTATCGCTTCTTCTGACCACCATGTGAACGCTTGCCCTGTGTGAGTTCTCCATAAAATAGTCTTTTTGGCAAGTGTACTTTTTGCATTTGAACAATGTGGCCAGTCCATCGGAATTGTGCTCTGGTCAAAATCAATAGCAAATTTATAAGAAAGAATAAGAATGATGAGACACTAAGAAGTTGCAAGAGCTCCAATTTGGCCTATTCAAAAAAAGCTGTTGGTCTTGGAAATGGGAAATAGGACCTCTGGTTAAAGATGGCAGCATGAAAGATTCTAAGATCCAGATCCCTAAGGTACACCCATTAACAAGGAAGAAAATATCCAAATGAAAATTTTAGACCACATAAAAATGCCACTGAATCTCATACAAGGAGATAGGACCAGAAGCAAGGACTACCCTGGGGACTGAGGCTATTAGTATGCAGAACTGCTGTAGAAAACTACTGGTCTGATTACAGCTCCAGTTGTCACTATCCTTGCCTCCTTTCATGTATACATTAAAATCATACAAGACTGCTTGAGAGTATAAACATAGGAATAACTATGGCCAACAACATCAAGCAAAGGATAAAACTCTCAGATGTACTCACCAAATATATTCACCACCGTAATGGAGAGTATGCACAAAATTCAATTCAGAGAGGTATTCCTTATAGATATTGACTTTCTCCAGATGCTGTTGTTTTTGGATGACATGGTGCTGATTATACCAAGCCTCAGAATATCGAAGTATCTTCTCAGTGAGATCTATAACTACTCCTAAAAGGTTGCTCTAACAATCCACATAGGAAAAACAGAACAATGAAAAATGCCTATTGCCCAGGCTATAGCATATGCTTGGATGCACAGTCCATTGACACAGTCCATTTGTACATATATATTGTGCAGGCATTGAAGACAATGAATTAGTCCCATAATGAAGAAGAGAAAGAGAGTGAGCTGGGTTGCATCTGGGGAATTGCACAGCACTCCCCACAATACAAAATTGTTCCCTGATATAAAAATGCATTTAGAAAAAAAAAAGCTAATATTCTGCTGTAGAAAGGACAGCAAGCAGAAGAAAAATGGAAAAGATCTAAAAGGATTTTTGTAATCAACTTTTTTTGCCGTCAAGGACAGTAGAACCCTCACACTTGGATTCTAACATCAGACTCCCAGATGAGGGAGGGGGGAGCAATGGCACCTAAAGAGAACAAAGATGTGAAAAGCATTTTGATTAGACCAAGTGAGTATATATAGGTGAGATCTGTGCTGGAGGCAACATAATTGGTAAGGAATTGAGGACTTGATTCACAATGTGTCTAAAAGAGAGGAAGCTATTAATGCCTGGGGGGAAAAAATGAACTTTATTTATACTGGAAAAGGTGACCTCGAGAACATCAGTAGACACTGATCTGTATATCTACTTTCCCGTCTGTATAAAACTTTTATGACAATCATCTATGCATGCATTGAGAGTAACAGTGATGAAGATATTAGGAAGGGGATAAGCAACATTACATAGTAGATCCCATCTTTTACCCAAATGACTGAAAGATGTAGAGACTACAAAGTCTTTTGTGTTTACTGTTTTTTGATTATAAAAAAAAAGCATTTGGTCCAGTAGCACAAAATTACTTAAGATTCCTTGAAAGAAATAATAGAAACAACCTTGTTCAATGACTCTCTGATCATAAATATTAGATGAGACATAAAACAAAGAGTCCTATACTTGTCAAAGGGGCTCATTGCTGTTATGGAGGAGGTTTGTTGCAAAGTCTAAATGCAGATGACATTTTGCTGGTTGCATTAAGCCCCAGGATATTGCAGAACCTCCCAGAAGAGATTCATAACCACTCAAAAGAATTTGGCATAACCATTCATAGAAGAAAAAGCAAGTGTATGAAGAATGTCTCTCTAAAGCCCAGATTATGATGTGTAGTTAGATAAATGATGTATAGAATTTGTCTACCAATATGCATATGCACATGTGTGTAGATATGTATTATGTATGGTTATACATATATGTGCACATATACAGATGTATACATGCATATATATGTGTGTGTATGTGCATTTATATATCTACACATACATGCATATATATATATATACACATATATATAAAATCTTAGACAAAGAATTGGGCAAGAATTAAACAAGAATGAATGCCTTAATACAAAAGCATTTAAAACTTACTATACACTGTGCCTTAGCATAGACAATGTATATACAAATACATAAAGAGCAATCCCTGCCTTCAAGTTGTTTACATTCTAATGGAAGACAACAAATGAGAAAAGGTAGCCAGGGAGGGAACTTTGTTTCTAAAAGTTACAGGGTTGTTGTTGGTGCTAGGGTGGTATAGACTGACATACTCTTTCCTGGAATAAAAGCAGAGAGATTTGATCATGGCTTAAGTTCCAGAATTGGGGTGGGTGGGGTAAGGGAAGGAAGGGAAAGGAGGAAAGAGTCCATTCAAGGCAGCCAGGTGGTTAGTAAGGAGAGGATGACTGGAGAATGGAGAGTGAAATGAAGCACGGTGGTTGGGGCTTTTCTGAAATCTTGACCTAGGAGAGACAGTAAGTCATCAGTCAGAACTGCAAGACTCTAGAGCAGAAGTTTCTCTAGGAAGTCTTAGATGAAGAGAAGATGAGAGTAAGGAGGAGAAGGGCAGGCTAGATTTCTCTCAGGAAATTACAAAGATCCTTTAATGACCCAAAACTTTTACCAGAAACAGGGCTTCATATTTCTTTTTAATACAGTTCGCCCATTTTGTTTTCATAGAGCGCTGAGTCATTGAAGACTATAGTCTCTAAAGAATTAAGAATGAGTATTGCAAAGGTTAAAGAAGAGATACAAGTTAAGTGTGGATCAGCTGCAACATAAAACAAATAAGGACCTTCAAAGAAGAACCAGAGTAGAAGATGTCATTGAAGAAATGTATGATTGATAAGACAGCTAGGTGGGGCAGTGGATGGAGTGTTGGGCCTGGAGTCAAGAAGACTCATCTTCCTGAGTTCAGATCTGGCCTCAGACACTTAATAGCCGTGTGACCCTGGACAGGTCATCTAACCTGTTTCCTCATGAGCTAGAGTAGGAAATGGCAAACCACTCCAGTATTTTTGCCAAGAAAACCCCAAATGAGGTCAAGAAGAGTCAGACACAACTGAAACAACTGAGTAACGACAGCAACGATTGATAAAGAAGGTTGGCTCATCATTTGGCAAGTGTGAGCAATTATTCGAGTTCAATTTGTGCTACATTAGTATCTTTGAGATGTCAGGACAAAATGAGGAAAGCCCCAGAATGGTGAATGAACTCCCTGTGTTAAAAACTAATGGGGGGGGGGTGGAGCCAAGATGGTGACTGGAAAGCAGTAACTGGCATGAGCTCCCCACCAAGTCCCTCCAAAAAACCTATTAAAAAAAATGGCTCTGAACCAATTCTAGAACTGCAGAACCCACAAAGTGGCAGAGGGAAGCAGGGCTCCAGCCCAGGACAGCCTGGATGGTCTC
>CM053625.1:274909932-274927416 GCA_028646595.1 Phalanger gymnotis | reverse complement strand
AGCAATATCTCCTCCTTTTGACAGAGGACTACCAAAGCTACCAAAGGTGGGGATCCCTTCCTCCACTTGACAGCAAATATGCTTGGGTTGGCAGTGCAAAAATAATACAATTATTTTCATTTGCATGAATGTCTTCCCATTTATGTCTAATTACCATGCAGCACAATAACGATTACACATATCATTAAATATGTGTCACATTAACTTGCTTATAAATTTTATTTAACCTCCACCCAGCTACTCTATTCACATATGTTCCATCTCCATAGTTCATTGTTCAAATAGCCTGGCCTTACCTTCTCAAGTTAAATAAATTAGAATGCTTCTTTATCAGTACATATAGATCTAAATAAAGGTAGTATAGGGCTGCCCACATATAATCACTATAATTAGGCTATATTGTCATCCCAGATGTGTCAGCATCAGGGTAGGATTACATCCCTTTGTTGTATTAGGGGTTTGGCTACTAAGATTCATGTCAGGCTAAAATTCTGTGGGCCAGTCACTTTTTTAAACCTAGTAACCAGGATTGTTCTGTGGCCAGAATCCCTGTTGGTAAAATGAGCAAAATATAGCTTCATTTTTGCTCATGGAAATATGCAGTCAATTAGGCTATAATGTGGTCCAGACTCCTTTTGATATTTTCAAGTGAAAATATTCCAAGTTATTTATTTCCCTATGGTTGTTTCTAAGCACTCCCAGTAGCTGCTGTTTTTAATAATGCTCTTAAAGACTGCGGTATTCTGGGTAGAAAGAGGGGTTGTAGAATTCTACAGGGTTGCCGTGGGTCTTCCTGTTTTGTTATCACATGCCCTGAGTATAATTATTAGATCTTACATTGGTTAAGTCCAAAGCTTTCACATACCCATTTCATTCATTCACATTATTCCTAGCCCTTTTCTGCACATCTAAAGTTCAGGTCAGGGTAAGACCTCTTCTAAGGATGTCTTTTCCTAGAAATACTTTTTACATGCATAGGAGGAAGGACCTGCCATTTGCTGAATACTTCTCTTGTGCAGAAGCCTGTGATGAGTTCTGTGGACAATATAAAAGAAAAAAAGAGACTTAAGTTTGTACCCTAGAGTTGGTCAGATCCCTGCTGGGGAAAAAAAAGATACAAATGCAAAAAACTACATGAAAATAATTCTATAGCAACAATAGTCAATCAATAAACACTTATTGAATAACCCACACAGGACACTTCATTTCCCATCTGCAAACTTTGCACAGCTTTTACTTCTCATTTCTGGAAAGTACTCCCTCCACACTACAGCCTTTCAGAAGTCCTAACTGCTTTCAAAGCTCACCTCAAAAGTTACCTCTTGGTTAAGTCTTTTCTGACTCCTTCTAGCTGTTACTGTCTCCCCTTCCCCAAATCTTACATTTTGTATGTACTTAACAGGTGTGTATGTTACATATGTTGTCTTTCCCTATAGAATGGAAACCCCTTGAGGCCAGGGATTGTTTGTTTTTTTTTATTTTGTCCCCCCAGCATCTAGAATAGTGCCTGACATTTTGTGTAAGTACTTAAATGCTTGTGCTCAGCCTTGAGCTAAGCTTGATTGGGGTGGGGGAAGGGCGGAAGGGGGGGAAGGAGTTTAATATATAGTCTGTGCTCTGGAGGAGTTTGCATCACAGTCATAGAGAAAAGGAAAGATTGCGCTAATATGTAGGATGATTTTTAAAAAAATTTCCCCTGAATTGTAGCAAATGTTCTCTTTATTTTTTCTCTTTTAAATTATTTTCTTCTATTAACAAGCATTTATTTTCTCTCCCTCCCACCTCCCCTCCAAAATGTGTTTTTTAAAGTGCACTTCCCCCTACAGATTCCAATATATATATGTATGTATGTATGTATATGCATATATATATTCTAAATAACTTGGAATAAGAGCAAATGAAACAAGACAGGGTATGACTACAGTGCCTGCTAAATTCTTGCAGTACAAACTCTAAATGCTACAAAAGTTCAGAAGCAAGAAACATCATAGTCAGGGAAGTCTTCATGGAGGACAGGAGACTTTAGCTTGGCCTAGAAGAATAAATAGGATTTAGACAAGCAGAGGGAAAGAGGGAGGGCATTCCTAGAGTGGGAAATAGCAGAAGTGAAAGCATGGCAAAGCAATTCAGCCCAGTGTACACAGGACCAGAGAGACAAGCAATTTGGCTGAGGTAGGAGGCTCTCGTTAGGTCAAAGTTGTGATCAAGTTGTATATATTAGACAGGACTAGATCCTGGAGCACCCTGAAACCTAGAATGTGATTAGGCATGGGGAGAGAAAGGGGATAGGGGTCTGAGGGAAACCAAAGGAAAGCCTTGCCTTGTTTGCCTTTTGCTTGGGGAGAAAGAGAGTAGATAGAGGCTTTGGAAGGTTAGCAACACGGGCTCCAGGGGCAAGGTCTGCTAGGCATATGGCCTTATGGGTAACCTGTTAAGGAGTCACCTGCTTCCCTAAGGTTTTGGAGTTTCTAAAAGTCAATCAGTCAAACCTTTCTTTCCTTCTTCTATCTATTGCAAACCAGATTGGGCAACACAGACTATAATGTCCTGGTTTGTAGAGCTGCTGTCCCTGAGTAAAAGGAGCAGAATCTCAAAACCCCAATATTAGCTGTACCTCAGATCATACATCTAGGGAAGAAAGGAGAGGAAGAGACAATGGAGAGAGAAGACAGAGAAAAAGGTAATTGTCGGAATCGCTTTCCTGTCCTCTGGCTCTCATATGTTTGCATTGGAATGAGTTGGCTTCTGAAATTTGGCTGGATAGCTTTCTTTCTCTGCCCCTCCTCCCCATCCCTTCTGCTGCTCTTCAGGATCCATGGTGAAGGAGAGCTCCCACACACAATCCCACAGACTAGAGTCTAGCTTTGTACCCAGTGATCTCAATCAATGGCTGGTGGGCAGAAGACCTTGCTGTGCTTCAGAGATGAGCGGGCCCTTGAGTGCCACAACATGTTCCCCTGAAGACCCAAATCTTTCTCTTGTCTCAGACCCAGAACTACCCAACAGAGCTATATTTACAAGGTCCTGAATTGCCTAGGCAACTGGGACAGCCAAATCAGTCTCCATTTTCATACATGCTTTATGGTCTGGCAGCTGAGACATGAATATAAATATGTACATATGTACTTTTTTCCCCTTCATTTTGGCAGATGAGCTTGGACTTGCCTGGTTTCCATATCTGAGAATAGAATATCATCAGTGCTACCTCATGCAATGGAGAGAACACTGGATTTGGAATCAAAGGTCTTTGGTTTGAATTCCACTAACATCTCTGCTATCTACTTGCTGGATGACCTTTAGCAAATCATTTAATCTCTCTGGGCCTTGGTTTGCTCATCCCTAAAATGAAGGTGTTGGACTAGATTGCCATTAACTTCCCTTCCAGGTCTCAGTCTATGATTTAGTGATTGGCCCAGGCTATTCCTATTGCTATATAATGGTATTTCTTCTGGTATTGGTATGAATTGTTCACTACATCAGAATGGCTCCAGTTTTCTCTTTTTCCTCAAGGAAATACATGCACCTTGATATACAGATACACTACATCCTTCAATACTTTAAATGCCTCCTTCTAACTTGAACCTTCTACATCTTCAAAAGTTGCTGTGGTGGAAAAAAATCATCCTTCAGTGATCTCGATTAAACTCCACTCCAGCCAATTCCCTGGGAGTTTATGTTTGATATTAGAACTAAAGAAGACAAACATAGGTCATTCAACAGTTAACAAAAGGTGATTTACCTGCCATAGCAGAAGGATTTTCAACAAGGACAGGCACTTGGGATACCAAGTTGATTGAGTTAAGAGAAGCTCCCTTGCCAGAGTTGCCCATTGTGATTGGCCAAACATCAGAATGCCTGGAGATCCTCACAGGTGTTTTATACGCAGGAGAACAAGTTATCTCAATAGCCTAAGCCATTTGGTAGACCCCTGAGCCAATCAAGTCTCAAGAATTGCTTCAATACCTTTTAAGTAAAAACTTGATTAATTTGCTTTGGGGTGAGGGTTAAGACATTGCTCCTATCACACTAGGTGACCAAACTCTTCAAACTTAGATGGTACTCTATACACATGATCTTATTTGAACCTCACAACAATTCTATATACAAACCCAATACAAACCAGTACCCAAACATTATGGGGGATATAAAAAGAAAAGGCATATAGTCCCTTATCCTCAATGTTCTCAGAGTCTAGTTAGAGAGAAAAGACCAACATACATGAAACACAGAACTACATAAAAAACAATATAACTAAATGCTAAACTAAAAATAATACTATATTCTAATTATATCTTAGACTATGGTGGCTAGGAACCTTTAGTAGAACTCCTCACATTACTCATATGCCATTGCACCAGGTCTGGAGTCAGGAAGACCTGAATTCAAATCTTGCCTCAGACACTAGTTCTGTGACCCTGTGCAAATCATTTAACCTCTATTTGCCTCAGTTTCTCCATTTGTAGGCAATAATAGCACCTACCTCCTGGGGTTGTTGTGAGGATCAAATGAGGTCATCCTTGTAAAGTGCTTAGCACAGCGTCTGCACATAATAAATATTATGTAATTGTTGGCTATTATTATTACCTTTTCTCACTGCATAACTGACTCATCTTTTCTGATTATCTATCTCATTGGTAATATCTTTTACTCAGTTTCTTGAGCAAAATTCATTGCTGGTAATATAGTGCAGACCATTCAGAGACAACATACATCCCTCTACTATCCTTTCTGTGAATCTCACTTTTGAATCTTCAGAGACTATGGTATTTCATGATTTGCAGTCACATAAAATCGATGCAACTATTTTGGTATGAGAGGATAGATATTTCAGAGAGAAGATTGAGGTTATTGAAAGCACTGTATTATTGTTGTTGTTCAGCCATTCAATTGTGTCCAACTCTTTGTGACCCCATGGACCAGAGCATGCCAGGACTATCTATCATCCACAACCTCTCAATATCTGTCCAACTGCAAGTTCATTGTTTCCATTGTTTCTGTGATACTATCTATCCATCTTACTCTCTGCCATCCCCTTTTCCTTTTGACTTCCATCTTTCCTGACATCAGGCTCTTTTCTAATAAGTCCCATCTCCGTATTACATGGACAAAGTATTTAAAATTCAGCTTCAATATTTAACCTTCCAGGGAATAGTCTGAATTAATTTCTTTAAGTAGTGACTGATTTGATCTCCTTGCTATCCAAGGGACTCTCAAAAGTCTTCTCTAGCACCACAATTCAAAAGTGTTAATTCTGTAGACCTTGGCTTTCCTTATAGTCCAATTCGCACAGCATACCTTGCTACTGGAAAAACCATAGTCTTGAATATATGGACCTTTGTTGGCAAGGTGATAGCTCTTCTTTTTTAGTATGCTGTCCAGATTTGCCATAGCTTTCCTTCCAAGGAGCAAGCATCTTTTAGTTTCATGGTTGCAGGCACCATCTGCAGTGATTTTTGAACCCAAGAATATAATATCAGATACTTATTCCCTTTTTTCTCCCTCTACTTGCCAGGAAATGATGGGACCAGTTGCTAAGATCTTAGGGGTTTTTTATGTTAAGTTTCAAGACAGCTTTTACGTTCTCCTCTTTCACCTTCAACAAGAGGCTTCTTAATTCTTCTTCACTTTCTGTCATCAGAGTGGTATCATCTGCATATCTAAGATGGTTAATATTTCTCTCAGCAACCTAAATTCCAGCTTTTGATTCAACCAGCCTGGCATTTCACATGATGTACTCTGAATATAAGTTAAATAAATAAGGTGACAACATACAGCCTTGTCATGCTCCTTTTCCAATCTTAAACCAATCAGTTGCTCCATTTTTGGTTCTAACTGTTGCTTCTTAGCCCAAATACAGGTTCCTTAGGAGACAAGTAAGATGATTTGGTATTCTTTGAGGACTTGCCAGATTTGGTTGTGATCCACACAGTCAATGAAGCAGAAGTAAATGTTTTTCTGGAACTCCCTTGCTTTCTCCATAATCCAGTGAATGTTGGCAATTTGGTCTCTAGTTCCTCTGCCTCTTCAAAAACCAGCCTGCTCTTCTGATAATTCTCAGTTCACATATAGCTAAAGCCTAGCTTGCAGAATCTCAAGCATAACCATGCTGGTGTGTGAAATGGGTACAATTGCTCAGTAATTTGAACATTCCTTGACATTGTCTTTCTTTAGGATTAGAACATAAACTGATCTTTTGCAATCCAGTGGCCACTGTTGTGTTTTCCAGATTTGCCAGCATGCTGAGTTCAGCACTTTAACAACAACATCTTTTAGGGTTTTAAATGGTTCAACTGGAATTCCATCACCTCCACTAGCCTTACTGTTAGCAACACTTCCTGAAGCCCTGTTTCAACAATCTGGCTAGCAGCTGTTGTGGGGGTGAAAGACCAACACAAGCCCAACAACAAGCACGCTACCAGAACTCTGCACAAGTCCAGGTTCTTTTGATCTGCTTTACTAAGGAAAGCAACGTTAAGGAGTTAACAAGCTTATTTTAATCCAGAACACAAATGTCACTCTCTTAGTTCAGGGGAAAAAAACCAGCACCCTGAACTTCAGAGCAAAATACAAACAAAGTACAAACATCGACAGAGAGATCATGTCTGATTCAAATCCCAATACATAGTTACCAGAGTTTAACAATGTCCCAGCACCCAGGTTTACGAGCTGGAGGGCTCTTAGCTACAGCTGCCCAGAGTCTCCGCATCAGTGAGCCACCAAGAGTGGGAGCCCTGAGCAAATAGCTCTGTCTTCTCTTCTTATACCATTTCAGACGTCATCTGAATGACCAGAATTTAGGCTCCTATGATTGGCTCTGGAGTTAGCATCTCCCCTTAGTACCCTGGGAGCTTCACACCCACATAGGCTTAGCACCTAATAGGGGTTTGGACCTGGGGCTTAGCACCTAGTAAGACTCAATGAAATACACTGAATTAATCAAAGGAAACAAAAGCCAAACTCTTCAAGGGCACTTGGTTGAACTGAGTGCTAAGAGCCTATTTTGCTTACCAACACAGGCCCACTTGCCTTCACTCTCCAGGATGTCTGGCTCTAGATCAGTAACTATACCATCCTGGTAACTGGCAATGTTAAGATCTTTCTTTTATAGTTCTTTTGTGTATTCTTGCTACCTCTTCTTAATCTCTTCTGCTTCTGATAAATCTCCGCCATTTTTGTCTTTTATCATGCCCATTTTTGCATGAAATATTCCATTGATAGCTCTAGTTTTCATGAAGTGATATCCTGTCTTTCCCATTCTATTGTTTTCTTCTATGTTTCTGCATTGCTCCTTTAAGAAAACCTTCTTATCTCTCCTTGCTAGTCTCTGGAAGTCTGTGTTCAGTTGGGTATATTTTTCCATTTCTCCTTTACCTTCTCCCTTCCTTCTTTCCTCAGCTATTTGTAAAGCCTCCTCAGACAGCCATTTTGCTTTCTTGCTTTTCTTTTTCTTTGGAATATTTTTTTTGCTGCTGCCTCCTGTACAATATTGCAAACCTCTGTTCATAGTTCTTCAGGCACCCTACCAGATCTAATCTCCTAAGTCTATTTATCACCTCAACTTCATGTTCATATGGGATGTTGTTTAGGTCATACCTTTATCGTCTGATGGTTTTCCCTACTTTCTTCATTGTATGTCTGAATTTTGCAATAAGAATATCATAATCTGATCCACAGTCAGTTCCGGGTCTTGTTTTAACTGACTGTATAGAACTTCTCTACCTTTGGCTGTAAAATATATAAGCAATCTGATTTCTATATTTATGTGTAAGAAAGGAGGGAAAACCAACAGACCATATAGGTATGACCCAAACAATGCGGAAGGCACTTTGGAATTTCCCAAATATAATCTTTCTCACTCTCTCTTCCTCTTATTCAACTCAGGATCTAATTCATTGTTTATAAAGAACATCTATCCAGTTTACAGGTACTGATGGACCAGATATGTTAGTCCTCTAGCCAATCGCTTGTCATAGTGGGGATGACAGGTATTCTTTATCCACTTAGACTTCCCTGGGTGAAATAAGATATCTTCTCAAGCTCCTGAAAACAGACTATAGTTGGCCAATCTACAAGGGAAGATTGCTCCAAAATGCAAGCTATTTTTTAAAAAATTATCTTAATGTTCATCTCCCCCTGTGAATTTGAGTCTAGTTAATCAGTAAACAAGCATTTATTAAGTGCTTATTATGTACAGGGTACTCTGCTAAGCAGCAGGGATGCAAAGAAAGGCAAAAACAGTCTTTGTCATCAAGAAACTTACATTCTAATGGGGGAGGAAAACGTGCAAATAACTGTACAAGATATATACTGTGTAAATGAAAAGTATTCACACAGAAAAGGCACTAGCTGGGGTGGGGTGGAGAAACCGAGAAAAAAAAAACATCCTTCAGAAAGTAGAATTTGAGCTTAATTTTGAAGGAAGCCAGTGAAGCCTGGAGGTGAAGATGAGGAGGGAAAGCATTCCAGGTGTGCAGTCAGTCAAGGCATGGAGTCAGGAGATGGGCTGTTATGTGAGGAAGGGCAAGTAGGCCAATATGGTTGTACTGTAGAAGGCATGGAGGGAAGTGAATTGTAAAAAGACTGGAAAGGTAGGAAGGGTTGTAGAGGGCTTTAAATGCCAAAGGGCATTTTATATTTAATCCTGGAGATAAAAAAGAGTCACTGTAGTTAATTGAATAGTGGGGTAACATGGTCAGACATGTACTAGAGGAAAATCACTTTGGCAGCTGAGTAGAGCTGGCAGACTTGAGGCAGGGAGACCAACCAGAAGGCTATTACAATAGTATAGACAAGGGGTGATGAGGGCCTGCACTGGAGCGGTGGCTGTACCAGAGGACAGAAGGGGAGATGTAGTGAAGGTAGAAATAATAAGATTTGACAACAAACTGGATCTGTGAAATAAATGAGAGTGAGGAGTCAGTGATAAAACTGGGGTTTCGAGCCTGAGTGGCAAGGATTGCCATACCCTAGCAATAGCAGAAAATTGGAGAAAGGGGAGAGAGGAAAATCCTTTTTGTTGTTGTGGTTCTTTATATATTGAAATGTTTATATCTGTCGATAGTTGTTAAGTCCATAACAAAAAATTGTTTTTAAATCCATACATTAAAATTTTTGTCACAACGACAGCAACTGAGTCAAGAAAAAGTTCTACTTGATACATACATATATTTGTATATGCCTTATCTCCCTATTATTTGATCACTGACATTTAGCAATGATAATAACTATCATAATAGCTAATATTTATATAGCCTTATTATACCCAAGTACCTGCCCTTTTTAGAACTGGATCAAAGTCATCTGGTCAAGTATCTTTTTTACAGATAAAGAACCTGAGTCCTTTTGACCAGGTCCCCTGTAGAAAGGCTATGCTTTTCCCAATTTACCGCACTGCCTCTCCAGGTTAGAAGTTCCTTGAAGGTAGAGACCATGTTACCTTTATATGCACCAATGCCAATTGGTCTGTGAGTTTCAAAGGTTTCAGAAAACGCCTTTTGGCGGGCAGTGGTTAGTGCATGGGCTGTTTCAATACTCTTGTCATTAAAAATATATATTTATTTTCACAGTGCATTTCTCATCCCCATTCACACTTAAGAACAAACAATAAAAAAAAAAATTCGCCAAATTGTGGCCACACTAACACCTAGTTCGCCAGGAAAGACTTCCACCAATCCAATCCAATTCCACCATCCAAGAAAGGATTTCTTTTCCTTCTTTCTTTTCTCGTCCCCCTCTTCTTCCTCCCTTCTCTCTTTTGTCCTTCTTTCCTTCCATCCTCCCTCTCTCCTTCCTTCCCTTTTTCCTCATTTCCTTTCCTTTTGCAGAGGCGTGCCAAGGGCAGGGATGGTGGTCTGGCACGGGGCTAGGGCGGGGGGGACAGGAAGCAGTACAGTGGGTCGGGGAGCTGGGGGTGCTGCCTGGGAGAGCGGATTGCGTCGGGGAAAGTTTGAGGCGCCCTGCGCGGCTCGGGTCTGCCCAGTCCCCCCTGGCACCGCTGCGCTCTCGGAAGCAGCCAGAGCCGGACCCAGAGCTGCCAGCTCCCCATCGGCCTGGTCTACAGCTGGGCTCCCACGCTGGAAGGGGCGTGGGGGAAGGAAGTCGGGGGCCTTCGGTCCAGAGCCTCGTCCCATTGTCCTCTGGCCATGCCCGTGTGACAGAGCCCTGGGCGCCAGGACAAAGGGGAAGGCACTTCCCGAGCCGAGCCCGGGCTGGAAATGGAAAGGTCTCCGGCGGCGCGGAGGCACTCCCTTCCACGTGGTGGCTGGCGGGGATATAGGAGAGGGAGGGGGCTCCTTTGTCTAGCCGGGGCCCTGACGTCCTCGCTCGGTCCTCCCTCTCTCCCTCCCTCCCTCCCAGGATCTCTAGGCTGGGCCTCAGCCTGCAGCTCCCAGGAACCACGGCTTAGCAGCATTTTCCGCACTAATTATGTTCCTAGGACCGCCTAGGCTAAAGGCTGGGAGGGTCGTGCGGGCTGCCCAGCCCCAGGGCTGGAGGCTTCTCCTCTCTCCCCGCCTCCCCCACAGTGTCCCCTGGCTGCTGATTTCACATCATGGCAGAGACACCTAGTGGCCACAAGCCAGCAGAGACCAGACACTAGTCCCCACTGGCCTGGGATCTTGGCCCTGGGGCCTGAGCGGGTGGAACAAGGTCCCGCCGCTTCCTCTGCAACTTACACGTAGTTTCCACGTTTCTCACATTCTCTTTGTTCCCCTCCGATATCCCAATAGCCCACAACCCTGATGGTAGGTACTTTAACACAGCTGTTAGCTGGCACGTATTGTTCACTCAGGGCTCCCCGCCTCCTCCGCAATGGGTTTGGCCTTGGATGCTTATTTGCATCCACAGACCACATAGAGAGTGTTAGAGCTGCCGATTTTCTTTTGTTTTATTGTAACTTGGAACATTATGTGGCTTGTTTAAGGTCATAAAGACCTAGTAGGAAGATCATAGATGTAGAGCTGAAAGGGACCTCAAAGGCCGTCTTTAGGGGGGATTCCCGAAGTAAATGTGCGCCTTCAGTTTCACTAACCTTTGGTTTCCTTTGTGATCCTATTGTGATCCTCTGTAATTTTTTGTATTTAAAGGTATGATTCTGAGAAGGAGGTCCACCAAGACAATTTACCAGACTGGCGACAGGGTACATGAAAAACTTTCCTCTTTTTGGTTATGTGCTTGACCTTCTTAGATATATATGTATATACATATACACATACATATACACATATATATGCATACGTACCTATACATACATATATACACATATGTATATATGTACACACATATACATTACATATATATGTATTTGGTAGGGGCAGGGGAAAGAGTCTGTGATTTCATCATTATAGGGAACTCCCAATGTAGAAATGAAAAAGGTTAAGAACCTTTGTTTTTGGATGCACCCTTCATTCTATAGATGAATTAGTGGTAGCACCAGTATTATATCCCAGGGCTCTGGACTGCAAATCCAAAATACTTTACGACTCAAAATGTGACTTCTCTGTGTCCTGAGGAACATTAGCAATTCAATTCAGTCCTGTAAAGAGCACCTACAGTGTGTACAGGATCCTGGAGAAACAGACAAAAGTGACAACAGTCCTTGCGTCTCAAGAAACTGACGTTCTACTGGTTAATAACGGAAGATATTTTTATAGCATTTTGAAGCTTTATGAATACATTATCCCAGCTGAGTTTCACAACAACCCTCTGAGAGAGTTACTACAGCCCCCTTATTGGTGCAGTAAGTAGAATGTTGGGTCTGGAGTCAGTTTCATAGAGCTGAGTTAAAAACTGACATCAGGCAACTTACTAGTTGTGGGACCCTGGGATAGTCATTTAACTTCTGTTTCCTCCAATGAAAAATGGGAATGTTAACATCGATCTCCGAGATCTTTTGTGAGGCTCAAATATGCTGACATTGGGAAGCTGCTTAGCACAGTGCCTGGCTTAATAAATGCCCGTTTCCTTCCTTTGCAAACCTTAAAGCCCCATGTAAACACTAGCTATTATACCCATTTTGTAAATAAGGAAACTGAAGCTCAGAGAGATGAAATGGCTTGTTTATGGTTACATAGTGTCGGAGGCAGGATAGAAGCCGGATCTTTGTGATTCCAGGTATAGAACGCTATGCTGAGCACATGGCAGCCACTCAGTAAACATTTGCTGATTTACCGGTTTTATTTATTATTATTTATTATTTTATCATCACTTATACACCCTGAATCTGTATTGTTGCTACCACAGTTATAGACTTTCACCAATTCCTACTCTCGGTGTCATATATAACAATACCCGAAGGACACTTACTTGTTCTGTTTTCACAGAATGTTTTTGTGCTCTGGACCCTCATGGGTATAATTAATCAAACCCCACAATGACCTGTAGCAGGCATTTTTATTCTCTATTTATGAGTCATTTGGTGTACCACACTGAAGAAGAGAAACTAGTTTGGAATCAGGCAAAGGTGTATGTGTTGGCGGAGCGGGGCGGGGTAGGGGGCTGGGTAGTGTCCTTTTGGCGGTACAAAACATTAAGGCTGATCACCAGAGGATAGCTACCTGTTACAGGTTAATCATTTATTTGTTTGCCCATAGCAGTCCCCTAAAGGCACGGATGGCCTGATTTTGGGGAGCTGATTGTGAAATTTTCACTGTGAGCATCTACACCTCAGAAGTGGGCAAATTCTACAAATCAGAGCATGATTTATTGTTTTGCTGATTGTCTAGATTTAAAGTGATGGAGAAAATGTTAATGATGAAGATTAAACTTAAGTGTGTCATTGAGTTTATATAAATATGTGTGTGGCACGGATGTATATGTATTCTTGAGAGCCAGTTGTTGAACATTTGTGAACAGCCCCTGAATGTATAGTATAATTTGAGAAGCCATGGAAAAGCCCCTATTTTCCAAATGTATCAGCCAGATATATTTTCCAAAATATCTGCCCTGATCAATCTACCTGAGTGTCTGAAATTCTACCTTTAAAGAATCTTTCTTTGGGATTAAGTTTATCTTTTCCGAGTTTTTTAAAATGTAGATGTACTGGGGAAAGGTAATGCCTACATTTTCTAAACAATTTCTTTGAATGAGTTAATTTACCAACTGCCACTCCTTGACTGTAGAATCTGGTCTGTTTCCATGGAATGGAAGAGTTATGGAGGTTGGATTAGGGAGGTGAAAGGTAGGAGAAGCTATGAGTGTCAGTGACAAACCCTTTGTAATTCAGCTCCTTTATAATTTTGCCCCCTTATTGATCTATCTCTACAGCTACCCCAGTACCGTTGTGGGGAGGAGGATGTTTTTAAATTACAAAATATTATATATTATAAACATATATGCTGGAAGTTCTTTTCCTATGACTAAACAAGAAAAAAATTACACAAAAAAGTAATTGCATATTCTTTTCTTTGGTATTCTGCCTACATGTTAATTCAATCCTTGGGCATGACTTAAAGAGGAAGCATAAGAAATGGAATGGTTCCCTTCAAAACCTTTGACATACCT
Source organism: Phalanger gymnotis (assembly GCA_028646595.1). Lineage (NCBI taxonomy): Eukaryota > Metazoa > Chordata > Mammalia > Diprotodontia > Phalangeridae > Phalanger > Phalanger gymnotis. The sequence continues at coordinate 274,913,916 of CM053625.1, read as the reverse complement.
TTCCATCCTTGTATCTGCCACCTTAGGTTTTGGGGAAGCACAGGAGAATAAAGAGCAGCTAGGTGGTACAATGGATAGAGTCAGGAGGACCTCAGTTCAAATCTAACCTCAGACATTTACTAGCTGTGTGACCCTGAACTAGTCACTTAGCACTGTTTGCCTCAGTTTCCTCATCTGTAAAATGAGTCGGAGAAGGAAATGGCAAACCACTCTAGTAGCTTTGCCAAGAAAACCCCAAATGGGGTCGAGAAGAGTCATTTACAACTGAACAAGAGGAAGAAAGGAAGAGCTTTATCTATCTATCTGTCTATCTATCTATGTATCTGTATATGTGTGTGTGTATATATATATATATATGTATATATATATATATATATATATCCATCCTGCCTTAACATCTCTGCTGACCTCCATTTTCCCATCTCCAAATGCCTGGACATCTCTAATTTGATGTCCAGTAGACATCCTTAATTCAATATGTCCTAAACATAGGTGTTTGGGAAGAGGAATAGGTATTTTTGTAGGAGAGAATTGAGGGTGGGTGACTGGGCACATCAAACACATTTTCTTACTCTCTTTTTTTTCTGCTAAACTTTCCTCTTTTTGGTTATGTGCTTGACCTTCTTGGATATATATGTATATGCATATATATATACACATGTACATATATATACATATATACACATATGCACATGTATATATGTACATGCATATACATTACATATATATCTATTTGGTAGGGGCTGGGGGAAAGAGTTCAAGTCTGTGATTTCATCATTATAGGGAACTCCCAATGTAGAAACACCCTCCACCTTGCAGCAGTGGTTGCGACATGTTCATATACATACAGCTTGTATGTGTCAGAGGCAGCATTTGAATCCAAGTTGTCCCAACTCCAAGACCAGCCCTCTAACCTTAGACTAAGTCTACCCTGTCTCTAGATATACGCACATATATCTTCAAGCATTTGGCTGTTCTAAAGAATCCATAGTCACATAGTTTAACTATTTAAATGCAGTCTCTCTGTCTATCCAATTAAGTAAGAGGTGTCATAGACTGAGCTGTTGGATGGAAGAAATGGAAAGTAATCAAAACTGTGGTGTGGACTTCTCCATCTAATCATTGAGTTCAATTCAATTAACATTTGTTAAACACTTATTATGTGTAAGATAACTATGCTAGGCAGCTAGGGAGACAATAGCCACAATACGTACAGTCAGAAAAAGAGATGGGCCAGTCATATGGCATGGGCTAGGGATAACAGATCACAGAATGAGTGGTCCATTGGTACCTTTAAGATATAAAAAGACCAGTATATTGAGTGGATTGTCTTAGGAGATTTGAACATAAGAGCAGCACTACGAGTATTTAAGTTTTCTGTTCCTCTGAATGGGGATCTTTAGGACAGCTGGTTATCCCTCACCCACTGACTCTGTTCTCTATATCAAGTTAACTAGATTCTGATTTTGATCTAGATGTGTTTGTGTGACCTCCAATTTTGATCACTTACCATCTACCCTCTCCTTTGGCTTTGAGCTAGCAATCAATAGCATCTACACAAGGAATATCTTAGTTTAATCAGATTAGACAAAATGGAAGCTAAAAAAAAAAAAGGTAAATACACAGACAGTTCCTTTCCACACCAAAATTTTGTTCTTTTTATCTTATACTTTAAAGCTAAGAAACAGCTTTAAGTAAACTTCCTCATTTCTGTGAGTTCAGGGAGTTGATGGGTTTGTCATTCATACAGTAAGTACCCCTCGGCACTGGAATTCTTGCTCAACACTTTAATGTTGCCAGAATCCTGGATCTCTGGCTGACTGTTCTCCATGATGCTCCTCAGTTTAGCTGGACAGAACCACACTCACTCCTGCTCATCATGGTTGCTGGCTTCTCTGATGGTAGAACAAGAAATTTCTTTACCAGTCATAGAAGCAAGTCAAGACAGGGAGAGAAAGCCTTCCAGAGGCCACCATTCCTACATTTCTATGACCTTCACCTTGAAAATCCTTCACCCGGAGACCTCCATGTGGCATGCCTAGGAACCTATGAAACAGCCTTGTACTAGCTAGCCTCAAAATGATATAGACCACTGGGGAAAGCAAGCAAGTAGTGAATCATCAGCCATAAGTCTATTATTCAGTGAAGGTGATGAACAGGAATTGAAGAGGAAAAAAAGGCATAGATGGGTTGTGTTATGCACCAACGGAAACTCACATGGGTAGAGTCACAGATCCATTGAGATACTAAGAGGCATCCTAAGACACGCTATTTTAGCTAAACTGTTCTACTCATTAGATTCCAATGCACCTCGATGCATGTCCCCTCCAGCCCATACTCCAAATTCCTATTAGCGGAATCTGGCATGTAGCGCTTAATAATATACTACTTTGTGACCACTCCCATGTTGTTGTATGTGCTATGTTTAAATTTTCAAGTACATGAGTCCTTGTCTTCCTGACCAGATTGACATATGCTAATTGAAGATTAGCATATATGTCATTCCTTATCAATTCATTATCCCACTATTTGCAGCAGCTTTTTCCAACCTTTTTATCCCTCCTCAAACTTCCTATAGCTCTCCGGCCCTTCCCCTTTCCCCACATTAGCTGAGAAACTTGCCTTGTATTTTTCAAAAAATAACGAGGCCATTCACTGTGACCTCTGTGTCCTCCCCTCTTCCTTGTCTCGCATCGCTCAGATATCTTATGCACTTTCTCCTCCTTCACTCACATAAAACTCAAAGAAGTGGCCCAATTCCTTACCAAGGCAAACCTGTGCCAAACAATTGGATATGAGTTGTCCAGAAAGACCAGGCTGCAAGCCTGAGAGACTGAGAGGACTGACTGTCTACATTAACAGGAAGGGTATAAGGTGGGGAGGGTTTAGGGAAAAAGATAAAAAGTTCTGTTTAGGACATATTGAATTAAGGATGTCTACTGGACATCAAATTAGAGATGTCCAGGCATTTGGAGATGGGAAAATGGAGGTCAGCAGAGATGTTAAGGCAGGATGGATAGATTAGAGAATCATTAGCATAGAGATGGTAATTAAATCCATGAGAGCTAATGAGATCACCAAGTGAAATAGTGCAGAAGGAGAAGTGAAGAGGTCCTAGTACAGAACCCAGTGGGTCCCATCACCAAAATTACGCTGTATTTTACTTTGTCTATATTTTGTGTTTATTAATATATGTGTATGTCACTGCATGTCGAACCGTATCACCTCCCTATTCAGTAAACTGCAGTGGCTCCCTATTGCCTCCAAGATCAAATACAGAATTCCCCATTTGGCATTCAAACCCCTTCATAATCTAGCCTCCACCTACCTTTCCAGTCTTCTTACACTGCACTCCCCGACATATACTCTGATCCAGTGACATTAGCTTCCGTACCATTCCTCAAACAAGACACTCCATCTCTCGTCTCTGAACATTTTCGCTGGATGTTCCAGATGCCCAGAATGTTCTTCCTCCTCAGCCTAGACTACCAGTTTCCTTGGCTTTGAGTGCCAAATAAAATCCCATCTTCTACAGCAGAGATGTCAAACAGGTGGCCATCTGCCATGTGGGGCCCACAACACCCCCCAGAATGCTGGAAATAGATTAAAATGTAGTTGGGAACATATTTAACAAAACAAATAAAAGTAACGATAAAATGTAGATAAATTAATGTGATTTTCTAAGTCAATATGCAGCCCACAGACTTCGTTATGTATAGTTTAGTGGTCCCATCTCAGTCTCAGTTTGACACCAGTATTCTACAGGAAGTCTTTCCCAAACCTTCTGTAGTAGGAAGGCCGAATTTATGATCTCAAAAAGGATCATATAAATATCTGAATGGTTCAAAATCGTTGGGTATACAGAATTCTCCAAGCAGAAGGCATCAAAAAATTTATTCAGGGCCCAGAGCAACAAATTAGCGAACCAACCTCCCCATTCCAGTATTGTGAACACAAGCCTCCAGGCCCAGTAGGCCCGCCTCA
>CM053625.1:274894425-274909432 GCA_028646595.1 Phalanger gymnotis | reverse complement strand
CGTTCAACTGCAGTCTCCTGCTTTTGTAATGGCTTGCTTGCACCTGCTCTAGGCTCAGGTATAAAAGGCTTCAAATCTTTGTGCTCAGGGCTGCTCTCTAGACTTTCAGTCTACGGGACAGTCGCTGGCCAGCTAATAAATGATGCTCAAAAGATTTTTAATTGACTTGGTCTGTGTTTTCTCGGTCTGTCCATTTCAGTGGAAGGCAGCTTTCCCAGGAGTCCTTTGGTTGCGAGTCTAGTGCCATTCATTGAGTGAGCTAGGGAAACATAAACACAGCTGTTTAACATGTACAGTACAACTCTGCCCATGTTCCTGATGTTATCTCTGCCAATTCTTCCAGTTGGCTAAGCTGAGAATGGTCTCCTCCCAGTTTTTGCTTGTAAAAGTCTCTCTGAACTGGGAAATGGAGGGAGCAAGAGACAGAGGCAGGGAGAAGAAAAGCCCTTTGTTAAGCCTGAAACACTGCTCCTGTGATTGTTTTGATATTATTATTATTGGCATTGTTACCAGTGAGAATAACAATTTTACAGGTGGGAGATTGGTTACAAGGATCTTTTAAGTTCTTGACTCTCTGTGACATCTTTGAATTTCAAAACTCCGCATGGGCTCCTAAGCATGGTGAGATAAAAGCCTCAAGTTGTGGGAGAAGGAAAACCCTCTGCTTTAGAATCTACGTGTGACTTGCTTCAATCCTGAGGAGGGACTGTGGACCCTGCTCCCCACTGCTTCTCCTTCTTCAACTTTCTTCTCAGACTTTCTTCTAACTTTATTTATAACTTTATTTTATTTATTATAAATAAATATTATAACTTTTTTATAACTCTCCGTACAAAGACATATGTAAGTCCCCATCAGGCATTTTCCTTCCTGTTTCAAAATTCATCTCTGAGTTTTGGGTAACAAAGAACTGATGTGCAAAGAAGTTAAATGACTAGCCTGGCCACATTGCTAATAAATCTTCCTGGAATAACTCCCAGGCCACGTTAATCCTGTGCTCATGTCCCTTTAGCATATACATATATAGATATAGATATGTGTGTCTGTGTATATATACATGTATGTACGTGTATAACATGTATGTATGTACATATCTGTGTGTATATGTATATATTATCTATGTAATGTATGTGTGTATATACCTATATACACATATACATACATACCGAGATATGTGTGTGTATATATATATATATATATATACATATGTATATATATATATATACACACACACACACATGTTGGGGATGGGGAACCTGTGGCCTCAAGGCTACATGTGGTCCTCTGTGTCCTCAAGTGTGGCCCTTTGACTGAATCCAAACTTCACAGAACAAATTTTTTATTAAGGGATATATATATATATGTATATGTATATATGCTTATGTACATATATATGTATGTATGTATCTATACACACATATTTATATATTATATATGTATATACATTCACACATATACACACACACATATATACATACCTATAATAGATGTATATACAGATTTACTATATCTTTATTATTTATATTTATCTTATATTCACGTTGCTGTAAATGTTCTCTGGTTTGACGTAGGCATGTCTCATCACTCCTGGTAGATTGTAAATTCTTTAAGGGCAAGAACCACTTTACAGTTGAGCACACCGAGGCAGATAGAAGTTAGGTGACTTACCCAGGGTCTGAGGTCACATTTGAACTCAGGTCTTCCTGACTTCAGACCCAGAACTTCATCCACTGAGTTACCTATTTAAACTTAGCTTAAAGAAAAATTTCCTAACAGCTTCTGTCTGAAGGCAGAATGAACTTCTCAAGAAGTAGCAGATGCCCCTTCGTTGACTTTCTTCAAGAACAGACTGGATGGCTGTGGTGGGGGATGCTGCAGAAAAGTTCTGTCCTTATTCAATATGGCTTGAACTCAGTAGCTCCCGAGGTCCCTTCCAACTCTGAGATTCCTCAGTTTGGAGATTAATAAATATTTTCCAAGGAATCACTGGTTAGATATTCTCCATTGCCCTGGTTAGGCCAGAAAAGTAACTTGTGTAGGAAAACCACTCTGGACTCCTGTGGACCTGGGTTAACTCTTGGAGGTTTATCAAGGAGTAAATACTGTATTATGACTTCTGTCTATCTCAGTCTCTGTTGGCCTCCCAGGAAAGAGGAAGATGAGGCACCCAGAAATTCACCTGCACGTGGAACAATCTCCCGTCTCCCTTCAGAGCCTCCTGTGAGGGCCTTGTCTTGGATGGTGTCCTGAGGGCCAGAAGGCTTGAGTCTGTCAGCTCCCTTGATGAAATATTGTTTTTCCCAGACACTTCCATGCTCCACCACAGAGTGGTGCACAGCTTTCACACGTGGCCGTAGGTTTCAGGGTTAGAGGCCTCTAAACTCAGGGCCAGGGAGAGGCCAGGGCTGGGGCTGTGTCCCCTGTGGGCATGTTGCTAGCAAGGTAAGGGAGCTGTAGTTACTGGAGTTGGAGCCTAAGGGTCGGCTTCTGACCTACTCCCTTGAGGAAGAATGTTGAAGGCTGTATATTTCCAGAGAGGAATAGTGGACAGTAGTTCTCCATGACCCAGAGCAGAGTAACAATAATAACACCTAAAAATTACATAGCGCCTACTATGTGCCAGGCATTGTGCCAAGTGCTTTACACATATCTCATCTGATCCTGACAACAACTTTGAGAGGCAGGTGCTACTATCATCCACATTTTACAGATGAGGAAACTGAGGCAAACAATGGGTAAATGGCTTGCCCAGGAACACACAGCTGAGAAGTGTTTGAGTCCACCTTTGACCCCAGATCTTCCTGACTCTCTAGACCCATCGCTCTACCCACCGTACCACCTAGCTGCCTGAGTGGCTTCTGCCTCTACAAGCAGTAGGAGATTCCAGGGAGAGGAAATAGGGTTTCTAGCCCTCCTTCCCAGGTCCAGCCATGGCTTAAAGGAGGTCTAGGTGCTGGGGATGGAGTAGGATTTGGAGTCTAGAATTCTCGTGTTCAAATGCCATCTTAAGCATTTAATAGCTGTAGGATCCACCTTAGTTCCCACTCTGTTCAGTAGGGATGAGAATAGCCCCTACTTCACAAATGAGTTATAAGGCAATTTACCACTATATAAATGTAAGCTATTCTAGCAGAACAAAGCAGCTCTGCCTGCTCAGGCTTTACAGACGGTTGAGGAATTGTTGTTTTCTTAGATGGTTCATGATACAGGGCATATGCAGCTTCCATATGTAGCAGCTGGTTCTATGGCGATAGCTTTGCAGAGAGGAAGCCTCCACCCCAATCTGTGAGAGTGATGGGGGCATGGAACACCCACCTTCGCTTGATACCAGGTGCCTGAGGAAGCTAACTAGCTGCATGGAGAGCTTTGCTAGATTTTCCACCCTAGTTTTTCAGTATGTAAATATCATAGACTGGAGGCACGTTTCCACGAATGAGCAAATGTATTGTAGAGATCGCCCTAAATGTCCTTTGTCCATTAAGGAATAAGAAGTGTTCTCTTTTGATAACAGAGACGCAGTGGCAGGTACCTGGGTGAACATTGGACTTAACTCAAGAAATGATTATTACAAACTCTGTTATGAAAGCCTAGTCCAAATGTAATTCATTAAATAGGTTTTTGATTGCCTAGATTTTAAAAATTCATGCCCAAGACCCCCTGGCCTCTATATTTGCCCACGGCAACAAAACTAGGGCTGAGTAATCGCATCCTCATGATCAGTGTTCAGTCTCCTCAGACCTAAAAAAAAGGAAGCCAAAGTGCACCATATGCACTTTAATATGTCTGGGACCCATAATTAGATCTCTAATAAATTCTTGTTGAATGAATGAATGAATGAGTGACAATGGTGGGCAGGGGTTGAAGACCTGTAAGCAAGGTGGATCCCAAAACTAAGAAGCAAGGTCAGTCAGTGTCTATTTTGGTGACAGAATGAACATAAATCCCACTGCGTGCATGGAATTAGCCAGCTGTCTCAGCCCAAGACCTCTAAAAGGGGCAGAGTCTAAGGGAATGAGGTGCGGACAATCTAAAAAGGTTCAAGCAAGGGGCAGTGTGCTGAGCCTCTGAAAATTCAGATTATCATAGCAGTCTCTGTTTTGCCAAATTTGTTAGTTTTTTATAAGTAACACAAAGCAGCAAAGAACAGTTCACACAATGGATGACAAAGACAGAAGACAAAGAGATTTCTACAGATTAGAACGATAGTCAAGTTTAATAAGGATAAAGGTGAAGTTCTATCCTTGGCTTTTTGGTGTTGTTTGGGGTTTTTAGTTTTTCAGAGACAAGATATTCAAGGCAGCACTAGAGAACAGTTCCTGTGAAAACAGATCTGGAAGCTTAATAAATGGACCACAAGCTCAAAATTAGTCATTGATGCCCCTTGACCAATGAAAAAAGCTAATACTGTCCTCAGCTGTATTTAAGTGGTCCATAGTATCCACAGTGAAGAATATAATAACATGCTGTCCTGGCTGTTTCATGAACAAAACATTTCTTGGTTCCAGGCATTGTCTCTGACTGTATCCACCATGCCTGGAGTGCTCTCCCTGCTCTGCTCAAACTACTGTCCTCCCTCCCTGGTTTAAGTTCCAACTAAAATCCCGTCTCCTACAGGAAGCCTTCCCTAACCCCTCTTAATTTCAGCACCATCCCTCTATTAATTATTTCCTATTTTTTCCAGCATATGCTTTGCTTTGTATATATTGTTTGTATATTGTCTCTCCCATTAGATTGTAAACTCCTCAAGGGCAGAGACTATCTTTTGCTCTTTTTGTATCCCCATCACTTAGCACAGTGCCTGGCACTTAATAAGGGTTTATTGCTTGATTATGTTCCCCCAGAAGAAGTTAAGCTCCTTGAAGTCAATGACTGATTTGGTTTTGTCATTATATCCCCAATCCCTAGCATGGAACTTTACATACAGTGGGCACTTAATGAATGCTTATCAGATTGGATTGGAACATGACCACGATAATGAGGAGAGTGGAAATGATACCATCCAAGGGTCAGTTGAAGGAAATGGGCATTTTTAGTGATGGAAAGGTTTAGGAGAAAGGTGACAGTGTCTTCAAGTATTTGTAGAAGAGCAACCGAATTTTGGGGGTTATTTTTGTAAGACACCAGAGGCAGAACAAGAGGTAGAAATTTCAGAGCCAGATTTAGGTTTGACGTAGGGAAAAACCTCTTAGTGATTAGATTTGTCCAATGGAACGGGCTGCCTGTGGATCCAGCAGCAATCTTCCCCTCACCAGAGATTTTCAAGTAGACGCTGGATAACTGCTTGTTGGGAATTTCCTCAGATTGATTCTTGGTCACATACAGATTGGGCTAGAGGTGGTATGGGGTCACTACAAACACTGAAGTTCTGTGATTCTCCATCACAGAGAGATCCCTTCCGATTTTTCTGCCAGGAAATTCCCTCTAATTCTTTTGTATGTTTGCTCCATCTTTCATTCCACACATGCAAAGAGATAGGGCTACTTTCCAATTATCCCACCCATTTATTATTGCTGTGCAATAGTCTGCAAAGCTAATTAGCACCTCTCTAGGCCCAGGACTATTGATAAAGCTCCTGACATTGACTGGTAAATCTTTTCAGAAGTAATCCATCATATTGTGTGATTTGAAGATGGTTTCCTGATGAAATTAAGATAGCCCCCGTGCTATCAGCAGCAGCCAATCTCCAGGCAAATCAAACACAAAAGTATTTATTTTACTGAACTCTCTCCTCCATGTCCAGGCTTGGGTTATAGATACAGAAGTATAAGATAGTGATCCTTATAGTTCAATGAGGAAGAAAGATAAACCTTCACAAAAAAGTGAACAATACATCAATGGGTCCTAACCTTTTTTTTACTATATATATGGAGCCCTTCTTAAGCCTTTTTCTTACGGATTAACTTGAAGGAGAAGAAAGCACAGAGTTATTGTATGCATGTCACCATGATGACCTATTGCTTCATATCTGAATATATCAGTATGGGGACTGAAGTAAAATGTTTTTGCCAAGTCAGTAAGTACATCTTTCATCTCTGGCATCTCCTGGAAAGCCTTGGGATGCCCCATAGCATTTCTGTGAGGTTCATTCCAGGTGAAGAACCTGAGGATGAAATTGTAGGAGCTCTGCACAAAGTTCTGGTACTTCTTGAAGCTGGGGGTTACCAATGACATTACAGTCTCCACCTTGCGTGGGTCCATTTGGTACTACTTACTTTGTTACTTCTTATATGCGTCAGGAACACCACCTCCTTGTTAAATGGGTGCTTCACCAATTTGGTCAATAGCTGGTTTTTGCCATAGAGGTTGAAATATGGCTTCAGAGGAGGGGAACCTGCAGCCTTGAGGCAGGCTGCATGTTCCCCACCCCTGGCTTAGGCCAATTCAGTGCCCTGGGCAGGAGAGTAGAGGAATATGGAAGGGGAAGCATCTTCCATGTAGCCTGGGTTAGTTTCTCCTAAGGCGCAGACACATAGGCTGGGCTAGTTTTTCCCAAAAGTCAAGAAAGCTGTCCCTGAGACTTAGTTGGCCCAGGGAGCTAAGACTTACACCATTGATGTGGCTTCTGGATTAGGTAGGGTATAAAGAAGCTGGCCCTCAAGTGGCCAGTGCCTTTCAGACTCAGCTGATGTGCCATTACCACACAAGTCATCTTCATGACAGAACTTCCCAGGTTCTCCATGGAAATGAAGGGGCTGCATTTAACTGAACCAAGTCTATCTGAATGTCCTTGCCATACCATGACTAAAAAACTTCTTTTTGTTAGCTGATAAATGGTCTCTGCAGAGGTGTCCTGGAGCCAGCTTAAATTGCTTTGTGAGAGCCCATTGTTGAATTTTCTCCTTGGAAACTGGCAAACACTACAAATCAGGGCTTGATTTTTTGTTGGTGTTGATTCTCTAGGCTCAAGAAAGTGACTGAGAAAATATTAATAATTCAGATTAAAGTTAAAAGTGTGCTCTGTCACTTTTTTTTTTAGAGTGCTGGTTGGTAAACATTGACTAGTATAGCAATGTCTATGAGTATCTCATTTCATTCCAATCATTCGATCATCAGACCATGTTGGTCACGACCTAAAGTAAGAAGTGCATCAGTGAGATAAATCATTGCATTCTGGTACATCGGGTGTTAAACATCTTTTTAAAACATAATGGAGGCTATTACACAACTCCACCAGCTTAACCCAGTATTCATAATGGGCACAGAGGTCTTTAAGGCTGCCTTTACATTCATATCTGAACCAGGTTGTGGGAACCCCAGTAGGTTCAATATGGGGAATTTCATGACCCTTAGCAATTGGACCACTAGGTCAGGCATCAAGAATAGGGGATAATGGTACTAGATAGTGACAGGTTTCCATTTTCATAGTGGATATCATAAACAGCCACAAAGCACATAGCAGCATATAGCAACAAAGCTCAGTAGAGGAAGGTAGAAGTTCAAATGAACCCCATTTTCTGGTTCTTTTCCAAGAGGTCCCCCAAGAGGGATACCATGTCTGGCCTGCTCAACAAATAGATCCAGCTAGTCAGGACTGGGGCTCATAGAAGCAGATTAATTGTATAATCAAATGACTCATAGCAACTTTTCTGCCTTAACCAAGCCAAGCACATCCTGATAGTCCTAGTACCAGAAAGGGTCTGGTATAAGATCTAGCTGGATGGTTTTATCTAGATGCATCATATGACTTTTCTAAGTCTTGTTTCCAACTAAACACAAGGAAATCCTCCCCAAGTCCTATGTGATGCTCAGGTTATGCTCTACTAGCTAACTGATTCCCAGGACTATGGGGAAATAGGATTTATATTTAGGCTGTGTATGTCACAGTGTTTCTCCACTCAGACCCACAAGGGCTTAGTACCCTGAGTCATTTGACCAGACCAAGATAGGTACCCAACAATTGGTTCAACTGGCATTGAAGTGACATGAGATCTCTGGAATACTCAGTTTTGCTTGGCAAGAACTAAGTCCATAAAGTTGAAATATGGCCCCAAGTTAATCATAGCTGGGACCTATGATACCTGGGGGTCAGGTGGTTCTTTTGTGAGGGTTAGGAAAAGATAGGTTTATAGTAGTATAAAGGAAAACAGCATTAAAAGATTTCATAACTATGATGACCAATTATGACCAATTTCATAACTAGTGACCAATTATGACTTCAGATGACTAATGGTAAAGCATGCCTCCTATCTCTTGGCAGAGAGATGATGGGCTGTATGTGTTGAATGAGGTGTATGTTTTCAGACACAGCTAGTATGTTGGTTTGTTTTGGTTGACTGTACTTAGTTATCACTAGAGTGAAAAGCCCTTGGAAAGTGACAACACATCACACACACACACACACACACACATACAGAAGATCAATAAAATGTTTAAAAAATTTTTAAAATAGGTTGGCTAGGAGATAGAAGATGAAGAGCGACTGGTCCCATAATTGAAAGAGAGAATGAATTCTCGATAGCATTACTTGTGGTAGGCTAGCCAGTTTGTGAGCTAAAATACTGATGGAAGAAATGACACAAATTTGGCCATAATGAAGGATGGAACTCAATGTGCACACATTGTCAGACAAGTACAGGCAGGTCGCTTATAAGACCTCCTTTCTTTTCTTTTTTTTTCCCTTTTTTTGCAAGACAATCAGGGTTAAGTGTTTTGCCCAGGGTCACACAGCTAGTAAGTGTTAAGTGCCTGAGGCCTGATTTGAACTCAGGTCCTCCTGACTCTACCCACTATACCACCTAGCTGCCCCTTCTTTTATATATTCTGAATTTAAGAAATGCTAAATAAAATTAGCTTTTCCATACACATGGTAGAAAATTTTTAAAAATGATTATACATGAAAGCATGAATCTATTATATACACCTGGCTTTTCTTTTTAGGTATATAATAAATTCAACGTAAAATTTTCTAAACTATCCTACTTATCTAGGTTTTCTTTTGACCTTCTTTCTGTGCTGTTCAATAAATGATCCAATGGCCCTCTTTTCCTTCTTTTCTTTTTTGACAATGTTATATCTAACCCCCTTCTATTCCCCTCACTAATAGAAAAAAGAAAAACAAAACTCTTGAAACAAATATACATAGTAAGTTCTTACATTGTCTGGGTCCAAAAATACATCTCTCATTCTGCAGCTTGAGTCCATCTCACTGTCAGGAAGTGGGTAACATGCTTTCTCATTGGTCCTCTAGAATTATGGTTGGGCTTTGCATTGATCAGAGTTCTCAAGTCTTTCTAAATTGCCTTTCTTCGACCCCAAACTATCATTTTCTGAGCACTGTGGTAACTTTTAAGCAGTGCCTTAAGAATCTGCCTTCAAGTAAAAAGACCTCTGCTATAAGATGCAATGCAGTTAATGGTTAGAGCCTGAGAGGAGGCATCTGAGTTTATCTAATATGGGGCAAAATTGTTCTGCTTTGAAGCATATCCTTTAACTATTTATCCAGAGAGTAATGGCTCTTAGTCTTACAAATTTGTGTTAACTCCTTATGTATCTTAAATATCGGACCCTTTTCAGAAATATTTATGCGAAGATTTTTTCCCAAATAAAATTTCCCTTTTAATTGTCTATCAATTTTGCTCATGCAACAGCTTTTTGGCTTCATGTAATTAAAATGATCTACTTTTTTAAAAATTGCTTTTCTTTCAGTGTTGTTATATAAATCGTTCTCTTGGTTCAGTTCATTTCTTATGGTACAATAATATTCCATTACATTCATATATGATAATTTGTTCAGATGTTCCTCCACTGATGGGTATCCCCTTAGTTTCCAGTTCTTTCCCATAACCGAAAGGGCTTCTATCAATGTTTTTGTGCATATGGGCCCTTTTGTACATATTACTTCTTTTCCTCTTTCTTTAATCTCTCCGGGGAAGTTAGCCAAGTCTATTTCACAGAATCACAGAATCTAAGTGCTAGAAGAGATATCTGAAGACATCAGTTGAACACTTGGGTCTTCATCCAGGATAGCCAAGTCCTCCAAAAGTTATTCCACCAGAGCAATTTTATCCTGATTTAGTCTCCCAAAGCAGCCAATATATTCTCTCATCTTCATTTCCCCTTCCCCTTTACCTCTCCTTCCCCCTATACATTTTGACTCTAAAATGGTATCAAAGGTGTCCTTGAGATCATGAAGGACTCCTTCCACATCGTTCGATATGGGACTGAGACCCTGGAGTCAGGGACCCTGGAAGGCTCCCTATGTCCCTGGAAAAAGAGTATGACTACAGTCAGGGCCCCTGATTCCAAGGACTATTTAAGCAAAAATTTGCTATCTTCATAGTTGCAATTACACTTAGAGTTGTTAGGTTCTCAGGGATCTGTCCCTATAGTTCCATGGTCTCTGAAGCTGACTCCTGGGGGGGGGGGAGGGGATGGGAGGGCCCTACACACAGCAAACAGCTCTGTTATAAACAGTCTACATTTATTTTATCCAGAAATCCATAAGCATTTAAGTACCTATGACAGTGAGTAGAATATCAGAAACTGAAATTCTGCAAGAGAAGTCAGGCCAGGAGCATGTCAGAACCTCTTTAAGGTGAAATTCTGAACAGGAACAATTCCAATGGAGAAAAGAGAAGGTTGTCTAAAGAGACCAATGTGGGTGCACAGGAGACTCACAGACCAAGCACAGTAGAATATGGAAGGAAGGACAGGTAGAAGAGGACAAATACAATAGCCTATATGAATAGCATCCAAATACTAGAGTGAAGAATGAATTGAGATTATTAAAAAAAGGCTAAGAATAAGGTTTTTATGGAGGAAAAGAGGAGTGAAGGAGGCAGAGAACCCTCACTAGGGGTGGATGAGACTGTAATAAATGATGACAAAGAAAAGTCAGAGCTACTTGATTTTTATTCAGCTTGGGTTTTTTGTTTGTTTGTTTTGTGAAGGAGAATGGTCTTTGAACCAAAAAGGACAGAACAACTATTCCTAATAGAGTTAATGCCTATAATGTGTAAGAGAATACCCAGTTGCCCTTGATTAGTTCAAGTCACCTAGCCCAGGTGACCTTCATCCTAGGGTACTTAAAGGACTGGTAGATGTGGTAGTTAAACCACTATCAGTGATTTTTTAAAGATCTTAGAGAACAGGGGAGGTACCACCAGATTGGAGAATACATGTAGACCTGAAAAGAATGGAGTTTGCAAGCTGAGCTTGACTTTAATTCCTGGCAAAATTCTAAAAAACATGATTAAAGGGAGGGTTAACAAACATCTGGAAAAGAAAGTTTTGATCACGAAGAGCCAGTGTGGCTTCATTAAGAAGTCATTCCTAACTAACCATAATGATGAAGGCAATACTATAGCTATAATTAACTGATGTAGCCTAAATTTTATCAATGCACTGGACCAAGTCTCATGCTTTTCAGGTGGACAAGATGGAAAGATGTTTGGCTAGATGGTCAAAAAATTGGTTGACTTCAAAACTAGTCAGAAATAGAGAGTATTCATTAATCATTCAGTGTCAACTTAAAAGGAGGTCTGCAGTGTAGAGTGCCCCAAGGATGTCTTTTTTTTTTCTTCTTAATTTAATATTTTTTTTTATCAGTGACTTGGATAAGGATGTGCTTATCAGATTTTCAGATGATGCAAAGCCAGGAAAGATAGGTAAAACGCTAACTGACAGAGTCTGAATTCAAAAAGATTCAAAAAGGCTAGAACTTTGGACTGAATCTAATAGAAGAAATGTAATAGTGATAAATATAAAAAGTCAAATTTGGGCTCAAAAATCAACAAGAGTACAAATGAAGGAAGCATTGCTAGTTAACCATTCATCCAAAAAAGAGCTAGAGGTTTTAGGGGCTACAGGTTCAATATGAATCAATAATATGAAATGACATGAAAGCTAATGTGATCTTGGATTTTATTAGGAGAGGTACATAAGTCCAAGACTAGGGAGGTACCTGCTCTGCCATACTCCATCCTGGTTGGACCACGTATGGAGTATTGGACTCCATTCTGAAACCACGTTTTCGGAAGGACATTGATAATTTGGAAAATGTCCTGGAAAGGAAAGTCAGTATGACGAAGGACCCTCAAGTACATGCCTTATGAGGATCACTTGAAGGGAGTTTAGCTTGGAAAAGAGATGACTACGTGTGTGTGCATGGAAGAGGGGACAGGATATGTTAGCTATCTTTAAGGGTTTGAAAAACTGTCATGTGGAAAAGGGATTAGCCTTGTTCTGCTTGGCCATACTAGGAGCAACATAGAAGTTGCAGAGGGGCAAATTTGGGCTTGATTAAGGGAAAACTTTCTAACAATTAGAGTGACCCAGAAGTAGAATAGGTGGCCTCAGGGGGAGTGTATTCTCCATCCCTGGAGATTTTCAATCAAAGGCTAGGTAACCACTTCTCAGAAATGCTACAGAGGATATTCTCATTCTGGTAGAAGTTCAGCTAGATGGCCTTCCAAACCCAAGATTCTGTGAATCCGTGAAGACCTTGGTACGGGGAGATATTGTACCACTGTGTCTAAAACTTTGGTATGATCACCTACTTTTCAATATTTTTAGAATAGCACTGGGCTCTTCTGAATCCTCTCCTACTGCCTTAGACCCTTTTCTTGGGAAGAATATCTTTCTGTATTCCTGTGTCCCCTGTCACTGGCTTAACTGGGCTGTCAGTCTATATCAGGCTCAATAATGATGCTACAATAACCAGTTAAAACATTACTGCTCAGTCAAGCAGCAAATTAACTTTAGTGGTGGGAAAAAAAAGGAAAGGAATTGTTATATTCCATCTCTACTTTTATGTGTCCTAAAATTATTTTCAGGGCCTCCTTAGTACTGTATAGAACTGGAATGATGTGACTCAAATTTGATATCTTCTCTGTTTCAGTTCCCATTCTTTTCCCATTCTTTCTCTTTTATAGAATTGGCAAGACTTTGGAGATAATCCATGACTATTCATTTTTTCTCCATCTCAAACCAGGGGTGTGCTGGAAGCAGTTTAGAAAAGCTGATTGTTAAATTTTCAGCGTAAGCATTTACAACTTGGAAATTGGCAAATGATGCAAATCACAGCTTGATTTATTGTTTTGTTGCTTGTCTAAACTTAAGAGAGTGATGAAGAAAATGTTGATAACGCAGATTAAACTATCTTTAAAATGACACACATCTAAGATGTATGTCTTTTTTATTCCCCTCAGAGGCTGCTTAACATTTATCATTACACTCCTGCCTCAAACCCTGCTGTTTCTTATGCTTTAGAGATGACCATATCCATTATGATCTCAAACCTTTAGTAACTGGCAATGAGTGGTCAACTTCAATCTGTACCACCTGGCAAAGGAAGATTGAAGACATTCTATGTATTATTCAACAATCATAGGATCCTGGGATTTAGAACTCGAAGGCAACTTAGAGATTGCCTAGTCGAATTCCCTTGTTTCACCAATAAGGCCACGAGATATGAAATGTCTTGTCCGAGAGCCCACAAGCAGTAAGTAACAGAACTAAAATTCAAATTGTAGGCTCAAGGGGCAGTTAGGTGGCGCAGTGAGTAGAGCACCGGCTCTGGAGGAAGACTTGAGTTCAAATCCAGCCTCAGACACTTGACACATTTACTAGCTGTGTGACCTTGGGCAAGTCACTTAACCCCAATTGCCCTGCCTTCCCCCCTCCAAAAAGACCCAAAAACCAAAAAAAAGAACCAAAACCAAAAAAACTGTAAGCTCCTCACTCTGAATCCCACACCCTTTGCATGTGTTTGTCTATGCTATCTACACATTTCAGGTGCCAATAGTTTGTTTATTAACTTTTGGTAACTGCAGAGCTTTGAGTAAACTGGATAAAGCTCCAGTCTGCTCTGGACATGTATGAAGGCCCCATGACCTCATGCCAGGACTGTCACAATAGCCTGCTTGGTGGGTCTCTCTCCACTCTCCCCACTCCCACTCAAGTCCATTCTTCATACAGTTGTTACAGTGATATTCCTAAACTACATCTGTCCATATCTCCTCCCCTTTCAATGAACTCCATATTGTTGCCAGGGTCAAATGCAAAATCTTCTGTTTAGCTTTGAAAACCTGTCATGACCTGGTGCCTTCCTACCTTTCCAGTCTTCTTACACCATACAATCCTCCCCCACTATGTGCTCTGTGATCTATTGGCCATGATCTCTTTGCTGCTCCTTAAACAATGCGCTCTGCCTCCTAACTCCATACATTTTCTTTGGCTGTCCCTCGTGCCTGGAATTCTCTCCCTCCATATATCTAGCCCCTGCCTTCCCTGGCTTTCCTTCCTAATTTTCCTTGATGTTAATGCCTTCCTTATATAATCAACTCCACTTTTTCATATATATGTACATACATATATACATATACATATATACACATATATGTAAACATATCTTGTTTGTACATAGTTTGTACATAATTATTTGCACATTGTCTTACCATTAGACCGTGGACTCAGCTCCTGAAGAGCAGGGACCGTTGTTTGTTTTGGGGTTTGGGGTTTGTTTTTAGCCTTTTCTCCTATCTTAGAACTTAGCACAGTGGCTCAATATAGTAATCACTTTAAAAATGCTTGTTGACTGAGTAGCATAATATGACTACATCAAATGACTTTTTTCAGTAAAATCACAGAATCAAAAATCATTTCCCAGGCCTAATCAGCTCACTTCCTTCTGGCGCAGGGGTCAGCTTCCACATGAAGGACATGGGAATGTTCCCGAGATCAGCTCAGACCAGTCAGGTCAGATTCCATCCCAGAGCCTGGGTCAGTATCGCCACTTCCTCAGAGACCCATACTTGAATTTATTTTCATTTTATGCTTTGATTTCTCCTCCTTCAACACACACACACACCCCAAAGGAGTTTATGAGGGGATCACATGTCTCCCCCACAATGGTAAGAATAAAGAAATCTTAGCATTAAACAATCACAGTGCTTTGGGAAATATGCTGTTAGCCATTTTGCTATAGAGACATTCATAAACATATAACTGTAGCTCTACAGACACACAAATATACATTTGGGACAGGGAGGGGTCTTGAGGGAGAAGA
>CM053625.1:274886925-274891925 GCA_028646595.1 Phalanger gymnotis | reverse complement strand
GAATCGGATTTAAGTGAGACAGAGTTGCACAAAGTTGTCAGCCTCACTCTCTCTTACAGAATCATTGAAGTCTAGTGGCAAGGAAAAAAGTTAAGATGACTGGTAATGGCCCAGGATGCAGTGGATGATGTTGGCTTCTTTGATGTCTGACCAAACTCTAACTCTCCATAGTGCCTGCTTCAGCTGCCTTCACGACATTGGAAGAAATTGCTCTCATCCACCCATTCCATCAGGGTTGTCTTTACCTGCTGGGGTAGACATCCCCTAACTCATGGACAGGTTTGAGGCCTGTCAGTTACCCTCAAACTGGTTTAGCCCACCTGCCAAGATGGTGTGACCACTGAGCGTGCTACAGCTTCTTAGAGCCACAAGTGAGAGTTGAGTGCCAGGTGGACACCAAAGGTGGATGAGAAGCTGTGAAAAAGGCTCAGCGAGCCCTCACACCAGAGGTCCTAGTCCTCCTTGCATACCGCATATGCCTCAGATGACTTTGTACCCTCAGGTTCAGAGGAGGCTTCCTGTCAGTATTATGTAAGAGTATTTCTGCTACTAGACCCTGCCTGATAAGAGCCATGGGAGCTAGTAGTCTGTGAGTTTTGTTTATATGGCCAAACTCCTTTCCTGCTTCCTGTTTTCCCTTTCTGTCCACACCTTATTTACTATGTCCAATGTGTCTTTGAAATGTCCAGGTTTCTTTGTGTGAACTCAACTCCGAATGCTTTATTAGCAGTTTTCCAGGTTTTTGACAGTTAGTCCTGAGTTCCTTTTGGGTCAAACTGAACTGTCTTTAGTTATGGCCATTACATTTAATGAAAGACATTGACAGCAGGAGCATATACAGAGTAGGGTGATTCTGTATACACGGTGAGGAGACTAACTAGAGACAATGCCATAGGAGGATAGGTTGAAGGAACTAGAGATGTTTAGACTAGAAAGAAGAGGTTAGAAGGGACATGATAGCTGACTTCAAAGATTCAAAGAATTATTCCAAGGAAGAAAGGTTAAGCCATTTTGCTTGTCCCCAGAGGGCAGGGTAAGAGCAATTAGCTGAAGATTCATACAGGAAGAGTTTAGCTGGACATGGGAAAAAGCTTCGAAATACATGCCTTTTCCTGGTTGGAAACCTTGGAAAGGAGGCCGAATCACCGCTTTTTGAGGATGTCATAGAGGGAATTACAGTTCAGGTATGGATTGAAACATGACCTTGGAGATCCCTCTTAATGCTAGGATTCCCTGATGAGTTGTTATGAATCCAGCCTATGGAAATCTATTACAGTGTTCAAAGTGTGGTCTAATGATCTCTAGGAGTCCCTGAGATTTTTCAATGGGATTCATTGGTCAAAGCTATCTTCCTCATAATACTAAGATTATGATAATACTAATAACAACATGCTATGATATATTATACATATTATAATAATACTAATTTGCCTCTTAAAACACCGCTTTCTTCTCATCTACATGTCTGCGTGAGGCCAGATTTTCTTCATACGCTTCGACCAAAACGACATGTCGTAACATACTGAATGCAGAGGCAGTTATGAGAATCCAGAACGTCTTTTCTTAAGCCAGACATTAAAGAGATTTGCAAAAATGTGCAAACAAGGTTATTCTCCTTAATTTTGTTTTTGTTTTAGAAAATATTTTAATAAAAGTTAACTTACGTGGGTTTATTATCATTTATGATGAGTTAGATATTTCAAAAATGTTAGTTTTAATGCTAATATGGTAAATGTTGATAGATAAAACCCACATAAACAACAGCTTTTTGGGGTCCTCAGTGATTTTTAAGAATGTAAAGAGGTCCTGAGATCAGAAAGTTTGAGAATAGTTGTTCTGTTCAAAAACTCGTGTCAGGATCTTCTTGCTCTCGGGGAAAGAAGCCTGCTTAGCCCTAGCTATTAATTAACTGAGTGACAGAGAGCGAAGGAAAATAAGATCATTTTTTATTCAACAATAATTAGCCTCGTCTTCTATTGCCAAATTCTAAATTACTCAGTATTCGCTTCGTATCTATTTTGTATGAATTACATGTGAACATTTTGTTTCCTCTGATAGAATGTAAGCCCATTGAGGGAAAGGCCTTTTGTTTTTGTTCTTGTGTGACATTTGTAGATCTGGGTGTGAGGTTAAATGTGAAGCCAAGAGGAAAAAAGTGCTCCCTCATCCGGCTCCCACTTTGGCAGGCAGGACTAGCCATACGTTTCCTACTCCCACCTGGCACTTCCTACTTCCTGATCACTGCCTTCTACTTCATCTCTGAAGAGACCCCATGCTAGAGAGGAGGATGAATAAAAAAGCCAACAGAATAGCATGGCTACTAATAGCTGGCCTTGGCCCAGACAGCAAAATGGTACTCTCACTTGTTTTAGCCTGAGGAGGAGAAGAAAAACCCTAGATCCAGTTTAGTTCTGTCCTTTGGGAAATTTATCCAAAATCAATAAATCAAAACCATAAGTTTTTGTTCTTAATTTAGCTCTACTGCCAACCAAGAGAGAGCCTGACACTTTTGGACGGAGTTGAGAATTTTGGTCCTTTCTGTGTTCTTGTATTTCAAAACCAAATACTGATCCTCCCACCTACAACTCCTGCTCACAATTAAAGACAGACATGAATCAAATGAAGTTAAAGTAGGTCAGATTTTATCAGTAGTGAACTGGCTTTTGAAAGTACTGCATAAGACAGTAAATAACAAAAAAAAAAAAAGAAGAAGAAGAAGAAGAAACAGAAACTCTAGATTCTACACCTGTCCTCTTGAACATAAAGGAAGAAAAGCAGCTTTATTGACTATACTATACATACATACACACATGCATATATATACATATGTATAGTTTTACATTTTACAAAGCTCTTTACAAATTACTATAACAGCTAACATTTATATAGCATGCCAGCACTGTACTAAGCACCTTATGATTATTGTCTCATTTGGTCCTTACAACAAAAGCTTGCAAGGTGCCACCCCCATTTTACAGTTGAAGAAACTGAGACAAACAGAGAGGAAGCAATTTACCCAGGATGATACTGGGTATCTGAGCCTGGATTTGAACTCAAGTCTTCCTGATTCCAATCCTAGCACTCTATCCACTGAGTCACTTTGCTGTCTCAGGTCCTCTTTAGGCCCTTAGAGGGAGAGAAAGACTGCAGGAAGAAGCTACCATGTAGAGGAGCTGGAAATCTCTAACATTCCCATGTCTCCAGCTTCCTACACTAGAGACTTTGAGGAATTTCTCCTTGAGATATGAGCCCCCTTCTCTTAGTTGTACTGAGTTGTCTCACACCCAATGGGAGAACTCATTTAATCTGTCAATCATCTGGCATATATTCTTCTATGTATACTTTCTCTGATTTCTGTTTATTATCTATTTGGATAAATGTGTTTATTATGTGTTCATTGTGGAAATGGCATCTGATGGGAAGGGAGTAAAGCCTTGGATATACTGCTTGGGACATTCCTTCTCCGTTAAGGGATAATGATCAGAACAGCTTGGACCTATAAAAAACTTCCCCTAGACTAGCAATATCTAAGGCAGCAGATAGATATCATTCTAGCCTTCTGTCTGAAGAAGTCAATGGCTGGCCTCTGGCCCCAGCCTCCTGCTTCTCCTCCTGGCAGAAATAAAAGTCTCCTTTGAGAAGACTGGGGAAGGAGCCTTGCAAACCACATCTAGATAGACCCATGAGCACCCTCATCACCCATATGGACAAAATAAAGCAGCACATATCCTCACACATACATTTAATGGTTGAATTCATCTATAGGGAAATCTCTAGCAAGACAATAGGTCAATAAGCATTTATCAAGAGCTTACTATGTGCCAAGAACTATGCTAAGCACTGAGGAGACAAATGCAAGCCAAAAGAAGACAAATTCCTGCCTTCAAAGAGCTTAAGACAACATATAAAAGTGTTGAAAGGAAAGGGAAAAAAAAAAGCACTCCCTCTTGTGGCTTCCCACTTCACACCTGAAGAAACCTTTTTCTGCACATGCTGGAAAGGAAGATAGATGAGTAAGACCATTATCTCCTGATAGCTTCAGCCAGCTGAAAAACAAGATAACAAGAAAGGTGGAGGTGCCCTAGAGAAAACATGGTGGCAAAGTCCAGAGGATGAGGGATAGTTGGTTTGGACCCTTCCTTAAAATGACTGTTCTGGGAAGAACTTGGTAACCAATGAGAGAAGGAGGCCATAGAGGTAGAGGGAGAAGGCAGCTGAATCGTGATGGTGAAATGTATAATTATCAGGTACTTTCCTCCCTCATAGGAAAATCCAAAATGGGAAGAGAAAAGTGTCAAAGATAACATTAACTAACCACAATTTTGAACCAATTTTATAGCCCTGGCTCTAAACCTGAGCCCAGTGGAGAGCCAGAAAGAATTTGGATAAGCAGAGGGGAAGTGGGAGAAAGAGCCTTCCAATAAGGGGTGACAAATTGTGGAAGCTTATTCTGACAGAAGGAGACACAGTGATTCAAAGAAAAGAAGGGAATTTCTGCTCTCTCAAATCCCCAGCTAGGAATAAATTTCTTGTCTTTCATAGTTCAGTTCTCTCCAAATGCTCGTTTTTCCCCCAAGCTCCAAATAATCAAAATCAGGAGACTTAAGAACATCATGTCATCCCTTCCCCTCCACCCCTTCCTCTAAAATGTTTTTCTAGTTCTTGTCTACACAAGGTGCTCCCCCCTTTAATTACTCAGGAATTGACTGCAGGATGTGTTTCATTTTGTTTTTTTCCCTGCTGTCTGTATGTATTTTTCAGAGGGGGCAGGGGTGGGGAGTGAAACCACAGTATCAAAAATGGACTTTTCTCGGTTTTTTAAAAAGTCCCTCAAAAACCTTAGGACTTGTCAAGGTGCTGGTGCTGAGGGAGGAGGCAAAGAGGCATCTCCCACTTTCTCTTCTTGCCTTTAAGCTAGAAGAGACCTTAGAAATCATGTGGATCATTCCTTTCCATTTATTAGAATCCTTGTTCTCAAGGAGTTTACCAAGCTCAGAATA
>CM053625.1:274868166-274886425 GCA_028646595.1 Phalanger gymnotis | reverse complement strand
AACCCTGACAGACTTTGCACTTCTCAGCAACACAATATGCAGAGAAAGCTCCAAAGGACACATGATGGAGAGGGAAATCTACATCCAGAGAAAGAACTATGAAGTATGAATGATTTGTTGTTGGGTTGTGGGGTTTTTTTTTTTTTGGTTCTGTTTCTTCTTTCTCATGAGTCATTCCATTGGTCATGGTTCTTCTCCACAACTTGACTAGGGTGTAAATTATTTCAATACCAAGTTATACATGGAAGTTATATGGGATTCCATGCCTTCTTGGGGAGGGGGTGAGGGAGGGAAGAAAATCTGGAACTCAATATTATGTAGAACTGTTTGTTGCAAACTAAAAATAAAAATAAATAAATTTTAAAAAAAACTTTGAAAAAGAACCCATTTCTTTAATCCATATAAGAACTGTTTTTACTGGGTTTTTTTTTTTTTGCATTGTGTTTTGTATTCTGGGAATTGATATAACACCATCAGTAGTCTAGAGGTGACAGCTACCAGATTACCTTGTTGCTCCAGCTGTTAAGCCATTTTTCATAATATTATTCAAATTTTATTTTGGTAACATTAGATTTGTAGTATTTCTTTGGGAAAGTAGCATGTTCTATCTTATTGAGTCAGAAGACTCTGGTAGTTTGGTAGTGAGCACAGTGCCCAAATTGCTATATTCTGAGAAGAATATTAATCTCCCCAAATCTCAGTTTTCTAAAGGGGAAAATATTTTACCCTTTAAAAGTCAGAAGGAATGATACCTACATTAACATATTCATAGTCACATCATTTTTTGTGATAGCAATGAACCAGAAAAAAATTAGATACTCCTTGAATGAAGGAACGACTGACCAAATTGTGGTACACCAGTGCAATGGAATGTTAAACTTAGTCTTGTTTTTTCATCCTTCATCTTCAAAGAGGACCAATTGACATCATGGGTGATATGTCAACTTGCATGTGAATTAGATTTAAATGAGTATTATATATATTCCATATAGAACTTTGAACATAAGAATTTAGAGAAGCATGGGAAAACTTGTATGAACTGATACAGAATAAAGTAAACAGAACCAGCAAAACAATACACAATGACCTATGTAAATGGAAAGAAAAAAGAGAAAATTAATTCTCTGTAAATTATATTTTATCAAATATGGCCCCAGAGACAAGATAAGAAAATTTACCTCCTCTTCTTTGCAGAAGTAGGGGGCTATACCTGTAGAACATTGAATATACTATCAGACTGAGTTGCAATATTGATTGATTTTGCTAAACTGTTTTTTATTCTTTATTCAAAAGAATGGTTTGTTGTATAGGTGAGAGGGGAAAGATATTAAAATGAGGGTTATGTAGAAACAAAAGATTAAAATAAGATTTTTAAAATAATACAAAAAATAAACATACAAGAATGCAATTTCAAATAAAGAAATACCAAATACCAGGTATTTAATTAAAAAAAAATTTAAACTCCAGGTAACCAAGTAAAGACAGAAAAGGACACCAATGAGGTTAAGCATTGCCCTCTTCAGGTTCTCATGTATGCACATATTTGCAGAGGCAGGGGGACTTTGTGTAATACTGCGTATGCTTTCAGACATTATTGATATATTGTTCAGCTTTGCTCAACTGCTTTTATTTCTCTTTAAAATTTTTTTTACAAGTGTAAAAATACTTTTAGCAAGGTTATGTTGCAAGGGTTACTAAGCTGCTCAGACCTTGGGAGTTTTATCTCTTTGTTGCTTGGGAAGATTGTATAGGATTGGGGCTGGGAAGGAGAATTTTCCATGACAGTGACAGGTTTTTTGGTTTTTTGTTTGTTTGTTTTCTAAAACTCTCAAGAGCATACATGTGCAGAAGAAGGGGTAGCAGACCTCCTCTCCCCAAAACTGATGTGGTAGCAGTAGATAGCAATGGTGGCAACATCAGCAATTTCTCTTCTTAAACTAATGCCCCCAGGGAAACTGGAGAGGTGAAAGATGAAGAGGCAAACAGAAAGGTATGAGTTTTTTTTTTAAATGAAGGATGTTAGCTCCAATGGCTGGAACACTGAAGAAAAAACCAAATCCATTGTGGGGTAAGTGGAGGAACCAAGGTGTGGTCCTTATCCCCCTCCCTCCATCTTATTTCAGTCGGGAGTATCTGGCAGCATTTCTGAGTGTATTCTTTTATTCTGTTAAAGACTGAAGCTCTCTGATCTAACCTTATTTCTCATAAATACCTGTACTTAATACTATCCTTTGCATCTCTTGGTGTACCTTTTGTGCCCAGGGCAGCTCTGGGAATTACACAGGTGAGAGTCATCTTTTTGAGAGAATTTTCTCTCTAACTGAGTGTATTCAATCGTTTTTCAGTTGTGTCCCACTCTTTGTAACTCCATTTGGGGTTTTCTTGGCAAAGATACTGGAGTAGTTTGCCATTTCCTTTTCCAGCTCATTTTACAGATAAGGAAACTGAGGCAAAGAGGGTTAAGTGACTTGCTCAGGGTCACACAGTTAGTAAGTGTCTGAGGCCAGCTTTGAACTCATAGAGATGAATCTTCCTGACTCCAGGTCCCACACTCTGTCCACTGCACCACCTAGCTGCCCTTAGCTGAAGATATAGGCACGAACCAACCATTCATATGTTTCATGATTATCCTTCTATAATGGAGCTTTGCTGTATGCCTAGATCACCTAAAATGGAGGCATGTTGAGATGTCAGGGACCTACTTATGGGAAAAGACATTCTATGTTCCCCATGCTGGGGGGAAGGGGTGGAGGGGGGAGAGTAACTTCTTTCCATTGGTTATTTCTTTAAAGCTACCATACTGTATTAGTCAGGCCTTCTCTTTCTCGTGGTATCTAGGGGTAAAGGTCTTGATCACCTAGACATGGGCACCATGTATAAGTTGAGTGGAGAAAAGCCATTCTCCTCTTTTCTTCAGTCTCTGTGGCCCTGAGAAATGGGCTTGAGGTTTGGTACTGTTTTTAGTTGCTCATTTCAGTTCCAGAAGTCCCAGATCTGAAATTTGAGCCATGGTGATCGTGCAGCCAAGATTCTAGGCCTGGTGTTGCTGTTAGGAAGCCCTAGGAAGTCAGAGTATTGGAAGTAAAGCCCAAGGGGCTTTGGACTTGGAACTCGGTGGGGCTAATCCTATAAAGGAACTGAGTTAAGCTTTAAACCTAATCTCCTTTTCCTTCCCTGAAACTGTGGTGTTATAAATGGGGATTATGCCCCACCAGGAATTGGGGGCAGGAGCAGCCAGGTAGCACAGTGGAGAGTGCTGGGCTTGGAGGCAGGAAGATTCATCTTCCTGAATTCAAATCTGGCCTCAGATACTTACTAGCTGTGTGACCCTGGGCAAGTCACTTAACCCTGTTTGCCTCAGTTTCCTCATCTGTAAAATGAGCTGGAGAAGGAAACGGCAAATCACTCCAGTGTCTTTGCCAAGAAAACCCCAAAAGGGGTCATGAAGACTCAGCCATGACTGAAAAATGACTGAAAAACAAGAATAAAGGAATTAGGGGACTGTTTATATTTTTGTTCTTCCTATACCTTTGAAGTACATTTTCCTTTATAAAAGTGAATCTGACTATTAAGGTACTAGAGTGCTTGGACCCCTAAAACTGGGATAATACAGTCAGTTGGGGCTTGAGCCAATGGCAGAGATGAGAACCCTCTTCCCCCTCTCAACTCCTTTAATGGTAATTAAAATTACCAGAGAATCCTGGGGAAGGGATGAAATATAACACTCAGAATTCAGCAAGTGAGAGGCCAGGATAGTCGATGTTATCCTTCTAAGGACAGAATTACTACAAACCTAGGCCTTTCATCCTGCCCCCATCAGACCATGAGCCTAATCTATTGTGACACCTAGTGTTATACGAGGGCTGTCTCAATGAGTAGAGAAGGGAGAAAAATATATTCAGAAATGACAATAAAGTAAAAACAAAAGATGCCAATAAAAATAAGATTTTAAAAACAAAGACACAAACAATGAACAGCATACATTTTTGGACATAGCCACTGGGGATTTACTTTGCTTGACTATGCATATTTGCTATGAGAGCTTTCTTTCTTTTTTCATTTATTTTAAATTGTTCAGTGGTGGGGATGGGGGGAGAATGGGAGGGAGAGAAAAAAAATTAAATTGAATTTTTAAAAAGCAGCTTTAAAAAATTGATCTCTAATACCTCAGCGTGATGGTGTAAAAGAATTTAATCAGTATTTTCTGGGGGTGCAGCAAATGGGGCAGGGGAGGGGTCATGACAATGGGAAGCTGAGGGCACCTCAGTCAAATTTTGTCAACATAGTAGTTGTGCGATGGCTAGCTTTGCTTGCAATGACTTTGTATGTTTTGAGTGCATCATCGTTCAAAGCCAGACTCAGCCCTAGCCAAACTGGGCACCAGGTGGTGGACCTGGAGTCAGCACTGGGCGTGCTGTACCATGTATAATGTCACAGAATCACTAGTTGGGGTTAATCAAATATAGAATTTAGCCCAGGCCTATTAAATCTCACCACAATTGTGGCATTAATCAGCCTTTTATCAGTTTGGTGCTCTGACCTAAGAACAGTCCTTTTGTCTGCTGTACATAAGAAACAATGGGAGGGCTAGGATGCAGGGCACAACTAGCTAATTGTCTACTAACAACATGTCATTCAAGGCCAGGGGAGAAGAAAGGCTGTAGAAGCAGCATGAATCTACAAAAGTGCCTACTGTTCCCAGTCATGGCCACCAGTGTTTAAATTCAGGCCACATTCCCACGGGAGCTCCCAAGATATGGGGAGGAGGAGAACAAAAGGGCTCCAGTGTGGTCTGTGTAAATCCCATCTGACTTCAGCCCTCAGCAGGATATTCATAAAGGCCGACGGCTGAAACTGAATGAGGAACAAAAAGGGAGCGAAAAATTGTCATGGAGTTATCCTCCAGAGAGAAGCTCAGCTCTCCCATTGAGAAGTATTCGGCTGGGTCTGAGGTGGGGAAACAAAAGGCACTGGAATGATATCTCTGCCAACCCAACGTGACTTTCCGTATCAGACATTGTATTTCTCATGTCATCCATGGCCCAAGCATCCACGGGCCTTTCCTGTAAGAGACCTCTAGCTCTATTTTCACACAGACTCCGATCCATTTATTTTAGAGAATCCGACCACAAAGACAGGATAGCAGGTCCTTCTCAAACTTATTGAGTCATTATGCCTCCACCCCAGAGTGTCAGAGAAAATCACTTAAACAAAGCTCAAATTTGGTCCATGTCTAGGGTCTCCCCAAAAGGGATTAACAGGATTTCTTCTAGAAAAGTTGCCAAATGTGTAAATTAGTAGTTATCAGGTACAGAACAACTATTTATTTTTTCCTCCACAAAAGAAATGTTTAAAACATACAAGACATAAGCACATTAAAAAATTTAAAATATAAACCATAATGCATCATGACTATTATACTCTCCCAAGAGGTAAAGACTCCTGAGAGTCAATAAAAGTTAGAACTGAGACCTTGCTCTGCTCCTGAATTCCAAGCCACATGGCTGCTACTTGCTTCTGAATTGGTTCCTTGCTCAGTATACAGCCTATGGGCTATAGCCACTCCTCACCCTGGAATGTGATCCCTGAACACAGGTGTCCTCCTCTGTCAGCCTTAGATCTGTGACCTGGAAGTGGACAGAAAGTGACAAAGCTGTCATTGGGCATTGTTCCTGCATCCTGCACTCTGCTCCAGCACGAACCTGGGATCTCTGTTTGCCTTTGAGTGTGGCCATGGTCTTCTTTCAGAACCTGTGCACTGGAATGATCCACATGGTACTACCACACTTGTCCCCACCGTCCTCAGATGTCTCTGTCTGCTTCCTTACACAAATTTGAGCTGGAAAAAAATGACTCACTATAACTTTTTCTTGGATTTCCCCAACAGGATTTGGTCTGGTGCATTTTCTAGATTTGTTTAAAAGATCTTTAAGAGGAAGACCTCTATACACTGCTACTCCACCATCTTCTCTCCCAATCCTGAAAGCCGTCATTTCAAAAAACATCTCCCAATGAACAACTAGAACTTGATTCAATTTTATGTTGGACTTTGTAAGCTCCCTATGCGGCCACCAAGTTTGGAAATGTCCATCTCTCAGGGTCAATGTTCCTATCACCTGTGCTCAGGGAAAGAAACAGAAAGCAGAAGAAGCAGCCAGGTATTTGAGGTCCAAGCTCAGCCTCACTTAATACTTTTTGCTTCAGTTTCCTCATTTATAAAATGAGCTGGAGAAAAAAATGGCAAACCACTCCAGTATCTTCACTGAAAAAATCCCAAATGGGATCATGAAGAGTCAGACACAACCACAAAATTGCCGAACAACAACTTAGCCTCAACTAAGTAAGCATATGTTTTCACTGCTCTGTAATCTAGAGAGGTGGAAAGGGTTAGAAATATCTTCCCCACCATTGCTAGAAGTCCAAGGGAGGGCTGGCATTGGCTGTGTTCTGACAGAGTCTACCTTACAAGAGACTAGAAATTGGTTTTCTTTACTCCATATAAGCCCATGGAGTGGCTGGTTTTCCTAGCTCCACTGAAAATCCTCTTTGATTCAGCCTTCCCTCTCCCCTCTACACCCCCAAGAGACAAACCAGGAGTCACATGTTCATGCAAGGGCCAGGGTATGTGTGATCCATTGGAAGGTATCAGGACCCAAAGCATCGCTATGAGTTCAAACTGACCTGAGTTCAAATTCTGCCTCAGATGCCTACTAACTGTGTGACCCCAGGAAAGTGACTTAACTTCTGTCTCGAATGTCCTCATCTGTAAAATGGAGATAATATAGCAGCTACCTTATATAATTGTTGTGAGCATCACTTGAGATATCTCTAAAAAAATGCTTAGCCTATTAAGGAAAAAATAAATGCTTAGCACAGTGTCTAGCACATAGTAGGCCATGTAGAAATGCTTATTCCTTTCTTCCTTCTTTCAGATGCTGCCATGATTTTTGTCCAATAATTTTTCTTAAATTTTGATTATATATTATATGTATATTTTTAATTATAAGAGAAAGTGTAATGTATTGGGTAGAGTAGGTAGGGAAGGGGAAAATATATCAGAAAATGATGTGGTATTTCTAAAAAGTTGTTGATAGAATTTAATAAAAAATAAAATGGGCCAATCTCCTTGCCTTATCTACCTCTACAAAGTTATTAGAAAGAGAAATACAGTGATCACCCATGATTCCAGAGGATCAGTGATGAGGAATGTTACTCACATCTCCTAACAGAGAGGTGATTGGCTCAATATACAGAACGAGACACATTTTTGAACATGGTCACTATGGGAATTTGTTTTGCTAGACTATGCATATTGGAGACTATCTATATCTACATATATAGTAGAGATTATATATATATATAGAGAGAGAGAGAGAGTATATATAGTAGTCTATATATATATATACAGAGAGAGAGAGAAAGAGAGAGAGAGAGAGAAAGAGAGAGAGAGAGAGAGAGAGACTATGCATACTTGTAACAAAGGTTTTTTTTTTTCTTCTTAAGGTGAAGGCTGGGAGGGAGAAAGAGTAAATGCTTGATAATTGAAAAAAAAAAAAAAAGAAAACAAAAATAGAATGAGATGCCACATCCAGTGTGTTAGTCATAGACTCCATTGTAGAGATCGGGGATATGGAAGCACTAAATAAATGTTGGTTGAATGAAAGAACCCCGACCACATATATCCCTCTGCTGCCACATTGGGCTTGCTTTGGTGAGGGTGGGGGTGGCGTAGAGAG
The DNA here is from genome assembly GCA_028646595.1 of Phalanger gymnotis. Lineage (NCBI taxonomy): Eukaryota > Metazoa > Chordata > Mammalia > Diprotodontia > Phalangeridae > Phalanger > Phalanger gymnotis. Next base: position 274,878,689 of record CM053625.1, on the reverse strand, counting down.
CAGGCAGGAAGGAGAGGAGAGAAAGAGGGGAATGAGCCTGAGATAAGGGAAGAAAGAGGGTGTGGGGAAGATGGGAGGAGCCCTCCAGACATAATATATCATATATCAAATATAAGCCATCAGAAGAAGAACCCCAGCACCCCTCCCACTTGCTTCTTCTTGGCAGCACCAGTACCTGGCATCCTCATGCTCTGTCTATGAAACCTTGTTAGGTGCTCAGCTAACTTGGCCATAAGGGACTTGATCAAAGTCACATATAAAGTCACTATCTCTCAGGAGCCCGGTTTGGCACAGTGGGGAAGGGGGTGGAGATGCAGTTGGACTGGATCTCAAAGGTCCCTCCTGGCTTTATGATTCTGTGATTTCTATGACCCAGGCTTCTCCATCTGCTGTTGCTGGACTTTTGCCTGGGACTGAAGGCCTCCAAGAGAGTGGGAGGAGGAGAAGGAGGAGGAGGAAAAGGAGAAGGGGTGGGAGAAAGAAGGAAGGGGCAGAGCCTGGCTGGAGGAGAAGAAAAGAAAAAGAAAGGCTGTTTGGAAGATATGGCTTCCCTGAATATCTTTGTGGTAACTGGTTCTGAAACCTCTCTTCTTGGGGAAATATTATGTCCAGGCCCCCTGAGTCGATGCTGAATGGCATCCAGAATTGATTGTAAGGCAAAAGCAGCATCTGTATAATTTGGCTGAGTTCAAGGCTACATTCAGTTAGATTAAAAAAAAAAAAAGCTTTGGGATTGATAGCCAGAGAGAAAAATGATGGCAAGTCATTGAAAGTAACTGTGTACGGGAGGGAGAAAGAGCTGAATTTCTGCCCTTGGAGGAATTTCTGGACAGCTACATCTGCATGAAAATAAGAAGTAACTCCCAGTATGGTTGGACTTTACTCCAGCTCAGGCTAAAGGAGATAAGAAAGGGGTTGGGAGAAAATGAAAAGCTCTCCTGCCTGGAGAAAATGAAAAGCGCTCCGGCCTACAGAAAAGGTGATCCGATACCAACATGTCATTCTCCAAACTCATTTTTCATCCAGTCTCATTAACTCTTTCATCTAACCAGTTATATTTCCCTAAAGATATTCCTGGCTGTAGCCACAGATTTCCACTTTTGTGCACCCATCCTTTCTCCTCCTCCAAGCAATCCATCCAAAATCCTTCCCTGGGCAATGTTGTGGCAATTCCATTGGAGTCAATGAAGGGTACAGAGCCAGGGGTGTAACAGTATCTGTTTTTTAGCCTCTGACTAAGGGAGGTGGTTGCAAAGCTGATTTAAGTTGCAGGAGATCAATTGTTTGCATGAGAATCTCAGCTACATAACCTCCTTTGGAAATAACTTCTTTCCAAATTGCATTAATTATGGCTCTGCCTAATATGACTGTGAGGGGACTAGGGTTTTGTTTTGTTTTTTTCCTTCTTTTTCCTCTCCTTTCCCTTTCAGGGAAGTCTTGTTCCTGCTTCTGTCTTGGTTTCTCTACTTCTGATCATGGCAATTAAGTGTCATCCAAAAACATAAACACAGTTTCCTTTTTTCTTCCCCCTCCCCACCCCAAACCATTATACAAGGAGGGCCTTTGTCAAAGCAGCTGTTGTTTAAAATATGATCTTATAAAGAAAAAAAAAAGGAGGAGAGCTCAGATTCCTCAGATAAGTGAGAAGCTGTTAACATAGAACATTTCTAGAGAAAGCTGTGCTCCTAATTCCAGGGAGGTTGTTGGTTTGGTGTTTTTTGGTTTTTGGTTTTTTTTTTTTTTGGTGTTTTTTCTCTCTCTCTCTAAAAAGTGAATCCTTCCCAGTGGGATATTTATATCCTCAAGAAAAACAAATATTTTGGTTATTCTGGTTACAATGTTAGCATAAGAAGAAAAAAAAGGAATATCATGCTCAATATGCTGAGCAGGGTTTGCCAACAAGAGTCCTTGAATGCCCTTCTGCCCATACATTACCTACCCTTGGCAGGTATGTTTTCTATCATCTTCACCACCACCAACCTCGAAGGTTTTAACCCTACTAAATTTGGATTGTTTCCACCTACACAGGAAACATATAAAAGCCGGGAAAGGGTGGGGTGCAGAAAAGTACCTGCTTTCGTAATCAGGGAAGGGTGTCTTCTTCATCAACCAATCAACAAGCATTTGTTAAGCAAGTACTATATGCTGGGTACTGTGCAAGGAGTTAGAGCCACAAAGACAAAAAAGGATAATGCCTGCCCTCAAGGACCTTCTATTCTACTAGAAGGATGTCCACATTTGCCTGGTTTTCAAATTCTACCAACTCTCCAGTTCTTGATTGCCTATATTGATCCCATACATTGATCAGGCCCCACCAGAACTGTAACTAACATGAGGCTGAGATTCCGGGTTTTGCTTCAGGTAAGAAATTGAGGTCACCAACAGAAATACACCATACTCAACAAGGAAATTGGAGAGAAAAAGGGGAGTAAGGAAAAAGGGGGAATAATAGGGAAGGTAGATTAAGACAGACAGTCAAAATCAAAACAAACTTTTAAAGAGGGGGCAGGGGGAAAAAAGGATAAGTATAAAAGAATAGGATGGAAATACAGTTAATGATCATAACTACGAATGTGAATGAGATGAACTCACCCATAAAACAGAAGAGGATAGCAGAATGGATTAGAAACCAGAATCCAACAATATGTTGTTTATACACACTTGAAATAGAGAGACACACACAGAGTAAAAATAAGGAGCTGGAGCAGAATCTATTATGCTTCAGATGAAGTACAAAAAAAGACAAGGATACCAATCTTTATCTCAGGCAGAACAAAAGCAAAAATAGAACTAATTAAAAGAGCCAATCAGGGAAGCTATACTTTGTTAAAAGGCACCATAGACAATTAATATCAACACTAAATATATATGCATCAAATGGCAGAGCATCTAAATTCTTAAAGAAAAAGTTCAATGAGTTATAGAAAGAAATAGTAAATAGTGGGAGACCTCAATTTATGCCTCTCGCCCCTAGATAAATTGAATGAAAAAATAAACAAGAAGGAAGTTTAGGATCTGAATAGAATGTTAGAAAAGTCAGATATGCTAGACCTCTGGAGAATATTGAATAGGAATCAAAGGAAGAATACCCATTTCCCAGATCTGCATGTGTACGTGGCCAAAAACTGACCATAAAAATGGGACATAAAAGCCTAACAAAGTAATACAACAATAGGAGAAATATTAAATACATTTTATGTTGACCATAATGCAATAAAAATTGCTTTCAGTAAAGGATCTTTGAAGCAAAGATTAAAAATTAATTTGAAACTAAGTAACTTTATCCTAAAGAATGGACAGGCCAAAGAACAAGTCTAGAATCAATGATTTCATTAAGAATAATAATTAAGGATATTGATAATAATGAAGCAACATACAAAATTTATGAGATGCAGCCAAAGAAATGCTTTGGAGAAATTTTTTTATCTATAAACTTTCATCAATTAGTTGGGCATGCAATTAAAAAAAAAACCTAGAAAACCAAAAAAATTGAAAACCTCCGATTAGAACCAATAGAAATTCTGAGAATCAAAGGAAAGACAAACAAAATTGAAAGTAAAAATAAAATCCATTGAACTGATAAATGCAACTGAGATCCTGATTTCTCATTTGTATAATTACTCTGCTAAGTGCTAGCTACTCTTTTATGAACTCTATTCCTGTTACCTGGGCCTACACAGATTCTTTGTCTGCCATACTTTTTTCACTATATCATTTGACCCTCTTAAGTACAGTTGGCTAGAACCCTTTGACACCATCATGTCAGATTCTCCTATCCATCTCATTTCTCTTGACCAGTGACTACCAGGCAACAAAGTCCTGACTTGCATATTTGGAGGGAGCAAAGACAAGGGAAGCTGTAACTGAACCCAGTTTATAGTCAGAATACCATGAAGCTTTCATTCTAATATGATCCTTCTATCTCTGAGAGTGTCACAAGAAAGTGCAAGAACAAATTCTAAGGACCTGTTCTTTTATAACGAAAGAATCTTGTATCTGGTGGATAGGAAAAAAGGTTAGACTTAGATTTGGGTTCAAATACCACTTGTAATAGTTTCTTTAAAAAAAGTACACATTGAGGGAACCAGGAGAACATTATACTCAGTAACAGCCACAGTGTGCAATGACCAACTTTGACAGACTTAGCTCTTCTCAGTAATGCAAGAACTTAAGGCAATACCAAGAGACTCATGATGGAAAATGCCATCCACATTCAGAAAAAGAAACATGGAGTCTACATGTAGATCGAAGGAGACTATTTTCTTTTTTTGTTTTGTTTTATGGTTTTCTTTCTCATGGTTATTCTCATTCGTTCTAATTCTTCTTTTCAACATGACTAATGTGAAAATATGTTTAATAGGAATGTTTATGTAGAGCCTATATCAGATTGCATGCCACCTTAGGGAGTGAGAGAAAATTTAAAACTTATGGAAGTGAATGTAGAAAACTAAAAATAAATAAGTTAATTTATTAAAAAATAAATAGAGAAGTACATATTAATTACAAAAAGACTGGATGGTTGTGTGCTCATTCTGGAAAAATGAAGCTCAACGCCCTGTAAGAGGTTAGGGCAGTATCTTTCTTCTGAATACTCTGATCATCTTTATCTCTAAGCAAGGCAAAAACAACCTGTCAAAAACAATAGAGGAAATAAACTGAAGGAAATAAATCTTGCTCATCTTTCCAAATGAAATACAAGAAAGCTCTTCATGTAAAAATACACAGTTTGTATAACTGATAATACTATAATCATTATTATAAATACATTAATATATTACAAATGTAATATTACCAATAAAAGAACAAGGAAAACTTGGTTATCTTGTCGGTGAGGTTGAAGATTTTGCAGCGGTTACATTTTGGAAATGAGTTGGTAAGCCTTCATGTACTGTGCTAAGAATGTGCTGGAGATGCAAAGAATGGTAAAAGACTATCCCTGTTCTCCAAGAGCACTTATTAACGAAATCATATAATATCCTTTTCATCCATTTTGAGGGTAGAATCACAGAGTTCCTGCTCAGCAATGATCTCTCCCAGCGAGATGCACAAGGTAGCCAATCATACCACTAATAGCAGAAGATTTTCTGGTTCTAGATGACTGCCTAGTTGCTAGCAAGGAGAGCAATCACTAGGGACACAGTTCTAGTTGCATCACTAAAAGGCTACTGTCTTTCTGCCGCTTCCCTGAATCTTTATTCTTTTAGTCTCGTGGCAGTGACAATGGGTTCTTCCACTTGTGAAGACATCATAGGTTTGACTTTAGCCAAGATCATGTGGGTTTGCTTACTTCCTGCTGGGCACCTGTATCCAGGGGGCCTCTTTTGATTCTTAGTTGCAGTATTGTTGGCACTTGTCACATACTCTTTATGTTGTCACCCATTCAACATGTGTATTTCTCATTTCTATTACTTATTGTTTAATCTTCAACCTCACTAAAAAAGATAACCAAATTTTTATTGTTCCATTATCAGTAATATTACATTTGTAATATTTTGATGCATTTGTAGTAATAAGTACTACAAGTAATAGTACTATAAGAGGTCAAAGGCCATACTTCACATTCTTTTTGTAATCCCTTTAGTCCCTACCATAATGTTAAGGACTTAGTAGGGAACTTGATAAATAATTGTTGAATGAATGGGTGTTAGGGGAAATCATCTCTAGTCTGATGGGAGAAACACAGTATAGAAATCCCCTATTCTGAGAAGACAAGACCCCTACACTCAGGGATCCCTCTCTATAATGAGGGAGAACAGTGATGATAATAATAACCCATTTAGAACACTTTAAGGTGGGCAAAGTGCTTTCTTTCTTCGCTCTGTGAGGCAAAGAGTACAGGACATTTTTGTCTCCTATTTTCTAGATGAGGCTAAGTGATTTGCAGACACTGGAAAACATTAAAGAGTGCAGCCCAGTGACCCTCAAGAGAGGCCAGATAGCAGGTAATGAGATTTACTACCTGTGTTACTTTAAACAAGTTCCTTAACTTGTCTGAATCTCAGTTTCATAATTGGTATAAATAGGGTCTCCCTCCTGGACAGAAAGTGATGAAGTAAGAAGCCTCTTGGGGAGGGTGAAAGAGGAAGAGTGTAAAAGCTGGCTTGGAGCTTAACATAAAACAAAAACCTAAAGTCCTGCCAACTGGTCCCATCACTTCCTGGCAAATAGAGGGAGAAGAAAGGGAAGTGGTGTCAGAATTTATATTCTTGGTCTCAAAGATCACTGCAGATGGTAATTGCCGCCATGAAATTAAAAGACACTTGTGCCTTAGAAGGAAAGCCATGGCAAATCTGGATAGCATACTAAAAAGCAGAGACATCACCATGCTGACAAAGGTCCATCTAGTCAAAGTTATGGTTTTTCCAGTAGTGAGCATGGCTGTGAGAGATGAACTATAAATAAAGCTGAGCACTGCAGAATTGATGCTGTCAAATGGTGGTGCTAGAGAATATTTTTGGGAGTGCCTTAGATAGCAAGATCCAATCAGTCAAGACTTAAAGAAATTAATTCAGAGTACTCATTGGAATGACAAATACTTAAGTTGAATCTTAAATACTTTGGCCACATAATGAGAAGGTAGGACTCATTGGAAAAGACTGAAGGCAAAAAGGAAAAGGGAATGGTAGAGGATGTGATGGATAGATAATGTCATGGAAACAATAAACATGAACTTTTCAGACTTTGAGAGGTAGTGGGGGATAGAAGGGCCTAGTGTGTTACGGTCCATGGGGTCACAAAGAATAGGACACGACTGAATAACAGAACAACATAAATAGGGTCCTGTACAAGATGATCTTGGAGTCTAATGCTGCTCCAAGCAGGATAGTTTTGTCCTCAAAAAGATGAGAAGCAGGTATCAGGGTACCTGGAGACCAGGGTACCAACAAACCATGGTCTGGGGACCAAATATGGCTGCAGCTTGCCCACGGGCTAAGAATAGTTTTTATATTTTAAACACTATAAAACTTTATTTTAAAATACAAAAACATTAATTTGCAGGCCATACAAAAATATACAGCAGGCTGTATTTGGTCCACTGGCCATATATTGTTGACCCCTACTCTAACCTTTTTAGTTTACAGAGAGTCTGTAACTAAAGTCCAGAGAGTTTAAGTGATTTGCCCAGGATCACAAAACTAGTACCGGCAGAATCAGAATTAGAATCTAGAATCCAGGGGCAGCTAGGTGGTGCAGTGAGTAGAGCACCAGCCCTGGAGTCAGGAGGACCTGAGTTCAAATGCGGCCTCAGACACTTGACACACTTACCAGCTGTGTGACCTTGGGCAAGTCACTTAACCCCAATTGCCTCCCCTTCTCTCCTCTAAAAAAAAGAAGAATCTAGAACCCAGATCTCCTTACACTCAGCCTAGGACTTTATCATAACTAGCTCCCCATTAAGCCTTTTGATTTATGCCTACTGCCACAGGATTTTTTGTGGAAGAAGGGTAAGAGGACACGAGCACAAAGAGTCTATGAAAAGAGGAGTGGAGGGGAAAAGAGGGGAAAAGGAAGGGGAAGCCAGGGCAGCTTGGCAGGGGTAGCCAAATGTAAAATTTTCCAACTTAACAATCTTGTTGAGGACTGCCTGACCTTGCCATCAACAAATGAAAACATTTCTAGTAGAGAGAAGGGAAAAAAATTTCTAGCAGATTGAGTTCATATTCCCCTCTAATTAAGATGAATTAAGGATCTTGCTAAAGGTACAAATTACTACATTAAAGGATCTTGCTAAAGGTATAAATTACTACATAAAAAAACCCTAGTATTTCAGAATAAATTCAATAGGATGAAAACCAGAGTCATCTCAACAGTCTGCAGAAATTTTGGCTTCAGAACCTGGACAGGTTAGAAGGAAACTGAAGCCGTAAAAATATTTGTTGACTTAACATGAAATGAAAGGTTAGAGAATCATGTTCCTGGCCAAAAAGAGAGATCCTGTGTTAAGAAAAGTTGGCCGGGCCAAACTTCCCAAAGCCTGGGAAATAGGAGAAGCTGAGATTCTTTTATTTTTCTCCACTCAGGAGGGAAAATTGCCACAAGGGAAGGATGTAGATTAATTTCTTCTCCCTCTTGCACCTGAGAATGAAGCAGCTCTGCCTGTCTCCACATCTTTTTCTCTGGCCTCTACAGAATTAGACTTCCCCAGACATGTAGATGAGGAAGTATGAGCAAGATAGTAAAGAAATTTCTCTTCAGCACCATCCTATGTCCCTCATTAGTATTTCCCTTCTGATCCAGACACTTCTCTCACCTCCAACAACCCAATGGCCCCATGTACACTAGTACGTGGCCAACTGCATTCCAGTGGCTAGTAGATACAGTGATATATACATATATATACACATATATGTATGGGGGTGTGTATGTGTGTGTGTAGGTCCTCTTCAGTAATGAAGGACAAGCACCAAATAGAGTACAGATAGCCCATCTGGATAGACCTTGGAGTCTCAATGATCTGTATCATTGGTTGGGTTAACCACATTATCTATGAAGCAAGAAGATATTAGCCACTAACATTAGCCCTGATGAGGGCAACAGACCCTCCTTTCATTCTTAAGCTACTTGCAGGCAGAACATAGAAAGCCGCCGGGTGGATAGGGCACTGAGCCTAAGATTAGGAAGACTTGAGTTCAAATTCTACTTCAACAGTTCCTAGATATGCAACCCCAAGCAAATATATATGTGTGTGTATGTATGTATATATGTGTATGTGTGTGTTTCAGTTTTCTCAACTGTAAACTGGGATAATAATTGCACCTACCTTCCAGCGTTGTTATGAGGATTCAATGAAATCTGCTTATTTCCTTCCTGGAAGACTGTGGGTTTCTGAGCGAATTTATTTATGTTATTTGAAAATAAAGAGAGCAAGACAGCCAGTTGAAGTGTCTTTGTGGCATGGCAGTGTAGCTCTGGGGAGTCTGGTTACCTGAATGATTTTTCTCAGGGGTATATCAAGTCAAGTCAAAAAGAATTTATTAACTACTTACTATATACTAAGCGTTATGCTAAGGCTGAGAACATAAAGGAAGAGAATAAGCATTTATGTAGCACCTACTATGTGCCAGGGACCATGCCAAGCACATTTCACAAATATCATTTCATTTGATACAACAACCCAGAAAGAAGGTGCTGCTGTTATCATCATCATTTTACAGTTGAGGAAACTGAAGCACACAGAGGTTAAGTGATTTGACCAGAGTGACCCAGCTAATAACTATCTGAGGCTGGATTTGAACTCAAGTCTTCCTGACTCTGGACCCTGAATTCTACCTATCATGTTGCCAGCTGTCTCTAATACAAATAGAAGCAAAAAGACAGCCCCTACCCTCAAGGAACTTAGATTCTAATGGGAGAAGTTATTATATAAAAGGAAGCTGAAAAGCCATGAGAGAAAAGAAGGTACCCCCACATGATGAAGAAAGAAGTCCAAAAAGTCAGGAACAGATCCCTGAGAGGAATGAAGGAGTGAACAAGGACAGTTGAGACTCTTTGCTAAAATAGAAGTTCCTGGAAGAACTGACAAATCAGAGGAAAGAGCCATAGGAGTGGAAGGATATTCCAGTACTAGAAGGCTTCAGGGTGGAGGGATCTTCTAGGGTCATAAGGCTGCCAGAAATTGGTGGGGGAAAAAGTCTGAAAAGTCAGGAATAGAACCCCAGAGAGAAATAATGGATATATGAGAGCATTTCATTGCATTATGTGGGAATGCTGAGCAAAGAATTGTGCATCGGGCTTTTAGCATGGGGTCTGAGGTCTTTGATAATGACAATGATAGCTATCATTTATAAGGCACTTGCTATGTTGGGAAGACCCAGGGTGGTGGTGATTCTTTGTCATGAAGTCAACAGCATCTGAGACCTTAACATCTCTGTCCTTTCCTAGTCCTTGAGGGTATGTACTTGTATCAGATTGGAGGAGCCTCGCAGACTGTTCAAAACTGTCTTGTTTCCTCTTTCTATTTGGCCTTGTCTTGTGTCTATAAGAACAACACCTTTAATGATTTTCTGCCCTTGGGGGAAGGAAAGGAATAAACATTTATAGAGCAGGTGAATCTGATCTCAATTACATTCAACACCAGCTGGAATTTGAAGTCAAGAAGAGTTTTCCTGACAATGCATCTGGAAGGAAGGAAACAAACATTTATGAAGCAGAGAAGGGCAATTGGTATTGGGAAGGTTCCGAGTCTGAGCTAGCCTGAGAATAGTAATAGTCTCTTACTGTTCTTACAGATTGCCATGAAGATCAGCTGAGATGACAGATGTGAATAGGCTTTGAAAAGCATACAGGCCTGGGTAAATTCAAGGATTGCCAAGATGGTAGTGATCATGATTAAAGCTATTCATGGAACCAAAGAATTTCAGGTTAAGAAGGAGCTTCAGAGATCATCTAGTCCAACCCTTGACCCCAATAGGCCTCAGAGTCTGGTCTTGGACCTTTTCAGGGGGTCCGTGAGGCCAAAATTATTTCCATAATAATACGAAGACATTTTAATTTCCAATATGATCAATATCCATAGATATAAC
>CM053625.1:274846808-274867666 GCA_028646595.1 Phalanger gymnotis | reverse complement strand
GCTTCCGAGCATGTCATTGCCATTATATAGTGCAGCACAAAAATTAATATTTATTTGAAAATCAAGGGGAGGCCCATCAATTAAAGAATGGCTGAACAAGCTGTGGCATATGATTATGGTTATGATAGAACATTATTGTACTATAAGAAATGGTGAGCAGGATGATTTCAGGAAAACCTGAAAAGACTTACATGGACTGATACAATGTGATGTGAGCAGAACCAAGAGAACGCTGTACACAGTAATAGCAACATTGTAGGATGAACAACTGTGATTGACTTAGCTATGATCCAGGACAATCCCAAAGGACTCATAATGAAGCATGCTATCCTCCTCCAGAGCAAGAACTGATATTGACTGAATACAGACTGAAGCATGCTATCCTCCTCCAGAGCAAGAACTGATATTGACTGAATACAGACTGAAGCATGCTGTTTTTCACTTTGTTTCTTTCATTTTTTTATTTGAATCTTCTTGTACAAAGTGACTAATATGGAAATGTCTTACACAATTGCATGTGTATAACCAATATCAGATTTCTTAAAGGGGAGGGGAAGGTGAGAGGAGGGAGGAATTTGGAACAGAAAATTTTTTTTTAAAAAAATGTTTAAAATTGTTTTAACATGTAATTGGAAAAATGATATTTAAAAAATTAATATCAACATGATAACCTAAGTCATCAGGAAAAGTTTAAGCTGTTTCAGAAAGTGAAAGTTTCAGAAATTTTCAGTACTTTGAGGGAAAAAATTCCATCCAACATGTTAAAGTTTTTGTTTTAATCTTGTCATTAAATGGGTGAAGAATCAGTTATCTCGGAGGAGGGGGAATTGCTTAGGCAGAACAGTTCATTCACCAACAAAGTCAGGCGAGATATTATTAGACTAGGGAACAGATAACTGATTGACAGTCTCAGATTTGTAGTTGTGAAGAACTAGCAGCCCTATCCCTGAGGGCTATTTGGACCATCTCAATCATTAACCTGCAAGAGAGACTTGAGCCACTCCTGGGATCTTTAAAAAGAGACATACTGCCTGGGAGAGAGCTGACTGAAAGGAAGCAGGAGGGGACTGAAGACTAAGCAGCTGCAGTCTGGGCTCACTCTCCAGCCTTGCCCAAAATTTAATAAGCTGATCTGGAAAGAATCAGATGGCATGAGTAGATTCAGCAAAAGGAAAAACTGAACATAGGAACTGAACTATGACAAATAAAGGAGAGATTGAGGTAGGTCACTTGGGCCCTTCAGGCATATTGGAAAAGAGCAAAAGGTCCAAAGCTACTGGTCATACTCACTTGTTCAAGAACTTAGGGAAATTCTGAAAGAAAGGTTTGCTCTTTCTCCAATATCCACTCCCAATAACAGACATTGTAACACTCGTCTTGCTTCTTTTTTATGTAAATAGTATTTTATTTCTTCCAATTACAGGTAAAGATTTTGAGTTCCAAATTTTTTCCCTCTGTCTTTCCTCCCCCCCCCCCACCCAAGATGGCAAGCAATCTGATATAGGTTACACATGTGATCATGTTAAACATATTTCCACATTAGTTATGTTGTGAAAGAGGAAACAGAACAAAAGATAAAAAACTATGAAAAAAACAAAGTAAAAATCATATGCTTCAGTCTGCATTCAGACTCCACAGTTCTTTCTCTCTATATGGATAGCATTTTCCATCATGAATTCAGAATAATTCAGAATTATCTTGGATCATTGTATTCTTGAGAAGAGCTAAGTCAGTCATAGTTGATCATTGCCCAATGTTGCTGTTACTGTTTACAATGACCTCCTGGTTCTTCTCACTTCATTCAACATCAGTTCACGTAAATTTTTCCAGGTTTTTCTGAAATCTGCCTGCTCATCATTTCTTATGTATTCCATTACATTCACATACCACGACTTATTCAGTGATTCCTCAATTAGTGGGCATCCTCTCAATTTCCAATTCTTTGCCAGCACAAAAAGAGCTTTTGTACATGTGGATCCTTTTCCCTTTTTTATGATCTCTTTGGGATACAGGCCAAGTAGTGGTATTGCTGGATCAAAGGGTACTCACAATTTGATTGCTCTCCAGAATGGTTGGATCAATTCACAGCTCCACCAATGATGCATTGGTGTTACAATTTTCCCACATCCTCTCCAATATTTATCATTTTCCATTTCTGTCATATTAGCCAATCTGATAGGTGTGAGGTGGTACCTCAGAGTTGGTCTAATTTTCTGTTTTCTTCTTTTTCCTAAGAGTTTCCTGTATCCTGATTTTGTCCCAAATGTGAAGAAACTAGGGGCTAGCTAGAAAATGAACAAAATTTAAATTGGGACAGAGAGCCAAACTTCCATCCAAATGTTAGGAATCTTCCTAACTTGGACCTTTGAGCTACTGAAATGGTATTAATAACTTTTTGTCTGAAGTAGCTAGATGATATAGTGAATAGAGTGCTAGCCCTAGAGTCAGAAAGATCTGAGTTCAAATCTGGCCTCGGGCACTTATTAGCTCTATGACCTGGGCAATTAAGTCATTTAACCTTAGTTTGCTGTTGTTCAGTCTTTTTCAGTAGCATCTAATTATTTGTGGTCCTTTTTGGGGTTTTCTTGTCAAAGTACTGGAGTGATTTGCCATTTTCTTCTCCAGCTCATTTTACAGTTGAGGAAAAAGGGGCAAACAGGGCCAGGCGACTTGCCCAGGGTCACATAGCTAGGAAGTATCTGAGGTCGAATTTGAACTCTAAGAGTTGTTCCAGCTCTAACTGCCTGTGAGTCTGTTACATAGCGGCAGTAGGAAGAGAGGAGAAAGGACTCAATCTCAGGGACAGTAAAATCAAGTTATGACAGAATTTGCATGCTTTGTGTACTGGATTGAATTCTCCTCCGAGTGTGCCAATTAAAATGGACCTTGCTGTCAGGTTAAGAGGAAGAAAATACTGCAAAATTCCTAATTCAATATTGACTCATCCGAAATTAAAGCCAATTTGTTCAAATAGATAGACATTGTGCATTGGTAAAACCGGTTAAGTACCTTTCCTTACAGCTGCTATGAATCTGGCACTCCAATCTGTATTTGCAGTTGTAATTGACTCTACCTGTACCATTTACCTGTTAGGACCGGTTTTGGGCTTGTCTGTAGATGTCTGTAGATGGTCTGCTGTTGGGATGTTGCTGAGAAAATGTGAAAGCCAATCAGACTGTGGGTGTGTACCTCACCTGACTTACACAATTTCTCAATGCTTCGCCTCCTCTTTCTTACTGGCATCTTTTGGCTCCATTTCTGGGTTGAAAGCACCTCAAGCAGAAAAAATAAAATATTAAAAAACTCAACTTTGTATCATTTTCTAGATTCCTCAGCTATTTCTAAAAATGCCCTTTCTAAAACACAAGAGGCAAAGTTAAAGTGTCCCTTGTGAAAGACTCCTCCAGGCTGTAACCTCCAATGGGGGGGATCATTTAATCCTTTGTATGGTCTCCCCAAGGATCATAGTACAGCAGGAACCAAAATGGATGGGTGGGTTATTTTCACCTGTACCACAGCTCATTCCCCTGATGACTTTTCCTTTACTCTTGAGTTTTCTGTTCAGTTGCCTCGAAAAACAGCAATGAACCCTACTGTGGGCCAGAATAAATATCTCAAAATGGCAAATCCAGATGCTGTGTTATTTTTCCTCTTTGGGCCATGGCTACTCTCCAGCAAAATTTTAATCCTGCCTGCGATGGCATTTGCTTCTGAAAAGTCCACAAAAACAACACCATTACAGTTGACCGAAGAATCAGAAAAGCCAAGGAGAATAATTGGTAGCTAATTCATAGAGCTGAAAAGGCCGGGGATATCTTCAGGGCTAAGTGAATTTTTCAGAGTCCTGGGAAAGTTTTTCATTCTCCTTTTCTAAAATAAAACTTTAAAAAAGTCTAAGTAGAGAAGGAAAATCTTGAAGAATATTTGGATGTTGTGTTTCAGTTGAACATCAGTGCAAATAATTAAGTTTTTAAGATAATCACCACTGTTTCCCTGATGGAAATAAACAGGGACTCCCACTGAGATGAACAATGAACAATAGGAATTCCTTTTCCTGTCTCTCCTTTCCCCACAGTTATGAAACATGTCTTTTTAATAAACATTTTAACAAGCAAAGACCCTAGTTACCCCCTAAGTCAGCCTCTGCCAATTTCCCAGAATAATCTCCATCACATATTCACTAAAGTATAATTTTAGGAATGCCAGCATAACTCATGGCCTAGAACTAAAGTTCTGGGTTCACATGGAAAGAAAGACCTTAGTTTAAATCTAGCCTACCTGCCTCTGTTTCTCCAATTATAAAATGGGGATAATAACAATACTTATCTCTCAGAGTTGTTTGAGAATCAAATGAGATAATATTTGTAAAGCTCTTAGGAGACACACAGTAGGCACATAGTAGGTGCTTAATAAATGCTCATTCTTTTTACCTCCTTTCTAGTTTTCATGTACAAGCATATAGAGATGGAATATCATGTATAGAGAACAGCAAACAGAATATTTTGGATGGACAGCAGAGTGCATAAGGGAAAGTAATGTTATTACCATAGGAAAAGGTTGGGACCAGATTATGCAGGGCTTTCTAGGCCCAATAGAGAAGAGTGTATTTTATCTTTGCATAGTAGGAAGCTACCAAAGCTTCTAAAATGACCAGAGCTAAAGTCAGCTCTGGGCCTTACAAATATCAATTTAGCAGCTGTGTGGAGAATGAAGAAGAAGAAGCCAAGAGGCTGGATCCCTGCAGACCAATAAAGAAGCTTAGGTGATAGTCTAGGTGAGAGGTGAGTAGAGAGAGAATGAGGGTGATGGTGACATGAGTGAATAGAAAGGAATGAAGGTGAGAGAGGTTGTGTAGGCAGAATTGCTAAGACTTTCCAACTGATTGGATGGATGGAGAATAGTGACGGAAAGTCAAGGGACAAGAATGACCCAAGTTGAGTGACTAGAAGGAAGGCATTGCTCTTGAAAGACTAGGGAAAATGGGAGAAAGAGTAGGCTAAGAGGAAACATTATGCGTTCTATTTAGAATACATGGAGTTTGGCTATAAAAATGTGCATACCCTTTGACCCAGCAATATCACTTCTACAGCTGTATCCCAAGGAAATCATACTAGTGGGAAAAGGACCCGTATGTTCACAAATATTTGTAAGAGCTCTTTTTGTGGTGACAAAGAATTGGAAATCAAGGCGATGGCCATCAACTGGGGAATGGCTAAACAAGCTGTGGCATATGAATGCAATGGAATACTATTGTGCTATAAGAAATGAGGAGCAGACAGACTTCATAATAACCTGGAAAGACTTACGTGATCTGATGCCGAGTGAGGAGGCAGAACCAGGAGAACATTGTACATGATTACAGACACACAGTATAAGTTTGATAGACTTGGCTCTTCTCAGCAATGCGAGGTTCTAAGACAACTCCAAAAGACTCATGTTGGAAAAAGAGATTCACATCTAGAGAAAGAATTATGGAATCTGAATGCAGATTGAAGCAAACGATTTGCTCTCTCGTTTTTTGTTGTTATTGTCGTTTTGTTTCCATTTTGTTTCTTCTTTCTCGTGGTTCATTCCATTGGTTACAGTTCTTCTTTACAATTTGACTATTGTGAAAATATGTTTAGTATGAAGGTATATGTAGAACCTATATTGGATTGCGTGCTGTCTTGGGTGGGAAGGAGAGAGGAGAGGGAGGGGAAGAAATTTTGAAACTCAAAAACTTAAGGAACTAAATGTTATAAATTAAAAATAAAAATTAATTATTATTGTTTTTTAAAAAAGAATACATTGAGTTTGAGTTGCCTATAAGACTACTAGATTTCCATGAGGTCATTGGTGATATGAGAGAAAAACTCAAAATAAACAAGGAAGAATAGTTGAGTAAGTTTGGGAGTCACCTGCAGAGATAATGGTCAGACCAGAAGGGAGGATTGCTGTTAAAACCCAGAGGGGAGAAAGTATCCAAAAAGAGGCAGCAGTTAACAGTGTCAGACACTGCAGAGGGTCAGAAAGAAGGAGGACTGAGAAATGATCACTAGCTCTATCTATCTTGGAGAGAGTAGCATCATTCCAGTGGAAGGGTTGTAATAATATTACTAATAGTAATGGCTAATATTTATGTAGCATTTACTATGTGCTAGGTAGCGTGCTAACTTTAATTATCTCATGTGATCCTCAAAACAACCCCGAGAGAGGTGCTATTATTATCTCCATTTTACAGATGAGGAAATTTAGGCAAACAGCAATTAAGTGACTTGTCCGGGGTCACAGAGCTAATTAAGTGTCTGAGGCTCCATTATATCTCAGGTCTTCCTGACTCCAGACCTGACTCTCTACTCACTGTTTCACCTACCTGCTTCGAGCCAGATTGACAAAGGATTCACAAGTGAACGTTCTCTATGTGATGCCACATGGCTCTGAAGGAATTCAAGGTACAAAAATCCCAAAGGGCAACAATAGCATCTGCACGATAAAAGTTAAGCAGGTTGCAACTTCTTAACAATGATTACTTTTACACAAGGATGGCCACAAAGGACATTATTTAGCATAGAGCCTTGCACATGCTAGTAACGCAATAAATCTTTGTTGCATCTAATTGAAATGAATGTATGCTCAGAAAAGGAGGAGGTTGGGCCATACAGGGAAAATATGAGTCAACAGTTGGCTAATCCAAGTGGCACATGGTACCTCTAAGATAGTAAAGAAACAAGAAGACCTCCATTATTGGAAGGAACTCTATCCTCTATCAAAGATTTAAGAAATAGCATAGCAGACAATAGTAGATAGCCCAGGGGACTTGTCAGGAAGATCTGGGTTCTAGTCTCACTTCTTTATGAAACTCTCTGTGCCTTGATTTGCTTGTTGCTTTTGTTTTGTTTTTGGTAGAGAGGAAACAATATGGTAGAGAAGAATGAGTTGTGGATTTGAATCCACTAAGCTGGGTGTAAATTCTGGTTCTTCTGTTCATCCTCTGTGTGATCTTAACACTGTGTGGCTTAAACTCTCTGGGGCTCAGAGAGGCCCTCTATAAAACTGAGGGGGTTGGGTTAGATGGATCGTTAAAATCTTTTCCAACTCTAAATCTATAATCATATGATCATATGAGAAAACATGGATAAGAATCACACAGTACGAGAAGTCATGGAGATGTCGCAATCAGAATTAGCAGAGGAATATCTATACATAATGGGTCCATTAAAATGCTAAAATGTATGTGCATTGAAAGGGGCACAGGGGATAGAGTGCCAGAAGACCTGAGTTCAAGTCCAGCCTCAGACACTTACTAGCTGTGTAACCCTGGGCAAGTCATTCAACCCTGTTTGTCTCAGTTTCCTCATCTGTAAACTCCAGTATCTTTGCCAAGAAAACCACAAATGGGGTGATAGTCAGACATAACTGGCCGACAACAATGTATGTATTAATAGCTTAAAATCGTACTGTGACTTTTGGAACACCTTACCTGTGTTTGTAAATATATATATATATAAGTACCAAATACTTCCTTATATATGTGGGAAAGTTAACCAAATTGATGGACAAAATATGTTAAAAAGATTTACAGAATTTTAGAGGCAGAAGAGACTCCAGAGGCCAGAGTTCAGCCAACAGCACAGCAAGTATTCCCTCTACAATATATTTCCTTCTTATAAAAATATTATTTTTTAAGAAAACAGTAATTTTAAAGTTAAATTGATATTAATCCTTATGATGTTCTGTCATTTTAAAATTATAAAAAGCAATTTTGGTGCAGACCCAGATAATAGAGTACATTTGTTGTCAGAATCTCCTCCCAAAAAACAGGCTTAGAATCTCATTCATCTAAGGGGGAGTGATATTTTAAATTTGCCTCCAATTCATCTATCTCTTAAGCTTTCCAAGTTTGGGGGCAAACCATTCATCCACATATAAGTCAGTGTGGATGTACAGTATGCTAATACTCTAATAATAGTAGCACATAGTAATATATAAGATAACATAATGTGTAATAATATATAGTACTAGCAAAGTGCTTTATCTCATTTGATCCTCATACCCACCTTGTGGTGTAGGTCCAATTATTATGTCTATTTAATAAATAAGAAAATTAAAGTAGAGAGAGGTTAGGACACTTGGCCACGGTCACACACAGCAAGTATGCATCTGCGGCAGGATTCAGTTCAAATTCAGGTCTTTCTGACACTAAGTGCAGTGTTCTATCAATTCTACCTCCTAGCTACACGGTTGACCGAGAGAGCCAACCCTGAAGCCAGGAAAATCTGGGTTCCAGTTCTTTCTTTAACAGGTACTGAATGTGACTTAACCCAGACCCTGCAAAAATCACTTAAGCTTTCACGTCTCTGGGCAACTTTCTAGGCCTTTAAGTTCCAGAGATGGCGCAAACCTGCATTGGCATAGGGAGTTTCTTTAGCTGGGAGTTCCCCAGATTCATGAAATCACAGGTTTAGTTAGTCCTTATCTCCATCTGAGTCTTATTTACCATTATCTTTCCAGGTTAATAGGTAGTTCTGTTGATAGGGGAGAAAAGGGGGAAGAGTGGGTAGGAGGAGGGATGGATACCTTTCATCTTCTAAAGCTTACCTTCCAAAATAGAGTTTTCTTGAGTCTTTCAATTTCTTAAAATAGCAATTTTGTCACATCTACCAGACTTTCAGCCATTGGCAAGAACGGACTTGTGAGTAAGGCTATTTACATCCCCTTCGAAGATCTTTTCAGTTAACCTTTTTCCTGACTTGCCCTGTTGTTTCCTCTGATTTGTTATTTGTCATACTATCCAAATACCTAAGTCTTTTGCCTCCTTCCAATATATTGCTAGATGCTTCTCCTTGTAATTGCTACTGGCTTCCTATAATCAACTTAATTCTCTTCCTCAAAAAGAGCCAACATATTCTTCCACCTACAGTTTCTTCACTTTGCCCACTAACTGTTCATTCATTTCCAAGTTGTCTATTAATACAGCAAGACTATACTAATTCTAATTATTGGACATTGGACTCGCGAGAAGTGAGGGAAGTGAGAGCTGGTTTGAATTATAGAAAGGTAGTAGAATTACCTTCTTCCAAGCTACATGTAATAGAGTAACCAAATTTAAGTCTCATAAATGTGCTCAAAATAAAGATTCTCTGTGGTCTTCTTATATGAATCATATAACCCAATAATTCAAGGACCTGTGATTTCAATCAAATTTAACAAAAATTTAAGCCCATATACCACAAGGCACCCCACCTTAAAACTGTAGTTGTTTGTCCTTCATTTTCGAAGAGGACCAATGACATCATGAAGGTGATGTCTTGACCCATATGTGAATTGGATATAAGTGAGGCACAGTTGCACAAAGTCATCAGCCACTCTCTTCCAGAATCATCAAAGTCCAGCAGCAAGACAAAAGTTAAGACAACTGGCAATGGTCTGGGATACAGTGGGTGACCTTGGCATCGTGGATATCTGGCTCCACAGCACCTGCCTTAGCCACCTTCACGGCCAGTGGAACAAATTGTTCTCATCTACCCATTCGTATTGTTAATGTATTTTTGCTTAATTTGAAGATCTTTCCCATCCATTAATAGGTCCATGTGACCTGATTAAGTCACGTGGAAGCCTAAACTATATGAAGCCTGTGGTGGGAGGAGCTTGCTGAATGAGTGGAACAGGAAAGGGTAGAGCAGGAAGGGTGGAACAGGAAGGGTGGAGTAGAAGGGACAAAGTTGGTCACAGCAATTAGAGCTGAGAGAAAGAGAGGAAGCAGGCAAGCAGGCTGGCTGTGAGTATTTGTGGGAAGGTCCTAGCAGGAGGAGGGGTTGGGAATGGCAGTACCCCTGCATTGTTATTGTGTATGGATTTCTTTGTTGCTATGATGGGTTTGGCTTTCTGGTGTTGGGATTTGGAGTTCTGGTGTTTAAATAAATGTCTTCCATGTAGAGAGTCTATTATATTTTGTGATTCAGAACTACGCCAGCATATTCATAGTTGCCATCAGTGCTGTGAATATTGCATTGGCGACACACCATTCCACAGGGGGATGTCTTCATATGCTTGGGGTAGACATCCCCATAACTCGCTGATGGGTTTGAGGCTAGTCGGTTACCCTCAACCTAGTTTAACAAGGTGTGGTCACTGAACATGCTACAGCTTCTTGGACCACAGGTGAGAGATGGACACCAAAGGTAGATGAGATCCCTGAAAAGGGTTCAACAAGCCCTCACACCATAGGCGCTAGTCCTCCCTGAACACCACGTACACCTCACCTTCAAAATACTTATCTAACATGTACATAGATAAGTTAACATAGGGTCACTCAAGGAAGGAGAGAAGATGAAGAACTGGAAAGATAAGAAAGGCTTAGCTTTAAAGGACAATCAAGATTCTGAAATGCTTTAACAGAGGAACATATTTTGTAAGGTTCAATAAAATGATCCCACTAATACAGATATAGTGCTGATTCTGTCCTTTGAAGACAACCAAATTCCCTTTTTCCCCACTTATCTTAATCAGGGTTCTTAAACCTGGATCAATGAACTTTTTTTAATATACGTTTCAATAAGTAAATTTCAACATGATTGGTTTCCTTTGTAATCCTATGAATTTTATTTTATATATTTAGTCAATTAGCATTTATTAAGTACCCAATATATGCCAGACACTTGTGCTACAACTCTGACAATACAGAGAAATTAAAAAAAAATAAACCTGGTCCCTGCTTTCAAGGAGCCCCCAGACCAAAGGAGAAAGCTACCCAAACAGTTATATACAAACAAGATATATACATGATAAAGTAGAGATAACCTCAGAAGAAAGGCACCAAGATGAAGGAGAATCCAGAAAGTTTTCTTGCAGAAGGTGGAACTTGAGCTGAGATTTGAAGGAAGCTAAGGAGTCTTTAAAAACAAAACTCTTGGAAAGGGTTCACCATAGGCTTTACCAGACTGTCCCCAAAGGGTTTCCTGAGACGAAAAGGGTTAAGGCAAGGGCGTGATGGTAAATACTTAAGAACAGGCCATGGGAGCATATGCAGGCCACACTTTTAAGTTTAATCTGCAATTAACGTTTTCTCCATCACTTTATTAAATCTAGGCAATCTACAAAGCAATAAATCAAGCCCTGATTGGTATTCTTTCTCTGATTTCTGAGGTATAAATGCTTACCTTGGTGGTTAGGGGACACAGTGGCTAGAGTGCCAGGCCTGGAGTCAGGAAGACTTTTCTTCCTGAGTTCAAATCTGGTCTCAGACACTCACTGTGTGACCCTGGGCAAATCACTTAATCCTGTTGACCTCAGTTTCCTCATCTTTAAAATGAGCTGGAGAAGGAAATGGCAAAGTACTGCAGTATTTTTGAAAAAAAAAACCCAAATGGGGTTACAAAGAGTTGGACAACAATAACCATAATAAATGCTCACATTGAAAATTTAACAGTTGGCTCTCCAGCCAGAATGGGCTGGCTCTGGCACACTGCTGGTTAAGAATCTCTGCTCTAAATGGTCTCTGCTATATGCTTTGTACATTTATATAGTAGAGTAATCTCTGAGGGCTTACTTCCCAACCCTTACCTCCATGGACCACATCTTCCAGAAGGCTCTGGGGCTACCAAGTAAGTAAGTGAATCCTGAAAGCGAGGCTTGCTTGTTGTTGTTTTTAAGAAAATGAAGACCGTTGCAGGAATCTGTTATAAGTTAATTACTTTTTTTCCCAAAATCGTGCTGTATCTCACCAATAAACCTAATTTTCACAAATAGCGCAAAAGTAAAATTTAGTTCAGCTATTGTCAACTGATCAGTCAAAGCTATGGACATCTGAATGAATGGGCTTGTATTACACCTTATATTGAGTCAGACTATCTATAAAGAGTTCAAAGGTACTTTATCAATTTCTAATCTTATCATGATAAACTCTGGAATGAGGGCCAATTCTTAGTACAGTTTATAGACTGAGAGGCTCACAGCAATTGGGGGAGGGGGGAGGGAAGAGGTAGGGAAGGTCATCTTTGAAATAATCTAGTCCAGAGGTCAAGAAACTATGGCATGGGGCCCACAGCCTGCTTTTGTACAGCCCACCAGCTAAGAATGGTTTTTACATTTGTTGTCATAGTTGTTCAATGGTTTCAGTCTTGTCCAACTCTTCATGACCCTATTTCGGATTTTCTTGGCAAAGATACTGGAGTAGTTTGCCATTTCTTTCTCCTGCTCATTTTACAGATGAAGAAACCGAGGGGGAAAGGGTTAAGTGACTTGCCCAGGATCACACAGCTAGAAAGTGTCTGAGGCCAGACTTGAACTCACAAAGATGAGTCTTCCTGACTCTAGGCCTGGCACTCTATCCACTGACTTTACTGCCATACAAAAACAGAAGGTGGGCCAGATTTAGCTGATATGGCCACTTTGGCCAAATGGTAAAAACCATTCTTTAAAGCCTGGTCATAGCAAAACAGAAAGTGGACCAGATTCAGCCAGTTTGCTAATCCCTGACTAGTCCAACAAGTTCATTTTACAAAGGAGGAGACTAAATTCTGAAGTGAAGTGACTTGTGTAAAGCCACACAAAACAGCAGGGATTAGAACCCAGGTGCTTTGTTTCCTTTTCCAGGGTTCTCTCTACTCTAAGCTGAGTAGGATAGGTCACCTAGTCAACATCAACGAGCATTTATTGCTTACAATGTACCAAAGACTATGCTAAGTGCAGAGAATACAAATAGAAGCAGAAAGAAGTCCCTGCCCTCAAGAAACTTGCATTCTAATGGGCGAAAATACTTTAAATGAAGCTGAAGCAGAGAGCGGGAAGAATGTAGTGGGAAAGGTTGATAGAGAAAGTCCTGTGGAGATGAGACTAGTGCAAAATGGAGAAGGGTTTCTTCCTTAAATTGGGAGTTCTGCAAGGAACCAATCAGGTGAGGCCTCAGGGGTGGAGAGTACTTCCAGTATGAGAAGTAGTACAAAGATGGAGTGAGTTTCCAGGGTGAAAGGGTTTCTATGACTTTATAGAGAAAGTCCTGTGTTAGTGAAGTTCCTGGCACACAGTAGGCACTTAAATGTTAATTTATTGAGATGATTCAGGAGAGGAGCCATGGTGTCATTATGCTAACTGGTAGAAAAAAAAAAAAAAGAAAATTTCAATTCTGTGATGGAGGTCCTGCTCCCAAACCTGCCAAACTATCTCCCAAATATCCTGATGGTCACATTGAAAGTATGTAGGAGACCAGAAGAATGATAGCACCTTCAACAGAAGTAGAGAAGTTTAGTAGATGATTGTTTCTAGGGGAAAGACAATGAATTATTTTGGACATGGTGAGTTGGAGCTTCTTTATGGGACATCCTGCCCAAAGTTTTCTACAGAACGATATATGGAGTTCTTTAATCAAACTAAGAGGATTATAGACCATAGCCAACAGATGAAGACAACTAATACCATACAGGAAACATCTAGACATTATGTGAGAAAATCAATTGAGGCCCCTTGAGTCTATGTAGAACACTAAGCTATCCAGCAGTTCAAAAGTCAGAGGCAATTGAGACTGGGAGCACCTGTGTAGCAAGACCTTTGAGGTACAGAGAGAGAAAGGTATTTCTCTCTCTCCTCCCTCATTCTCCATTAGTCATGGAGATATGGAATGCCATGGAAGCCATGGGAGCCATGGAATAAGTCTCACAGGAGACCCTATCTAACATTTGGGGAATGATTTCAGGATATAGTTCAAGGCCCAGGGTGAGGAGCTAAGACAAACTATCCAGAGAGGCATCCATAAATATAGGTAGTCACCTGAGGGAGAAAGCAACTTCAAGTAATGTGATCCCTTGGCTGCAGAGAATATGGCAGCCAGGTGGGTCAGTGGATAGAGTGCCAGGCTTGGAGTCAGGAAGACTCATCTTCATGAGTTCAAATCTGGCTTCAGATGCTTACTAGCTATGTGACCCTGGACAAGTCACTTAACCCTGTTTGCCTCAGTTCCTCATCTCTGAAATGAGCTGGAGAAGGAAATGGCAAACCACTGTAGTATCTTTGCCAAGAAAATCCCAAATGGAATCAGACATAAATGGAAAAATACCCAACAACATGGATTCAAAAGAGAGCTTGCTCTGGCAAAGTGGAGTTTGGCCGCCGACAATCCAGCACAAGGAAAGGATTTCCAGGCCCTGCAGTTCCTGAGTTTGTGAGAGATCATAGCAAAGGTGTTCCCTAAACATGAGCCTTGCTGCCATTATACTCTAAATTTGTACTTACTCTTTCCATGGATACTTTGGGTACCTATGGAAGAGTCCTTAGTCATCATCTTTCTTGACTTTCTGTAGCCTTTGACACTATTGCCTTGTGCTTCCAGATGCTTTCTTACTTGTTTGTTTTTAGTGATATTACTCTTTGTAGTTTTCCCCAGGTCCACTAAATCTCTCTACTCTGTTACCCTTGTGTTCACATCCCAAAATCCAGTAGGTAAAGCTATCTTTCCTATCTTTCCATTATCTATAAATCTGATGAGCATGTAAGATGACTCCCAAACCTACATATCCATGTTGTATCTCTCTTTTGAGCCCCCACGTCTCTAACTGCCTGACAGACATCTCCACTTATCTATTCCAGTTATCACAACTTCAACATGTCCAAAACAAGAACTCATTGTTTCTATAACCCTTCCCCTCCTCCTAACTTCCTTATTTTTTTTCAGCCACCAATTTTCTAGCAACTTGAGTTTGCAGATCTTGGAGTCATTCTCCATGTTTGACTTTCACTCACTTCTCCACATCCAGTCAGTCACTGTCTTGTTTGGTTCTCCTTTCATGACATCTTTCTCTTAAGTCCTCTTCTTAGAGTTCAAACCATGGCTACCATAGTTCACACCCAGTGCAGCCTTCGGCACCTCCTATTACAATTTCCCCCCTTAGTTTCTCTGACTCCAGTCTTTCCCCTCTCCAATCCATCTTCTGTATAACTGCCAAACTACTATTCCCTTTTTTTTTGGGGGGGGGGAGGGAGTGGTAAAGTTAAGTGACTTTCCCAGGGTCATACAGCAAGCAAGTGTCTGGAGTCACATTTGAACTCAGGTCCTCTTGACTTTAGGGCCAGTATTTCATCCACTGCAACACCTATCTGCCCCCCAAACTGCTATTCCTAAAGCACATATACGACCACATCACTTTCCTCCTGTTGTAAAGAAAAATACAAACATCTTTCTTTGATATTTGAAGACCTTTACAGCATGGTTCCAACTTATCTTTGCAGACTGGTTGTACATTGCTCTCCCTCGTGCCCTCTGCTTTCCTAACTGACCCTACTTGCTCTCCCCCATAGAGAACATTCCCTTACCCACCTCTGTCATAACACAGTCTGTCCTCCGTGCCTAGAAAGCACCCTCTTTTCACTTAAAAATCTTAGCTCTCTTCATCTTGAGCAGCATCTCCTACAAGTAATTCATCCAAAGTGCCAACTCCTACGGCTAAGAGTCCTACAAAAACCGCTCCAGATTCCCTTACTAACTGTTAGTATCAACTCCCAGCCCCTTGATGACTTGGTGTTTTGTAAGATTTCTACTTACTTATGTACATAATATTTTCTCCCAGTAGAATGTAATCCCTTTAAAGGCTGGAACTGTCTCATTTTTGTCTTTAAATCTCCAGTGGCCAGCATGGTACCTTTCACTTAGTAGTGATAGATGCTTAATAAATGCTTATTAAGTTGAACTAAATTTAGAACCAGTAGAGTCATCCCTTGCTTTTGTCTTCTTTAGAGGCATTCACAGGTTGAGCTACCAAAATGAGTTGCCTTCGTACATAAGAAATGAGTCTCCAACTATGTACTCTGTCATATTAATTAATAACACTTGGTCCTGGAAATATGACTTAACCTAAGTTTCAATATTCTTGTGAAACATGGAAGAGGTGTCTTCACAGGGGTGTCATAAAAATTGATTTGTTTTTCTTTTTAAGAAAATTTGGTGAAAAATAAGCTTGGGCTAGCAGGCATCAAGATAAAAGTAACTTGCTTTGTCTTCTCAAAGACTTGATGGTATCATTTAAAATGTGTCAAAAGCATGAGTTATCTCATGTTTAGCTCTTCTTGACATAATATCCTTAAATGGCTTTCAACCTGCTGGGAAAGCCATTAAACCTAGCCAGGGTCTGCAGGAGTAGTTACTTCATTACCTTTTAACCACAGAGATGTTATCAGAGATGGTGACAGCTTTGTATTTGGCTCTTCTTATATTATTTACATTGTGGATCTGACAGTGAAGGAGAAACAATGCTACTTGGGAAATTAGAGCTTTTGTCTACAACCAGGCACACGCTGGACATGCTGTGTTAGATCTGGAGATGGCTTTTATTCAACATGTTCCTATAATTTGAGGACATTTGCTGTGGGTGCTTTTCAAAGAGAGAAGCTGATAAACTACTAGGTTGCATTGCACCCTGGAAATTTAAAATCACAAGATTTTAACATTTTCTAGGCACCTTGAAAAACAGAACAAAACAGCCCACTCTAAAACAGGCAGAAGAGCATCTTAATAACAGTCTTTAAGGACGTACTGTATGAAAAGTGGTGACTAGGTGTTCTCTGCCTCCACTGAGGAAAGAGTAAGACAGAACGGCTTTAAATTGTAGGATTATTCACTTAGTAGATTATCTATTGTAACTGTGTAATCTTGTACCAGTCTCCCCAATCCAGCCAGACCATCACCCAAACTCCTTTTCATGTTGGTCTCTCCAGAGAGTATGTTCAGAGGAAATTAACTCACATAAACATCGATACAAGTAAAACATAATTTTTCATGTTTTATGTCCCACATGTGTCTGTGAAAGGGGGTAGGGGAACAAAAATAGATATGCAGTTTTAAAAACTAAGACAAATGTGAGCTATTTTTGTCGTTGTTATCTGTTATTTTATAGGTTTTCCAGTGTTTGGTGATTATTTGCACCATGTAGAACTGTGACTAGAAATTTTGGTGCCTAGAAAAAATTTTGAGAAGCATTTTATTTAGACTTTTATTAAGGCTATTTCTTATTATTAAGGCTTTTTAAAAACAAAAGTCACTGTTTAGACAAATTGTGGTATAGAAATGTAATGGAGTTTATTGAACCATAATAAATGACAAATATGAAGAATTCAGAGAAACTTTGGAAGCGTTGGATAAACAGATGTGAAATAATCTGAATGACGAGAATGGCATATACAATGACCAAAATAACGTAAAGAACAGAATTAAAAGCCATCAGAACTCAGAACACTCAATGACTCATGTTGGCTCCGGAGGCCTAATGATGGAATACATATCCTTTCTCTTGGTAGAAAGGTAATGGAATACAGGTACTGGATTCAATTCAATTCCACAAATGCTTGGTTATGCCTAGCCTTTGTGAGGTACCCACGCAAGTGCAGGAGATAAAAAGGTGGTGGCTGTTGTTCATCCCTTGTTCTCAAAGAGGTCCATTGGTCCTGGGAAATAGGATAAATGAACGGTATATGGGAGGAGGAAGAGACTGTGTGGATCTGGGGGCTGGGGGGATAGTGTTGTGAGGCAAGACAAGAAGGTATCTTCAGAATTTTGCTGAGAGCTGACCTAAGAAACATTAAGTGGCAGAGCTGAAAGAGAATTTAAGGGTAATATCAACCAGCTCCTTCATTTTACAGACGAGGAAATTGAAGATCAGACAGGTTAAGGGACTTATCCAAGGTCAGACACCAAGCTAATGGTGCAGCTACCGCTAGAAACAAAATCCTTTGAATTCTAGCTGAGTTCTCTGTTCAGCACACCTGTACTTAAATAGGACACTAATGTTAATGACTTAGCCTTTCTGAGTCTTCCCTCCGTTGTCTTATAGGAGATAGGGCATTTTAGAGGGAAGATGGATGTATCAAGAGACCTGGAGAAGAGTCCATGTGGCAGGGTCAGCAGGAAAATGGGTTGTTCCCCAAAGGAATAAGAGAGCCACTTTCACAGTGTGCAATCAATGTGGCAAAGGAGCTGGACACCATGAGTTGGGTGAATTTTGACAATGGATTGATCATTGATGGCTTTGCAAAGGCAAGGGCTATAAGAAGGGACTTAAGAGAAAATATATGTTAATTCTTTAGTGTAGAAGCACACCAAACATGTGCATCTTGGTATTTTTTGTTATTTGGCCAGACTGCATACTGATTTACCTTGATTTTTCACACACACACACACACACACACACACACACTGTGTTCTTAAAATGTATGCAAATTGAATTATTTCAAAGTATTAGGAGAGTTTGTTAACTATCAAAAGCAACCCTATGAAACAAGACTTCTTAACCTCTATGGGACCATGAACTCCTTTGGCAGTCTGGTGAAATCTAGGGACCCCTTCTCAGAATACAATGTTTTTAAATACAATATTAGAAAGGAAACCAATTACTGTATATCATAATACAATGATCAAAATATCATGAAAAGTGAATTCATAGGCCCCAGCTTACAAATCCCTGCTATAGAAAGTTCTTTTGTAAAATGAAAGAAAATTATTTGATTGCTCTTTTGGGCAAATCTGAATTGTCATAATAGTACTTTACACCCATGTATTCTTTTTAGAATCTTTCTATTTTTTGGAGGGGGAAGACAAGGCAATTGGGGTTAAGTGACTTGCCCAAGGTCACACAGCTAGTAAGCGTGTCAAATGTCTGAGGCCAAATTTGAACTCAGGTCCTCCTGACTTCAGGGCAGGTGCTCTACTCACTGTGCCACCTAGCTGCCCCATACCCATATATTCTTAAAAACTACAAATACATATATCATAGAAATATGGTTTAAAAGAAGCACTTTATAAAGTACATTGTCTCATCTGATCCTCAGAACAATTCTGTGGGGGGCAGCTAGGTGGCACAGTGAGTAGAGCACCTGCCCTGAAGTCAGGAGGACCTGAGTTCAAATTTGGCCTCAGACATTTGACACGCTACTAGCTGTGTGACCTTGGGCAAGTCATTTAACCCCAATTGCCCTGCTTTCCCCTCTACGAAAAAAAAACCCAATTCTGTGGGGTAGACACACAGTGATAGATTACAGATTTAGAGTAATAATGTAGTCCAACACATTCATTTGACAAATGAATGAACAGAGGCAGAAGGAATTTAGAATTAGAGGTTTAACAACTTGCCCTAGTCACACAAGTGGAAAGTGGCAGAATCACAATATGGATTCAGGTTCTCCTATTCCAAATCCAAATTTCCATTGCACCTCCTAGCTTCCATTATTGTCTTCCTGTGGCAGATGAGCTCCAGAAAGGTTAAAGAACTTGTTCAACCTCACATTGATAGTACACGGCACATGTGGGATTTAAACTAAAATCTGTTGGCTACTAATCCTTGTTCTAGAATTAAAAGATAATATTTCTGTGACTAAAGCCCAATCATAAAATTAAAATTGCATTTTGTATAACAGAAACCTATTTTATAAGGTCCAATAAAATTATCCTCCTAATATTATGTACTATTCCTATACGTTGTTGGCTCTCTGCCCTTTGACAACAACCAAATTCCTTCTTTCCCTTCATGAAATTATCTATGTATAAGCTTTAAATCTTATGTAGTAAACCTGTATCCAAGGACATACTTCTTTTTCCTATGGGTAACTTTTCCAGGAAGGCTTTGGAGTTATCAAGTAAGTGAATCCTGAAAGTGATCTCCCAGGGACCCATGCAGGAAGAGCCATGAACATCGTTAGATGCAGACTTTTCAGGGCAAAGGTCAGCTATATGG
Source organism: Phalanger gymnotis (assembly GCA_028646595.1). Classification (NCBI taxonomy): domain Eukaryota; kingdom Metazoa; phylum Chordata; class Mammalia; order Diprotodontia; family Phalangeridae; genus Phalanger; species Phalanger gymnotis. The sequence goes on along the minus strand of CM053625.1, from coordinate 274,847,978 downwards.
AGACACAAAAGTATGATGGCAGCAGGAAGAGTCTTTCTCAATACCCTAGATTGCCTTTGTATTAAGCTAGGCAGCTTTTTGCTTTCCTAGAACTAGCAAAGGTGAGCAATGTTGGCCACTGGGTGAGTTCCTATCCAACTAAGACTATAGGTGGACTGTGGGAAAAACAAGGAGGGGTGGGACTGAATTTCCCGTAAGTCATTCATGCTACGAAAATAAAGTCCAACTTCTAAGGATGAATTATTATGAGTGGCTCAAAGAACTCCCTTCCCTTTGCCCTGCAAGGGTTAAATTAAGCACAAACTTTTAGCTTCTCTTACTTTAAAGAAAAGCTAGTGAGAGGAAGGTACCATCCTGGGGGAATGGGGGAAGGGGGAATTAAAATGATTGCCATTTGTAAGATAAACAAATCTGTTGCTTGTATTTCATTACCATTTTATTTTCCAACTAAAATGCTTACTAAGATAATTATATTTGCTTAGATACTTGGCTGACAGAGCAAGCTGGAAAAGGAAAGAAAGGCACAATACTATGTATGTGGGGCAAATGTCAGTTTACCATAATAAAGGTCCTGGGGAAGGGGTCACAAAGCAGTAGTGGGCACAGTGCTGGATTAGCTGGCAGCCCCAACCATCTATGGTCCTCACTGCTTGTACAGTCCCCTAGAAACATTACCACACTCCCCTTTTCACAGATGAATGTTCAATGGATCAACTAGCATTATTAAGCCAGGGATTTTCACAGAATTACAGGATATAATGGGACCCTTAGAGATCATCTAGTCCAACCTATGCCTGAAACAGATGGGCCTGATTAGAACAAACAATGAATCCTGGGATGTAATCACATTACTCAAATTTGCACTGCATATTTCTATTGGGCTGGAACCACTTGGCATATTTTACATAATTATATATTCAAATAGTACAGATTCAAATACATGTGACCATTTCACCATATTCATTATTCACACTAATAAGGACTTCAGTGCAAGAAAACTTAAAAGTGCTCATCAGCCTATGCTAGAAGACCTCCACTGAAAAGGAACTCACTAGCTTCAGAGACCGCCCTTTGGTTCTAAGTGTTAGGAAGTTTTTTTCCTTATATCGAGCCAAAATTTGTCTCTTTCATGCTTCCACCCATTGCTCCTTTTCCTTCCTCCCCCTCCCC
>CM053625.1:274790003-274846308 GCA_028646595.1 Phalanger gymnotis | reverse complement strand
TGAAAGCCATGATCAAAAAAAGAGCCTAGATATCATCTTTCAAGAAATTATCAAGGAGAACTGCCCTGATATTCTAGAGCCACAGGGCAAAATAGAAATTGAAAGTATCCACAGATCACCTCCTCAAATAGATCCCAAAAAGAAATCTCCTAGGAATATTGTCACCAAGTTCCAGAGTTTCCAGGTCAAGGAGAAAATACTGAAAAGGGACAGGGTCAAGGGAGAAAATTCAATAAAGGGGGATAGGTTAGGAAGGAGGAAAATATACTTAGTCTTTCACAACATGAGTATTGTGAAAGGGTTTTACATAATGATACACATGTGGCCCATGTTGAATTGCTGGCCTTCTTAGGGAGGGAGGGTGGGCGTGGAGGGAAGAGGGGAGAGAATTTGGAACTCAAAGTTTTAAAAACAGACGTTTAAAAACAAAAAAGAAAAGTTTTTGCATGCAACTAAGAAATAAGATACACAAGAATGGGGCATAGAAATTTATCTTGCCCTACAAGAAAGTAAGGGAAAAGGGGATGGGAGGCGAGTGGGGCGACAGAAGGGAGGGCAGAATGGGGAACGGGGTAACCAGAATATGTGCCATCTTGAAGTGAGTAGGAGGGTAGAAATGGGTAGAAAATTTGTAATTCAAAGTCTTGTGAAAATCAATGCTGACAACTAAATATATCAAATAAATTAATAAAAAAAATTACAAAAAAAAATTTCATCTCCTCAGGATACAGACCTAGTAGTGGTATTGCTGGGACAAAGGATATACCTGGTTTTATAGCCCTTTGTGCACAATTCCAAATTGCTCTCCACAATGTTTGCATCAGTTCATAACTCCACCAACACTACATTAGTATCCCAATTTTCCCACATCCCCTCAAACATGTGTCTCTCTTTTTCAATTGTGTTTCTTGTAAACACAATGGATTCTGGTTTCTAATCCATTCTGCTAACTGCTTACATTTTATGGAGTTCATCTCATTTGCATTCAGTTATGATTAGTAATTGTGTATTTCCCTCCATCCTATTTTTACCATGTTTATCCTTCTCTCTCTTTTTACCCTGCCTGTCCTTAAAAGTCTGTCTTGCTTCAGACCACTGCCCCACTTAATCTGTCCTTCCTTCTATCAGTCCCCCACCCCTTCTCTTATTCACTTTCCCTCCTACTTCCCTGTTGGGTAAGATGGATTTCCACATCCAAATAAGTGTGTATGTTATTCTGTCTTTGAACCAATTCTGATGAGAATGAGGTTCAAACATTGCCCATTACCCTCACCATTTTTGTCTCCTCTGTTAAAGCTCTTCTTTGCATACTTCTTTTGCGTGAGATCATTTTCCCCATTCTCCCTCTACCTTCCCCCCTTCTCCCAGTGCATCTCTCTTTCTTACCCCTTCATTTTTTTGATCATCCCATCATAGTCACATAGTCACATCATAGTCACACCTGTACCCTCTGATATAGAAATGCTCCTTCTAATTGCCCTAAGAGTGATAAAGTTCTTAGAGTTATAAGTTACAAGCTTCTCATATAAGACTGTTAACAGTTTAACCTTACTGAGTCCTTTATGATTTCTCTTTCATGTTACCTCTTTATACTTCTCTTGAATATTGTATTTGAGAGCCAATTTGAAAGCCAATTCAGCTCTGGTCTTCTCATCAAGATTGCTTGAAAGTCTTCTATTTCACTAAATAGATTTTTCCCCTAAAATTTTTCCCCTAAAAGATTATTCCCAGTTTTGCTGGGTAGGTTAATCTTTGTTGTAATCCTGGTTCTTTTGCCTTCTGGAATATCATATTCTAAGACCTCCACTCCTTTAATAAGGAAGTTTCTAAATCTTTTGCGAGCCTGATTGTAGCTCCATGATTTCTGGCTGTTTACAATATTATCTCTTTGAACCAGTACCTCTGGAATTTGGCTATAATATTCCTGGGAGTTTTTATCTTGCAATCTCTTTCAAGAGATGATTGGTAGATTCTTTAAATTTATATTTTACCCTCTGGTCCTAAGATATTAGGGCAGTTTTCCTTGATAATAAGAAATTATCTTTCTTTGATCATGGCTTTCAGATAGTCCAATAATTTTTAAATTATCTCTTCTTTATCTATTTTCCAAGTCAGTTGTTTTTCCAATGAGATATTTCACATTTTCTTCTATTTTTTCATTCTTTTGACTTTATTTTATTGTTTCTTGATTCTCATGGAGTCATAGCTTCCACTTGCCCAATTCTAATTTTTGAGGAATTATTTTCTTCAGTGAGCTATTGTACTTCTATTTAGTCAATTCTACTTCTTACAGGGTTCTTCAAAAATAAAAAATAAAAAAAAGTTCTTCTCTTTAGTGAATTTTTGTTCCTTTTTTTTAAACCGCTTGACCAATTCTGTTTTTTAAGGTATTATTTTCTTCGGTATTTTTTGTGCCTCCTCTACCAAGCTATTGACTCTTTTCATAATTTCCTTGCATCACTCTCATTTTTTTCCCTAATTTTTCCCTCTACCTCTCTTATTTGATTTTTAAAATCCTTTTAGCGTTCTTCCAGGAATTCTTGTTGGACTTGTGCTTGATTTACATTTTTCTTTTATGCTTTGCATATAGCTATTTTGATTTCTTCTGAGTTTGTGTCTTTGTCTTCCTTGTCACCATAGTAGCTTTTTATGGTCATGGGTTTGTTGTCGTTGTTGTTGTTTGCTCATTTTTACAGCCTAATTTCTTTACTTTTAACTTTATGTTAAAGCTAACTTTATGTTAAAGTTAAAGCTCCTTGAGTGAAGGGAGCACTTTCCTAACCTTCAGAGTTTTTGTGCTGCTGTTTTCAGAGGGGTTCTGTAAGTTTTCATGCTTCCAAGGTGGTATGATCCAAGGAGAAGTGTTGTCGCTGCTCTCCTGGCCTGTGTTCTGGTCCTTAGCTAAGAAAGGACCTTGTTCTCCTGTAGCAGCAAGCACTAGTGCTCTTTTCTGCCTTAGAACTGTGACCCAGACCTTTGTTCCCCTGCTGACAAGTGCTAGTGCTCTTCTTCACCCTGGAACTGCAACCCAGAGCTGCATGTGGGCATTACGACAGGGTCCTGAACCCAGTACCAGCTAAGAGGCCCCTGTAATTTCTTTCTGACCACTTGTCTGACCTCCTTGCCATTTCTGAGCTGTAAGCTCCCTAAGCTGCTGCAGCTGCTGCTGCCTCCGAGACCTGCTGGTGTTGCCAAGGCATGCACTAAGCTCCAAGCCAACCTTCACCCAAGTATCACAGACTTCACCTGCCAATGTCCTCTTGGGCTGGGAAAATGTCACACCTGGACCTTTTATTGTCTCTCCCACTCCAGAATTCAATCTGAGGAATTGTTTTAAAGTTGTCTGGAGGGGAATGTTGAGAGGGTTCAACTGACTTGCAGCTTATACTCTACCATATTAGCTCCATTTCTCAAAATGATTTAAAAAAAAAAACAAGCTGAGAGATCCCACTTTAAGGACACCTGATCTGATCTAATTCCCTCATTTCATATATGAGAAAATAGTCTCTAAGAGGTTAAGGGACTTAAGGGACTAGCAGAGCAAGGATTCAAATTCAGACCTTCTGCATCCAAATCAGCACTCTTGTCACCACAACACAGCTCAGAAATGTCACATTTCCTTATACTCAGAGTCATAAGTTGCAATTTTTACACCAGAGGAAGCATTTTAAAAATGAAAGTTTTCATACCATATACCAAGACAAGGTCAAAATGGGTTCATGATTTACATATAAAGGGTGACAGTATAAACAAATTAGGAGAGCATGCAATGATTTATCTCCAGATCCATGGGTAAAGGAAGACTTTAAGAACAAAGAAAATATAGAGAGAATTATAAAATGTAAAATAGATAATTTTGATTATATAAAATTAAAAAGTTTTTATACAAACAAAACAAACGCAACCGAAATCAGGAAACTGGGGAAAAAAATTTTGCAACACGTATCTCTGATAAAGGTCTCATTTCTCCAATCTATAGAGAAGTGAATCAAATTTATAAAAATACAAGTCATTCTCCAATTGATAAATTATCAAAGGATATGAACAGGCAGTTTTCAGACAAAGAAATTAAAGCTATCTATAGTCATATGAAAAAAATACTCTAAATCACTATTGATTAGAGAAATACAAATTAAAATAAGCAAATTAAATTACAATTAAAACAATACCACCTAACACCTATCAGATTAGCTAACATGACAAAAAAAGGAAAATGATGAATGTTGGAGGGGATATGGGAAAACTGGGATGCTAATACACTGTTCGTGGAGTTGTAAACTGATCCAACCATTCTGGAGAACAATTTGGAACTATGCCCAAAGGGCTATAAAACTGTACATATCCTTTGATCCAGCAATACCACTGGTAGGTCTATATCCCAAAGACATCAAAAAAAAAAAAGGTGGGGGAAAGGACTTACACATACAAAAATATTTAAAGCAGCTTTTTTTTTTTGCGGTGGAAAAGAATTGGAAATTAAGGGGATGCCCATCAATTGGGGAATGGCTGAAAAAGTTGTGGTATATGAATGTAAAGTAATACTATTTTGCTATAACAAATGATGAGCAGGTAGATTTCAGAAAAACCTGGAAAACTTACATGAACTGATGCAAAGTGAAGTGAGCAGTACCAGTAACAGCAACGTTGTACGATGATCAACTATGACTTCTCAGCAATACAATGTTCCAAGACAATTCCAAAAGACTCATGATGGAGAATGCTATCCACATCCAAAGAAAGAACAAAGGAGTCTGAATGAATGCACATGGAAGCATGCTATTTTCACTTTTTTTGTTTTTCTTCTTTCTCATGGTTTTTCTCTTTTGTTCTGATTCTTCTTTCACAGCATGACTAATGAGGAAATATGTTTAACATGATTGCACATACACAACTTATATCAGATTGCTTGCCATCTTGGGGAAGGGGAAGGGAGGGAGGGAGAAAAATTTGGAATTCAAAATCTTATAAAATATGAATGTTGAAAACTATCACATGTAATTAAAAAAAAATAAAATGCTATTTACAAAAAAAAACGACAAGCAGACTTACATGAACTGATGCAAAGTGAAGTGAGCAGAACCAGGAGGACATTGTTCACAGTAACAGTAATACTGTTAGATGAACTGGGAATGACTTAGCTATTCTCAGCAATACAATGATCCAAAATAATCCCAAAGGATTAATGATGAAGCATATTACCCTCCAGAGAAAGAACTGATATTGTTTAAATACAGACTGAAACATGCTTTCACTTTCTTTCTTTCTTTTTCTTTTTAGTCTTCTTATACAAAATGACTAATATAGAAATGTTTTACATGATTGCATATGTATAACCTATATCTGATTGCTTACTGTCTCAGGGAGTGGTAACAGGAGGGAGAGATAGAATTTAGAACTCAAAACATTTAAAAAAAATTTTTTAATTGTTTTAACACAATTGGGGGGAAATAAAATGTATTTTAAAAAATGACACTTTTAAGACAAATTCAGTTGCAGAATGGGAGGGTGTAATGGTAATGTAAATTTGAAGATCTTCCCATTCATTAATAGGCCCATGTGACCTGCTTAAGTCACATGGAAGCCTGTCACATGAAGCCTGTGGTGGGAGGAGCTTGCTGAACAAGTGGAACAGGAAAGGGTGGAGCAGGAAAGGTGGAGCAGAATGGAGCAAGTTGGTCAGATCAGTTGGAGGCAGGGAGAGAGAGGTAGCAGGCAGGCAACTGTGCTGTGAGTGTTTGTAGGAAGGCCCTAGCAGCAGGAGGGCTTAGGAATGGCAGTGCCCCCTGCATTGTTATTGTGTTGTTGCTGTGATGGATTTGGTTTTCTGGTGTTGGGATGTGGCTTTCTGGTGTTTGAATAAATATTTGGTTCTATCTTCCATGTAGAGAGTCTGTTATATTTTGCGAGTCAGAACTATGCCAGCATATTCATAGCCACAGCAGGCGCTGTGAATATTGCCTTAGCAATACAGAGGGTGGAGCAAGATGTTGGGACACAAGGAAGAGGTCACTATAGAAAGACCTCTGCTTGGGGAGAAAGGGGTTTGGAGAGCAGAAGAAAGTCTACCATCTAGTAACTTCCCATTTTTAACTAATTATTCTTGCTGACTCCATGCTAAACTCAGCTGTTTTTTTCTTCTATGTGCTGGGCTTCTAATGTCAGTGTACTTTAAATGGTGGTAACCTGGGCCAAAGCCCTTTTACTCCCCCTCAGTTAGAGCTTTGCTTAAATTTCCCAACAAATAAAAACCTAGTATAAAAAAACAAGAATCCATTGTCATTTTGAAACAAATCATTTAAAGAAATAACATTTTAAAGATATGCTTGTGTATTTATATAAATACATGATTATTTCTATGCATTCTCTTTTGTTTCACTATGATTTGAATTTTCCAGTGTGTCCTTCTACCACCCTTTCCAGGGAAACTCTCCTAATGTATTAAAAAAGGATAGGGAAAAACGGGTGAGTAAAACCAAGCAACACATCAAAAAATGACTGACATTACATGCAGAGTTCCATACCCATAGCCCCTCCACTTCTGCAAAGATGAAGGGTGTGGGGAGGGGTAGATTGTGGAGGTGGTATGTAAATATGTAATAAGTACAATGTACAAATTGAACATTTGTACAAATGTATAACATTTGAAAGGCACCCCACTATGGATAAATATCAAATAGCTTATTAGTCATAGAAATGAACCTGAAATATAAATTAAAAGCAGACAATATTTTTAAAAAATCATAAATACAACAATAAGCAACATCCAAAGCTTTCAAATAGCTTTTTGAGAGCAATGGAGATTATTTTAAACACAAATTTATGAGAATTAACTGGGAAATGAGATCTCAAGTGCTGGCGAAATACTGAACTAACCAATGTTAAGAGGATTGCTTTTTAAAAAAAAGTGCTCTCTCTCCATAACAACAAAAAGAAATCGCTATAATAGGAAGGGAAAATAACCCCAAAGCAAACAGAACATGTCATTAATAGAGTCCTTCATTATCTCGTATGGCCTCTAATGGGGGGAACTGCATGGGTTATGGCTGTTATCTTACCATAGGCAGTATGAACACACTGTAAACTCAGTCTCTTCATTTTCTGGTTGAAAAGATCATTGTAAAAAAGGCCTGCCAGGGAGTGGAGGTCATGCTGATTTATTGGCAATTAAACCTGCAGGATTTCTGCACCCCCTTCAAAACAAAGTATCTCTGGCTATTCAGCCAGGATGATTACATAGCAGGCCATGTACTGCAACCCAGGAGCCTTTCTGTTTGTGCACAACAGATACGATTGACTTGGCTGTATTTAGGAAATTACTGCTATTTTCTGTTCAGATTCATGGTGGATCTTCCACAAATGGTCTAGGCCCAGAAAATTACCTCGTTAGTCAATTTAATAAAGCAAAATCTTACCAAGCAGTACATAAAAATGCCGTTTTTACTTGTTGCATCCTTCTGGTCAGGAGAGAATTGTGCATGTGCTTTGTTAGAGCCCTCTAGGCCCAAATGCCAATGTCCTTGCTGCTTTATGATTTATGGACTGTTTTTCCATGTAATCCCAGAATTTCGCACGTCAGCATGACTGTGGCTACTCGAAGCAAGCAGTATGTGTTACTGTAAGGCATTCTGCCTCAGCGGTGGCATGTAATGTTGACATCCTCTGATTTTCCCTCCTCTTCATGCTTCTCTCAGATGTGACCCTAACTCTCCCCCTATATGATACCACCCAAGTCAAGACAGATCATTTCAATAGCCTCCTACCTGGATTCTTAGCTCCTAGTGCCTATGCTTCACAATCCATTCTCCACACAACTACTGAAATGACCTTCCTAAAGCACATTTGACCGTGTCACAGGCCTGTTCAAATGCTAATGAATCCCTATTGCCTCTAGGATAAACTACAAACTCCTCAGCTTGACATTTAAAGCCTCTCATGGTCTAGTTCTAGGCTACTTCTACAGGGTCACTGCACATTACTGCCATTTACTCAATCTATATCATAGTCAAATGGGCCTGCTTGCTATTCCTTGAGCTCTGCATTCTATTCCCCACCTCCATGTGCTTGTATAGGCTGTACTGATTGGGCCTGGAATGAACACTGATTCCCTCCTCACCTCCACCTTGGGCTCCTGTCCTCCTTTGGGCTCAGTTCCTGAGCCACCTCTTACAAAAGGTTTTCCTGATTCTCCTACTTGTTGGTGCTCTCTCAGTTCTCATCAAATTACCATGTATAAAATTACTTGTGTATCCATTATATCACCCTGCTAGGATTAAGGCAGGGACCATTTTTCTCCTTCAATTTTTGTCTTTAATACTGAGCACAGTGCCTTGCTTGTTGGATGAGCTTAATAAATGCTGGTTAGATTGAATTGGTTTAGACTGGATGTCTTTTCTAGCTAATTGGAGTTTTTTGTTTGTTTGTTTGTTTGTTTTGTTTCTACCAGACCTATAGTTCCATATGTCCATGGAACTCCGGATAAGTGAACACATTCTACCAAAGCATATAGGCAATTGCTGTGTGTCAAAGGTAGGGCCTAAACTCATATCTTCCTGACTCAGGTTCTCTATCCACTGTGCCACACTAGTTCTCAGTTGGAGAACAGGTCGGGTTAAAGTGGGTATTACAGAGGGCAGCATGTTGTCATAGAAGAAACACTGAGCTGGAAGTAAAGGGACATTTAGTAGCAATTTCCTCTCTGGATCTTGCTTTATTGAGCCACAAAATAAGGAGACTGAACTAGATGGCCCTATGACTCTTTCTAGCCCCATTATTCTAGAATTCTAAGCTGAGATTTTAGATTGCTTTTGGTGTTAATCAGTTCACTGTGATCTGTTTCATGACTCTTGCCTAGAAAAGCTCTCTTAAAAACAATAATAACTAGGATGTATAAAGGTTTTCAAAGAATTTTACACATATTGTCTTATTTATCTTCACAAAAACCCTTTGAGATAAGTGCTATTATTATCCTTATTTTACAGTAACCAAGATTGAGCTTAAGTGACTTGCCCAGGTTCACATAATTAATAGGTGTCTAAAGCAGCATTTGAACTCAGATCTTCCTGACTCCAAGTCCAACATTCTATACCATTCGACTCAGAAGCAGAATTAACTTTTAGGCATATTCCCCAAGAAGGTCAAAAAGAGAAAAAAAAAAGCTATAACATATAACAAAGGATTTTAGCTGCACCTTTTGTAGCATCAAAGGTCTTTAAATAAAATACATTCATCAACTGAGAGATGGCTAAACAAAATGGGACACATGAATACAACAGAATATTACTGTACTGGAAAAAACAGTAACTATGAAGAATACAAGGAAGCATGGGAAGCCATATGAACTGAAACAAAGTGAAGCATGCAGAACCAGGGAAACAACATGCAAGCACTACAACAATGGGAATAGAAAGAACACCAACAAAGCAATTATAATTGTGTAGATGAGGAAGGGAGGAGGAGGTGATCTACACAAATACATTCAATTGAGATAATCACAGAAAGTCACACATGTTGAGTGTGTGTTGGGGAGGGAAGAGAAGGTGATCTACACAAATACATTCAATTGAGATAAACACAGAAAGTCACACATGATGAATTTTTAACATAATAAGTACTTGATAAAAGTTTATTGACTATTAACTAGATATAACATTCTGTGAGGCAGTGGATAGAGTACCTACCGAATCCAGAGTCTTTCTCAGTTTCCTCAACTATAAAATGAGGATAGTAATCCCACCTACAGCCAAGGCTGTTGAAAGATTCCAATGAGGTAATATTTGCAAAGCACAGAGTCTAGCGTACAGTAGGTACTTAATAAATAAATGCTTCCTTCTTTTCTTCTTTCCTTTTTCTGTTCCTTTCGGGAAGTACCAACCCCTCTCTGAGTCAAGAAGGCAATAACTCAATTGGGTAAGCAAACTAACCACACTCCTGAGAGCTTTAAATAATTAAGCTCTGGCAGAATTTCAGTCCTTAGAGAGCGGGAGAGATTGCAAGCCAGGAGCTTCCTATGGAAGAGTTCCCTGTGTGGGAGAAGAGGGAATTTCTCTTTCTTCCCCATCAATCATATAGCTTTTAAGAGAAACTACTCAATCGGTAGGAGACACTGTATCCAACAGGGAGCAGAGATATTGACTCCAGAAAGGCGTGGACTCAGAAATGTAGTCACTTAAAGGAAGAAATTTCAAGGAATGTGACCCTTGGCTACAGAAAAGAGAGTCAGACTATAGAGAGAAATAAACCATGGGAACCCAGCTGAGGAATCCAACCAGCAAAGATACTATATCCACATTTATCCTACATGTGTGCCTCACTACCATTGTACTCAGAATCTGAACCCACGAAACCTGTATGTAGTTGTAGGTAAATGAGTCTCATGTTTATGGGAGTGATATTTTGTAACTACTCTCCTTGCCATGTCATTTGAGTGCGTGTCTTTGCTGAGAGCTAATTAACTTTGCTGACTGACTACTAATGGAATGTACTCCAGTAGGGGCTCACAAACCGTAGGAGTGCTGAGCACTGTGGCTACTCATAGAATCCAAGGTAGCATGTGCCCTTTGGAGGACCCAATCCATGAGTGTGAGTACAAGTATGGCGACTAGCACTCCCCAAGGACTGCCACCCATGCAGTTAAATAACTAACCTTGGCTTAAAAAAATATATATATATATATTAATGCACCTTCCTTCCTTCTTCACAGAGGTGGGGGACTATGGGTATGCAACACTACATATAATGTCAGAGTTAGTTGATGCAGTGGTTAATTTTGCTGAACTGGTTTTTTCCTTCTTTTTATGCTATATTTTAAGGTAGAGAAGTACATTCTCCAATAAGACAAAGCTTAGGGATGGTTCATGTCTAGGTTCTCCCCTAAAAGCATGCTTCCTTTCTAGAAAATATTTGGGGGGGTAGAGGAGAGAAGAAAAGGAAAAAAAAGAGAAATTTACATTATAATTTTTGTTGTATATTTGAAAAGAATAACAGGTTGTGCATAGTAGATTTGCTGTTTCATGTACAATCATCTTTTTTATTATACTGTTATGGAAATGCTTGTTTTATTCCATAAATTTAAAATAACATAAAATTTTTGAAAAGAAAATGTATGAAAAATGCCACTAATTCCACTGTCTATAAGATGGAGATATTGATGACACTTACTTCACAATGCTGTGAGAATCAAATAAGATAATATGTGCAAAGTATTTTGCAAATCTTTAAAGTGGTATTCAAATGTTTATTATTATATTTGTCATTGTTTACAATATGGACATTAGGTATAGGACTCTAGGTTCTGGACCTCTGGGAGCTGTTCTGACCTTTTGAAGATCACAAACTCATAATAGTCTCCACCACCGCCAACACTCGTTCACCTAAGAGCCGGAAAGAATAAAATACAAGAAGAGCTAGATAGCTGTGACGTGTACTCATGGCTTGATGTCACCCCGGGTAGAGGAAGGAGGCTACCTGCATACTCTCCCTCTCTTCCTACACTTGTAGGTTTAGGATAGTCCTCACCTAGATTGCCACCTGAAAAAGAGAGATTAAATTTGGCCAATTAGGGCCTTTTGAATGCTCACTCCATTCTTCCTTAGCATCCAATTAAAAAGCTTTCCATCATCACAGTAAGAGAATGATGGCGATGATGATAAAGTTTTTATGTAGTATTTTAAGGTTTGCAAAATACTTTATAAATAATATCTCATTTTATCCTCACAACAATCCCAAGAGGTAAGTGGTATCCATTTTACAGGTGAGGAAACTGAGGCATACAGAGGTTAAATGCATTGTCCAGAGGCACATAGCTAGTTAAGTGTCTGAGGCAGGATTCAAGTTCAGGTATTTTAGACTCCAAGTGCCCACTCTATCCAGTATATCACTTAGCTGCCACCGGGTGACAGGAAACAGTCACAGAACACTTGCATATCCTCTCAAGTAGGCGCAAGGTTCTTCTATTCCATGCACTTTCAGAAACAGGTTCCTGAAGCATACTGGTAGGTTAGTATGAGGCAGGGTCACTTACACATTCTCCAAGGACTGATTCCTCACTGGCCAATTCCCTTTACTTCTTTATTTCAGCTATGCCTCTATGCCTTCCTTCGTTAAAGGAAATAATATTTGGGGGATAAAGCCTATATTTGAACCAGTAGGATAGGTATGTTAGAGATCAGTAATAACGCTTACTTATTTTTCTATAGAGTCCTAAGGTTTGCAAAGCATTTTCTTCACAATAGCTCTGTTAGTTTCAGAGGTGTAAAACCCTGAGTCCCCTGGCCTCCTCCCAGTGCAGGAGGAAGTAGATTAAAATGTAATTGGGAAACGTTTAACATAATAAATAAAAACACAATACAACAGAGACAATGTTAATTTGTGGTTTCCTACATCAATAGCTACAGATAGGGATTGGTTTCTACTTGATTTTGACACCACCAAGTAACCTCATTTTACAAATAAGGAAATTCAGAGAAGTTTTCTCAGTCAGTGTCCAAGCTGGTTTTTTTTTAGTTTTGGTTTTGGTTTTTTTGGTCTCCAAAAGCATGCTTCCTTTCTAGAAAATATTTGGGGGGGGGGGTAGAGGAGAAAAGAAAAGGAAAAAAAAAGAGAAATTTTTGAAAAGGGAGAGCTCATTTTCAGTTATGTATAGCAGGGATGTTTTGGAGGAAAAGATGGAAACTTAGTTGGAATTTAAAAGAAGAGAATACAACAGAGGTAGAAAGGAGGATTTTACTCAAGGAATAGGGCACGAGTGAAAGCATATGCCCTTTGGCACTAATGAAAAGAGAGAGTACAGCATGGGAATAGTCCAATTAGTCTGGAACTAATAGTATGAGATAAAACTTGAGATACAGTTTGGAAGCCACTGGTTTTTTTTTAAGAATCACATGATCAGAGTGGCATTAGGAAGCTTACTTAGGCAATAATGTTGAGAGGTAGATTGGAAAGGGAGAAAACTGGGTGCATAAAAACAGGGGTGTGCTAGTGAATGTTTTATTGGCTATCCAGCAAATAAAATAATAATAATAATAATATGTACTCCAGACACATTTTCAAGTTTAATTTGCATTATTAACATTTTTTCACTATTTTCTTTAGTCTAGACAATCAACAAAATAATAAATCAAGTCCACTAAACTAGGCTGCCTTTTTAAATGCAGAGTATTTTACTTGCCAAGGAGATAAGAAAGCTTCTACCTACTTTGCATGTCAAAGGAAGACTGCTCCACTTCTGAGGTTTCACCCAAACCATGCAAATTGCCAAGGAAGACAAAAAAAAAAAAAAAAGATCGAGAATAGTTAATGTTGGAAGAACCGTGAGAAGACAGGCTTGTTAATATACTGTGGAACTGTGTATTGATCCAACTGTTCTGAATATCAAGTTGGAATTATGCAAGAAAAGTAACTAAATTCTCCATATCCTTTGACCAGTCTGTTTCACTATTGGGTGTTTTCCTCAAGGAAGTGAAAGACAGGCAAAAGTCCAATATATATTAAAATATTCACAGTAGCACTCTTTGGGGGTGTCAAAGAACTAGAAACTAATGTTAATGTCCCTTAATTTGAAACATGGATGAAAAAAGCTGTGATGTAAATATAATAGAATATTATTATGTAATAAGAAATGATTACTATGAAGAATTCAGAGAATCCTGGAAAGATTTTTTTTATCAACTCCAATTAAAGGGAAATCTGAAAGGCTAGATTTAAAAAAAAAATTCCAATTACATATTAAAACACTTTTTAACATTTTTTAAAAATTTGAATTCCAATTTCCCTCCCTCCGTTCCTACCTTCCTCCATCCTGAGACTGTAAGCAATTTGGTATAGGTTATATATATGCAATCATGCAACATGCATTTCCATTTTAGTCATGTCATGAAAGAAAACACAGACCAAAAAAGACAAACAAAAAAAAAAAGTTGTTTTTTTTTTAAAGAAAGTATGCTTCTAAATGTTTTCAGACTTCATCAGTTCTTTCTCTGCAGGTGGGTAGCACTTTTCATCCTAAGTCTTTCAGAATTGTCTTAGACCATTGTATGCTCAGAATAGCTAAGTCATTCACAGTGGATCATCATACAATATTGCTGTTATTGTATACAATCTTTTCCTGGTTCTTCTCACTTCACTTTACATCAAATCATGTAAGTCTTTACAGGTTTTTCTGAAAGCATCTTGCTTGTCATTTCTTATAGCACAGCAGTATTCCATCATAACCGTACCACAATTTGTTCAATTGGGGATCCCCTCAATTTACAATTCTTTACTACCACAAAAAGAGCTGCTATAAATATTTAAATATTTTTGTGCATATAGGTATTTTTCCTTTTTTTAAATCTCTTTGGGATATAGACCTAGTAGTAGTATTGTTGGGTCAAGAGAAATGTACAGTTTTATAGCTCTTTGGGCAGAGTTCAAAATTGCTCTCGATGATAGTTGGCTTAGTTCACAACTGTACCAAAATTAGTGTCCCAATTTTCCCACATCCCCTCCAGTATTTGTCATTTTAATATGAGAAGATTTGTACTAATGATACAGAACAAAATTAGCTAAACCAAGAGAACAATATGCACAATGACTGCAATGTAAAAAAAAAAAATCACTAAAAGGAAGTTGAACCCTGAGTAATTAAAAACCAGTGTAGATTCTGGGAAAACATTGTCTATATAGGGAGATACAGTCATTATATGGATATCTTTGCTAAATACTTTTTCTTTTTCACAGGGTTCAACCTGGGGGTAGGGTTAAAATGATTATAATGTAAAGACAAGTCATCAAATAAAATGTTTTGTTTTGTTTTTAATAGGAAGAAAAGATTATAACAGGAGATGCCCTAACTCACATTGGGACTTGAAGGCATTGCTCCATTTTGAAATACTGGGAAACCAGGTCCCAAATGAGGATGTGTGCTAAAAATCTGCCTTATCTGGAAAGACATATGATGCTGAGTAAAGTGAATAGAACCAGGAGAACATTGTATGCAATAACAGCCACGGTGTTCGATGACTGACTTTGATAGACTTAGCTCTTCTCAGCAATGTAAGGACCTAAAACAACTCCAAAAGACTCATGATGGAAAATACCATCTACATCCAGAAAAAGAAATATGAATGCAGATTGAAACAGACGATTTTGTTTTATTTTTTTTGTTTTGGTTTATGTTTTTCTTTCTCATGGTTACTCCCATTTGTTCTAATTCTTCTATACAATATGACTAATGTGAAAATATGTTTAGTAGGAATGAATATGTAGAGCCTATATCGGATTGCATGCTGTCTTAGGGAGGGGGAGGGAAGGGAGGGGAAGAAAATTTAAAACTTATGGAAGTGAATGTTGAAAATAAAAAATAAATAAACTTATTTTAAAAAATCTCCTGCCTTTTCCCTTCCCACACACATTCTCTCTGTCTCTCTAGGCACTTATGAGGTGGTAGTACTATTTTTAAATGTCCAATCCTACTTACTCTCCAGACATCTTACCACTCTGGAGAAACTTCTGCCCTTGGATCCCTCTTGGTTATGGTTGATGATTGCTGCTTCGAGGGCAAATATTTCAATAAAGTCCCTACTACCATGCCAGACTTTACTCTCAATCCACTCAGACCATCTTCTCACTAACAGCCTTGCTTGAACTCTTTCCTCCAACCTCCCCCTTCCTAACCAAAGTGCTATTTCTAGGCACTATCCCCTCCCCTTTCTGTGTTGTTGCAGTTATTAGAATGTAAACTCCTTGAGGGCAGGAACTTTGCATTTGGCTCAGCATGGTGCTTGGCAAATAGTACATGCTAAATAAATGCTTTTTTCATTCATTCATTCCAAAGTCAATCAATCTATTTATTAAATGTTTAATACATGCTAGGCATCATAGATACAAATAAAAAAATGAAACATTCCCTGCCTTTATGGAGCTTACAATATAGTCGGGGGAGACAACATTTACATATATAATTATATTAATCAATCAAAAACATTTATTAGGCACTTAATATGTGCCAGATTGTGGTGGCAGCTAGGTAGCTCAGTGGATAGAGCCCTGGGCTGGGAACCACCACCTTCCTGAGTTTAAATCTTGCCTCAGGCACTTACCGGATGTGTGACCCTAGGCAAGTCACTCAATCTGTTTGCCTCAGTTCATCATATGTAAAATGAGCTGGAGAAGAAGATAGCAAATAATTCTAGTACCTTTACTAAGAAAACTCCAAATAGATCCAGAAGAACTGGACTAAACAATGACCACAGTCTGACTGAGTCTTAGTATTTGGGAAAAGGAATAATCAGTAATTGGGTACTGGGGTTGAGAGTGGTTGGGTCTGGAGGCTTCTGTTTTGGATTCACTCGGGCAATTCTTTAAATGTCATTAATGCATTATTCCTATATATATGCTGGTAATGTACTTGTAGGCAAAAGAAATCAGTCAATAGTCTTTTTAAGGAATTTATGAAAGTAATATGTTTAACCGCCAAAGTAAATTGGTCATTAGCATTTGAGAGACAAGTGTAAATAGCAATACCTAAGGGGCTAAACCAATAAGGATTGTTTGGAAGCAATTAATTCACTGCAAGCTACTAATATTAGCATTACTTTCATTTTCCCTAATGTAAGTAGACCACAATTTGTCTCACCTTTTCCTAAAAAATGAAGAGAAAACAGTGATTTTCAGACCAGCTGGATTATAGGAGTGGCAGAACAACTCCCTAGTCAAATGCAAATCTTGGTGACATTAGTATGCTAATAAGGTAAGTGATAAACTGTAGGTCAAATTTCCACTCTTTCAACCTGAATAGCCCTTGAAAAGAGGGCATGTGTCTGCCATTCTGAGTGCTTTCTGCCAAATATCTGGCAGTTGGGGAAATTTAGCTGTAGCAACAACAATTAAGATTTATTCTGGGTATATTATGTGCTTGACTACATGAAAATGGAATAGACAGAAGTAAATTAAAATGAGGCATCTATGTGCCTGGGAATTTACAATTTATGATGAAAGATGACACAGATGGAACCAGCATGTTAGTTAGGTTCTTACGAAGTCAAACTGTGAGCTTTCAATTGTGTTTTCTCCTGAGTTCTCCTGTTTTGTCTTGTTTAATCAAAGGAAATTTGGGGAAGAAAAATGGCCCCAAGGAAGGATGGTAGAGGACACAAAGTTGATAGTTGATGTTTTGGCACTAGAAGCTCAAAAAATATTTAAGAGAAGTTCAAAATGTGGACAAGATGAGGATAGAGAAACCTCAAGTGATTTCCTTTTTCACTTGGTATCTCCTCTTGGTGTTTCTTGTTATGTTCATTATTAGCTGAAAGCTGAGGCTTGGATTTTTTTGCCTTTTAAAGATTTGTTTTGTGTCGCTGTTACATTCCCAATGACTTTATGAAAATGAAATCTCTGCATTTAACTATTAATTGCCTTCTTTTTCTCCTTTAAAATGACATATGATAATGACATACCCACTTTCCATGCTCTACACTGACAAAGTCAGAGCTGAGCTAAACTGTCTCAAATTTAAGAGCCATTAGAGACAGATTGTCATCATATACTTTTTCTTGAGAGTAAATTAAACTCTTTGCAAGCTACATTTATGTTTTAGGATATTACAGTATCATTTAAGTCCTAAAGTAGCTACTTAACTAAATACCAAGAAATTGCTCGTGCCCTGAGAGAAATAGGTTCAAATTATGGTTTTTATGCTCTGGTTTAGGCTCCAGGACTCACTCTTCTTTTGTCTTTGGAACTTTTTTCTCTCTGTTGATTTTCTCCAATTTATCCTGTCTATAGTTTGTTTGTATATAGTTGTTTACATATTGTCTTCCTCATTAGACTGTGAACTCCTCGAAAGCTGGAACTGTCTTTTGTTTTCTTTGTATCCCCAGGATTTAGCACATTGCCTGTAGGTGCTTAATGAATTCTTATTAACTGACTTCACCATTATATAGGTACACTCACCACTACCTGGGAGACTAACCAGTGGAGCAGTGACCCTGAATCCTGGAAAGTTAAGCCAGAGGAGCTCACAACTGTAACAGTTCCTAAGGAGCTGAAAAGGCCCAGAAATGAATGCACTTCGGGTCTACCGGCCAAAGAATTCTTTTTTAGCCACAGCCACTCGATGAAACTGTCTACAAACATGTGTTAACAGTTTCTGCATAAGAAGTATATGTAGCAATACATTCTTGTGTCCTTGAAATATTTAAGTATTGATGCACACCAAGGGTGCTATGGTAGAATTAATTTTTTATTATTTTGCATTCTTGTTAAATTTCTTGGCAGTCTGTGGAACCCAAATTATAAGACATAGTTAGTCCTTGGCTGATTCTATGCCTGCAGAATATTGCATATACTGTCAGACGTGATTTATATGTTAGTTGTTTATTTTTTTTCTAAACTGATTGCTTTTCTCTTAAAAATAAAAATTCTGTTGTAAGAGAGCTCATTGGGTGGGGAGGGGGGGAATATATTCACAAATGAAGATGATACAAAACCAAAAGATATTTATGAAAATGAGAGGGGTAGTTAATTTCACACCAGTACCCATCATCATCATTATTATAAAAATCTTAGATTTATACTGAATACTGTGGTTACAAAGTGTCTTACATATATTCATCTTGACAGAAATCTATTAAGCAACCCATTTTTGGAGATAGGAGATAGGACTGACACGTTTTATTTTATTTTTTGTCTTCTAATAACATTTTATTTTTTCCTAATTGAAAGTAAAAACAATTTTTAACGTTTACTTTTTTTTTAATTTTGAATTCAAAATTCTCTCCCTCCCTCCCTTCCTACCTTCCCTTTCTGAGACTGTAAGCAAGTTGATATAGATTATTCATGTGCAATCGTGCAAAACATACTTCCATGTTAGTCATGTTGCAAAAGAAAACAGAAAAAAATAAAGTGAAAAATATTATATTTGAAATGCATTCAGACTCATTCAGTTCTTTTTCTAGAGACAGACAGCATTTTGCACCATGAGTCCTTTTGCATTGTCTTAGCATCGTATGGCTGAGAATAGCTGTCATTCACAGCTGATCTTTGTAAAATATTGCCGTTATTTTGTAAAATGTTTTCCTGTTCGCTTCATTCTTCATCAGATCATGTAAGTCTTTACGGGTTTTTCTGAAATCCTCCTCATCATCGTTTCTTATAACGCAATAGTATTCCACTACAATCACATACCACAACTTGTTCTGGCACTCCCCAATTGATGAGCATCACCTCAGTTTCCAATTTTTTGCGACCACAAAAAGAGCTGTTTTAAATATTTTTGTACAAATAGGTCCTCCTCCCCCTTTTTAAAATCTCTTTCAGATACAGACCTAGTAGTGGTTGCTGAATCAAGGGGTACTCACAGTTCTATAGCCCTGAGCAAAATTCCAAATCGCTCTCAAGAATAGTTGGATCAGTTCACAACTCCACGAATAGTGTGTATGTGTGTGTGTGTGTGTGTACCAGTTTTCCCACATCCCCTCCAACATTTACCATTTTCCTTTTCTGTCACATTAGTCAATCTGAAAGGTACAAGATAATACCTCAGAGTTGTTTTAATTTGCATTTCTCTAATCAACAATAATTTATAGCATTTTTATATGTGACTATAGATAGCTTTGATTTCTTTGTCTGAAAACAACCTGTTCATATTATTTGACAATTTATCAATTGGGGAATGACTTGCATATTATAAATTTGACTACATATTTAAGAAATGACACTTGCTGTAAAGTTTTTCCCCTAGCTTTATGCTTTCTTTCTAATCTCAGCTGCATTGGTTTTGTTTTTGCAAAAATGTTTTAATTCTATATAATCAAAGTGATCCATATTACATTTCATATTGTTCTCTGTCTCTTGTTTAGTCATAAATTCTTCCCTTTTCCATAGATCTGACAGGTAAATTATTCTATGTTCCCTCAATTTGCCCATGGTTTCACCTTTTGTGTCTAAATCAAGTACCTATTTTGACTTTATCTTGGTATATAGTGTACTGACACATTTTCTGAAGCTGAAGCTTAAATACTTTGGCCACCTAACAAGAAGACATCACTCTTTGGAAAAGGCCCAGATGTTGGGAGAGATTGAAGGCAAAAGGAAAAGAGGATGACAGAGGATGACATGGAGAGATAATGTCATAGAAATAACGAACATGAACTTGAACAAACTTTGGAAGATAGTGGAGGAGAGAAGGGCATGGCATGTCCATGGGGTCAGGAAAGGCTGAACTCAAGGGCTGAAAAACAAGTGACACCTTTTATGTCCAACAAACATCCTAACAAACACTCACGAAAGAACATTGTTGGGGCAACTAGGTGGCGCAGTGAGTAGAACACTGGCCCTGGAGTCAGGAGGACCTGAGTTCAAATTTGGCTTCAGACACTTGACATACTTACTAGCTGTGTGACCTTGGACAAGTTACTTAACCCCAATTGCCTTGCCTTCCCCCTTTGAAAAAAAAGAAAAAAGAAAGAACATTATCTCCCAAACAATTAAGCAAACCACTGCCAATTAGAGTAATTGCAACTGATAATATAGACATGTCCTATTTGTGTAGTTCACTGTTGATTAACAACTCTACCAAGCACTCGTTACATGAAAGGCACTAGGTTAGGCTTTGGGGACACAAAGATGATCTCATTTGGTCTTCGCCTCAGCCCTGTGAGGTAAGTAGGGCGTGTATTATTTATCCTCATACTGCAGAAGAAGAAAGTGAAACCCAGGAAGGTTAAGTGATTTGCCCAAAGTCACACAGCTAAGTCGTTGTTGTTTATCCTTCGTTTTCAAAGAGGACCAAGGACATCGTGAGGGTGATGTCTCGATTCATTTGCAAATTGGATTTCAGTGAGGTGGTAGTGAACATATCAGCTTCACTCTCTCTTCCAAAGGCACTGAAGTCCGGTGACAAGACAAAAGTCAAGACACTGGCAATAGTCTAGGATGCAGTGGATGACCTTGGCATCTTGGATATCTGACCAAGCTCTAAGCACTCCACAGCACCACATAGTTGCCTTCATGGCCACTGGAACAAGTTGTTCTCATCTGCCCATTTCACCAGCGGAAGTCTTCACATCCTTGGAGTAGAAATCCCCCTAACTCACCAACGAGTTTGAGGCCCATCAGTTACTCTCAACCTGGTTTACCAGTGTGCTGAGATGCTTTTACCAGGGTGTGGCTGCTGTGCATGATATAGCTTCTTGGAGCCACAGGTGAGAGTTGAGTGATATGTGGACACCAAAGGCGGATGAGCAGCCCTGAAAAGGGCTTGGCAATCCATCACACAGAGGTGTTGGTCCTCCCTGAATACCCCATATCTCCCCACACACCCTATATATACCCACTGAACTAGATAGAACCAGTGAATATATTTTATATAACTACAGCTTTGAATAGCGTGAATTCAAAGATGTGTGACTTCTACCTCAATTTCTTCATCTGTTCTTTCCATGGTTATTATAAGGATAAAATGAGATAGTATTTGGAAAGTGCCTGGTAAACATAGAAGCACTACATAAATGCTTGCTATTATTATTATTTGGCTTTGGTAACAGAAAACATTCCCTCAGAGATCTTAAAGTAATTTAAAAATAATTTGTTCTATGGGTTTTGTTACCGAGAAAATTGAAGCCAATGAATGTTAAGGGACTAAGTCACTGACTGAACCAGGAAATACATTGCATTATCCCATCTCATCTCCAGGTTTTTTATTCTATCACTTCAGTGTAAAGCAATAAACAAAACTAGACATGCCTAACACCATCCTCAGAGGTACAGAAAGAAGCCATAAATCAGCATTCATCCAAATAAATGAAATGTATCTGTCGAAGTGGCTGAAGGAAAGTAAGGGTCACTTCTAGTACAAACAGACACATGAATCATTTCAATCATTTCGTCACATTTGCAAAGACCTCACCATTGAAAAATGCTTATAAAAACTATTATTCTAGGGGGTCTTGCTGTATCAGCACTGGAAATAAATAAATAAAAATTATGATGCAATTCACATCTCTGCATAGGCATCACTTCATGCTACTACAGCTAAAAGGGATGTCCAGAAAAAAATGAAAACAAAATTCAAGGGAGATTTTACTTATAACCAGCCAACTTTTCCCTCTCTGCTGATTACTAACCTCAGATCCTATAATAAGATGAATGCAGTGAGCCTTATGGGCATGAAAAGACCTCACTTTCTGTTGAACTTATCCAGTGCCATTGTAGATTAGCAATGTTCTTGATAAGAAATGCTTTAATGGAGGGAAGATTTATTGTCATCTCTGATATTACAAAGCATTTTTTAGGAATGAGAAAGAGGAAAAACAATAGCAGAATCTGTCAAATCAGCAATAGACCAAATTGGACAATGCCATGAGATGGGAAAAGAGAGCAATGGAGACAAATCACCAATGGACATAAAATTCCAGTTTTCAAAGATGTGTTAACTAAGCAAAAAAATATAAAACCTTTTTATCATCTAAGAGCTATCATCAATGCTATTATATGCACTCACATATATATACATACAAGCATATACATACTCTTATACACACTGCTTCACACATTTGTATATTTGTAAACACATACTTCATAGCAAGCAGACGTTAGCTCACCCAGGGGAGCGCAAGCATCATGACATTGTATAGGAGGGGACAAATTATGGAGTGCTCAGCAGCATCTGTTTCTGGGGGGTTTATGCCTAGGTATGCAATAGGATCTTGTCGAATAGATCAAGGAGTTGTCCAGAGTCCAATAAAATAATGTACAAAATAATTACCAAATTGATATCTTCCATAAAGATAATTTAGTCTAGTTTAAACACAAAGCTAAGACTGGGATGTTTTGTTTACATGGAGCCAAAATTCAGAGGACATCTGACAGCATTTGTACTCCTTCACTAGGCAGAAACAACTGAGCTAACAACCTAGTTGGCAAGTGTTAAAATAGGAAGCTAACAGATGGAGACCTTCCTTCCCACACACCATCACACACACCTGATTATACCCGAGGTGAGCTCCCCCTGGGCTGGCCAACCCTGCCCTGCTTTCTTTCCTAGTGGCCATCTCTCTAGCAATTGCCTTATGTCCCAGGATCTCTGTCTTCCCATCATGAAGTGATGTTTCAGAGTATCTCCCCACATGGGGCTTTGTACCCACAGCTACAGGGTGTCTCTCTGAGGTCTTGTCATTCTCCACAAATTATGTGTCAGGCACTATACTAGGCATTAGAAATACAAAAGCAAAAGTGAAACAGCATCTGCCCTTCAGGATCTTATGATCTAGTCCAAAGTGACAACATGTATATGTGTGTGCATGTATGTATCTATGTATATATATGTGTGAGATACAGACACACACACACACACATACACAAACACACACACAAAATAAATACAAGGTTTTTGGGAGGAGAAGGTCCTAACAGCCAAGAGGCTCAGCAAAGGCTTTTTTGTAGAAAGTGGTTTGTACTTGAGCTTAAAATTGAAGAAAACTAGAGGTTATAAACTGTAGAAATGAGGTGAGTTTGTTCCAGGCATGTGATATGGGAGATAGCCAGTACAAAGACATGGAAATTGGAAATGTAATGTCAGTGAGGAAAAGCAACAAGTTCAGCTTGGCTGGGCTGTAGACTATAATGAAATAAAGCTGAAAAAACAGGATGGAGCAAGGTTGTAAAGGGCTTTAAATGATAAAGTAGTTTATGTTTGATCCTAGGGGCAACAGAAAAATACTGGAGTTTATTGGGTGTGGTCAGACTTATGCTTTAGGAAAACCATTTTGATAGTTGTATAGAGAATGGTTTGGAGTTGAGGAAAGACCATAAGCAGTGGGCCCAAGTAGGATGCTCTTACAATAGTTCAAGGGAAATGTGATAAGGATGTTAACTGGGGTGGAAGCTGTGTGGAAGGAGAGAAGGGGACAACAAGAGATGCTATAGAGGTAGAAATGGTAAGATTTATTACCTGACTAGATACGTGGGACAAGCAAGAATAAAGAGTAGAAGATGACACTGAGGGTATTAACCTGCTTGACTGGAAGGATGGTGGTACTCTGGAAAGAAACAGGGAAGTTAGGAAGAGGGGAAGGTTTTGGGGAAGAAAGATAATGAGGTCCATTTCAAAAATGTGGAATTTTAGCTGTGTGTGGCATTTCTAGTTAAATATGGGGGCAACGAGGTGCAGAAGATAGAGTGCCAGACCTGGAGTCAGGAAGACCGAAGTTCAAATCCAGTCTCAAGTACTTACTAGTTGTGTGACCCTGGGCAAGTCCCCTAATCTTGGTTGGCTTCAGTTTCATCATCTATAAAGTGGAGATAATAACAGCACCTACTTCCCAAGGCTGTTGTAAGGACCAAATGAGAAAATAATTGTAAAGCTCTTAGCACAGTGCCTGGCACATAGGAAGCACAATGTAAATGTTAGTTGGTATTGTTGTTTTTATTATTATTATTATTATTATTACTAGAGGGACGATGCCTCAAGAGAGAGACTAGGGTGAGATACATAGATCTAGGAGTCCTTAACATAGAGATGATAATTAAACTCATATGAGCCGATGAGGTCACCAAGACAGAAAGTTTATACAGAGAATGGGAACAGGTTCAGAGCTATGGAGTATACTCATAGTTAAGAGGGTAGTACATAGGTGCTGATCCAGGAAAGGAGACTGAGAAGGGGTAGTCAAACTGGGAGGAGAACCAAGAGAGAGCAGAGTCACAAAACCTCAGAGTTGAAAGAGTGTCTGGAAGGAGAGGGTGGTCAAGAGCATCAAATGCTGTAAGAAGTTAAGAAGGAGTGAGAAAAGGCCATCAGAGACAATCGTTTCAGTGGAGTGATAAGGTCTGAAGCCAGATGGCAAAGGGTTAAGGAACAAGGGGAGAGGAAGTTTAGACAATGTGTGACTTTTTATTTGTGTCTGAGAAAGGGAAGAGAAACATAGCAAAATAGTTTGAGAGTATGGTAGAGTCAAGTGAAGAAGGGTTTGTCGCTGTTTTGTTATGTTTTGTTCTTGTGTTTTGTGTTTTTTCACTTTTTAAGAACGGGGAGATGAGCATATTTGCAGGCAGCTGTAAAGGAGGAGGAGGATGATAGGAAGAAACTGGAGATCATAATGAAAGAGGTGATGATAGTGGGGGTAATCTGCTGGAGAAGGTGGGAACAGATAAAGGGATGAGATGAAGTTGTGAAGATTGTAGTGGTTTCAACATAAGCAAGACCCTCATTGCTCTAATACAGTTAAAAGTGATCCATTTTCCCTCTAGCAATGATGAGAGTCAAAAGTATTATCTTTTTTTCCTCCACACCTGAATTACTGGTGTTGCCTTCAGTATTAGCCCTTTGACCCTCTGTAATGTATACTTCTCAATCTGTACTTTGACTTTGGGATTCTTATGTGTCATAGGCAGATAAGAAGTAGACCCTCTGGTCTGCTCTTACTGGAGCACCATGAAGAGCTGAGTCTGTGCACGAACAACTTCTGGGGAAACATGTGGCTTAATGCTTAGGGACTTGTCTGTTTGGGATTATAGAGTAAACCCTGGGTCTTTCCTTGGTCATTCACCCTGTGACTGCTGGCCAGGAGGAGTTGCCAATTCATTGGATTTTAAAGGATGTGGTCCCACCCTCCAGATATCCCCTTTCTCCCACACTGTGGATATTGTCAGAATTCTTCAAATATTTCCCTAGAGGCAAAACAGGAGCGGCACCTGAACTTTCCCCCACCACAGTATGGTAGCTATTAACACAGGGCAGTAATAATACATGGCTAGGTGAGTCTGAAGCTGGACTTTAACCCTTGGCTGCCTCTTCTATTTTGTTTGCCTTCTGTGAGCATAGATGACCAAAAAGTGATCTTAAAAAGAATTTGTTCAGCCTTGGAGGCAACCTTCTGACTTAGAAAGCACAGAGAATCCCTAGCTCCTCAGTCAGAGGTGTCAAGAGGAAGAGCGATCTTCAATTATACCCTTCTTGGAGAAATGGCACAAACGGGAAAATGAGACCAAATTCTGACCTGGCTTGCCAAAAATTGACTCCTAAAGGAGACAGTACAGAGCTAAGTGTAAGGAAAAATGTGTATTCAGCAGGCCTACAAACTGCTTTGTGTTTTGATAGTTTTAAGTCTCAATCTTGAGGGAAAGTATAACAATGGCTAGCTGTAAGTTACTACTGCTTGTTTAAGAATTTTGTCAATTTGAGGTAGCTTCAGACAAACTGACACCTGAGAAAGACTTTAATTTAGAAAGGCCAGCATCACCTATCGTATCCTGGGCCATCATCAATTGTCTTGACCTTTGTCTTACCATTGGACCACAAT
The DNA here is from genome assembly GCA_028646595.1 of Phalanger gymnotis. Taxonomy (NCBI): domain Eukaryota; kingdom Metazoa; phylum Chordata; class Mammalia; order Diprotodontia; family Phalangeridae; genus Phalanger; species Phalanger gymnotis. The sequence goes on along the minus strand of CM053625.1, from coordinate 274,820,032 downwards.
GACTAGAGGAGAGAGTAAGGCTGATGACTTTGTGCAGCTCTGCCTCACTCAAATCCAATTCATGTACAGGTCAAGGCAGCACCCCCAAAGTGTCTTTGGTCCTCTTCAAGAACAAAGGACAAACAACAATGTCAATTTGTGCTTGTGAGTCTTTTGTGTTCTGTAGCATCTATTTAAGTCAATAGCTAGGCTACATCTGATCTATGGGAACCCTGAGCGCCTTTCTATTATCTCCCCCTTCTGGGGAGGCCCTAGACATGAGCCAAACCAATGATCGAAGTGATTCTCCCTCTAGAGCTGTGGGGTCTGGGCATAAAGAGTCAAAGATGGAAAGAAAAATAAAAGCCTTACTTTCTGCAACGGGGACAATGGCTCCCCCAGGACTGAACCTGATCAAAGTATGTGGACAGAGTGGAGAGGGGCCCCTTAGTAGAATAGAAGGCAAACACCCTAACCTCTTTGGGTCCAGCAGCAGCAGGTTCTATGTGTATTATTACATGTGTTTCTTATTCTCTTCAATCCCAGCTCTGTTGGTTTCTTGTGGCCAGCTCAACCTCTTCTATTGCTCTAGCCTTCTGCCAGAAATCTCCCTCATACCTTTATTCTATTTTTTAAAATAAATTTATTCATTTATTTTCAGTTTTCGACATTCATAAGTTTTAAATTTTCTCCACCTCCTTTCCCTCCCCCTTCCCCAAGACAGCAATACAATAAAGGCCCTACATATACATTCTTATTAAACATATTTTCACATTAGTCATGTTGTATACAAGAAATCAGAATGAATGGGAGGAACCATGGGAAAGAAAAAACAAAACAAAAAAAGAGAGCAAATAGTATGCTTCAATCTGTATTCAGATTCCGTATTTTCTTCTCTGGATATGGATGGCATTTTCCATCATGAGTCTTTTGGAGTTGTTTTAGGTCCTTGCATTGCTGAGAAGAGCTAAGTCTATCAAAGTCAGTCATTCCACAATGTGGCTGTTACTGTGTACAATGTTCTCCTGGTTCTGCTCACTTCACTCAGCATCAGTTCATATATGTCTTTCTAGGCTAGTCTGAAGTCTTCCTGTTCATCATTTCTTATAGCACAATAGTATTCCATTACATTCATACACTACAACTTGTTCAGCCATTCCCCAATTGATAGACATTCTCTCAATTTCCAGTTCTTGGCCACCTCAAAAAGAGCTGCTGTAAATATTTTTGTACCTGTTCATCCCTTTATTCTTATCCTTGTGTTTTACAACCACCTGAGGATCAACATCTGTCTATAGCTACACTGTCTATGGTACAGCTACTTTTCCTTCATCTTTGTTAAGGTGGTCCTATGTCCACTGGCTCTCTTCCCCTCACTCCTGATCCCCTCATCTTCTTTGTTACTCCCTTTTCCTTTGGGGTTTTGCTTACTAGTTCCTTTTTTTCTCCTGATTTTATCTGGTTATATCCACCCCCTCTGCCTTATTTTCCTCAAAGTCAAGTAGAGTCCTCCTTCTTCTCTCCTTCAATTGGTTCTGCTAATTAGTTTTTAAATTTCACTTTTGGTGTCCCTTTCCAAAAAGAATTTCTCTCACTTTTCATTATCCATTATCCATTCTCTTTCTTTTTAATCTAGCCTCTTGTTCTCTGATTCATGATCTCAATAATTATTTGTTCTTTCTCTCTTTCTCTTCTTTGCATTCCTCATGCAATCAAAGATTCCAAAGTATCCATTCTAGACTCTCTACTGTGCCTCACTCCCATAACAATGTCAATTATTGCAAGTGTCAGAAAAAAAAAACATGCCACTGGTTGGGTCCATCCTCCACCACATCCCTGATTATGCAGCCCACTATTAATCTATATCTTCCCTATTCCATGCTCTTACATTCCCCCAGGTTCCATTTGCCCTGAGAAAGTCCAATTATTCCCAGCCTCGCCCCCCCTTTTAAGTTATGATAAGTAGACTTTTCAAGGATGAAATTCTCTAGGTCATATTCAGTACAAGGTCCCCATCTTTTGTCACAAACCATCTCTCTTCATCCACAGAAGCATTCATCAGTGGAATACCCTTTTTTTAAATTTATTTTTATTTTTAGTTTAAAACACTCAGTTCCACAAGTTTTTGAGTTCCAATTTTTCCCTCTCCCTCTCCTCCCCCTCAAGACAGTATGCAATCTGATATAGGTTCTACATATACCTTCACATTAAACTTATTTACACAATAATCAAATTATACAGAAGAATTATAACCAATGGAATGAACCATGAGAAAGAAGAAACAAAATCAAAAAAGAAGAAAAAAGAGAGAGCAAATGGTTTACCTCAATCTGCAATCAGACTCCATAATTTTTTCTCTGGATGTGCATAGCTTTTTCCATCATGAGATCTTTGGAGCTGTCTTAGAACCTTGCATTGCTGAGAAGAGCCAAGTCTACCAAAGTTAGTCATCACAGATATCATGTGTCTATAATTGTGTATAGTGTTCTCCTGATTCTGTTCCCCTCACTCAACATCAGATCACATAAGTCTTTCCAGGTTATTATAAAGTCTTTCTGCCCCTCATTTCTTATAGCACAATAGTATTCCATTACATTCATATACCACAACTTGTTTAGCCATTCCCTGGTTTATGGGCATCCCCTTGATTTCTAATTCTTTGCCACCACAAAAAAGAGCTGCTATAAATATTTTTATACATATGGGTCCATTTCCCACTTGTATGATCTCTTTGGGATACAGCCCTAGAAGTGGTATTGCTAGGTCTAAGGGTAAGCACATTTTTATAGCCCTTTGGGCATAGTTCCTAATTGCTGTCCAGAATGGTTGGATCAGTTCACAACTCCACTAACAATGTAACAGTGTTTCTATTTTCCCACATCTTCTCCAGCATTTATCATTTTCCTATTTTGTCATGTTAGCCAATCTGACAGGAGAGATGTGGTACCTAAGAGCTGTTTCGATTTGCATTTTTCTAATCAACAGTGATTTAGATGTAATACCCTTTCACCACCAAAGTAGACTTGCCTTCTTTTCAATCCTTTTCCCATCCTCCTCACCCACTCCCCTATAGACTCTTCTCTTTCTGAGGCTACAGGGGTCATCTTCCCCTTATTACCAGCCTTCAATTTGACCTAGGTATATCACACATTCCTCCCTATTGCCCTTTCTCTCCTTTTTATATGCCTTCCCATGTTGTGATGTAGTCTCAAAAAGAAATCATTTATTCTTCGACAGGCAGGATGTTGCCAATGTAAGAGTACCCCTGAGATTAATAGCTCTGTTTTCTATGAGTTACTTTACCAGGCAGGTGCACTGGACACAGAGTAAGAAAGGAGCCAATCAGGATCCTGCAGTGAACCAAAGTCTTGCTCATTCCCAGATGATTTTGCTGGTGTTCACTGGCTGACCTTGCTGAGCTGTGCACCACAAACCAGACTAAACCAACCTTGCAGTCAACTGTTCCTGCAAAACGTCCTGATTGGCTCCTTTCTTACTCTGTGTCCAGTGCACTTGCCTGGTAATGTAACTCACAAAAAACAGATATAGTAATCTCTGCGGCATTCTCACACCAGGTTCTGTCCATAATATCTCATGCCTACCTCTTCGCTATTACCCCTACCAGATTTTTACCTATATCCCTGTCTCCCTGTGTACATTTAGATATATGTTTCTTACTAATCTCTCCGCTGTTACTTTGTTGCTGTTTATTGCATTCATTTACTTCTGCATTTTCTTGTGGTTTAAGGTGTTTAAGAAGCAAAAATCTCTTCAGTCCTGGTTTTTTTTCTTAAAATGTTTCATCTTTTTTTCATGGATGTTTAAGTGTAGATTTGCCAGATAGGTCACCCTGGGCTATATCATGAGCTCTATTGCTCTTCAAAATACATTATTCCAAGGAGTAGCTTGGTGGCACAGTGGACAGAGCACTGGTCCTGGAATTAAGAGGACCTGAGTTCAAATGTGACCTCAGACACTTGACACTTACTAGCTGTGTGACCCTTGGCAAGTCACTTAACCCCAATTGCCTCACCAAAAAACATTATTCCATTTCCTCCTACATATTCTGGTGGGTGCAAAATAGTCTTATATTATTCAAATTTACTTTCCTATGTATTTGAAGCTCTTTCTACTGATCATTTTCAGAATTTGCTATTTCTGAATTGACTTGCTAAATTTAACCATGTGTCTTAGAGTTATAGTCTTGGGTTCTTTTCTGGAGGTGATTCTGGAGCTGAATTCTTTGAATTGGTATTTCATCTTCTATGTTCAAAAGTTCCGCTTGTCTATTGTTTTCTACATTCTAGTGTCAAAGTTTTTTGTTCTATCATGTTCTTCTGGGACACCTATGATCTTTAGCTTAAACAAAACATACTAATCTTGGAAGTAAGGGTATATGGAGATACACCTTGACTTTGACATCAATACATTTTACTTTCGTAGTGAACATATTTTCATTTAAAGTTTTTGGTTTTTGCTTCTCTTCTAGATTGTCATTCTCTTCTGCTTATTTGCATTCACAATCTATTGCTCATGTGAGACTCTTTTGTTTCCTTGGTAAGACTTGCCACTGCAAATTCTAATTTTTCTATTCTGCCCCTTATTTTTGCTGTGTAGGCCATACATTCTGCTCTAATAATTTCCATTTCTCTTTTGAACCACTCAGGAACAGTGTTGTAGTTCCATGTCCTCCTCGCATTCCACTGAATCTTCTATCTCATCAAGTATGGATTATTTTTCATTTTGCAGTATTTATTCATAGATGCCTGAATTCATTTACTAGATCTGGAGGCCATATTTCCTTCTATTGTTAATGTTTTTCCTGTTGATTTATCTGCTTATATTCAAAGTCTATTAGTTTTCTTCTTCCTGAGATCTTTGGTAATTTGAGTCTTTTTTTCTTCTTCCTGATTTTCCCCTATTCACTTTCTGACTCTGTCTCTGATGACAAGGTTTCTTTGAGGGCTGGATCTCAAAACATCTCAGCCTGCTCCCACATCAAGCAACTTATGGTTATCCAGCCTAGGTCTCTTCCCTAAATGACTTTTGGGTGGTCAGAAATGGCCCCGGTTGGATGTTGTGTGCTTTCCCTCAGCCTTACTGAAGAATGGTGTCCTGTGGTTCTCTCTCTGTTCCTTAGTTCTCTGCACTGACAGTTCAGAGCTTTGTAGTGCTGTGGGGTCATGGCTGCTAGCAGGCTTTTGTTCCTGAAGGGTTGCAGTTATGCTGGCAGTCTTATGTGAGCAAACTTCTGAAACCCAGAGTTGGGGTCTTCACAGAATTGGATTGAGGGAAAGGGAAAAGGGTTTGAGGGTGGGTTTGGTTGAAAGTCTGCGTTGGATCTGGCAGTGTAACTTCATGTCAGGAGTGCGCGAGGTGGGGAGGAGTGTTGCATGAGCTCAGGGACAGTGAGGCCAGTTCATGAGTTTTTACAGTGGATGATTTTTGTGGATGTTTCTTTTGGATTCTGAGTGTCCTAGAATATGGAGAGAGCCAAAATTGCTTCATCTTTGGCATATCATTTCTATTTTAGAGCAATTTGAGAGGTTAGGGTGATCAGAGAAAATGACTAGTCTTCCATCTTGTTGCTCACATGACCCAGAAATCTTTTGTATACTGTTTAGTCCAGTCAAACTGGCCTATTAACTCTTCCTCATATACAGCATTCAATATGCCATCTTGGTACCCCTCCATACTTGGAATGTGTTCCCTTCTCTCCTCCACTTCTTAGAATCCCTATCTTCTTTCAAAGCTTAACTCAAGCACTACCTTGTACATGAAAGTTTACCTGATCCCCAGGTTTGGAGAAAGAGTATAGATCGAGATCTGGCCCAGAAGGCAATAAAACCTGGATTGAAGTCAAGCCCCCAACATGCTCTGACTGAATGACCCTGAACAAATCATTTAACCTCTCTGTCTTAAGACCTTAAATTTCAGAGAAAATGTTAACCTGCAGTGGCAGAGATAGCTTTCTTACCTGAGAGATCTCTATACCAATGTGTTACAACAATATTACTGGCAACTGTTGTGGAGGTATAAGGCCAATAACACCAGCACACAGGAGGGCTGCCAGCACAGATACTTTGATCTGCTTTTCTAAGGAAAGCAACTTTAAGGGATTTACAATCTCACTTTAATTAAACATACATATATCATTCACTTAGTTCTGAGGGAAAAGTCAGCACCCTGAACTTCAGAGAAAACATAAATAGAAATTACAAGCAGAAATTATATAAACAGAGTGAATAACACAAATCAGCAGACAGGGCTTCTAAATGTCATTCCATAGCAGTACATTCATAGTTATCAGAGAGAGAAGCACCAATATCTGGATTTTCAAAGCCAGGGCCTCCTTAACCCAGAGTCTCATCTGGCAAAATCACAGGAATGCTCTTCCAACGAGTGAGCCCCCAAAGCAAAATGCTAACCTCAGAGTATATATATACTTCTTCAGGGTCAGCCCACAGAGGGGCGTCACATGTGTGACGTGTGACTCAAACTTATGTGACTTAGCCTTTCTTGTGACTTAAGCAGGTCATCAAAGACTCTTGATTAATCAAAGACTCTTGATTCAAACAAAGCCAAGTCTCAATCAAAGGCACTTGATTACCTTAGTGCTGGGAAGAACTAGAACTCCAAAAGAAAAAAAAAGAGTGAAAGGGGTTGGAGCCAAGATGGCAACTGGAAAGCAGGGACTTGACTGAGCTCTCCCCCAGGTCCCTCCAAACACCTGTAAAAAATGGGTCTGAACAAATTCTAGAGCTGCAGAACCCACAAAATAACAGAGGGAAGCAGGGCTCCAGCCCAGGAAAGGGTCTATTTACACAGAGCTGGGAACGGAATGGAGCACAGCCCAGTGTGGGCCGCACTGGGACCAACCAGACCAGGAGCCAGGTGGAACTGGTGGTAGGGCCCTGAAGCAATGGGCAGTGGCAGTTACCAGACTTCTCAACCCACAAACACCAAAGACAACAGAGAAGGTTAGTGGAAAAACTGCTGGTTCAGAGGGAAAGGAGTACATGGTCGGCCCCAGCACCAGGGGTGCAGAAGTGGTGCAGTTCTGAGGCTGCTTCCAGAGCTCCAGCTGCAGTTGCTTCCAGTCCCAGGCCCATCTGGTGGGAGGAATTAAACAGCAGATTAGAGCATGAGTGCAAAGCCTGCTTAGATCTGGGTCTCGGTTAGCAGTTCTTGTGGGAGGAGAAGTGCTGGTGTGGCAGAGCTTGCCGTGTAGAAGTAGCTCTGAAAACAGCAGTGCTTGGACCCTAAAGCTTGGGACAAAGTACTCTCTACTCTACAAGCAGTCATACCCTGACAAAAAACTCAAGGGTCAAGTAGTTGGCTGGGAACATGAACAGGAAGTGAAAACAAACTCAGATTCTGACTCAGACTTTGGAATCTTTCTTTGGTGACAAAGAAGATCCAAACATACAGCCAGAAGAAGTCAACAGAGTCAAAGAGCCTACATCAAAAGCCTCCAAGAAAAATATGAATCTATCTCAGGCTATGGAAGAGCTCAAAAAGGATTTGGAAAAGCAAGTAAGAGAAGTAGAAGAAAAATTGGGAAGAGAAATGAGAGTGATACAAGAAAACTGTGAACAACAAGTCAATGACTTGCTAAAGGAGACTCAAAAAATACTGAAGAAAATAACGCCTTAAAAAAATAGACTAACTCAAACGGCAAAAGAGCTCCAAAAAGCCAATGAAGAGAAGAATGCCTTGAAAGGCAGAATTAGCCAAAAGGAAAAGGAGCTCCAAAAGACCACTAAAGAAAATACTACCTTAAAAATTAGATTGGAGCAAGTGGAAGCTAGTGACTTGATGAGAAATCAAGATATTATCAAACAGAAGCAAAGGAATGAAAAAATGGAAGACAATGTGAAATATCTCATTGGAAAAACCTCTTACCTGGAAAATAGATCCAGGAGAGAGAATTTAAAAATTATTGGACTACCTGAAAGCCATGATCAAAAAAAGAGCCTAGACATCATCTTTCAAGAACTTATCAAGGAAAACTGCCCTGATATTCTAGAACCAGAGGGTAAAATAGAAATTGAAAGAATCCACTGATTGTCTCTTGAAAAAGACTCCAAAAAGAAAACTCCTAGGAATATTGTTGCCAAATCCCAGAATTCCCAAGTCAAGGAGAAAATACTGCAAGCAGCCAGAAAGAAACAATTTGAGTATTGTGGAAACACAACCAGGATAACACAAGATCTAGCAGCTTCCACATTAAGGAATAAAGGGCTTGGAATATGATATTCTGGAGGTCAAAGGAGTTAGGATTAAAACCAAGAATCACCTACCCAGCAAAACTAAGTATCATGCTCCAAGGCAAAATATGGATTTTCAATAAAATAGAGGACTTTCAAGCTTTCTCAGTGAAAAGACCAGAGCTGAATAGAAAATTTGACTTTCAAACACAAGAATCAAGAGAAGCATGAAAAGGTAAACAAGAAAGAGAAATCATAAGGGACTTACTGAAGTGTAAATGTTTTGTTTACATTCCTACATGGAAAGGTGATGTGTGTAATTAATGAGACCTTTCTCAGTATTAGGGTAGTTGAAGGGAATATACATACATACATACATATATACATACACACACACGTGCACACAAAGACATATATATATAAAATATGTGTATATATATATATATAGGCAGAGGGCACAGAATGAATTGAATATGAAGGGATGATATTTTAAAAAATTCGATTAAATTAAGGGATGAGAGAGGAATATATTGAGAGAGGGAGAAAGGGAGAGATAGAATGGGGTAAATTATATCACATAAAAGTGGCAAGAAAAAGCAGTTCTTTGGAGGGGAAGAGGGGGCAGGAGAGGGGGAATGAGTGAATCTTACTCTCATGGGATTTGACTCGAGGAAGGAATAACATACACACTCGATTGGCTCTCTTACCCCATGCGAAAGTAGGGGGAAGGGGATAAAAAATGGGAGATGATAGAAGGGAGGGAAGATGGGGGAAGAAGTAATCAAAAGCACACAATTTTGAAAAGGGACACGTTCAAGGGAGTATGGAATTCAAAAAAAAAAAAAAAGAAAGAAAAAAGAGCAAAACAAAAAGTCCCACTTTGCTTGCCATTACACAAAGAAATCACAGGTTCAGTGCCTATCACTTATCTTCAACCCTAAGATGGTACTTAGTACATAGTAGGTGCTTATTAAGTGCTGATTAGTTGATTGATCAGTTACATCCACCTCATCTCCATACATACTGTCATCATCCTAGTTCAGATGTTTTTTACTTCTGACCTAGCTTTTAAACCACATGGTCTCTTGACTCCTCATCCACCAACTCCCAACTATGCTGTCTCCATTCCTGTACTCCACCCTCATCTTCTGTCCTCCTGAAACTTAGACCTGGAACCACCCTGGATTGTCATGGGTGGTTTTTTGCCTTACTTTCCATTTCTCAATTCCAACCCCAGCCATCAAGCCCCTTTTCAGTTTCCTACTTATGTGTTATCTTCTTTTATAAGAAGTTAAGCTCATTGAGGTCAAGGACTGTCTTGCTTGCTTATATTTGTATTTGCTTAGCACAGTGCCTGGTACACAATAAGCAGTTAATACATACTCTGTTATGTATCCTCTTTCCGATCTACCTTTTACAATCTGACAAAATAATCTTCCTAATTCATGGGCATGATCATGTTGCTACCCTGCTTGAAAATTTCAATTGCTCTATATTGCCTTTAGATAAAAGTACTAACTACTGTGGTAGGTTTTATCATTAAGGCCTCATTTATGTTATAAAATATTCAGAAATTATATTATGGTAGTGTCCTAGCCTGAAGTTGTTGGTCTCGTTTGAATCAAAGATCTAATCAGTCTCCTCAGAATGGAAGACATAATCAGTTTAAGGGAGGGATCTAGATTCCCAGAAACTAGGATCTTTATTATTCCTCTCATTTATAGTAACATGAAGAAAATGAATGCCTCCTATTTATTCCAATTTAGAGAGGTTTCTCCTCATTCACCTTAGATCAGATTGAAAGGGGAATCCTTATTCTGTTTAAGTAAATAAAAAACCCTAAACTTAAATACCCACCTTTGTTTTCCTTTGTGGTGGAATTTTATTTTTCCTTTCTCTATTACCATAAAATGTAAATTGGGATTTGCTTGAATATCTCAGTCATAGTAGACAGAATGTTAAACTCGTAGTTAGGGAGACCTGAGTTCGAATGTTGTATGATCCTGAGCACCCTAGGCTCAGTTTGCTCACTTATAAAATGATCTGTGTTCCCTGTGTCCCAAAGTTGTCATGAGAATAAGATGAGATATTGTGTAAAACATTTTGCAAACCTTAAAGCACTTTATAAATGTAGCTGCTATTACTTTGTATACTATCTCATCCTGACACTTACCTCTGTCCATTTTGGAAGGTCGTTCCCATGCCATACCTAGTGCCTAGAATACACTTCCACTTTATCTTAAGCGGCTGAATGAAGTCCTCTTCTTTCATGGTGCAGCTCAGATGTCACCTTCTCTGTGAAGAAATCAGTGCCCTTCCTTCAGATGAAAGTGTATCTCTTCTTCAAATTTTCCTAGATCACTTTGTATTTCTTCTTTGCCCCTTTCAGAGTCTACCTCTAATCACACCTTTTTTTCTACACACATACCTAACCACATAGATTATAAACTCTTTGAGGGTTTTTGTGCCTTGACCATTTGTCTGACATAGTACCTTGTATACAGAAGGTACTTAAACAATCCTTAATGAGTTGAATTATACATATTTTAAACATCTTATTCAGTCTTTATTATGGCTTTATATAAAGCCCTTTAAGGCAAAAATCTATGTCTTTTAAAAACTGTTTATTAGGTAAGGCATGAAGAAGAGGTGTCTGGTAGAATATTTTGCATGAACTTAAGAGTTTAATAATCATTTGTTGAATTAATTTGAACAAGTCTTGAGTGTGAATTCCAAAACTTAATTGTTTTGTTCAGTCATTCAGTCATGTCTGACTCTTTGTGACCCCATGGACTATAGCATGTCAGGCTCTTTCACTGTCCCTCAGAATCTGCCTAAGTTCATGTTCATATCTATCCATCTCATCCTCTATCACCTTTTCCTTTTGCCTTCAATCTTCCCAATATCAGAGTCTTTTCCAATGAGTTCTGTCTTCTCATTATGTGGCCAAAGTATTTAAGCTTCAGTTTCAGTGAATAGCCTGAATTAATTTCTTTTAAGTATTGAAAACTTAATTAGGTTATCTCTTTTTTTTTACATTTATTAAAAATTCACATTTGGTAGGGAAATGTGGGTTTTTTCACAGTTATTTTTTTTTTCAAAATTAACTATTCTTTCAGTTTTCCGGTTGCATCAGTGATCATTGTTATTTACTTTATTTCACTCTGCTTTTCATTATTAGGCGATATTAATGTTTAGTTAAAACAGTTTATCATCTCTGGCTTTCAGTTTTCTGATTTGTAAATTAAGGATTTAAAGGAAAGATGTTTACTGAATTGAACAATGATCCCCTTTATCTCCAGAATTCTGTGATATTCTTCACCCCCTACCTAATAACCCTTCATTTTTAAAAAGGATTTCACAATGATCCGAAGTTCACCAAAATAACAAATACTACATCTTCGGCCTTTGGGGGGGAATAAACCCTATCTATAGCTATAGCCTCTATATAGATAGATGGATACACGGCTATTTTAGTCAGGTAGTTTAACCTTTTGGGCATAATTTTTAAAATCACTGTTTACACAGTAAATGCAATGTCTCATCCAGTTTAGTGCAGCTAGAGTTAACTCTAACTAGAGAGGTTCTGGGAAATTTGCCACAAGTGAGTTATTTAAAGGTACTTAAGATGACAACAACTCTTAATTTAGCATTCTAATGAACTCCCTCAGGCAAAGGAGTGACTTTCTTGCACTTTTTTTCACCTTCTTGCTAAAATGTAGCACTTACTTGAGAATAAACTATTTACTTTTTTTCTATTTTAGTTTTGTTAAATGCTGTGTTTGTGGATTGATTACTTTAGGTAAAAGATCTAAGGACACTGAGAAGTATATACAAGCAGACTAGTTCTTCCTGAACTACAGGGCGCTTGGTCAATATTTCAAGAGGTAGAGACCTCCTCTATGAATTTAGGGATAGCAATGCTTAGAAGCAGCCATAGCTATGACTTAGTGAATAAATCCCAGGAAGTTACTCAAAGAACATAGAGATTAAAAGTGCGCTTTGCCCAAAGTCACCAAACTTTTAAGAGTCAGAGGCAGGATTTGGAACCAGGTGTTCTCTCCAAGCTCCTATCTACTGTACCAGACTGTCTCTTATTAAAAATATAAATGGTGAAATGTATAGATGATATCTAAATACCCTCTGGGCTAATGGTAAACATGAAAACATTTTAACAATGAATCTTAGAACTCTTCTTTCACATAGCACACTAAGGTAACTCAATAAATATGTCATCTCAATAAAAATATACAGATTTTGGAGGGAGAAGAAATAATTGATCACAATATGCAGGGCAAATGACTCTCTAGCACTGGAAGAACAACAAAAGGAATTAAATAAATTATAAATATAATCACGTAATATAAATATAATAATATAATAAATTATAAATAAAGCACAAACTCAGCTGTTCTGCTTAGTTTTGACTCCAGGAGCATCATTCTTCCCCCAGGATAATCTCATCACCAGAAATTCCAACATCATGGAGATTGCTTCAGCTTTGGTGTCTCAACACGTCCTCAGTTCCCTCAGTTGCTTTTCTCCTCTGAGTGGAGGAGTGGAGGGCAGAATAACAATAAGTCTTCCCAAATTCTTCCTTTATAGAGGACTCAGAATTTCCAACTCTTTATTTCCCACCAACTGTTCTGCTTAGTTTTGACTTCACAAACAACATCCTGTCCCCTCACCTTCCACCCTTTTTTGGCTTTCTTTTGTATGTTGTCTTCCCGCATTAGATCATAAGCTCCCGGAGGGGCTATTGTTCTTTTTCTTATTTGTATCCTCAGTGCTTGGCACAGCTGACACATATTAGGCACAAAAGAACTGTTTATTGAGAGACTGGCTGGTGTAAGACACTTTGCTAGACACTAACAACATAAAAATGAGACAGTCTCTACTCTGAAAGGGTGCATATGTAAAAGTACGCAAGGGATAGTAAAGCAACTGCTAAGGAGAGGTTCAGGCTAAGTGCTAGGAGAAATAGCAGGATCCCCTTCACGTGAAAGGAGAATGGGTCAGTCAGGAAAACCTCGCATGGGCCATGGCATATGAGATCCTTCACGAAAGAAGAGAGGAGTATCAAAATGAGAGGTGTAAGGGACGTCTACTTTAGGAATGGAAAATCCATATACAAAGGCCTGGGGATAGAAGAGGCTGGAAAAAGGGAGAAGGAGAGGGAAGGCAATAAACATTCATTAAGAACTTAACCATGTGAAAGGCACTGTGCTAAGCGCTCTACAAACATTGCATTTAATCATTTAATCCTCAGCACAACCCTGTGCTATTAGCATCCTCATTTTACAAGTGAGGAAACTGTAGCAGACAGAGGTTAAATGACTTACTCGCCCAGAGTCATACAGCTAATAAGTGGCAAAGAGGGTTTTTTAGTTTAACTGGAAGGCATGACTGAACAAAAATGTGTAGAATCAACTTAATTTAATCATTATTTATTGAGCACCCATGCACTGTGTTAGGCACCAGGGATAAAAAGGTAAAAACAAAATAGTCCTCACCATAAAGATTAGACTTTACTGTGGGAAAATAACATGTATATAGGTAATATCTATATCTATATCCACAAAGTATAACTTCAGCAACACAAAGTACTTGCTGTCCAATCCCTAAAGATAGCTGTATTCATGCAAAGGAGTTTGGCCTGATCTTTCATACAAGAAAGCCCTAATGAGTGAAGAATGTCTACTGCCCAGATTATAGCATGCATTTGAATAGACAGCCTATAAAGCTTGACTATTATTATGCATATCTAGGATAGTCAGTACTGATCAACAAGTTGTGCCCAGAGTTTAACAAGAGGAGAGAGTTTGCCTTCCAGAATTTGGAAAGTTATTCTATCTTTTTAGATCTATCTTTTTAATATCAACATTTTATCAATGTTGTAGAATGGCAGTGAAATATGGAATATAAGCCTCTGAAAAATGAAGAATGAATATTCGTATATTCTCCAAGGACAAAAGGAAGGTATATGATGGGTGTGAGCAGGCTGTAACATCTATCCCATGAGGAACTGCAAAGAACAGAAGTAAAAGATATCAACAAGAAATTGTATAAACGGAAGAAAAAGTGAGTTGATCATGTGGAGAGTATAAGGATGGATGGCCAAAATGTTTCACTAGTACACTCGTGATAGCAGGAGAAAGGTTCCCAGCATATTGGGTGCCTCTCTAGAACAAATTTATGGAAGGCTATGAACAAAAGTCAAACAGAATGGGCAGGCAGGACTAGATTATAATCTACATTTTTAGAGAGAACTTCCAATTAATTGGATGAACTCATAGATCTATTTGAATAAACACAAGGTAATTTGGGGGATGGGATGGGATGGGGGAAGAAAGGTTTCCTTTTGAAGGTGGGTAGATGAGCTGTGCTTTGAAGGAAATGAGAGATTCTGTAGGACAAAGCTGAGGAGCGAGAGCATTCCAACTATGAGAGTTAATCTGTTCAAAGGCACAGGGGCAGAAGACAGAACAACCTGTATGGCTAGATCATAAAGTGCATGGGTGGGAATGAATATGTGATCAGTCTGGAAAGAGATTAGAGCCAGACTATGAAGAACTCCAAATGTGAGACAGAGGAGTTTGTATTTTATTCCAGAGACAAATGAGAACCTCTGAGGCATTTTATGTAGGGGAGTGACTTGATCAGATCTCCGTTTTAGGAATATTACTCTATAATCAAGATTCCTGTACTAATTTTTTTTTCGAATTTAGCAAAGGTAGATGGAGCTGAACTAGAGCAGTATAGGTGACTACATTTTCCTAATCAAAAATTGAGATACATGGTCTGACAAAGGATATTCCTTCTACAAAACCTTGTCAAAACTGTACCTCCTCTTCTTAAAATCAGGACGGCCCAAGAAAATTCTGGAGGTACAGCTAGGTTCCAATTATTGCAAACAATGAATCTCCTGATGTGGTTGCATATATTTCCATTCATACTATTTGAAGTTATAATTATGCAAAATATGTAATTGGTATCATCCCAAAGGAAATACCCAATGCGAATTCAAATGATGTGAACACTTGAGGGGAACTAATTATTTGCACTAATCGGTACCTAGTTGTACTGTCATTGTACCCAAGGAGTGGGGGTTGGCGGAGGGTGAGTAGAGATCTATGGAGCAACTGGATTTTCTTCTCCTTTCAATAATTTACAAAGTTACTGCAGAAAGAATGCTAAAGGGGTCTCCAGATAGGGGAGACATCTTGAATCAAATAGACTTAGAAATGATTATATATTTTGTAGAAGACAAGGATGAGAAGGAAAGGAACTAAGTGGTTTCTTTACCAAAACCAGGAACTTAATGTTTTTTTTTGTTTAAAGGAATCAAATGTTGTTTCTGTTTATACCATTCCCAGAATCCTAGCTCCTTTTGAAATCCTTTAGGAATAGTTTCTACGTTCAGATCTCAGATCTCTGATCTCCCAGATAGAAATATAGACTTGAAATGCTATTATGTAGGTTACCAGATCCGAACCTTTTCCTCCCAACCAGTCCCTTCACCAGTAAAAAAAAAAAAATTTAAATGATTAAAATACATGTATAAACTTAATTCTACCTTTTGAAATATGTTGAATAGAATTAAAATATGACATCTGTAGAGACCTATAGGTTTGGGGTCTATGGACACTAGGGTATGGACAGTGCCCCTCAAGTTCACTCAAAGACAAACACAGTTTCCATCACATGTCATCACACTGCTAATAGCATGTCTCTTTATAAATTACCCTTTTCACTGGGTCCAATAGCAACCTAGCAGCTATGCTTTAGAATATTCTCCAAGACTACTTACATCACAAAATCTTTCTATCTGATCAGCTCCACGGTAAATTCCGAGTAAACCAGAGAAATGCCTCCTACCCAGTAACAAACCACAAATGCTTAAGCTTAAATACATATCACTTTTAATGACCATGCAATTTATTAGCAGTATCAAGTAATAAATATGTGCAAATAAGCATTTAAACAAAGTATAGAAAATGTGATAGGGTTCCAAGTCAGTTACCTCTACATTCTAAGAAAGCAGATAAAAGGAGAGCTACTGACTAGATTCAGCCCTCCACCCATCACAACTTCTGGTTCTCCCTGGTCCTGGCTCTAATACACTCCTCTGCCACAAATCCACCTTTTCTAACACACATATTTATCTAATTGTGTCTCACTTTCACTTATCTGCCTTTCCACTTGGTACCCCCAAACTTAAGAGATAGTCCCTTCCTGAAGGCCACTGGAACCCCCAAACAACCTGGGCTCTCCAGCCCAAGGATTCTCCATCCTTCCAGGAAGGTCCTCCACCTATGATCCTTGGTCTCTGAAATCTGGATATATATTCATACCTAGGTAGTACTTTAAGGTTTTCTAGGCAACTTCCCTCATCAAGGGCCCAATTGTATTGATTTAGAACTAGAAGGGACCTTAAAAATTATCTAGTCCAATCCCTTCATTTTACAGAGGGGTGAGACATCGATCCAGTGAAGTAGTAAGAAATGAGATTTGAACGTGGTTTCCTAACTCCAAATCTAAGGCCCTTTTTGCTGTCCCATAAGTCTTCTTGACCAAGACAACCAGTCTTGCAAGTAAACTACATTCACCGAAACCCTTACTCTGAGGGCAATTCCTCTTACTATGAGTGACCTAGAGTTTGCCACCTTAATATATATATATATATATATATATATATATATATATATATATATATATATATATATATATATATATATATATATATATATATATATATTATTGGGTCTGAAAGTGAAAGTGGAAGTTAAAGCCTGTGGGGAAAGAAGGCAAATAGGGTGTGGTTGGTGTGGAGAGTATGAGTTAGGGTACTAAGAATATTTGTATACTGAGGGTGGAGGCTCTTCAAATAACTTAGTAACTTCAAGAGAACTATTAGAAAATAAGACTTACCATACGAAGGGATTATATCTCTAAGAAATATGACATCGCTTTATTAATTTTTTAAAAGGAAGTAGAAAATATAATAAAATTTTGGAATGTTTTTAAAGAACTGTGGTAGATTAGTCATTATATTTATTTTTGGCTTTTTACTACTTTTTCTTATGGCATTCATTTATACTCCTCTCTTCCCCCTCCTCCAACCAAAGCATCTTCTCTTATAACAAAGAATTTCTTTTTTAAAAGGGAGGGGGGCCATGTGGGAATCAACAAAACTAACCAACAAAGCAACTGAGTCTGATATTATATGCAGTTATTTCATTCATCATCACCCACTTCTGCAGCAGCAGCAGCAACAAGGACAGCAGGGACTTATATTCTCACGTCACTTTTTCTAGGCCAAGGCTGGTCATTAAAAATAGTGTTCAGTTTCATTTTGCTGCTGCTTTTATTTACATTTTTATTGTTTTAAATATTCTGCATATTTTTCTTGAGTCTGTTTAATTCACTTTTCATCAATTCATTTAAGTCTTCTCATGCTTCCCTTTTTTCTTCATATTAATTGTTTCTTACAGTGTGGTAAAATTCTATTACATTCATATGCCACACTTTGTTTAGCCATTCTTCATTCAATGGACATCTATTTTGTTTTTAGTTCTCTGCTACTACAAAAAGTGCTGCTAGAAATATTTTGCTATATACGAGATCTTTCTTTTTGTCTTTGACCTCCTTAACCTTAGAGGAAAGAGAGAAAGAGAGAGAAAGAGAGAGAGAGAGAGAGAGAGAGAGAGAGAGAGAGAAAGGATTAAATATTTGCTAAGTACTAGGTATACAAATAAAAGCAAAGACAGTCCTTACCCTCAAGGAACTTATATTCCAATAGGGAAATATGTTTAATATGATTGTACATGTGTAGCCTAGATCAGATTGCATGCTGTCTTGGAGGGGGCGGGGGCGGGGATGTAGAACTCAAAATCTTGTAAAAGCAAATGTTGAAAAGTAAAAATAAATAAATTTAATTTTTTTTAAAAGAAAATAGGGGTTAGAGAGGGTATGGATTGCACAGTATAGTGAAAAGGCTAGAAAGTGGCAAGAATGCCTGGTACTTAGTACTTTGTACTTAGCAATTATTGATAACAATTATTTGTATACACAGTACTTAGTAACGAGCAGTTATTTATTCAACAAAGGCTTTTTGAGTCTACTATATGCTTAGCACTATCACTTGTTGGTAAGTTCTATAAGGGCAGGGACTGTCTTTTCCCTCTTTTTGTATCCTCAGTGCTTAGCATAGTGCCTGGCACATAGTAGGCACTTAATAAATGTTTATTGTCTTGGTTATTATAAGTAAAGAGTGCTTTTGAAACAAAGTATTGTGAAACAAGAGGACTCAGACTTAAGGGTAATTTGGCATGTTTGGAGACAATGTATTCTAGCTGAAAGAGGACTAGAGTAAGAAAAGGAAATTAACTTTTAAGTCTCCACTTAGTAGTCATTGTCCTGTGACCTTGAGCAAGTCATTAACCTCCGTGCATCTCAGTTTCCTTCTCTGTGAAATAAAGATTTTGGATGAGATGACTTCTAGCTTTGCTTCCAGCTCCCAAAGATATGGTTGCAGAGTTTTTTGTTAGGATCCAACAACATACTGTATGAAAAAACATTTTGAGAAAGTCAAAGTTTACCTCTTCTAGAGTCATCCTCCTCTGGTGCCTTAGTGTGACACAGAGCTGACTCTGGGTTCATGAAGACAAAGTAATTGGAATAAAATTTTTAGGAAGTCCTATGAGAAAGTGTTTGAGCATTGTATAGTGAAAGACCATGTCATCAAAGAATTAGCCTAGCTAAGGTCAGAGAGGCTTATCACCATGTTGGACACTACAAAGCTCAAAGATTGCTTCTTAGGTTGTAGAAGAGGTGTGATCTTCATTGGTGGAGTAAATACCTGTATTTTAAAATTCTTAGATCCTTGAATCATTGAAGCAAGTTGTTATGTATAAATGTAAGGCATTATTATTGAGTCAATTGATGACCTGGGGTAGATTTTGTCTCAGGAAAATAACTTGTGGTTTTGCCATACATTGGAAAGTACCAAGGCACAACCATATGCAGCAAATGCCCTCAGGACTCTACAGGTAACCTGAATGGTTTGAGGTGTTTCTCTTTTCTACTGCCTTTGGTCCCTACCCTACTGGTTTTATTTCCCTCACTATTAGCCACAAGTAGTTAGCATGCCAATTCCACTTAACCTTCTGACATTAATTAGCTTTTGAAAAGGGATATTTACTTCAAAGATACAGCAAGAACAAATGTGCAAACTCCACCACCACCACTATCTCCTTGGTGGACACACTGTCTCTTCTCTCACCTCAGTCTCTGGGAAAATAGGCTCAAGCATTGTTTAGCTCCTACATAACATTGGTCCCACCAAATTCATGTCCAGATACTGTATCCATGCCAGATGGGTATTTATCTTATCTAACTAGAGATAGATCCTGAAGGTCACTCCAAAAGGTCATTCCTTGCTCCAAGTAACATTGATGCTGAGCTGCCTAGACAACTAGGATACCAAGAAACTATTTCACAGGCCACTTGTCTAGTCTTTGTGGGAGGACCCTAAGCCTTTTTCCTTAAATCAGTGTCCTTCACCAGACTTCATCAGGGATGGAATCAAATCAAGAGAGAAGAACCAAAAAGAATGAAAATGATGGCTCACACTAAAGACTTTTGAAGACAGTCCCAGCAATTGAAAAATCAATTCCTAATTTTATGGTTAATAGGCCAAAACTAGTTACAGAATGTCTACACATGCTCATTGTCTCTCCAAGGCACTTCTATTACACATCATCACAATTGCCCCCCCCCCCACCCCGTCTCTTCCATGTAGGAAGACACCATCAATGGCTCTCATGCATGTGCTAGGCCCCCAGCACACTTGTGTATTCAGAGTTTGTAAGTAGAAAGGTTAACTAGTAGTTGATAAACACTAGCTGTGTGCAGAGGATTATTCTGGGTTTGTAGGGGAAATATGTGTATGTATACATATATACATACATACATACATATACATACATACAAGTGTGTATGTATGTGTATGTGTACATGCATACACACACACATAAAATTCAGATCCCTCTCCTCTCCTCAAAAACTTTCCAATTCAATTGGAGTAACATTAAACAAGTAAAAATTAATAAAGTATAAGGTAAGTACAAGACTATGGACAAAACCCTGAAAATCACCCAACTATAGAATCAGATCTGAAGGGGATCCTAGCGGTCATATGTCCAACTTATAACTAACCAAGAAATTGCTTTATTGTGTTCCAAACAAATGAACATCCACACTTTATTTGAAGATACCACCCCACCCCCTTTTCCCCCAGTGAATAACAATCTTCCAGGAATAGCACATTTTACTTTGAAAATAGCTTTAATCATTAAGGAAGGGGAAGCTAGGTGGCCTAGCTAGTGGATAGAACACTGGCCCTGAAGTCAGGAGGACTTGAGTTCAAATCCGGCCTCAAACACTTGACACTTACTAGCTATGTGACCCTGGACAAATCACTCAACCTCGATTGCCTCGGGAAAAAAAAAATCATTAAGGAGTAGGCAAGAGAAGAAAGAGTAAGTCCAAATATGAGAACATTCTCCTTACAACACTATATGAATGATATCCTTTCAATGCCACACATGTTCTATTGGTCTTCTAATGTAGCCCCTTCTTACAGCAATGGTAGATTTCTAACACCACATGGGTGGCCTACTGTATTGCCAACACAATATTCACATATGCTGGCATAGTTCTGAATCACAAAATATAACAGATTCTCTATATGGAAGACAGAACCAAAACATTTATTCAAATACCAGAAAGCCACATCTCAACACCAGAAAGCCAAATCCATCATAGCAACAAAGAATGTAATACACATTATCACAGCAGGGAGCAACATCATCCTAAAGCTTGCCCCCTGATCCGGCTTTCGGACAAACAAACACTCAAGATCCTAGCTGTCTGCTTGCCTGCATCTTCTCTCTCCCACCACTCTAACTGCTGTGATCAACTTCCTGCTCCACCCTTCCAGCAAGCTCTTCCCACCACATGTGACTTAGGCTTCATGTGATTTAAGCAGGTCACCTGGGCCCATTAATGGACAGGAAGATTTTTAAATTAAGCAAAAATGCATTAACAATAACACCTACTTGTGTTTCTTCTAAGCCCATCCTCTTAGTGCTGGTTACTCTCCAACAACATGTGAAATGTGAACAAACTGTACATGTACTTTTAGGACATCGTTGATGAAAATATGGGAAAGGAACAGGCAGGTTTTTGCAAAAAATATTCTACTACAGACCACATCTTTAGTCAAACAACTGGTTCTCAGAATAAAGACCTGCATTGCATTTTTTTTTCTACGAAAATGATTTGATTTGTTAAAGTGACATGCAACTTTAAAGTGTTTCCCCCCAACGAGGTGACCCCATGTGTAACAAGCATGACCGGGCTTTGGCACACACTTATAGGATGTGCTCCAGAGAGGAACATGAGGTTTTCTTTTAAAAGTGAATAAGAGGAAAAGAAATTGCTCCTTTTTAAGATAGCCTGGCATCAACCTCTCTGGTTGTCTGAGCAGGATTGTAAGACCATTTATACCTTATAGAGGAAAATATTCTCTTATTCATACATATTATAAGCTCATACAAAGTTCTTAGAGAGATGCACTAATAGAGATAACTATTTGCCAATACTCTGATTATTAATTCAGGCAAAGTATAAAACAGGAAGACAAATGTTTGTCAAAGATGTTTGCTATTGTCACAAAGCATAAAAAGTCCCAAAGGAAGAGGAATCACCTATACATGGTGAGGTTCCTCAAGTGCTCCTGCTTGTGAATGTCATTGTACTAACAGAACCAAACTCTGGAACACTGCAGAATCTTCTAAAAGAGATCCATCACCACTAAAAATTGTTCAGCTTACCCATCCACACAGGTAAAATCATGTGGCTAAAGAATGCCTATTATCTAGGTTCTGATATGCAATTATATGGACAGCTCCTAGAGCTGGACCCAGAATCGATTAAAAGAAAAAGACTAGGCTGGATTGCCTGTGGGAAATTGTGCAATGCTTTTAATGATCCCAAGTTTCTCTCTGGAACAAGGAAAAAATATGTGTGGATTTCTTTAAAAAACCTTTTTTTTTTCAATAGCCTTTATATGGTTTAGAATCATGGAAAACACATTCTCTGAAGAATCAAAACTGTGGGTCAATCTAAGCACAATTAAAAACAATATGGTGAGCTAAATAGGCATATTACCAAGGAAGAACTACATACAAGAAGTGGCATAAAAGGTCTTATCAAAGAGATAAAGAAATAGACTGGATTCGTAAAGAGTAAGGAAACGAGCACTCATTCTGCCTTAGTGTCTAAGCAATTTCAAGAGATCTAAAGGATGGAATTCCTGTGGAAGGCTTAATGTAAAAATGGCACAGGATAAGAGGGTATTGGTGAGTTTCCATTTGTACCATTGGAGAAAGACTCTGAATCAAAGAGATGACTCATCTAGTCAAACACTGAAGTACTGTCAGTATTTTAAAAAATGTTTATGTGTCTCCAAGTTCACTCACCTCTCCCAGCACAGGGAGGGGACTTTGGATTTGCCTTTTTGTTTCCTCTACTTCAGTGCTTAGTGGTTGCTCAATGAATATTTGTTGATTCATTGACCATAGGATTATGGTACAACTATTATCAATATGAAATTGATTCTAGTTTATAGAATCATAAGATTTAGGGCTAAAAGTTACCTTAGAGCTCATGTATAAAAGAGGTGAGGGAGAATAGTGGCCAGTGTGCTGGATTGGTAGCTAGAAAGACCTGCATTCAAATACTGCTCCTGACTTACTAGCTATGTGACCATGTGGAGAGGAGAATAAGCATTTATATGGCACCTACCATATGCCAGGCACCGCGCTAAGAGCTTTTGCAAAGGCTTGGGCAAGTAACAACCTTTGTTAGCCTCAATTTCTTCACCAGTAAAAGGGGGATAATAATACCTGCTGTGAGGCTGAAATGAGATGATGTACATAAAGTATATTATAACCTTAAAGTTCTAGATAGATGTTAGTTCTTATTATATGCAATAGACAGGTTGAAGTGAAGGGAGTTCCCACACCGACAAATAAGACTAATTGGGAATGATAGCTATCTTCAAGTGTTTGCCTGTTGTTTGTCCTGAGGGCAGAACCAGGAGCAAAGGGTAAAAACTGAAAAAAGGCTGGTTTAGGTTTTATGGCAGGTGAAATTTCCAGAGATATTTAAATGTGGAAAGGGCTGCCTGAAGTGTACTCTTCTTCATTGGATGTCTTGAAGCAGAAGAACACTAGCGGGCTATGTTATAGTAGGGATTTCTTTGGTTGACTTTTTAGTCCTTCCCAACTCAAATTCTGTGATATCTATATGGGACGAAATCAAGATACAGCGTTTAAACTCCTTTCCAGCTTAGGGCCTGATTAAATTATTTGCACATGGTCACACAGCTAGCATGTGTTAGAGCAATATTTGAGTCCAGGTCTTTCTGTCTAGTCATTTATAAAATGTCCACTGGGTGCCAGGCAGTGTGCTAAGCGCCCAGGAGATATAAAGAAAGGCAAGACAGCCCCTGCCTTCTAGGAGCTCACCGTCTAAAGTGAGAGATAACATTTAAACAGCTACGAATAAACATGATAGATAGACAGAATAAATTGGAGATGGTTTCAGAGAAGCACAGGCTGGAAACTCCTAGAAACAAGAGTTCACTGATGATGTGTTTACCGGCTTAGAAGGGTTCGAGATGAGCAACCTCCGGCCCCAGGCTGCCTCTAGGAATGAGCTAAGCCCCGCCCCTCAATCTTCGTAATGAGCGACCAGTTGGGACGTCTCTTCTTTCCCCGCCTCACAGCTCCCAATTTGGGCCACTCAGGGACGTCGCCCCGCCTCCACCACCCTCCCATTGGCCCAGCCCGGGCCCCTGCGCGGCCTTTCCATTTTCCCGCTTTATTCCATGCCCCCTTCTCCTCACTGCCAACCCCTCAACGTCCACAAGGCCGCCCCCACCCCCAGCACCGCCCCCAGCTTTTTCGGTCCATACAATTGTACGGAGCACAGTGCCCCGCCCTAGTTCTCTCCTCCCCTCCGCCTACTTAGCGGTCTCGCCCTTTTGGGGAGGGCCAGCCGGGACTGCGGGGCGAGTTCGCTCCGTAGGAAGTGGGAGGAGCCCTGGAGGAAGGTGGGCGGAGCGCCTCTCCCTAAAGCCTATGGGGCAGAGGGCGGGGCTAGGGACTTGGGCGCCTCGTTGCCATGGTAGCAGGGAGGGAGGCAAGACGAGGAGGAGGAGGAGGAGGAGGAGGAAGAAGAGGAGGGAGGGGGATGTGGCAACGACGCCGCCGCCGCCGCCACCGCCGCAGCCGCAGCTGCTCGAGCGCCGCTGTCTCTTTCCCGGCGGCGGCTGAAGGGAGCAGCTGCGGGTCTCTACCATATTGTGCGTCCCTCTCCGTCCTCCTCCCTCCCTCCCTCCCTCCCCCCACATCCATCCACCCACCCTCCAGAGGCACACGCCCGACGGTGAGTCCGAAGCGCCGCCGCCGCCGCCGCCACCGCCGTCGCGGCGCCCTCCCTCCTCTCTCCCTCCCGCCATTCCCCCCTCCCGCGCGGCTGCTGCTCGGCGCTCGCTTGCGGTTCGCGCCTTCTCTCCCCCGCCCCCTCCTCGCAAGTTCGGCCCGGGTCGTAGGGAGGAAGGGAGGGGGGCGGGGGGCTGCTGCCGCCGCCGAGGGAGCGTGTGCCTCCGCGGACTGGGCTCGGCACGGAAGCCAGCGGGAATGGAGGAGGTCCGTGCGGTCTGTGAGAGGGTGGCGTGTGGGAGCGGAGCCTGCCCTGTCGGGGGGGGCGGAGGGAGAGGCTTCCAGGGGCCTGGGGAAGGCGGGGGTCTTGTGTGGGAGAAGTTTTTTAAGGAGAGGCTTGACGCGCCTCCCCCCGCCGCCGGTGAGGTGTCAGTGCTGGCGGGGAATCCCCGCCGCGTGCCCCCTGCCGTGAGGCGTGCTCCGCCGTGCGGGGCTGGGGAAGGGGGACGAGGTGAGCCCGGGCAAGGACCGGCTGCGCCTGGGGCAGGAAGGAAGTAACCGCGTAGGACGATCGCTCAGTACTCGCGGCTAAAAATAATTGGAGAAGTGGGAAACTGCAGTTTGGGGTGGGAGGAGGGGGTGCCGGGTGCTGTTGGACGGCTCCTTCCCCTCCCCCCACCGGGGTCAGCAGCTGCCGGAGCGGTTAGTGGCGCTGGCCTGCTTTGGTCGGGCAGAGTGGGTGTTGGTGTTGTGCAACACGGACACTTTGGCCGCGCGCTTGTTTGCGTGTGCCGGTGGGGTCGCGGGGTCGCCTTTGCCCTTCAGACCCTTTCCCTGGAAAATCCGGAGGCTTCTTGATGGGGGGGAAGGAAGGAAGGTTTCTCTTTATAGGGGTCATAAGGCACATGCTAAGCTCTTCCGCCCTACGCGTCCTGCCCTGCCCGGAGTAGGAGGAACAGGGCGGGGGGAGGGGAAGGAAGAAAGTGACCGAGTGTGATCTCCAGCCCTTCGCGTCCCCCCTGCTCTTCCCAACTTGTTGAAAGTGTGCGTGTCCGCCGCAGCCCCGGGGGTTTGGGGAGGGAGGAGGACACTTAGGGCAGAGGAGCCTTGGCTCTGGCCCTTCCTGGTTGTAGCGGGCCCCCCCCCCCCCCGGAGGAGCATACGGGCGAATGTCCCTCCTTCCCTGTCCTCTGCAAAAAGCAACTTTTTACTGTGTAAAAGGTGACTCAGCCTTTCTCTTTCCCCACCCTATATCTATGAGCAAATGCCTATTGGGAAGAGCTGAAGTAGACCCCCTCCCCCGCCAAATGAGGCGACAACTTTATCTTCGGGTTAGCTTTTGCCTTTTCCCCCATTGTAGTTCGGATTGTGACAGACGTGTGGCCGGCCCCGGCTTAAAGAGGGCGGGCAGCTTTTTGGGATCAGAGGCTCTACTAGAGCTAGTGTCTTTATAGCAAAGCTGCAGCTACCTTCTCGCAGTGTGTTGTCAGAAATAAGGTGTCATTTCAGTTTCTTTTTGCACGTAGTGCTCCGGTAACTTCTTGCCTTCTCTGCCTTTTTGTTGACTCATCCTTAAAGTCTAGTGCTGGCTACTCCAAGTAATTTAAACAGGAGAGATCTAGTTGATGGAATTGTGGAGTTCCCAAGCTCAGGAAAATACCTCTAAGTATATGTTAACCTCTTTCTTAATTGTGTAGATCCGTCATTAGACATAAAAACTCTTGCTTTGATAAAAAATTTTAATTTGCTATTGTTTTCTGTCAAAAGAGTTTTACTTGACCTCTCTAGTTTGTGTTTTTCTATTTTTAAAATGGAAACGATTACCAGAAAGGATCTAGATAAGTTTTGTACAACTAGCAGAGTGCCTTAATATTAGTTCAGCAACTGCTTGTTTGAATTTATATTATGGAAATATTCTTTGATTTTGGAAGTGAGCTGTTGAGTTCTTTTGAACTACTTGGGAAGATGAAATGGATTTTCAGGGAATGGAATTTTAGTTTTGAGTAGAATGCATGACAGCTGCAGTGATGTATGTGTAGATAAATTGAACATATGAAAGCATAATCTCGATTTGATATTGATGTGCTGAATTTCATAACTTTGTATTGCACATACTAAAAATATTACTTGGAAAACAAACTGCCTAGCTACATAAAGTTTCATCCTATGAAATTTTTCTAAGTTCTCTTTTCTTTTATTTAGTTGATCAGGTTTTTATATTAAAAACTAACCTATGAAAAGCATTAAAAGGGGCACAATGTTCAAATAGAAAACTTTGGTTTTCTGTTATCTGTCTTCAGAATGATGGCAAGGTAACAATGGAATGCAATAATTGGATGAATGACAGTCAATTGATAAAAACACGTGTAGGAGGGTAATGGGGAAGCTAGGATAGAGCAGGCAGACTTCAGTTTGAATGAAGCCTCAGACACTAGCTGTGTGAACTGGGGCGTTTGCCTCAGTTTCCTCATCCGTAAAATGAGCTGGAGAAGGAAATGGCAAACCACTCTGGTATCTTTGCAAAGAAAACCTCAAATGGGATCAGGAAGAGTCAGATACAATTGAAATGACTGAACAACAACGGGGCTAACACCAAGATACTGTGCAGGAAAAGGCATGTGAAAATAAATGTAAAAGGAATGTGAAATAATTACTATAGAACTGAATTGACGATCTTGTTATCTTTCCTCAAATAAGTATATACTGGCAATATAATGTGCCTAATTATTTATATGATTAGAATATCATAGGGACATCAGTCAATATGTGTGATTAATTTATCTGAAAAGGAAAACTTCAGCCACAACAGAACTGGGAAATGTACCAGTAAGTACAGGAGTCATGGAAAGAAGTAGAATGTTTTTTGCTCACATATACATTTTGAAAACAAATTGTAAATAGTAGAATTTATGGTTTCATGTGCAATCTTTAAAAAAGTTGTACTTTGAAATATTTTTCTTTGGTTACTAAGTTTGGAGTTTTTAATGTGAAACCTAGGAAAATTTAGTGCAAAAAAAGATTTAATCTTGGTCTGATTGATTGATTCATTCTACATTTGTTAAGTGCATTGATGTAAACTGAGACAAATATAAGTAAAATCCACTCCCATACTTCCTCTCACCCCTCATGTTATAATCTGGTAGCTCTGTTACTTAAGTTTCTTATCTGTTCCTTTGTCATCTTTTCTGTCTGCTTCTTAATAAATTAAATATCTGCCTTGTTGTGGTTATATAAAAATTCATCAGTAAGTTATTAGGTACTATAAGGAAAACAAATTTTAAAAGATGTTTTTTGCACTCAAATTGGGGAGGCAAGACCTAACATTTCTGACATGTTATCAAGAGCTGACAATTTAGTATAAGAGTGATTTCAAGCTTCTTATTCTAGCACTAAAAAAAATTTGGTGCTGATAAATTTTGCTTTCCCTGGCCAATGACCCATGGGGGGCAGGGAGGGGGAATAAGTAAATAAATGAACAAATGAATGAATAAATGAAAAGGAAAGAGGGGAAAAACAAATTAGTAGAACTAACCTATATTAGCTTAGTTTGATGGTATACACACAGTTCTATATCCACAGTTCTCCAAAGAAGGGAGATAATTTTCTTGTCTGGTCTCTGGGGCCACGTTTGATTATTATAATCATGTATTATTCTGGCATTTAAGGCTCTCCAGACTATGGCTCTTTCTTACCTCTCCATCCAGACTAATTTCACATTACTCCCATTTGTATATTCTGTGTCCCAGTCAAACTAACTTACTAGTGGTTTTCTGCATGTCATCTTCTTTCTATATTTCATTGTCTCTTCTTCCACTTTGAACCACTAGCTTCTTTCTAGGCCCTGGTATCCCACCTCATTTCCTGAGTCTCATGATCTCAAGCCTGAAAGAACCTTAACAACCATCTATTCTTGCTTTACAAATGAGAAGTTTAGTGACCTGCTCAAGGGTACACAGGTAATAAACTTCATAGTATATTTTAATCAAAATTCTTTGGCTCTAGAGAGCCAGGGTTCTTTTCCAGTTAGTCAGTGAGCTCATAATGCTTTATGCTTCCTGAAATTACTTAGTATTTATCTGTGGATGTTTTGTATCCCTCTAGTAGGATGGAAGCTTCTTGAAGGCAAGGAGTGTTTTGTTTTTGTAATTGCAGTGATCTACCACTGTGCCTTAGACACAGTTGTTTAATAAATGTTTATTTGTTGAATTTGTTGAAAGTGAGTGAAAGAGGGGGGCGGAGCCAAGATGGCAGCTGGAAAGCAGGGACTTGTGTGAGCTCCCTGCTAGGTCCCTCCAAAAACCTATAAGAAATGGCTCTGAACAAGTTCTAGAACTGCAGAACCCACAAAATAGCAGAGGGAAGCAGGGTTCCAGCCCAGGACAGCCTAGATGGTCACTGGATGAGGTCTATTGCGCACGAAGCAGAGGGGATCGGAGCAGTACCAGCAGCGGCAGGACCAACCAGACCAGGAGCCAGGCGGAGCGTGCCCTAGTGCCCCGAATCAGTGAGCTGTGGCAGTTACCAGACTTCTCAACCCACAAACACCAAAGACAACAGAGAAGGTTAG
Source organism: Phalanger gymnotis (assembly GCA_028646595.1). NCBI lineage: Eukaryota > Metazoa > Chordata > Mammalia > Diprotodontia > Phalangeridae > Phalanger > Phalanger gymnotis. Next base: position 274,790,762 of record CM053625.1, on the reverse strand, counting down.
TGGGAAAAGCTGCGGGGGACAGAGTTTGCAGTTCGGCCATGGCCCTGTGGGGAGTGGTGGGGGAAGGTGCAGCTACAGAACTACAGCTGCAGTTGCTTCTGGCCCCAGGCCCACCTGGTGGGAGGAATTAAGTGACTGATCAGAGCAGGAGTGCAGAGCCTGCTTAAGATTTTCCTCAGGTCCAGGTTGGTGGTTCTTGAGGAAGGAGTTCTGGTGTGGCAGAGCTGGCTGTATAGAAATTGCTCTGAAATCAACAGCACATCCCTTCAAACTTAGAACAAAGTAATCTTTACACTACAAGCAGTCATACCCTGCTGAAAAACTCAAGGGTCAAGTAAGTTTGCTGGGAATATGGCCAGGCAGTGAAAACGCACTCAGATCCAGTCTCAGACCTTGGAACCTTTCATTGGTGACAAAGAAGACCAAAACATACAGCAAGAAGTCAATAAAGTCAAAGAGCCTACAACAAAAGCCTCCAAGAAAAACATGAACTGGTCTCAGGCCATGGAAGAGCTCAAAAAGGATTTGGAAAAGCAAGTTAGAGAAGTAGAGGAAAAACTGGGAAGAGAAATGAGAAGGATGCAAGAAAACCATGAAAAAAATATTGAAGAAAACAACACCTTAAAAAGTAGCCTAACTCAAATGGCAAAAGAGCTCCAAAAAGCCAATGAAGAGAAGAACGCCTTGAAAGGCAGAATTAGCCAAATGGAAGAGGAGGTCCAAAAGACCACTGAAGAAAATACTACCTTAAAAAAGAGC
>CM053625.1:274741264-274789503 GCA_028646595.1 Phalanger gymnotis | reverse complement strand
AGGAAGGGAATAGGGGGCAAGTGAGGAGGAATGAGTAAATCTTGCTCTCATCGGATCTGACCTGAGGAGGGAGTACCATATACACTCAATTGGGTATCTTACCCCACAGGAAAGAAGGAGGAAGAAGATAAAAAAAAAGGGGGGGGGGGACCATAGAAGGGAAGGTAGACAGGGGGAGGAGGTAATCAAAAACAAGCATTTTCAAAAAGGGACAAGGTCAAGGGAGAAAATCCTATAAAGAGGGTTAGGTTAGGAAGGAGCAAAACATGGTTAATCTTTCTCAACATGAGTATTGTGGAAGGGTTTTACATAATGATACGCATGTGGCCTGTGTTGAATTGCTTGCCTTCTTAGGGAAGAGGGGAGAGAATTTGGAACTCAAGAGTTTTAAAAACAGATGTTCAAAAACAAAAACGTTTTTGCATGCAACTAGGAAATGAGATACACAGGTAATGGGGCATAGAAATTTATCTTGCCCTACAAGAGAAGAAGGGAAAGGGGGATGGGAGGGGAAGTGGGGTGACAGAGAAGGGAGGGCTGACCGCAACGAGGCAACCAGAATATATGCCACCTTGGAGTGGGCAGGAGGGTAGAAACTGGGAGAAAATTCGTAATTCAAACTTTTGTGAAAATCAATGCTGAAAACTAAATATATTAAATAAATTAAAAAAAACCAAAGTGAGTGAAAGAACAGTAACCAATACAAGACAATATGTAATCCTATAATTTAAATGTTAAATCGTGTGTTGCAAATTAAATACTGTAGGGTAACCTTTGAGGACTTGAGTAGTGAGGTGATAAAGCTTCATGGAGAAAATTGGACTTGAGCCTAGCAATTGCTCTGTCTCCTGAACTTTTTCCTTTTCTGGTCCATCCTTCATACCACCATGAGATTAATTTTCTTAAATAAAACATTGTTACCTCTCTGCTCAAAAACTGTTGGTATCGTTCCATTATTTATAAAGTTCGAATTACTTTTGACTAATGTTTAAGGCTTTCAGCAGTGTTCATTTCTAGCCTCATTCTTCCATATTCTACTACATGAAACTTTCAAGCACATTATTTCTCACTATTTTCCTACATGACAGTCGGAATTCAGATACTCACTTTTCCTAAAACGTACCTTGTACTTTTCTGCTTTCCAAGTGGTTTACATCAGTTCTCCCAAATTGTAGTGCTCTCCCATTTCTTCATCTATGAAAATCCTATCCTTAAGGCCCAATTCATCTGTTTCAAGGTCCAAGTTTTCCTTCATTACACAAACTGAAATTTTGTGTACCGCTGACTTAGCACTTAGCTGCGAATTTACATTCTTATTTAGATCTATTCTCAGGATGAGAGGCAGCCAGTTTTATAGAGCATTAGACCAGGAATTGTCCTAGTTTTGCTATGTGTGATCTGTGTTACTTTGGGCAAGTCACTTAAACTCTATGCATTCTGTAAAATAGATAATTTTACTACTTACCTAATCAGGTAGTTAGGAAAGTGCCTTGTAAAACAGACTGCTCTGTTTAATTGGTCTAACATTCCCCAAATATTAATATTGGTGCACCTGTTTTTACTATTTCCCATTTTTCTACCAAAAAACTTGAAGAATTTTTGAAGATTGGTTAATTTCATTGACTCTTCACCAACCTGGTTAGCTATTTGACTATCCGTAGTCCATAAAAATCTACTATCCTTGTTGATATATACATCTCTTGTTCAGAACAAGTAATATGAAGATATAAATGTTTTGCAATATGTCTCCCCAGTGAAATTATAAGCTTCTTATTAGCTTCCTGGTCTTGCACGTTCTATTTCCCAGAGGTATACAGTAGGCCTTCCATAAATAATTTGTTAGTTGAAAGATTAGTAATAACAGAGTGTAACAGGTAAGCATTAGAGCACTGAATTTGGAATTGGAAGTTTTGGGTTCTAATCATAATCCTTTGTCATTTACTAGTAGCCATGTGACTCTGGGCAAAGGACTGAACTTTTTAGAGCTTCAGATTCCTCTTCTGTAAAATGTGGCATAATAATTAGACGGTTTACTTCATGGAATTGTTTATTGTGAAGATTAAATGAGATAAGGTGCTCTTTAAAATGAAAGTATTATATAAATAAGAAGAGTTTATTGTTCCAGGTGAAGCTAATGAGCAAGTGTGGAGGGAGCAGAAGCCTTTTAGGTTGTAGTGGATGATAAGATAATAGGGTTCACATTTTAGAGGGCCTTGAAAACCCGGCAGAGTTTAGATTTGAATTGGTAGAAAACAGCCATTTAAAGGTTGAACTGGAGTGACGTGGTGAAAAGAGTTTTAAAGAAAGATTAATTGGCAGCAGAGTGTAGGTTTTAGAAGTGCTCACGGCAGCCAGTTTATGGTGAGAAGGGAGAGAAAAAAATATTTGAGTTGGAAGGGATCACACAGATTGTCTAATCTAACCCATACCAGAACAATAATTCTCTTCACAAATAACATTGCCAGCAAGTGGTTATACAGCTTCTGCTTGAAGAACTCTGTGAAGGACAGCCACAACTTTCCACAGTAAGCTCTTTTACTTTAGGTCAGAGCTAATCCTTGAAAAGTTTTTCCTTAGGTAAATCCCAAATCTGCGTCTTTGCAACTTCTAGCTATTTGCTCCTGGATCTGTCTTCTAGGACTGAATAGAACAAGTAAAATCACCCTGGTGAGAGCTCTTCAAAGACCAATCTTTATATTGGCCCATCTTAAGTTTTCTCCAGGCTCATTATTTCAGCTAATCTCAGAATTAAGTGTTTTATAGGACACTTCATCATGCTAATTGCTATTCTCTAGGAACTCTTAAAAAATGGGACTCGTGTATGGTTTAACCAAGGCAGAATATGGTAGAACTAGAACTTCTTGCACACTCTGCTTTTCAGTACAGCCTTTTTGGCTGTGAAGCCACATTGTTGTTGACTCATTGAGCTTTCAATCTGCTATCATACTTAGATCTTTTTACACATATTGTTTTCTAGGCAAGCCTCCCACTTCTTGCACTTGTATAGCTGATTTTTTGGGTTAAATTTCATCTTGATTCAGCCTAATTTTTTTCCTGAAATTTTTTATATTTTTCAATTACCTGTAAAAAGTTTTTAATATTCGTTTTTTTTTAAATTTTGAGTTCCAAATTCTTTTCTCCTTCCCTCCCCATCCCCGTCCATGAGAAGGCAAGCAATATGATATAGATTAGATATGTTCATTCATTTAAACATTTGCATATTAGCCATGTTGTAAAAGAAAACAGAGTGGGAAAAAAAAACCCAAGAAGAATAAAGTTTTTTGAAAAAAAAAAAGTGTGTTTCAGTCTGCATTCGGACTCCCATCAGTTCTTTTTCTGGAGGTGGATAGTATTTTTCATCTTAAGTCCTTTGGAACTGTCTTTCATCTTTGTATTTCAGCCTGATATTCTAGCCTATCATCTTTTTTGTAGTAACTGCTATCCAGTGTGCTAACTCCTAACGTTTGTGTCATTTGCAAATTTGATAGGCATCATATCTGTCCCTTCATCCAAATTACTTTGTATGGTTACCAAAATTATCTTAGTTGCTAAATCCAGTGACTTCCTAGTCCTCATCTCTCTTGACCTTTTCTACAACTTTGGACTTTGTTTTCTCCTCTGGTTTCTGTGATGCTGCTCTCGTGGTTTTTCCTACTCAGACTTTTTCTCCTGGATCATTATAATTTCCCAGTGACTTTGTCCTGGACCTTTTTAGTCAATACTCTCCCTTGGTGATCCCGTGGTTTTAACTATTACTTCTATTCAAATGAATTTCCATATGTACATCCCTTATCATCCCTTTCCTAAGCTTTTGGCCTACATCACTGCGTGTATGACATCTCTATGGATGTCTCATAGGCATCTTAAACTCATTATGTCCAAAATAGAACTCATCTTTCCGCCTAAACCTAGCCCTCTTACAAATGACCCTATTTCTATGCAGGGCACCACTGTCCTTCTACTAACCCAGGTTCACATCCTTAGTGTAACCTGCTCTTATGTCTCTTCCTGCCCTGTTGTTCCACTATCCCCAGTACCTAATCAGTTACTAGGTTTGATGAATTCTGCTTCCACATATCTTGCCAAGATACCCGAGTTCTATCTTTGTCCTTGGGCATTATACTTGTGAAAAGTAAAAGAATATATTATTTTTTTAAGACACACACCTCATTTTGTTGCCAATAGAGGTAATGTAAAATTACTGTTTTCAATCATCCAACAGACATTTATTCAACACTTATGTTTCAGTAACTGTGCTAAGAAGTGCAGGGAATACTAAGCAAAAACAGTCTCTCTACCTTTAAGGAACTTAACATTCTAGTGAAGGGGGGCACGCTGGAATGAAAACATGTACATAAAAGGTATGTACAAGACATAGATAAAAGGTAACCTTAGAGGGAAGGTACTTTTGATTCTCCCAAAGTGAATATTCTATTCCTGTGTCCCTTAAATTCATGAGATGGATAACTATTATTGTTCCTTAGGGAGTCTGCATGTAGGAGTTAAGGGAGCTAAGCTGGTTATTGGAAAAAAGAGAAGACTTTTCTTTTTTGTCTTGATGGTATTTTCACAATATTTAGGTTAAAAAGTCACTCTTAGGCAGTTCTGAAATCTTTTTCTCTTCACCTGGCTGTATGATGGGGCATGCTTGTTTACACAGTAAAAAAAAAAATTTAGATTGAGGAACCCATGGATCAAAGTTACTTGGAAGAGTGATAATATACTTTGTTTTCAGGTATCTTTGTTTAGTAATAGTGGTAGCATTCTTAATTATGACAACAATGGTTATTAATAGAACAATGCCATAGAAAGTCCATAGAAAAATTATTGTACAGTAAATAGCAATGCTTAGTAAATGAAGATTTTAATTAACTGATTTGATAATCCAGAAAATCTCTTTAAATTTTTATCATTATTAAAACTCCAAAATTTATTTATGCTTATCATTTCTCATTTCTTGTAATATCTGCTTAAATTGAGTAAACCGAGGTGCATAAATATAATTTCTATTTAAATATAGCCAATTGAAAATAATATAATGTGATCTGGCTTTTCCTCAGGGTCATTGTTCTGAAAAATGTGTTCTTATCTGTGTTGCTATACGTTGAGAAGAATGAGCTGAATTTGTACTGTGCAGGATATGTTTTCAGAGTAGGCTTTTTTAACAAATTCCTGATTAAGTTGTTTTCTTGTGATTTGATACTTAATTTGAGAGAGCAGCAAAACAAAATGGTTAGTCGAGAGTTCCAGTTTAAGGTTTTTAACACACTTGGTTTGATGACAAAGTTATTCATCCATGTCAATTTGATAGTGTACCTTTTATAGTAAGAGATATTACAAAAAAGATTTTAATTATTCAAAGGGTCTTACAATGTCCTTTCAAAATAGTTAGATGGCAGTCATTTCTTTTATCATTTTACTTGTGAGAAACTGAGGTACACTACAGGTAATGAGACAAAGATATCAATGAATTGTTCGGTTGCTGGTGCATATAATTGAGAATCAGGGATTGCTGCTAGAAAAAAACCTTAGCTTTTGCATTCCTTTATTATTTATGAAGCTCCAGAGAGCCCCTCCCAAAGACTTTTCCTTCATTCATTACATTATTTTAAAAGAAATCTCAATTTAATTCTAAGACAATTTAAAAAAAATTTTTTTAAGTTCTTTAATTTTCCAAAATTAAAATTTTGGAGAATGTTCTTGTCATATTTTTTTATACCTACTAAAATTTTGGGAAGTACTAACCTTTTTATAAATTTACAGAATTCTTTGAAAATCATATTTAAGCCTGGCTAATTCTTTTAAAATCATACTTTATAGCTTTAATGTGCCTGTCACAGGTTTTGTATACCCAAAAGCATTGAAATCTGTTCAGCAGCCTTGATTATTTCCCTCTAGTGAGAGAGCACTTAAGAATCAATTATTGCCTTTAGGGAGCATGTGGAGGGGTCATGGGATTATTTTTCTGTTGTTCATGCACTTAAGTGTTTGTGCTTTAAGGATATTGCCCCAGGTTTCTCTATTTTTAAAAAGCGAGACTTGAGTTTTAAATATACATAGGCCATCTCGAAATTCTATGGAGCAAGAATTCTATAAACACTTTATGTGATCCTGATATATTTTTTGTTGTCGGATGACTTTTTTTCTTTTAAAGGTATTAAATCACAGAGGAACAAAATATAAAGCTGAGTGAAATATCTAATTTTGCTACTTTGGATTTATGATCTCAATGTGGGTATAGCTGCCAGTAATGTGGATCTCAACCCATCCATGCCCTCTCATCATTCTCTAGATCTTTTTGACATTGTGCGGATACCAATGGAATATGCAAGATACCATCAACTACTGTAAAACAGATCTTGGTCAATTGCTATAAAATAGTTTATTTCCCTCTGCGATGTGTGGTATAGTAGATTGAGGACTTGCCTTGGAGTCAAGAAGACTTGAGTTCAAGTCCTGTCACACACTAGGGGGAGCAAGATACAATCTCTTGGTGCCTTAGATAGCTCCTTAAGTCAGAGATGAGCTGTTCTGCATTAATGGAGGGAATTTTCACATCAGAAGTTCTGTGCCAGTGAAATCATATATCCAACAACACCCCTCTCCCCCCCACCCCATCTTTATATGTTGCCAGGGAAATAAGTTAACGTGTGAACATTGTTATTAAGTAGAGAACTGAGGCATCTGGGAAATAAGAAATGCTAAGTTCACAAAACTGACCTTGGGAAAAAAAAAAACGTGCTTTGCTTGATTTTAGGTGCATTTTAGATGTTTATAAGTGCAACTTTTTTTTTCATGGCGTATGGTGTTATATCTATATTTTTAATTATAAACAAAACTTAGGGATTTGAAATATTATTGAAAGTATTTTTAGGAGGCCAAATAGGACAGTGCTTTCAATGTGTAAATTACTTTGTAATCTATAGGATTATTTCCATTCACAGCCTTGTAATATATTTGTAATAGTAGATTTATATGTGCATATACTTCATTGGATTCATTTTTATTGCCATGTGTATTCTATCCAACGGTCTTGGCACCTGTGTTCTTTGTCCATGTCTTTCTGTAAATTCTCTACAGATCTTTCTTAGAGGCCCTCATGAACATCAGCCCTCATAGATATCAAAAAGCTAGACTGTACAAGTCTTACTCTACCTTTACTATTGCTGTTTAACCAATCCACTTCCTTATCCAGTCTTTCACAAGTATGGTGATATCTTCTGGAGGTAATGTCACAGAATTCCAGAGACTCTCAGCTGGTACAGCCCATACCTGCTAAAGAATCTTTTCAGCCACAAGCCCAATAAGTAGTTGTCTAATCTCTTTATGAAGATGGCCAGCCATTACCTCTGGAAGCAGCCCATTCTGCTCTGGGATAGCTTTAATTGTTGGGACATTTTTCTTCATGGCAGCCCTAAATTTGTTTCTCTGAAACTTCTGCCCATTGCACTTCGTTCTGCCCTCTGAAGTTAAGCAAAACAAATTCGTTTACTTCCCCATGAAGCTTATCAAGCAGTTATTTGAAGATAATTTATCGTGACTCCTAATTTTTCTCTTGGTTAAATATCCCTAGTTTATATGCTGAAGTCTGTTTATACCTACTACATGTCTTTTCGTTGATCTTCGCTTCACATGAAGTTATAATTGTTCATTTGTGTTTGGTATAGTCACTGCTGGGGGAATAATAGTGTTAACAAGGTGAGCTTTAACATTAATGACCGTTTAACATCATAGAAAATGCTATAAAAGCTCCTAAATACCATTTGAGCTGATCTTTTCCATAGCCCCCTGGGTTCAGCTTTTTGTCTATGTGCAATTCGTTTCCCAGAAATGTATACTTTGTTTTTCCTATGTAGAGAGTTAAAGCAGTCTCTTTTGAGGGACAGTGGATCTTAATGAGACGGTCCCTGTAGCATTCCAGGAACTGATATAATTAGCACAATATCATCTGCCAGCATCCTCTCTGTGAATTGAGCTTCAAACTGTCATATGCATGGCACTGGTAAATAGTCTCCATGTTTAATATTGATACTCCTTAGGCTGTGATAAGTTTATCTCTTTGGTCATGTCTATCATCCAATCTTACAGTATTTCAACATGTGTTAGCATAGCACATGACATTTTTTAGTAGTTTTAAAATAAATATTCATAGTATTAGTATGACTACTTCAATACAGTCTAATGAATGAATTACCAAGGATTTTCAACACAGACACTTTCCTAGGCAAATCTGCTGTCACTGAGAACAGGCCAATGAAAAGTTATCTTAATCTGTATTTCCTCTTACTCCTATCACTGTGTTTCTTTTTTGATGAGGAATTTCACAGTCTATCCTTATTTTTTTGCACATAGACTCAAAACAGGTTGGCTAGTAACTAATTTAGAACACAGAAAATACTTTGTTATTAAAATGTACTTTCCCATGACATTCTGTTTAATAGGGAAGCTTGGATTTAATATGTTACCAGAATGAAAATAATAATTTGAATTTTCATGTTGAGATAGAGCTTTTCTATAGTGAGTCATGTAACATGCAGCAGTCAACCACTCTGTGGTCTTCTGGAATACATTTCTCAATCTTGCTTCTTTGTTCAAAGTTTTTCTAAGAAAAATCTGCCTTGCTTCATATATATGTATATCTTCATTAAGTACCAGCTCTGTGCAGGACACTGGATAGGTGCTGAAGATGCAAAACAAAATAAAACTCAGACTTAAAACATCCTTAAGAAGCTTCCCAATCTACTAGGGAAATAGAGGGTCAAGATATTTATGCAAATACCTGTGATACAAGCCAGAATATAATCCCAAGTGCCAAGGAGACAATACAGATAAAATACTGTGAGAAAGATTGCTTTAAACTGGGAAGAGGATATAGATCATCCTAGAAGAAAGTCAGTATTATTTGAATTTTATTTCTGATTAGCATTTGGATTATTGTGGAGCTGGAAAGAACCTTAGAGGTATTCTCATCCAGTTCCGTATTTTTTAGTTGAGCAAACTTGAGGCTCAGAAGGAATATAATTTTTTTCTCCTCTTTTTTTTATGTTTTACTTTTAGGCTTAATTTTACTTTGGATGTTTTATTGATCCCTTTTGTCTTTATATACATCATTTCCCACTGTTCCTTAAGCTTGAATCCTTCCCAAAGGGAAAAGAAAACAATTAAACAAAAGCATTTAATACAGAACCTTGCCTGAAAATGTATACAAGTTTCTGGACAAATACGTCTTGCTTCAGAGAAATTTTATTTTGTCAAGATCATCACAGACAGTTGATGGCAGAAGCAGGCCTAAAACCCAAATCTGACTCCAGGCTAATTTTCTCCTATACCATGTTGTTTTTCTGGTGACAATAATATTCAAATGGTTCTGTGGTCTCATCAGTTCAGAAGTTCACTCCAGTGATGCAAATTGCAACCCATCTAGGCCTACCTATCCTGTGCAACTCTTGAACATGTTCTCCTGTAACTTCAGTGTAAGAAATATATCTGATATGCTGGAGATCTTCCTTTTTTTCCTTTTTTGTTTTTTAAATTTTTATTTTTAAAAGTAAGTTTATTACTGTCTTTTTTTCTACATCACCTAAATATCTCCCAGCATCCTCTGTCACCCCTCATAGAGCCTTCCCATATAAAAACAAAATGGTTTTAATGAAAAAAAAATGAACTAAACCAATCTATACACTGAAGAGTGTGAATATTTCATACCTGTAAATCTTTCATGTCTGCAAAGGAGTGGGAGGGTGGGGGAAGCAGGGAGGAGAGAGGGTGGAGTGGCTTCTTTGGAATCATGTTTATTCTTTGTAATTTTGTATTGTTCATGTTCATTTGTTTTTATGGTGGTTATTCTTCCCGTATAAATTATCGTGGACATTATGTATATTGTTTTCTTGGTTCTGCTTACTTTACTCTGTATTGGTTCATCTTTCCACGGTTCTCTGTATTCATCATATTTCTTATAGCACAGTAATATCCCATTACATTCATCTGTCATCATTTATTTATCTGTTCTCCAACCGAATGACATCCACTTTGTTTCTAATCCAGTGCCGTCACAAAAAATTGCTGCTTTAAATATTTTGGTGTATTTGGGAACTTCTGTATTAGTGACCTCCTTGGATATATGCATAGTAGTAGGATCTCTGGTTCAAAGGGTATTGGTATAATTCCAGATTTCTTTTCAAAGTGATTATTTAGCTCCACGAAAAATGCACTAATGTGCCTATCTTCCCATAAGTTCTCCAACATAGATCATTCTCGTCTTTTGTCATTTTTGCCCATTTGCTAGGTGTGAGGTGAAACCTTAGATTTGTTCTGATATTTGTTTCTCTTATTATTGTGAACTGAAACATTCTTTATTATGGATATTAATAATTTGCAATTCTTTCGAGAACTGTTCATATCCATTGAAAAACTTATCTGTTGGGAACTGGCTTTTGGTTACGCAATATGTAATGTGTGTGTGTGTACGTATATGTGATTGTACATATATATGTATTTCCCCCTACACACAAAATTGCAAAATAATAGGCCTAGAGTTGGAAAGGTTCTGAGGGACAATCTGGTCTATACACACTCCCATTTTACAGATGAGAAAATTGAGGTGCCCATGGAGATCATAATATAAAATGATTTGCCCAGAGTCTCGCAAATAGTAAGCATCAGAAGTGACATTTGAACCCCACCTTTCTGACTCCGGTGTTATTGATTGCTGTTTCTGTTATACAAGGATGTCTTCGTGAATTTATTTTTCTACCATTTTTGAAAATTGAATTGAAAGAGTGATCAAATAGTTACTTAACCCTACACAAACTTTAGCAGTTCTTATGCTTACCTGCAAAACATGAGTCATAATGAATATGGATGTTTTAACTTTAAAAAAAGTAGGCAGTGAGAAGCCTGATCATGAGGTAGAACCAAACACACTAGTTATTCCAGCATTGTGGCTATCTGGAATATATATTTGGAATAGGATTTGAGGGAATTTTCAAAGTAATTCTGTAAAATCTTACTGTTTTCAAACTTTACTCCATGCAATCCTGAATTAACTGAAATTTATTCTGCCTGATTATTATGTGTGTTATATACTAATTATTACATATACAAATGTTGCTAGTTGATGGTGTGGCTACATCACATCTAGCTAGTCCATAAAGATAGCTATCATTTTTTATTTTAAAAATTCTAGATATTTCGTGCTTAGTATTACATCATTAGTATTTGGGAAATATAAGACTTTTTTATCTGGATAATTGTACTGGGTTAGAGCTAATTGCATTTTAAGTAGGATTGATTTAACTATCTCCTGTTAAATTAAACATGATGTTATAATGGAATTGCATCTAAATAGGCTTTTTTCCTTTATGGTGAGCTTAGGAAATAATAGAATGAATGCTGTCAAGTTGTAAAATTCAATAAAGTGATTTAGAATTTGTAGAACCAAATTCCTTTTGAGGTTTGTTTTATTTCCATTTAAAACTTTACAGAAAAGATCAACACTATTAGTAAGATGAAGTGTCCTTTACCTTTATTAAATTTATTTCTGATCATTATTGTACTTTAAATAATTGCTTATTTTCTGACAGTAATATAGTGAAGTAAATGAGTAAAAAATGGAGAGTTTGACTGCATGATAGATTGTAATTATGGCAAAGATTCAAGGTCATTGAAATCATATTACACATAAATTTTGATGACAAGAAACCCAGTGGCCACTTGGCGTCAAGTGCTAACAGAATTTACCCTTGCACTTTATAGTACCTTAAATTCATTGACATGCATTTCTGAAATGAACTTTGTTCAGTGTGTACACATTACTTCTTAAAAGTGCCATTGAAAGCTATCTGTCAGAGAACAAAGAGCTAGTTTAACCAGTGCCCATACCACTTGGAGCAGATAACAGGTGGGCAATCCTTCTAATTATAAGTGATGAGAACAATTAGCATTTTATCTCTTTAATTTTTCTCCACTGTTAACAAATAATTTTTTATTTGAAGCTTGTATGGATTGTTGTGACAGTTTAAAAATGTAGAGATTTTTAGGTTTGGATTTGCTTGCCAAGTAATTTGCAGATGAATCTTACTGTACTTTTATGAAATTTCTAGATAATAAGAATTTTATAAGTTCAGTTTATATTAGCAATATGCTTAGCAAAATATAGTAGAAACAGTCATGTTTCTTAGTAGAAAATGTTTTTGTTTTTTAAATTTGGGTCTGCATTGTCTTTGGTAATGATGCTTTTTGAATTATCTGTGTCCCCACTGTGGGAGAGCAGGTATTCGCTGACAATGTAGGAGGCATTTTATATAAAATTGTTTTCCTGAGACCATGAACTTTTCTCTTTGTGTCTCCAGCCCTCGTAGGATATTTTCCACCCTATCTTTTCCTTCACCGTAATAAGTTCTAGAATCAGAGATTTTGGAGCTGGAAATGGATCTTAGAGTCCAGTGAGTCCAAATTCTTCACTTTATAGTTGTTGAAATTGGGGCTCAGAGAGATGAAGTGACTTGAACAGGGTACACATGTAATTGGTATCTGAGAAGAGATTGTCTTCCAGATGTGCATTGCCTCATTTTCTTAAGATTACTGATTATCAGCAGCAAGTTTTACTTTGAACTCATATATAGCTGTTTCGCTTCTCAAACTAGTGAATATGACAGATATTTGAAAACATGGAAAGGGGAACGTAGTGCGTGATTTATAAATAGCATAGAACGTCTAGTTTTAGTAAGTATTTGCCAGTAAATCAAATCTTCACAGAATTCAAGAATTTTGTTTTTTAAGTTGAAGCTGTTGTTTTCTACATTCAGACTATGTAATTCCAGGGTTTTATTTTTTCTTACTTTCTAGTGGATGTTATTTTTGATTACACTTTGATTTTTTTAATCTCTTAAAATGATTTTTCTTAAGATTTAGAGAAATTAAGTAGAACTGGATCTTAAACACTTACTAAGAGTAACCAAATTTGGGGAGCAGGAAGATGCAATGGAATATATCAAAATAAAAATTTTTTAAATGTTATTGTATTCTGCCTTTGAAAGATTAAAATAATTTTTCAAATAACTATGGCTTGTTACCCATTTAAAAAAAATAGTTTTAAAAACTTTCCCTGTGAAAACAGCTCTTTGACCCTTTTGTGTTTTGTTCCTTTTTGTTGTTTTGTTTGAGACTGCAGCTGCACACATTTTTCAACAGATCACATGCCATGTCACCTAAATCTATGACCAAGAAGCAGTTTTATCCCTAGGAGACCATAATGCTTCAGTTGTCCTGGATACATGACATCATGTTGTATTGTAATCAAATAGAAGCCTTTTGCAGTGCATTTGGGATTTATATCTGATATCCAGTCTGAGTAGCTGGTCATCATGAGATGGACAGTATCTTATAGTGGAAAAAACTAAATGAAAATTGAGAATTGTTAAACTGATGAGAAAAATGATTCTCCTTTATGGATTTTTTTTTTTTTGTCAAAAGGCCTCTTAAATTCTAAGTTGTTTTGAAATCATGATGCAACCTTGTAATTTTGCCCAACTTTAAATGTTGGGAATGAATGTTTAGTAAGAATTTGATTTTTCCCTTTTTTCCCAAACTAAGACATTCTTCTGTTTTAGAAACTTATGTTTCTATCTTTTAAGATATTAAAATGTTTTGTGTGTCCTGCTGTTTTAACTATTAGAGGGAAGGCAGCATCTTTTCATAACTAACTGGCATTAATAATTTCTTTTTAAAAGAATGGGATTGTGAGGAGAAGGAACCCAGAGTTTTAATGGAAACTTCTGTTTCTTTCATAATAGACGCTAATCTAAGGCTCCGTTCACATTGGTAAAGTCAGTTAAATAGGCTCATCAAGCAAAAACTGTATCCGTTTAGCAAACATTTTTGACTTCTTCTACGTTCCTACCACTGTATTTTGCATGCTAGGGAAGGTCTGAATTAACTGGATAACTCAGCTGTCACTTTCCAAGGGAATACTTGGCCTGCTTAGTCAAATAAATGGCTTTCTGGAAAGAAACAAAATGGAAGAGTCAACACTGGCCCTTTTCTCCCATGGCAGTCCTTTTACCTGGGAAAATTTTGAAATTTGTAGGTGACACTGTTCTCTTCTGGATTGTAAAATGTCTTGATAATGGAAAGAAAGCTAGCAAAGATATTAAGTGCCTAAAGGAAAAAGTTTTTAAAGGTAATGAATTAACACACAGCAAACAATTTTGTAAAAATAGAAGACTAGCATTTTTATTGCAGTTTTGCTTTAATATAGTATAAAAACATAACAGACAAACCAAGAACAACCCTCCAAATATATAAGCAAAAAAAAAATACCCTACAAGAAGAATTGCTAAGGGTAGTACATGACAACATATATTTTGTAATTTTTTTGTTAAAAGAAGGCAGTGCTTAATAGGGTAGTACTAAGAGATGTGTTGAATTTAGTCTGACTTTTGTTGCATTGTAATAGTATCTTGATTTACTCAGTTATATTCAGTATGTATACTGGGTATATGTTCTTATGGATCTCCAAATGTTCATAGAGACTGTTTGTGTCCAGTCTGTGGTAGTCTTCCAAGCTCCTATTCCAAGCTTCCTGGTCTGCTCAGCCATAGTTGGACTACACTGTACCTTGACTCTGACATCTTGATGTCGTTTTGGTCCTCTTCAAGCATGAAAGACAACAACCATTCTTAGGATCTACTGTCTTTGCAGTTTAATTCAATATAAACTTTCCTATATGTCTTCGAAGTAAATGTAAATTCATTCTTCTTAAAATTACTTGCCTATATCACAGAATGAAAATTAGTTTGGATTCTATCAATTCAGGATTTGTCATAATGCCGTCATCCACCCTGAAGTTTCTTTGTAGGGATTCAAGGAGAAGGGAGAAAAAGTTCGCTAAACAAAGTAAATTAATAGTTTAGGTGAGGAAAGTGTTTAGCCTACATAAGCGAATACTTCTCTATTAGTCTGAAAGCAGCCCTTTAACCACAGTTAAGGAAGACTATGATAATTATGCGTGATTTGTAAAGCCCTTTAGATTTCTCTTAAAATAGACATTCTCTTATATCTGATACAGTGTAGGTTTTTGTTTAGCCTAACCAATTTTCTGACTGGTTTTATAGTCCAAAATGAAGTGTTGCTTTGATGTGGATACAACAGATTGTCCATAATGAATTACACAGTGACAAGGCTTAGAAAGCACCTTAAGTTCTTAACTCCAGAAACAATATAGTCATACAATCCAAAATAAAAGTAAATGTGTTAACATTTTCATTCTTGAATCTTCATTGTCCTTTTCTATTACTTGTATTAGTGTAGGAAAGCCTCTTATTCCAAATGAGGGAGGAAAGGCTATGCACTGGGCTCATAATAGGTATTTAACAAAATGCTTGTTGATTGATTCTTTTAATAGCCAAGAACTTCACATATAACAGTTTCAATTTACTTAAACTCTTCAAAAGATCCTTTTGGGGCATACTTTCCACCTGCACAAATTATAGCTCCTTAAAAGGCTTACGTTTGGAGATTCTTTCAGTTTCATGTTTCATTTCATTTCATTTCATGTTAACACATGACTTGTAGATAATAACTTATCTACAAATGTGGTTTGCAATCCAAATTGGTCATAGTAGAAACTTTTCTGAATTGCTTGGGCCCCTCAAATTTAGCATCTGATGACTAATCGGGTGATAAGCCTTTGTACTTAGCTTGGTTAGTCCTCCCATGACAGTCTATTGCACAGTTGGTAGCACCTGCCAGAGTTTATGCTCTACTAGGATAACCTTAGATTATCCATGATTATTTCAACATCATGGTAAGTAGGGCTTTGGTGGAGGAATAAGTAAAGTAAGTTAATGAATATTACAATTCACACAAGGCCTATGTTACATGATTTTACAGAATCAGAATTGGAAGGAACCTCAGATTATCTAATTGAACCTGCACTTAAAAGTCCATTTCACTGTTGAAATGACAACCAGTCATTTAGTTTTCTCTTGATAAGATTGAAGAGAGGGAATTAGCTATTCCCCAGGCAGTCCACTCCTTTTTTTGGAGGCACCTCTGATCCTTAAGAAGCATTTTCTGAAGTCCAACTAAAACTTCCTTCTCTGCAGCTTTTAAAGCCACTTTTAAATCTGTTTTCTACATGATTACCTTTCAAATTCAGGAAGAAAGCTATCATGTTCCACCTTCTCTTCAGGTTTTCTCGTATGTGAAACCTTCACCATCCTGATCTGCTTCTTTTGGGCACAGTACAACTTGTCAGTGTTCTTAAAATATAAATGCCAAAATTGAATGCAATAATCCAGATATAATTGTTCCAAGTCTGGTAATTTGAACTCATTGAAAATAGGTGCTACTTACTATGTGAGAAGTATTACTTCTCTTGGGTTTTAATTCCCTATAAACAGTTTTTGTTCTATTTTTCCCTGTCTCAAAGTGATTCTCTTTGATGGAGAAAATGGCCCTTTTCCCATTGTTTGTTATTGCCATATAGCTATAAGATCATAGATTTAGAACTGGAAAGGACCTTAGACACCACTGAGTACAACCTCTTCATTTTATAGATGAGAAAGCTGAGGTTCAGAGAGGCCGTGACTTGCTCAGTGTCGTACACTAAGTGACTGAGCTGAAAAAGTTACTAAACTGCATATTCTTTGATCCAGTGGAAAAGGCCCATATGTACAAAAATATTTATAGTAAATCTTTTGTACCGGCAACAAACTAAGAAAATACTTATCCTCTTAGAGGAAATGGCTGGACAAATTATGGTATATGAATGTAATTGGTATTATTGTGCCAAAAAGGAATATCAGTCTGTTTCAGAGAAACCTGGTGAAAGACTTGGTATGAACCGATACATAGTGAAGTGATCAGGAGGAGAACGGTTATACGATAAAAACGCCGTAACAGAAAACAACTTTGAAAGACCTGAGAACATTTAGCAATTTAATAACCAACCAATTCCAGAAGATCAGTGATCAAGATCAACACTGTCTACTTCCTGACAGAGATGGTAACACTCAAGACCCTGACAGAGACCCAAGTTTTGAAAGTGATTAATGTGGGAATTTGCTTTTCTTGCCTGTGCATATTTGTTCCAAAGGTTTTCTTTTCTTCTTTCAGTGCTGGGGAGAGAGGAGTACAAGAGATGGGAGACTGTAAATGCATCAAAAGAATAGTTTGTTGGTTTCTTTTTTTAAAACAACTGCATAGATTTTTTGGCTGGATTTAACTCTCACGAATAAGACCCACAACCTATGGAAGTGTCATATGAGAAGGAATTATTTGGAATGTTTTTAATTGATAAAGAGTTGTAACATCCCACTATGATGTTATTTTAAAAATTGATTTTATGGAGCATAACTTGGCCTTGATGACTCCAACAGGGTAGCTCCCATGAATATGTTAAGATCATATGTTTGCTTACCTGTTAGGTACAGAAGTCAAGATAAATTTCTTTGGCAATCCTCTTAATATCAAATAAGGTACCCCTCTCACTCCTTTGCAATTTGACTTCATTCCTACTATTCCTCTGAAACTGCTCTTTTCAAGGTCTCTATTGATCTCTTTAAAGCTAAATCTCATAGCTTTTCTCAGTCCTTATCCTTCTTGACCTCTGCAGTCTTTGTCACTGTTGAGCTTTGAGTTTTTGTGACCTGCTCATGCCACTGAGGATAAAGCACTGGGTCTGGAGTCAGGAAGACCTGAGTTTTACTCCAGCCTCAGACAGTTAACCTTTTTTTGCCTCAGTTTCCTCAACTGTAAAATGGAGATAATAATAGCATCTACCTCACAAGGTTGTTGTGAGGACCAAATGAAATATATTTGTAAAAAGTACTTAGCACAATGTCTGGTATACTGTAGGCACTATATCAGTGTTTATTCCCTTCACCAGGAGTTTTTCTTCTTAGGTAGATTTATCTTCTATGTAGGTTTATCATCTGTGTTCTGCCCCTTATACTTAGTTATTCCTCAAGGCTATGTCTTGGGCCTTCTCCTCACTCTCTATCTCTTCTCTCTTGGTGATCCCATCATTTTCCATGCATTCAGTTAAAATCAGTTCTGTTACACATGACATATGCATTACTAAATATTGTTGTACTGTGCATAAAATTGTACATAAAAACCGCAGTGCTAATGGGGAAAATGGAGTTAAGTGCACAACACTCAAAAACTTCAGTGACATTTTTTTTTAAAAGACAAGGAACCTAATAAAAATGGTAGCACAATTTTATGCATGTTGAGTGGTCAGGAATACATAAATTGGGCTACTGCTTAGCCTTTGTTCTGATACTCACAGGGCAGAGTCTGACAAAGTTGAGTCTCTGCCAGTGAAGGGGTGGCCATGATGAGCTGCAGTTTGGGGGCTAGGGGCTTAGCCATAGTGAAAGGTAGGGTGGAGGAGGTAGGAATTAACCAGGCCTCTTCAGCTCACAGTTCCTACTTTGCAAGAAGACAATACAATAAATTGGCTACTTGGCTTGGAAAGAGACCTGAAGTTTGCTTGTGAAAGTAAGAGTTAGAAGGGTTGCAGTTTGTGAATTTTGTGAAATGGTGCAGTTTTCTGTGTTCTAACTTTTTTTTGAAGACAATCACGCATAAGCAAAATTTGAGTTATGCTTAAGTTATTCCCTAATATATCCCAACATATATAATAGAACAGATTTGCATTTTCAAAATAAGTGGTTATAGCAGAACTATGCAAATGACTTCCAAGTCTGCATATGCAGCTCTCATTGCTATGTTGAGCTCTAGTCCTGCATTGTTAACTATCTTTATGACATCTACCTAGATATGCTGTAGTCATCTCAAACTCAACTTGTCCAAAATAAGGAAGGGCAAATCTCCTTCCACAAACCCATCTTTCCTCCTAACTTCTCTCAAGGCCAGCATCATTCTTTCAGGTACCCAGGTTTACAAATTAGGAGTTATCTGTGACTGTTTACTCTGGTGGTATACCACCCTTCCGTATCCAGTCAGTTTGCCAAATCTTGTAAATTCCATCTCTTCAACAGCTTTGTGTGCATCTGTCCCCTTCTATCTCATTACATCTAATGCCTTGCCATTTCTCACCTGGCCTATTTCAGTAGCCTTCTAATTGGTCTGTCTGTACTTTTTCTAATTCATCCTCCATACTTTGTTGTTGATTGATAATCCTTAAGCATAAGTTGGATCATATCTCTCCTCTGCTTGAGAAATTTTAGTGGTTGCCCATAGTCTTGTAGGATAAAATACAAATTTTATTTGCTGTTTCAGCTTATCATTCTAGGCTGATTTTATAATTTTTTCTGTGTTTGAGTACTCTTTGTATTCTGTGTTTGAGCCAAACAGGACTGTTTTTTCCTCCCCATACACTACATTGTATCTCCTGCCTTTCTGCCTTTGAACAGGTTACCTACCCCTCATGAGCTTAATGTTTTCTGTTCTTACCTGTAGCTCTTGGAACCCCCTACCTACATTCAAGGCTCGGTTTGAGTATCACCTCTTTCAAGAGGCCTCTCTCCAGTTCTTAGTACCCATCTCCCTCAATAACTTAAAAATTTGGTATTTATCTTGTATGCATTTATCTATGACTTTGTGTCCCTATGCACGTTAGCCCCATTGAGAGCCAGAACTGTTTAACTTTAGCAGCATAGTGCATGGCCCAAAGCATGTAGCTATCAAATGTTTTTAGTTGCTTGATTTTGCTGTTTTCACAGATGATATCCACTACAGAATTCAAATTGGAGAGGCTTTCTTTATGGATGGAAGTCTTCTAGATGCTCCTATTGGTTGGTTGATGACATTGTGCTGATTATATCAAACCCCAGAATAATGCAGAAAGATTCACACCCTATTACAAGACATAAGATAGCAATCCCTACAGAAAAAAAACAATCCAGATTTGATATCCAACCTATTGACCTGGTTCTATGTATATGTCTGTGTGCATATACATTCATGTTACACACACACACACACACACACACACACACACACACACACACACACACACACACAGAGTCTTGGACAAGTAACTTGAGATTGTGGTGAAAATTATAACAAAGGTAGGCTGAGCGTGGGTCAGGCCGGCCATCTCAGCCAAAAAGCCAGAGACCTAAGCGTGGTCAGTTTATTAGTTAGGCTAGCAGTAACAAATAAATTGGGTTAATAGCCTCTCTGATCGGCCTGTCAGTACATCATTTGGACCTACCCTGGCAAAGGTAAGATGATCCCAATTGGTAGACATTTAAATAAGGAGGTAGATTAAGAGTTGACTCAGCTCCTCCCTATTTGCTTCTTCCTTGGGAAGACTAGGAGTAATCTTCAGGTGACAGGATTTGAATGGAGCTGGGGAGAGTGGGTTGGCCTTTAGGTGTGACTGATCATGCCCCCTCTGGCAATTTTTGTTATTCAGTTTTGTTTTTTTTTTCAATCATGTCTGACTCTTCCTGATGCCATTTGGGGTTTTCTGGACAAAGATACTGGAGGGGTTTGCCGTTTCCTTCTCCACCTCATTTTAGATGAGGAAACTAAGGCAAATAGGGTTAAGTGACTTGCCCAGGGTTACACAGCTCTAGTAAGTGTCAGATACTGCATTTAAACTCAGATCTTCCTGAGTCTGGGACCTGTGCTCTATCTACTGTCCCACCTAGCTGCCCAGTTACTCTGGCAGTTAAGAAATATTCATTGCTTGATGCCATCAACTACCTCTAGTAATCTTGGCTAGAAAATCAGAACCATCTCAATCAGGACTTCTCCATTCCCTTTTGGTTTCCCCTTGAAGACTAGATTATTCCTAACTTTAACAAGAAAAGAAGACAGAAGAACCCCCATCTACCTACAGGCCTAGGCCAATCTAGGTTTTTGTTTATTCCTTATCAGATGCCCCGGGGCTAGGAATGATGGCTAGCTGTAGTTCTACCATGGCCATAGTTCAGACTAGAGAATGTCTTTTGAGCTAGACTGAGAGATGGGTATTTGACTAAGTAGAGAATAGGATAGATTACATATTAATATTGGTTATTAAATTAATAACTAATATAGCGTAATATTAATTTTCCTCCAAATGGACAGTAAACTGTATCCAGAATTGAATTAGAGAGTGGGCATTTTTTGTGTGTTATGTTCCCCTTTGACAGTGGTGAAATCAATGGACCTCTTCTCTGAATAATAGCAAGGAACCCTAAGGGAGAGAGGGGAAAGCAGCATATGCCCAGCAAATCATACCACCTTCTCCACTTGGTCCTTTTAGAGACAGCCCAAGGACCTGAACCCAAGGGCCTTGAGAATAACAATGCTTCTAAAGCCCATTCTAGAAATACTTCTAACCCTCAGCCATCGCTCCAAGAAGCAACCCCTGCAGAGATACTTATGCCTGGCAGCTGCTTTACATGCTACAGCCACAGCTACAGAAGTCTCAGCAAACAAAGTTCATGCCACCAAAGTCTTTGGTGTTGTTGAATGGAAACTGATATGATGTTATCAGTCAAAATGACATTAAAGAAGAATCATTAATGCCTTCTTTGCTGTGCCCCAAGGACCATGGGACTTCTATATCTGACTTGTAGCTAAAACCTTTCATGTGTGTTTTCTTCCCCATTAGATTGTGAATTTCTTGAGAGCAGGAGCTGTCTCTTTTTTCCATTTGTCTCCTCAGCACTTAGCGTAGTGCTTTGCACATGCTTCATTTGTGTGATATTTTTTGGTCTACATTTATAATGGAAGAAATGATCATTTTCAGTTAGAAGTTAGTGAAAATCTAAGTTCACTGAACCCTTGAAATCTAGGTAGACTCCAAGTTAAGAACTCCTGGTCTAGAATGTTGGGTGTAACGACTGAGGAAGGTTTATGAGAGAACAAAGATAAAAGCACAGGATGAGAAGACTAGGTAACTTGTGATCTGCATAGTTAGAAGTAGTACCCACATCAGTGATAACACAGATGCATTGAAGTTGTTTCAGTCTTGTCCAGCTCTTCCAGACCCCATTTGGGGTTTTCTTGGCAAAGATACTGGAGTGGTTTGCCGTTTCCTTGTCCAGGTCATTTTACAGATGAGAAACTGAAGCAAACAGGGTAAGTGACTTACCCAGTGTCATGCAATTAGTAAATTAAGTACCTGAGGTCACATTGAACTCAAGCCTTCCTGATTCTAGATCTCACACCAACTACTGTACTACCTAGCTGCCTCATTGAAGATTAGAAGTGGGAATACTGCTTATACTAATAAAATTCTCATCTCTCCATACTTTAGTACACAGTTTATTAATTGCTGTGGCTAAAATAATTACCATGTGGAAAACCCTCACATTTAGGTCATTTCTTCCTTTGGTCTCAAAGCTTTTCCAATTTGGGTAATGCCTATCAGATTTTCATCTGTACCCTAGGATAAAGCATATCGAAATCACTTTAAAGTAGGGATTCTTTTATTTATTTATTTTTTGGAGGGGGGAAGGCAGGGCAATTGGGGTTAAGTGACTTGCCCAAGGTCACATAGCAAGTGTATAAAGTGTATGAGGTCGAATTTGAACTCAGGTCCTCCTGACTCCAAGGCTGGTGCTTTACTCACTGTGCCACCTAGCTGCCCCAACAGACCTACTTTTAAGTGGTGAATTTTTATATTTTGAATGTAGTATTGACTTGAAAAAACAAATTAATTGATAATATAAATATTAAAGACTAACCAGGAGCTTTTGAATTTGAGATTTAGTTATATACTTCACTTTTTGTATTTTTTTTAAAAGACTATAAATATATATCACATCAGCCAAAGGGATATAAAGAGGGAGTTTAGATAGTATCCTTAATGTTTTTATGTTTCCAAAAATTTTCAGTTTATTAAAGTTGAAAATTGTTAAGAATGGTTTGAGTCCATAGTATGATTGTATTTTAAGCCCACATTTCACTAATATGGGTGCAGTGAACCATATGTCTGTAAAGAACAAGGAAATGAAAGTCTTATCATCAAAAACCTGAGTTCCCAATTGCAGCACTTTTTAGAGAACCAAAAGTTTTTAGTTTTATTCTTTTCCGTGACCACTGACTGTACTTTAACTAGTCAGATGACTTTCAACAGGTGGCATTTGCCCATTGATTGTACCAGATTGTCCAAACGTGTTCTACTAGTTGGTACAAATCCTGAAAATAACAATTCTTTTAATATATCAACTTTATATGTGAAGGATAGAATGGATAAAAGTAGAGCTAATTGTATTAGCAATAATCATTTAGATTTTGTGTTTTTTTTCAATAGGCTTAAAGTTACAAATGGAAATTGCTATTTATTCATACCCAAGTAGTTTTTTCTGCAAGTAAAACTTTCTGTGATTGACACTTTTAAATAAAATATATTAATTCTCTCCTAGAAGAAGGCTTTAACCTGATGAAGGCACTTTCTATGAGTGCTTTCTACTGGGTCTGACCAGACAGACATGAAATGTGAGGGATTGGAATACTAACCTGTTGAAGTTTGCTTGTAGTCTGTGAACGTGGTTCATCTAGGTGAGGTGACTTGAACTTATCCAGGGTGACTAGATGTTCTTTTACTTTCTCCTAAGTTATCTTGGGAATCAAATCCCAAAATTAACCATTTTTGCGCTAGTCCACAGATCATTCTTCTTGACAGAAAACAGAAGCAAAATAAGGGTTAAGCACCTCTGCCTTCTCTCTGAGATCACTTATCATAATTCTGTCTCTTCTTTGACCCTTCTCTTTTCTCAATTTTATTTTTTAAAAACCGCACAAACCACTAACCCCTTTTTATCTTTAGCATTCCTCTCGTCTGCTAAATGTTTTCTAAGTCTCTTCCAGTTAGAGTAGTATCTATTGTCCTTCTCTGGTACAAAAGGTCCTTTGATGACCAAATCTGGAACTCTATGTTTAGAATTTCTTTCTAGTACTATTTTTCAATCACTTATAAATTACTTTCCCCTCTCACAAATTTTTACAGTCTGAGAAGCTCAGAAGTTGCTCATGAGGGAGAAATCCTAATGTGCCTGGATTACAATTAACTTTGGACACTTGTAGACTAGCTTTCAAATGCTTACTTGGGCTTCCTACCCCCATCACTACCTTTTTGAAGTGAAAACATCAGGGGAGAAGGTGGGTGAATTATGTGGGTATATAAAATGCTTAGCATAATTTGGTTTATTTCTTAGGTAGCCAACAAAGGTTATAATTTTAATTATCTTCCGCACAGATATCCTAGTACTTCACTTGATTTTGCGTGAGAAAGTTGGAATTGTAGGTAATAGATTGTAGTTTTAAAAATTTGAATTTAAAGAAGAAAACCATATTTGGAAATTCAGTGCATAAGGCTATTAATAGACTTTAAAGTAGGTAGTAGCTATCTAGTAAATATCTGTCTCTCTTTCTTTTTGGATTATTCTAAATGATGGATTTTATGGGGAGCTTTCCTTGGTTTTTCAAGTAACGTGGTCCCACCCTTTAGTACCTCCCTTCCCAGAGGTCCATTCATATACTTTCGTTTTACCTCTTTACTGTGATGATTGGATTATTTAGCCTTTGCTTTTAGAAAAGGATCTCAAGTAGTAGGATCTAGGGACCATTCTAAATACTAGTTTTTGTTATTTCTTATTCTTTAGCTTTCTTTATTTTAAATGGGATTAAAAACTTGGTTTCATGTCTGTAATTAATAGAAAACTTTTTGTATAGAATTTCTATTACTTATTCATGTGATGGACTACAACAGCATTCATTAAGTAATCTTTTGATTATAAATGTGGGATATTTTCCGTTTCCTTATTCTTACTCAAATTTATTGCATTATGTGACTGTTTTACATATAAATATACATGTATACATGTACACAAACATATATATAGGAGTGGGCATTTAAACTAGTACTTTGAGTCCACCAACAGGTTAAGAGTCTTAAGGATTACATTGATTTATAATTGTTTTCTTCGTTGCAGAGCCATAGGATTAAATGGGTCCAGTAACTGGAATGACTCCAGATAAGAGAGCTGAAACTCCCGGAGCAGAAAAGGTTGCTGGATTAAGCCAGATTTACAGAATGGGAAGCTTGCCTGAAGCAGTTGATGCTGCCAGGCCTAAAGCTACTTTAGTGGACAGTGAATCAGCAGATGATGAGCTCACAAACTTGAACTGGCTTCATGAAAGTACTAATCTTCTAACAAACTTCAGCCTTGGAAATGAGGGTCTTCCTATTGTTAGTCCAATATATGACATTGAAGGTGATAATGTGCCATCTTTTGCACCATCCTACCAGAACACAGAAAAAAAATCAGGGAATTCAAAACCCCCTTACTCCTTTAGTCTTCTCATTTACATGGCAATTGAACATTCTCCAAATAAATGTTTGCCAGTCAAAGAAATCTACAGTTGGATACTGGAACGATTTCCATATTTTGCTACAGCACCAACAGGTTGGAAGAATTCTGTCCGACACAACCTTTCTTTGAATAAATGTTTTCAGAAAGTGGAGCGAAGCCATGGCAAGGTGAGATTTTTTGACCACTACTTTGGGTTTTTTTTTGGGGGGGGGAAGTGAGGGAGAATCCATCTAGTATTTTAAATGTGAACGCAATCAAGAAAGAAATGTTTTCATAAAGTGGAGCGACACCATGGCAAGGTGAGTTTTTTTGACCACTACTTTGGGTTTTTTTTGGGGGGAGAGAGTGTGGGAGGAATCCATCTAGCATTTTAAATGTGAAAACAATCAAGAAGGTTAAATATGTTCCTTAAATGAAATTATTTGGCACAAGCTCATTTATTGGCTTTAATTTTGGAGTTTTAAACTCTTATTTTCTTGCCTCAGTACTGGATATATTTAATTATAGTAGAAGATCTTCATAAATTCTGGTTTTATGTGATCACTTTAATGTTTTTAATACTATATTTGCCTCAATAGCTTTAATTGTATCATTTTGTTCTTTGTAGGAAGGTTAAGGCAGAAGGGTGATATTTTTTTTTCTAGGTAAATGAGCCACAAGAAATGGAATAATTATTTTATTTCTTCAATTTTTTCACAAATTTCAATTTTTGAAAAAATTATGACTAAAAATTTTTTTTTTGTTTAAATGGCTATAATGTACAAGGCACTGAGATACAAAAGTTAAATAAAGACAGTACCAGTACTCAAGAAGACAATGCAGACATTATTTTCTTTTTATGTCATGAAAGGGATCAGCTTTTCGCTTTAAATTTTAGCCCTATAAGATCTAATCCTTAAGCTCTGTTAAGTAAGTTTGAACAAATTAATTTGATTTCTTTTCATCACTGCTGTCATTTATAGCCACCACAGTCAAGGGACTTGGAATTTTCAAGTTTGTAAATTGGCTATTGATTTGCTTATCTGACTTTGTAAAATTTCTGTGCTTCAGTCTTGATGTATAAAATGGATATAAAACTATCTCCTTGAGGCCTAATAAAAAGACTGACCAAATGTTTTGTCAATTAAGAAAAGCTCTTAAATGTTGGACCATAAAGTAAAATACTGTAGAGATAGTATATAGAATTCTATTGTAGCAGTAGTGTTTGTCATATTCATTTACTCTCATCTATCCATTATCACATAAGTTTTATTAGTGAATGTAGTAAGCTTTTGTTTTCTGGGAGGTTAAAAAAAACCTAAACCTAAAACTTTTTTGAACTTTTTCCAGAAATATTTTTAAAATCATCATAAACAGAAGCAAGTGAACTTAACTTAATCTTGATGACTCAGGTTGGTTGATATGAATAGCTATTATTGTAATATACATTATTTTTTACTTTTTCTGTCAGTTTCTTAAGGGTTATTGACAGTTTAACAAACACTTATTAAGACCTCATAGGTGTCAAGGTCTGGGTTATGTTAGAGATACGAAGACAAAATATTCCATGTTAAATTGAAGAGTTTAAATCTGAGAGTTGAACAACATGTATGTAAATTCAAATTATTTCCAAGGGGAGGGCATGGGTTTACTATGAAGGACAGTTAGAGAATTCCAGAGTTCACAGTGAAAAAGATGAAATGAGGAAATGTTCCTCACCTACCATCTAGGTACCCTTTCCAAAAAAAAAAAAGATTAGACTTTCATGACATGCTTTTTTGATGAAGCTAAGTTGGCTTTTAGTGGTCATTTCTTCACTTTCTGAGCACTCTAAAAACCCTAAATCTCGAAATTGGAGAACCTTGGTTTGAATCCCAACCATTCCACTTAAGACCTGTATGTATGACCTTGGACGAGTCATCTGTCTGGCTGCTTTTTTATTCAGGTTCACTGGCATATAATTTGTTGATTCCATTCTCTTTTTTGAAAATAGGGTCAACATTAGTCTTCCATTGTGCAAAGACCAGAGATCCTGGTAGCAGCAATCTTATCTACTAGTTTTGGCAGTTTTTTAGTATGAATGAATACAGTTTAATGGTTGATTTTCTCATAAACATTTATATTTTGTCTTTCCCAGTCCGGAGATCATTATTCTTGACTGAGAAAACAGAAGCCACAAATGAGTCTAATCAGTTCAGCCTTCTTATCATTAACCCTAAGCAGCTCCCTAACCTTTGATTTTCCTTTTCTCCCAACATATCTAAAAAACAAACCACCTATCACCCAGCCTCTTTTTTTCACTCTCAGTAATTGTCATCAGCCTCATTTCATTCTGGGCTTTTACCTTTCAGATGTTAATCTAATAATCTAATAGTCCTTTGATTGAAAAAAGTATTGCTTCCATTTTCTAAATATGTCTTTTTAAAATCTGAGTTTGTTGATGAGTTCTGTATTTGTACTGGTCTCTTTAGGCAGCTCCGTTTTTCTACCTCTGACTCTATGCTTTAGGACATAAATTCAATTCAGCAAGCATTTGTAACACACCTACTATTTCTGGGTGCTGGGGATACAAAGACAAAAATGAAGTAATCTCTGCTTACATTTTACTTTTATTCTTACCATGAACACGATGTGGGGTGTCATACAGTACATTACACCTAAGTTCCTGGAAGGTACTATGTTAAGCTCTACCAAGGTGAGTGGGGTGATCATAACTTCCTACTTTTGAGGTTTGTACCATACTGTGATACCATACCCACTTTAGTTTGGAAATTGTATAACTTACACACTAATGTGTCCTTGCTTCCATTTTTGTTTAATGATACCCAAAAGGATACACAACCACTTGGTAAAGATGAGATTTTCATAAGATAACAAAGACTTACATATTGGCTTCTGAACAGATTTTTGTTTCAAACCTCCCCCCAAAAAATTGTGGACTGGTATTTAAATAGAAGGATTCATTTCCAATTCCTTCTTCTTTTATAGATTTTAACTATTAGAATCATTCTCAGATTTATTTGAGAATCTACATCGTGTACATTTCACTAAGCTCTCTAAGGGCTTTACATGCTCTTGAGATGTAGGTGATAGACAAATTATCCATGCGTTATTATAGGTAAAGAGTAACAATTAGTCCCACTTTTCCAGACAAATTCCACTTCCAGAGTATTTACCCCACCTAATATCACTCTATTAATTGTTCTGGGTAAAGTTATTTTTTTACCCTCACAAAAACAACCTGATGGTGTACCATTGAGTAAAAGTGGTATCTACCTATGTAACATTTTAAAGCAAACAAATATACTTTTGAATCAGCAAAGTGAGAGCTTTGAAACATAAATTGGATTGAGAGGAAGCAGTATGAAAATTATACTTAAAGTGAATTTTAAGGTACATTAGGTTTTTTTTTGTGGATAGAGAGAATTCATAACAGAAAAGTCTACTTAATGTGAATCTACTTCAGATGGGAACCAACAGTTCATAGTAAATAGTAGGAAAGGGTGTGATTGGGACATTATCTTGAAAAATTATACAAAGTTTTTTAAAAAATCAAGTTATTTCATTCTATTTAACAAAATAATCAAAACTCCTCATTCTTAGGATGAACACATAAACATAGAATGAACAAATTGGAGGTTTGGAGCATTTTTTTTCCTTTTTAGGGAAAAAAAGTGTGATAAAGCGGTGAGATAACCTTTATTTCACTTTAGACATAGAGATGGTCATGGTCGAAAAAGTATTGTAGGACTTATCAGTCTTCTTAGGGACTAATCCTGTAGGGATTAATCCGTTGATATTCAAATCATTCCCTTTTGAAGACCCACCAAAAATCAGAGATTAACCAGGCATGACAGTGAGCCAGGACGGGCATATATTCTGTCCCTAAGGCAAGAGGGATATTTACATGTTAAATTAAATAGTTTTATAAGTGATTCATTCATTAATGAATGTTTTTTCGTGTTACGATTACTTTTGTTTCCATTTGTAACCTTATAAGAATGTGGCTAGAGTCAGCCTTGATGTCAGAAAGGCCTGGGTTCAAATTCTGATACAGCCTGGCTGTGTGACTCGTATACCACCTGACGTCTTGATGCCCCCTGACAACTCTCTCTCTTTTTTCTTTTTTTCTTTTTTTTTTTACTATTTATTTATTTTTAGTTTGCAGCCTTCACTTCCACAAGCTTTTGAGTTCCAAATTTTCTTCCCCACCGTCCCCTTGCCACAGACTGTATGCAATCTGACATAGGCTCTACATATACATTCACATTAAACATATTTTCATATTAGTCATTTTGCAAAGAAGAATTATAAACAATGGAATGAACCATGAGAAAGAAGAAACAAAACCAAAAAGAGAGAGCAAATAGTCTGCTTCAATTTGCATTCAGACTCCATAATTCTTTCTCTGGATGTGGATAGCAAACTGTGTACAATATTCTCCTTGTTTCTGCTCCCCTCACTCAGCAACAGTCCATATGAATCTTCCCAGGTTTTTCTGAAGTCTGCCTGCTCATCATTTCTTGTAGCACAATAGTATTCCATTACATTCATATACTACAACTTGTTCAGCCATTCCCCAATTGATGAGCATCCCCTCAATTTCCAGGTTTTTTTTGCCACTACTTAAAGAGCTGCTATAAATATTTTTGTACATGTGGGTTATTTGAATATTTGCTAGGTAGATGAGGGGCAGTTGTGGAGTATGGATCAATAACTTGGTTTAAAGTCAGGATAACCTGGGCTGATGGCCTGCCTCTGACATGTAGCGACTATATAATTCTCAGAAAGTCATTTAACCCTTTAGCCCTCTTGTACTATTGGTTGCAGAGAGTTGTGGTAGTCTACATTGAGAGACTAAATTCTTCACTGAAAGCTACATAAACTGATGAAGTATAACAACAGGTTCTATCTAAAAGAAAAAAGGTTAGTAGGTTGGGTTGGCAATGGATAGATAGTTTAATCATGAAATTCTCAAACAGACATGGATATTTTTTAACCTTTGTAAGTTTTGTGGCAATTGTTTTGCAATAGTTATATCTCTTGAATTTGACTCTTTAGTTCCTGTGCAAAGGTCCAGGGGTGTATGGGGTGTTCAGAAAGGACTAGGTCTCTGGTATGAGGGCTTGATAACCCTTTTCAGGGCTACTTATCCACCTTTGATGTTCACATGGCACTCAACTCTCATCTGTGGCTCCAAGTAGTTATAGCATGTGCAGCAGCCACACTGGAAAAACAGATGGCTTAAACTAGATTAAGGGTAGCCAATGGGCTGTCAGTGAGTTAGGGGGATGTCTACCTCAAGCATGTGAAAACTTACCCTGGAGTAATGGGCTGTTGAGAACAATTTATTACAACAGCCATGAAAACTTGGTCAGACATCCAAGATGTCAAGGTCATCCACTGCATCCTGGGCTGTCATCAGTTGTCTTGACTTTTGTCTTGCCACTTGGACTTTGATGACTGTGGAAGAGAGAGTAAGTCTGATGGCTGTGCAACTCTGCCCCACTTAAATCCTATCCATGCACAAGTCAAAACATCACCCTGCAGTGTCATTGGTTCTCTTTGAAAATGAAGGACAAGCAACAACAACAAGCAAAGGTCCTAAGTAAAAGTTAGAAAACAAAGGCTTTAGTTCATTTTAGTTCACCTAATGGTTTGGAAAGCTCATAGTTATAATTTCTGAATGGTATGTTGACCTCATTGCTCATCAAACTTTCATTTGTTCATCACTTTACTGCTATTTATAACTGTTTGCTGTACTGTCTACTCCCTTAATTGCCAAAATGAGATGATCCAGGTCAAAAGAACAATAAATTTTGACATGCTATTAAGTGAAGATAGTGGAACAATAGAAGAGCAAATAATGGACCTGACATTCCTAGTGAATAAACATTGGGGAGTACTCTACTTCTTTTAGACCACCAAGATGTTGTTTACTATACTGGAGAGTAATCATTTTAATGAAATAATACTTTCCAAAGAATTATACTTAGTTGTGTGGAATATTTAAATATAATTGCCTACTGGTAGTTAGAAAAGAGCAGGGAGTTAATAACACAAGGCAGTGTTGAAATAGCAAAACATTCTGTAAGTGCCAAAATTAAGTGGAAAAAAACTATTGGTATAGCAGGTCAGAGAGATCAGAGAGCTAGAATTGATAGGAAAGGCCTCATACACCTTGACCTGTACTTTGAAGCATGAGTTTTATGCAAAGGTAGAGAAGAAAGATATTTCAGGCAGGGAGTGAATTGAGGGGAGAGAAAAGAGATCTCTAACTTGGCTTTAGTAGTAAGGTAGAAGATTGACTTTCCTACCACTATCTTGAACTTAACACTCTCCCTTCAGCCGCATACTTCACCTACTGACCTAGAGACCTGTGATTTTGATTGGTGAGCTTTCACCATTTCCGACCCTGGCCAGATCCCTGTGCTGCTGATTAAAGTGCCACCCTATCCTCATCCTCCAGTCTGATGACTTCCTTGGCCTACACACCCCTTCCTGCCCACTATTCCTACCTTCTTTGTCTTTTCTAAGGAAAGCAACTTTAAGGGGTTAACAGTCTCAGTTTAGTCAAACATACATGTATTAATCAGTTAGGTCAGGGGGAAAAGATCAGCCTCCTGAACTTTAAGGCAAATGCAAACAAATTATAAACATCAACAGACCTTGTCTGATTCAAATCACAATACGTAGTTACCAGAGAGGAACCAATGGGTCTGGCTTACAAAGCTGGGGCTTGGGGATGGGGGGCGGGTGGGAGGTTGGGGGGGGAGAGAGTCAGTTACAGCTTGCCCAGAGTCTCAACACTCCTTCCATGAGTGCCCCAAAAGTCAAGAGCCAACCTCCCCTCAATTATATCCTGTTCAGAGTCCTGAGGGCTCTGACCTCACCCAGGCTGGGTGTGTAAGTTCCCTATCCCTAGTATCACATCATATCTAACTCAATGACTCCTGATTGTCTTAATGTTGAGAAATATTCCAAGACAAAGACAGCAAAGGGTTTCCCACCCATTCAAAGAAAGGGAAAAGTCTGATTGCCTTAACAGGGTTTTCTTGGCAGAGATACTGGAGTGCTTTCCCATTTTCTTCTCCAGCTCATTTTACAGATGAAGAAACTGACTTTCCTCTGAGGAAGAAATCCTGATAGATAGGAAGCATTTAATAAATGCTTTTTTATTCATTCATAGGATAGGGCTAGATTATGAAGAGCTTTAAATGCTAGGCTGAGGAGTTGAGAGTCTTTTGTAGGTAAATCATATTTCAAGTTTAGAGGCTCATTTATTCTAACCCCTTCATTTTACTGGTTAGGCCCAGAGAAATTGTGACTTGACCAAGAGCGAAAAAATTAGGAAGCAGCAAAGCCAGAATTTGAACCAGGTTTTCTGAGTATATAATTAGCAGTCTTTCTATTCTAGCACCGTGGAGAAAGAGAAAAGTTTATACAAAGATTCCAAATAGAATTGACTTTGCATACTTGGTGTCAACTAACAATTTCAGTCAGTTCAACAAGCATTTATTACTATGTGCCGCACTGTGCTAAGCACTGGAAATCAAGTAGTCCCTGCCATCAAGTAACTCACAATTCTAAGTGAGGGGAGACAACATGTAAATAAATATGTACATACAAGATAGTGAAAACGGAAGATACCAGGAGGTGGAGGTGAGAAGGGAAAGCATTGCACAGCTAGCGAAGAGGCACCGATTGGGAGATGAGTGCTGTGTGCAAGGAACAGCAAAGAGGCCAGTGTAGCTGGATCACAGAGCACCTGGAGGGAAGTAAATGTAAGAAGACTGGAAAGAGAGGAAGCAGCCAAGTTGTGAAGACCGTAAGTGCCAGACAGAGGGCTTATTTGATCCTGGAAGTAATAAGGAGCTATTGAGATTTATTGAGTACACTTCGGAAAATTCCTTTGGTAGCCATGTGAAAGATGAATTAGAGTGCAAAAACTTTTTAACTTCTTTTTCTGTGATCCTTTTCTATTTTCCCTTATCCATAGATTTGAAAGGTAATTTCTTCCTTGCTCCTCTAATTTGTTTTTGATGTGTCACTCTCTGTGTCTAAGTTATGCATTTAAAGCTTATCTTGGTATACAGGAATATGGCTTTATACCTGCCAGATTGCTTTCTAGTTTTTCCAGCAGTTTTTTGTTATATAAATCCTTACTCTACTAGTGGGGGATCTTTGGGTTTATCAAACATGTGGCTACTGTGCCCAATTCCTCTGTATGTTGTGAACCAAGCCTGTTTATGAGTCGTTGAACCCATGAGAACTGATGCATTCACTAAGTGAGATAACATAAAGGAAAAAGAAAGGGGGTCTCAAGATTGAGCCTTGAAGGTACTCATAATGAGCATAACATGGAGAACTAACAAATGAGGAGCATATCACTAGGTAGGAGAACCAGGAGAGAGAAGGGTCACAAAAACCTAGGAAGGAGAAAGTATCCAGAAGGGGAGAAAATGGACAGTATCAAATACTACATAGGTCAAGGAACATCAGATTTGAGTAAAGGCCCTTAGATTTGGCAAGTGGTCATTGATAACTGCTGAGAGCAGTTTCAGTTGAATAAGGTTTGAAGCCAGAATTTAGAAGAAAGGGGATTAAGCGGAGGCATCCAGTGTAGAATATAGCCACAGAGGGAAAGAAGACAAAGAATGATAGCAAGTGGGAATGGTCAGATCAAATGAAGGTTTTTTGAGGATTGAGGAGAGATAGGAACTACTTGTAGGTAACAGATAAGGAGACATTGAAGATTAGAGAGAGAATTGTGTTGGTAGTGGGGGTAAGAATATAGGGAGGTGATTGGATTAAAAAGTGAATGTAAGCAGGCCTAGGGCTATTCAACTGAGACAAGAGTAAAATTTATAGTCTGAGTAAAATGAGGAAAAGGAGAAGAAAGGAGAGCTTTTAGCATATAGCTCAATTTTTTCAGTCAAAGTATGAGATAAGATTCTTAGCTGGGAGGGTAGAGGGAACAGGTGCTTTGTATGGGAAACAAGGGGAGATTAAGTTTGGAACAGCCATTCTGGGGCGGTATAGCAAATCAGGAAGAATAGAAGTTTTTCCTTTTAGTGGGAACCCAGTTGAGATGAATTAACATAAATTTGTAGTGAGCCCACTAGATAGATGATCACTTACGATTTCATCCTAGCTTTAGGTTCTATGATCTGGCAAGAAGGAGGTCTGTTGGCGAAAGAAGAAGGTTGGAATATTAGCAAAATAGGGTACACTTTAGTGTTTGAGTGGAATGAGATCCTTAGAGGAAGGAAGAACATATGAGATCATGTGCGTAGGAGCCTCTTCTATTGAGACAGGGGGAAAAAAAAAACCAACAGTAAGAGCTACAGATGAGGCTCCAAATAGGAACTTGAGTGGAGACAGAAATAGGGATGAGAATAGGGACAGAAGTCAGGCTCAAGTGAAGGAAGTAGGGTTGGGGTGGGGGTGGGGAGAGATAAGACTGGACCATCCCCCAACCAAGATCCTTAGCTCCTGTCATGACACTTCTGACCATCTATCCCATTACTGTGGAGACAGGAGTAATATCAATATCTGTCCCTTCTAGGGGAGAAAGGATATATATTCCATCATCAGCCATCTGGAATGAATATTGATCTCTGCAGTTGATCTGAGTTCTGACTGTGTATTATTTTCCTGGTTCTACTTTATTAATTCTGCATTACTTTTCTCATGTTTCTCTTAATTCCATACATTAACTGTTCTTTGTAGTAAAATAATCCATTACATTAATTTGCCACAATTTATTCATCTTTTAATTGATGAATATATACTGTTTCCAGTTTTTGCTACTTCTAAAAGTGCTATTAATATTTTAGTGTATATAGTATAGGACCTTCTTTGTGTCATTGACCTCCTTAAGGTGTATCCCTAGAAGTAAGATTGCAGGTTCAAAGGGCATCCATATTTCAGTAACTTTTCTCTAAAGTTTATTTACAGTTTATAACTCTTCCAACAGGATTATTCTTGTGTTGATCTTCCAGCAGTGATTGTTTCTGTTTTTAATCATCTTTGCCAGTTTTGGTGTAGAGGTGAAACCTCAGTTTGCATTTCTATTATAGGTGATTTTTTAGCATTTTCTCCCCTATGTTTGTTGATAGCTCATGTTTCTTTTTGGAAAAAGTAAGTGGTCATATCATTTGGCTGCTGATTTGTTAGGGAATAAACTTGGCTCCCTGAAATTAGTTTTATGTGAAAAACTATACATTGTTTCAAAACTTTAACAAATTGAGAGATGTGTGCATGTTTCCTGTTTGCAATGTCTTTTTGCATTTACTATTGACACCACTTTCTCAAAATCTCTTCATCTACTTGTATCTCAACCTCATGAATCTATAATATATAGATAAGATTTTAGATAAAGATTAATAAGTTATTGGGTGCATTTTAGTTACATAATCTAAAACACAAAGCAGTAAGTACATATAGTCATCTCCTATTACCAATAGCAGAGCTAGGGAAAGGAAATGCTACCATGGAAACATAACCAGGATTACTTGAGACCACATTCAAGAAGCTTAACTGTTCTCTAGCAGTACATTTTCAATATTGATTTTCTTTTATATTTTAAGAACTCACTTCATAGTGATCACAACAATGTGAAATGCAATTTTGAACTTCATTTCTGAGAGTCATAAGAGTTATGCCAAAATAGAACATTAGGCAGATTGTTAAAAAAAAAAAACTTGATAATTTATTGGTGATTAAATTATCATGCTTTTTCTACCCAACAACCATGGTTCTTATGGGTTAGAATTTATCCTAATCTAAAACTGAGCAGATATCTAGTGAGCAATGGTAATAGTTTCTGTAATTTGATACTATGATTTCAGAAGCACCAAATTGTTTGTACTTTAATTTAAAATTTTATACTCCTGTCATCCACATTTCAGTCACCCAAACACATAATTAGTCCTTACTGATGAGATTTTTTAGAGAGGTTGATATTTTTCCTTAAGTACAAAATATATCTCTTAAAAATTTATTGATCTTTCCATATATTTTCTACTATATCCCTCCCCACACACACACACTAGAGAGACATCCCTAATAATAAAGTATCAAGGAAGAAAGAAAAATTCCAAAAAACAAAACAACATATCCAAAAACTGATGTTATATGCAGTACCCCACAACCAGTGTTTCCCACTTCTGCAAAGGCGATATGTCCTCTCCTACCCTTTTTGAGGCCAAGCTTGGCTATTATAATCCTATGTCATTGTTTGGATTGTTTTTTTGTTTTTCCTTTTTGTGTATATTGTTATAGTTGTGTACATCCAGTCAATCACTAAGCGTTTGTTAAACATCTAGTAAAGTGTCAGGCACTGTGCTAGATGTTTTACTATATGTGTCTTTGCGTGCTTTGTGTTCATTGATCACACATTCGTCATGGTTGGCATTTCTCACAGTACAATAATATCCCTTTTTCTAAAACTCCATTTTTTTTTGCATGAATTCAACCTTTTTGTCATACTTTGTAAGGTGATAACTGTCTATTCTTCAATCATTGGGTGATATAGACTCAGAGATTTAAATTAATTGGATCTTAAGGGATAGTAATTGTGAGAGAAGGGAAGAGGTAGGGGAGGGTTGGGGAGAGAAGTACTACATGGAAAACAGTTTCCTTGCATTCCTTAAGCAATGTCTATCTCCTTTGTTTCCAGTGCTTTGCTCTCACGAAAAGTGTGACTGCAAATATTTTGGTATATATGGCATCTTTTTGTTATTGACTCTCTTGGGATTTACAACTAGTAACGAAATTTCAGAGTCAAAGGGTCTAAATGTTTGAGGCACTTTTTTTACATAATTTCAGATTGTTTTCCAGAATGGTTGTGCCAATTTACTGATCCGCCAACAATCTATCAGTGTTTCTATCTTGCCACAACCCCATGGTTATTGCAATTTTAATATATTGCCTCTTAAGGTATTGCCTTTTCGTATGTATCGCTTTGTTGCAGACTGAAATCTATTCAGAGTTCTAATGAAACAGTTACTCTAAATTCTGAGATAGTTTTTGCTTTATTTTGGTTGTGACAACCTGTAGTATCCTGGAGCGATGTGACACCAGCCAGCACTGTTCTTTGATTATAGGACAAAGTTAATTTATCTATGTACAGACCAAAATGAGAATTTGTTTACTCAACATAAGCTAAAGCGGTGTTAGGATTTGAGTCCAAGACCAGACAATGTATAGACTGTAATCTTAGAATTAATCTTGCTAGTTTGAAGAGATTTATCTGCAGGTTGACTTTGGAGGGATGAATTTTTTTAAACCAAAGCAATTTTCTACCATAGAAAAGAATGATTGTTATGTGTCCTGGTGGAGAAAGTGCCCGTGCCAATAAAATCCCAGATCCCTGAAGAATTGAAGTAATATAATATATCATTCAAAAATAGAGTATGAAATAGTGTGTTGTTTCAGGTTTAGCTTTCTTATTTTTGATCATAATTGCTGTTTCTAAAAATTATAGCTAGAAAGACTTTTCCAATGCGCAAATAAGATAATAGTTTGTCCACCTACTCCCTTCATCCCCAAACAAACTCTTTGGTTAGTGATATTTTTATTTTGATTTACTAATCTTATTAGTATATATAATTTAACTTTATTTGCCAGGTTTCTTTGTGTAGGTAATGTTCTTCTTGTAATGTTCTGACTCAACAGTGTAAGGATTATAAAATTGCTTTAACTCTCCATCTAATTGCTTTCTTATGCCTCCCCTGCCCCCCCCCCCCCAGTTTCTTGCTATCTTGTGCTATAAATCCAATTTTATTAATCCTCTTTAAAGGGCATTTATTTTACTAAAAAAGCTACCTGATCTGATTGCCATAACTTTCAGATATTTTGCAGAGTTTATGTATTTCACTTAGCAAACTTTAGTAAAACTCAAGACTGAGCCTGTGATCTGTCCTTGTCATTCTCTGTTCAAAACTATCTTGCCTACTCAGGCTGCTGTAGCTACCAGTGCTTTCTTGATACTTATTGTTGATGCTATTTGTTTAGCAATTAATTGTGTTTTGACATCCCTTGTCAAATGAAGCCAAGTTTTCCGTGACCCTAAGACTTGGCATGCTTATCCACCAAGTGTGCAGAAACATTGCCATATGTCATCTGTATTTTTGATATGCAGTTTCACCTTTAATATTTTGAGAGAAAGATATAACATTAACATTGCACAGAAAATATCTTGCAAAATACTTGTGTAAGTTGTCTTCCTGGCTAGTTTTTTCTGCTTCTTAAGGAAGCAGCAGGACATGGTTTTGTTATACATTCTTTCCCCCATCCTTGTAGCCTTCCTTATTTCCTACCCTCTTCCTTCTCTGTAAGCTCATAAAGACTGGAATAAAAAAATTAAATTCTGGTTATCTGTGTACTCTAAAAACTTAAAAAAAAAACATTAATCCTGTTGGTTCTTTACTGCTAGGTGAATGGAAAAGGTTCCTTATGGTGTGTTGATCCAGAATATAAACCCAATCTTATACAAGCACTGAAGAAGCAGCCTTTTTCCTCAGCATTTTACACCCCTCCTGCATCACCACAAAAGTAAGGGTTTATTCAGTTACAAATAATTAGTGGTTTAAGTGTTT
This sequence comes from Phalanger gymnotis, assembly GCA_028646595.1. Taxonomy (NCBI): domain Eukaryota; kingdom Metazoa; phylum Chordata; class Mammalia; order Diprotodontia; family Phalangeridae; genus Phalanger; species Phalanger gymnotis. The sequence goes on along the minus strand of CM053625.1, from coordinate 274,750,631 downwards.
GGGATTTCTGAAATGGAGAAATGGCAAAGTTTTCATTTAAAGAAGAATTTAGACTGAGAGAATGATCTATACTTTGTGCTTTTGCTTTGGAGTTATTTCATTCATGCCTGTGAGAAATAAGTAATCATTTTAAATTTTCTTTTAAACAAAAATTTCTGAGGCCTAAGGATATGGTAGGAACATATGTTTTAAGTTTGTTTTAAAAAAAAGGAAAAAAGCATTTTTTTGTTATTTTAAGTTTTATATTCAGCTTTGAATTAGTGAAATCTCACAATTTCTGTTTTCAGAGTTCCATTTCTCTATAAATAAATCACATTGATTCATAAAAATAATCACTCAAGTGCTAAAGAAATTTGCTAAGTAAAATAAAAATTTACTGAACTTTTAATTATTTACCAATAAGATGTTTGTGATTCTTCTAACTTTTGCCTTTGGGTACAACTTCTCCTATTGACCCCCTATATTTGTCAAGCTAATCCACACCTTAAATGTATTATATCTTTGAATCGGAGTTTGTTTCCTTTGTCCGAGGAAGCGCCTTTTTGGGTCGGTTGAGTTATGTGCAACCATTATTTTATTTGAGTCAGGTAGAAGTCTGTGCAGCTATTGTAATGAGCTTGCAAAAGTGCGTAGTACATTCATACAAAGGAGTTTATTTTTAATGTTTCTATATTCCATTAAAAATTTTGTTCATTAAGAATTTAAAGCTTCAAGCAGGAGTTTTAAAAAAATTTATCCAACTACAATGGCGGGGGTTGGAGGGGAATATGTATGGACAGATACTATAAAAAAAGCCAAATCGACATGTCTACACCGGAACTACTAAATATTTTTAGCTTTCCATTGAATTGTTATTAGATTGGAAGAATGTATATCAGTAAGATCTAGCCCTAGTTAAAATACAGTTTAAATAAAACTTGGTAGTTTTTACAGCTTTCCTAGAGTAAAGGAAAGGATCAGTTAATGATACTTATTAGCAAGCCTAAAGAATTGGTAGTACAATAAATTTTGAAACTGATGATGGTGGTTAGGGTTTTAAGTTCATTTAAATAATTTCCCCCCAAAACATGGATAATTAGAATTGGCAGTGTTTCTAGAAACCCACATATAACACATATTTAAAGTACCATGTTTTTTATGTTTCTACTTCAATATTTATCATTCTATTAATGTTTTTTTTTTTCACCTTCCCATATGTTCAGGGATTTGTTCCTACTGGAATTTTGGAATTTTTGCCCTGTCTAAAACAAAAGCAAATGATAACAATGTCACAATATAAAAGATACCTATTGAAATAACCTTATCCACTTTTTTGTTTATGCATTTTGCTTTTAATACTACTGTCATTTTCTAAGTACTGTTCATGCCCCCAGTAAATAAAAGCAATTAGGCAAATCTGACAAAATGACTCTGCATCTGGCAGTGTAGACAATATTCTCCCTCCTTTCCCTTCCTAGATTAGGGAAGTAAGTTTTGTCTTGTGATCTTTGAGATTGGTCAGAGCAATTGATCTAAATCTGACTGCCTTTTAGAAAGGTTGTTTAATATTTTAGTCATTGTGTGTAAAGTTCTCTTAGTTCTACTTATTCCATTCCACATTAACAACTTTATCTTGAGTTAAAATTTTCTTCATTTAGAATAATAAGATCTAGAAAAAAGCTTAGAGATATTCTCCTGTAATTTACTCATCTTATAGATGAAAAAACTAACTTCCAGAGAGTCGAAGTGACCAGCCTGCAGGCATACAACCTGTGTGTAGTGGCAGACTACTCTCTTGTTTTCATGACTTTATTTCGGAAATACTTTCAATAGAAATAAATTTTTTAACTCAATGATCTCCCTTTTAACTCCTAAAATCTTACCACATTTTCTTTTTTTTTTTACCACCTTCATTATCATCACTATTGCTATATCGCCACCAGAGGCTCCCAAATTTATTTGGCCTACCTCCCCCTTTTCAAAAAAAATTACTCAGTGCCCCCCCCTGGGGTTAGGTTATGTTAACTCTTATTAACTCTTACTTTTTTTCAACGCCCCCCAGTTGTACCCAAGGCTTCTACTGTCCCCTGGCACCCTCTCCCTTTATCGATCCAGTGCCCCATCCCCGACCCAGGGGGCAATATAGCCTGTTCAGGAACTTATGCATTCTAGACCATTACCACTAACTTCACCATAACTGTAATCACCACAACATTTTGCCATTATCAGCACAGAATCATGGGACTAGGAACCCAGAAGCCATCAAGTCCAACTTAGAATTCCCCATATGAGATTTGGCAGTGTGGCAAGAGCACTAGATTTGGAGTCAAAGGACCTAGGCTTGAATCCTGGCTCTCCTATTTACTTACTATTCCCTGTATAACCTTGGGCAAGTCACTTCACCAGTCTGGCCCTCGATTTCCTCATCTGTAAAAGGAAAAGATTAGATTAGCTAATCTACAGCCCTTTCCTGCTCTGATGATGCATAGATCCTCTTGTGATGGAAAGTTGTAGTTCAAAAGTCTAAAGGAAAAGACTCAATGTGTATAAAACATGAGTAATAAACTAACAGCATTGTGATTATTAAAAAGCTGGAAAATTTGACAAAACACACATTCTAAGATATATATCACAGTACAGAAGTAGTTTTTTGTCCAGTTTCTAGATTTTTGGAGATTACTTTAAATTTTTAAATATTGGTGCTTAATTCTATCTACTAAATATAACTTTTAGTGAATACAAATGAGTATGAGAATAATGTTTATAATCTATTAGTATAAGTGTTTTTTAAAAGTGCTCACAATGTGTAGATAAGCTTATTTGGTTGTCAGCAGAAATGACTACATAAAGCAAATTTTTTTTTTAACCCTGTAGATTATTGAAACTACATATGGACATATGTAGTGTCAATAAAGTGTTACATAAAGTGTGTTACATGTGGTAACACTTACATTCATTATTTAAGCATTGAGTCTTTCCTAAATTTCTCCAGTACTAAACTGAATGGAGTGTCATCTCAGGAAACAATAGGGATAATATGAAATTTTTTCTTATTGTTGTAATGGAGGGTGGGGTGGTGCTGTCAGGGGAAGACTCAGATAGCAAGGCCCAGACCTGTCATTTCATCTGTGTGGGGAACTCCTGTTAAGAAAACTCCCTCCACCAATTTAGATCAGTAGCTGTTCTGAATCTTATAATCTCAGAGAGTTGCCTGGAGTTCTGAGACATTGCCCAGGCTCACACAGCCAATATGGGTCAGAAGTGGGCTTTGAACCTGGATGTGCCTGACCAAGGACAGCCTTCTATTACAACGCTCTACTCTCCAACAAATAAATATGCTAGCTAATAAAAAAAAAATGACTGTTAAAAATTAAATACAAAAAGGAACATAAATAAAACTTTTGTTATTTTTTTTTAGTGGATCATCACCACCTCATTATATAACCTCTGTACTAAAGCAGAGCCAAGTTCGAACTCTAAAAGGTAGGTATAAAAATTTGATGTTATAAATTATTAAATTATGAAAACATGTTACTAATTCCCATAGAATCTAATTTCTCAATAATACCATCATAGATTTTCTTTCAGTTTCTATTGTTTAGGTAAGCACATAGTTCAGTTTTTTGTTCCAGTTCTTCAACATGTTCTTACCAGGTTAATTCATAAGACTGAGCACCAACTGTGTACAAGGAATGACGTCAAGGGTTTGACATTGGTGTATATGGCTTGTACCTCCAAGAGCTCTTCTTTCATCTCCCATTTCAATAGATCCTGCCATTTAATTTGAGAAGAGTCATTTTTACAGATTTTTCCTTCTAACCTCAGGCACTACTCTTCAGTAGACTTAGTCATGTTTTCCTCTTTTGGGGGGGCTGTACATCAATTTACTTCTTCTACCTTCTCTACTCTCTTCCCCCCCAAGAAACCCCCTAGTAGTACTATTGCCTTCCCTCTGAAAACTGCCTTCTAATACTCCCTTAGTAGGGCTAGGGGTAGGCTGTTTCATTTTATGCGTTTATGTTTACCAACTTTTCATGGAACTGTTTTCTATACTAATAACTATATTTTCCTCCACCAATAAGCATGAGGAAAATCTAGACCTAGGCTTAACAGAAAATGTGATTATCTAGAAACCTGGAAAACCACTGAATTTTTATACAAATTGAATCTCTCGCCCCCCGCCCCAATGTCGATAATTACTTTGGGGCAGCTAGGTGGTACATTGGACAAAGCACCAGGCCTGGAGTCAGGGATACCTGAGGTCAAATCCAGACTCAGACACTTACTAGATGTGTGACCCTGAACAAATCACTTTACCTCTGTTTGCCTCAGTTTTCTTATCTGTAAAATGAGGGTAATAATAGCACCTCCCAGGGATCTTGTGAGATAATAATTGTAAAGTGCTTAGCGCATAGTAAGCACTCTATGTTAGCTTTATTATTATTATTATTTGGATATTTCCCATAGTATACCAGTTCACAGGACTCAGAGGAATTATATTTTGAGCAAGCAAGAGAAAAAATGGATTGTGTATATTTTTTATTGGATTTTTGTCTCGTTTGATGAGTTTGGAGAGCAGTATTAGCATCATAGATCTACAGTCTGAGGACTTAGGTTCAAATCCTTGCTCTGATGCTTACTACCTGAGGGACCTTGGGCAAGTTGCTTTAACCTACCTAGGCCTTAGATTCCTCATCTATAAAAGGAAAGGATTGGGTTAAATGGCTTCTAAGGGTTCTTCCAGTTCTAAATGTATGATCTTATTATTTTTTTTTTGGAGGGGGGAAGTCAGGGCAATTGGGGTTAAGTGACTTGCCCAGGGTCACACAGCTAGTAAGTGTGTCAGTTGTCTGAGGTTGGATTTGAACTCAGGTCCTCCTGACTCCAGGGCCAGTGCTCTACTCACTGTGCCACCTAGCTGCCCCTAAATGTATGATCTTATGAGCATCTGTTTGTATATTTAATTTAAGATGAAGCCTAAGGGGCAGCTGTGTGACCTTGGGCAAGTCACTTAACCCCAACTGCCCTGCCTTCCCCCCTTCAAAAAAAAAAAAAAGATGAAGCCTAGTTCTGAGATATACCAACTGTGGCTAAGAATTTAGCAATTTATAGTGAAGTTAGAGACTCTATTAAGCTATAAAAAAATCAAAGGCTAAAAAGTGTTAATAATTATTTGAAATAATACTCATATCACTTTAAATTTTTCTGGGCCAATAATTCCGGTAGCAATATATCTTTTCCATTAGGATTCTCTAATATGTATGTTTTGAGAGACTATAGGACCTTTTATATTTAAAACTGAAGAATTACCCATTGGTACTTCAGCTCCCTTCTTTATATCATTCTTTAACCTGATTAAATAAGCTACTAGTCTGTCTTGTAAGTTTCACCATTATAGGACTAACAAGGGGTCTTTAAGGATTTCTAGTCTTATTTTAAAATTGCCGACATTTTATCTCTTTATGTCATGTGCCTAGCTCTTTGCTAAATGCTAGGGATAAAAAAACAAAGAAGTGAGAGTTCTTGCCCTCAATGGAGCTCATAGGCAAAGACATCACCAAAAGGGGAGCTGGAAAGCAGAGATCTGAGGTAGACATTACCTACAGTGGAGCACAGCCAGTAGACTTTAGGAAGTTATATGGAGGCCTGAGTCCTGATAAGGTAAAATGCCTGCCTGTTTGAGTCAGGATGGCTAGGCATGGAAACCATGTTTCTCGGAAGGCAAAGAGGATCAGAGAGAAAGGTGATGTTAAGGATACTGCCCTCTTTAAGTCTTTCAGAGTAGATGTAGACCTAATTACATTCTGTTCTGCTTATAGTTCAGTTATTACCATTTTCAGTTATCAAGCATTTATTTTCTCTTTTCCTTTGTACCTAAGAGCAGGGAGAGAAAAAAAAAACTCATAACAAATATGCATAGTTGAACAAAACATTCCCGAATTGGCCACATGCAAAAATATTTCTCATTTTACATATTTAGTCTATCACCTCTTTGTCAGGAAGTGAATAATTTTCTTCTTCATCCCTTCTCTGGAATCATGGTTGATTATTGTATTGATCAGAGTCATGAAAAGCCAATTTTGACAAGGATGTAAAATCAACAGCAGAGATGTTATTTTGTTCATGTCCCCATTTCGTTGTACCTACTTAGAACTTTTGGCAAATTGATGCTTTAAAAATTCTTAATAGAGTGAGGAATCTTAAAGATGAGCTACTTAAGCCCATTCATTTTTACAGATAAGGAAAATGACACGCAGCTATTAGCCTTCCATAATTAAATGATTAATTTTTAACAAATAATTCTCTTACTGTATTCAGAGAACTGTTCTAGGGAGAGATGCAAAGTATTAAATGAGACTTTTCTGTGCAGTTGAGTATAGTAGGGCAATATTGCAGAATTTCAAGAGTTAGAAGGGCCCCAGAGGCCATCTAGTTCAATCTATACTTGAGCAAGAATCCTATAGCATGCCAAACCAGTGAACATTCAGCCTTTCCATGAAGAGGGGAAATCACATGATCACAGAAGTTTATAGTTGGAAGGAACCTCAGCAGCCATCGCCTAAAAAGAAATCAGCGTTATAATCACCGTAACAAATGGTCATCTAGTCTTGACTTGAAGACCTTAAATGAGAAGCAACCCATTACTTTTGACCCATTGCTCCTGGTTCTACCCTATATGACCAAACCAAAAAGTCTATTCTTTTTTCTACATAACAGTCCCTTCCAATGCTTAGAGGACAGATAGAAGTCCTTCCAACCTCTATGCTAAGTATTCTCTTTCCCTTGAGCTGATCCTTTCAGGTCATGAGCTTGAGGTTCTGCCCCATCCTCGTAACAGTCCTTCGAACACATTCACGCTTAGCTCTGCCTTTCTTCTACTTCAGAAGCATTCAGACCAGAGTGAGGCTGTCACCACTATAGGTCTGGGCACAAGATTTCATTCAGTGCATACCAAAACTCTAGGATTGACTTAGTTTTTCATTGTTTTATTATTTGGTTCCCAAACCACAACATGCTGTTGATTCTTATTGAGCTGACCCCATTTTTAGATGCATTGCCAGCTAGCCATTTTCCCTGATCTTGTAACTGGAATTGATTTTTTAAAATGGAAATATAAGATTTTCCATTTATTCTTACTAAATTTTATCTTATTAGATTCCTATTAATTTCATCCCTAAAACAAAGTTGAATTTGATGACCTCAGTGGTCACAAGCTCTCAGTATTCTCTTTTTGAATCTACAATTCCTGTTTTATGCTGCAACATATCATCAATGAAAAACTGTGTAGAATTAGCATAAAGATTTTTCTTATTAGAGCTATGTATGACTGGAAAAATAGGTTACCTAGTAATGAGAGCAAGAGTTAATCAGTAAGCAGCCTGGTATCCATGAAATGTTAAGAGATCTGGAAGAAAGTCCTTAACATCTTGAATGAACCCACCTTGCAGACTTTATAGGAAGAGATCAGGAATCATATTCATCAGAATATTTGGTCAGGTCCAGTTTGCTGTTCCTAACTTTGTATTCTTGACCATTACTTCTAGTTCCTAAAGCGGTAGAAATAATGGTAGATCTGTTCCACTTTATACCTATTTGTTGTCACCTAGTTTCAACTGTAAGTACCTTTGGTGTTCTCTAGCTTTGTTGGATCTCAGGTGATTATTTTCTAGTGACTTGTTTTTCTTTTCACTGCTTTTCACTTTTTTGAAGTCATCTTCAACATACTGCATCTTAGCCCACTCTGCTTGGGAAGGAGATTGAATGTTCACATCCGAGGTGGCTTCAGGGCTCTTGGCCTCTTTATATTGTGATCATTTATTTTTACACCCAGATAATTTATTTAAAGAAATAACAATAACCACAATCCTTGTCTTTCATCTAGTTTTCATTTTTCAAAGTCACCTTATTTAAAGGTCAGGTTGAATCTGCTTTAATTACCAACATTGTTGCCACCTCACCTTTATTCTTCATGCTTGTTTTTCATCTTTGTCTTTCTTCTGACCAGTCAATGATTTGAGTAAACAAAGACAGCTTGTTATTTTCTATCTTGTTAGATATATAGCTCATTTCTCTTTTTGTGATACTAAATAGTACTTACCATGTCTAGTGCCTTTCTGCTCCTTTCTTTTAAAAACCATTAAGAGATTTCTGATTAATGTACGGTCTTTTTGGCTTCTTTTTTCTTCCATTAATGCTATACCATCTTTTTCATCATCCTCCCTGTGTATACTTTCACATTGTAGTCACCAAGTATCTAGGTTTATGTTTATATAGTTTGGAGGACATACATTAAGTTCTTTGTAGAATTTTTTTCTGCCTTATCTACAGCATCATTAGCATATAAGCTACAACTATCTATGATAATCCTCTTGCTTGTGCTCATTAACACCATTAGGTGAGATGATCTAGTATCCCTTGCGATGCCTCTTGTTAACTTTAGGCACACAATGAAACCAACTCTTTATTGACAGGGAGAATCTGTAAGTAAACGATCCTTCTGTTTAGTTGTAGCTTCTTTTTATTATGTTTTATCATAGTGCCAATATGTGTGATTTAGTTCTTACACTGGTATACTAATTCATTGGTTATTGGACAAAATCTCACATCCAAAGTATCAAGCGACATTAATATTTTTAGATAGTTTTTTTAAAAAACCAAAGCATGGGGGCCGGGGAGGAGCCAAGATGGTGGCTGGAAAGCAGAGACTTGCATGAGCTCCCCGCCAGGTTCTTCCAAAAACCTATAAAAAATGGCTCTGAACAAATTCTAGAACTGTAGAACCCACAAAATAGCAGAGGGAAGCAGGGATGCAACCTAGGACAGCCTGGATGGTCACTGGATGGTGGCTATTGTGCATGGAGCTGGGAGCGGAGGAGAGGGGAACCCAGTGTGGGCGGCAGCAGAACCAACCAGACCAGGAGCCGGGCAGAATAGGCCCTAGCACCCTGAATCAGTGAGCTGTGGCAATTACCAGACTTCTCCACCCACAAACACCCAAGACAACAGAGAAGGTTAGTGGGAAAAGCGCGAGGGGTAGCAGGGGCGGTGCAGCTACAGAACTACAGCTGTAGTTACTTCTGGCCCCAGGCCCACCTGGTGGGAGGAATTAAGTGGCAGATCAGAGCAGGATTGCAGAGCCTGCTGAAGATTTTGGTCAGGTCCGGGTTGGTGGTTCTTGGGGAAGGAGGAGTGCTGGTGTGGCAGAGCTGGCTGTATAGAAATAGCACTGAAATCAATGGCGCATCCCCTCAAGCTTGGAACAAAGTACTCTTTGCTCTACAAGCAGTCATACCCTGACAAAAAACTCAAGGGTCAAGTAAGTTGGCCGGGAACATGGCCAGGCAGCGAAAATGCACTCAGATTCAGTCTCAGACTTTGGAATCTTTCT
>CM053625.1:274710031-274740764 GCA_028646595.1 Phalanger gymnotis | reverse complement strand
TACTGAAAAAAAAAATTGAAGAAAACAACACCTTAAAAAATAGACTAACTCAAATGGCAAAAGAGCTCCAAAAAGCCAATGAGGAGAAGAATGTCTTGAAAGGCAGAATTAGCCAAATGGAAGAGGAGGTCCAAAAGACCACTGAAGAAAATACCACCTTAAAAATTAGATTAGAGCAAGTGGAAGCTAGTGACTTGATGAGAAATCAAGATATTATGAAACAGAACCAAAGGAATGAAAAAGTAGAAGACAATGTGAAATATCTCATTGGAAAAACCACTGACCTGGAAAATAGATCCCGGAGAGATAATTTAAAAATTATTAGACTACCCAAAAGCCGTGATCAAAAAAAGAGCCTAGATATCATTTTTCAAGAAATTATCAAGGAGAACTGCCCTGATATTCTAGAACCAGAGGGTAAAACACAAATTGAAAGAATCCACAGATCGCTTCCTCAAAAAGATCCCCAAAAGAAAACTCCTAGGAACATCGTTGCCAAATTCCAGAGCTCCTAGGTCAAGGAGAAAATAATACAAGCAGCCAGAAAGAAACAATTTGAGTATTGTGGAAACACAATCAGGATAACACAGGATCTAGGAGCTTCCACATTAAGGGACCGAAGGGCTTGGAATACGATATTCTGGAGGGCAATGGAGCTAGGATTAAAACCAAGAATCACCTACCCAGCAAAACTGATTATCCAAGGCAAAATATGGACTTTCAGTAAAACAGAGGACTTTCAAGCTTTCTCGGTGAAAAGACCAGAGCTGAACAGAAAATCTGACTTTCAAACACAAGAATCAAGAGAAGCATGAAAAGGTAATCAAGAAAAAGAACAAGAAAAAGAAATTGCAAGGGACTTACTAAAGTTGAACTGTTTTGTTTACATTCCTACCGGAAAGATGATGTGTATGATTCATGAGACCTCAGTATCATAGTAGCTGAAAGGAATATGCACATATATATATATATATATGCGCATATGTGTGTCTATATATATATATATATATGCGCATATGTGTGTCTATATATGTATATATGTAGATATATATAGACAGAGGGCACAGGGTGAGTTGAATATGAAGGGATGATACCTAAAAAAAATAAAATCAAATTAAGAGATAAGAGGAATATATTGAGAGAGGGAGAAAGGGAGAGATAGAATGGGGTAAATTATCTCACATAAAAGGGTCAAGAAAAAGAAGTTCTCTAGGAAGGGAAGAGGGGGCAGGTGAGGAGGAATGAGTAAATATTGCTCTCATCGGATTTGACCTGAGAAGGGAATACCATACACACTCAATTGGGTATCTTACCCCACAGGTAAGAAGGAGGAAGAAGATAAAAAAGGGGGGACGATAGAAGGGAGAGCAGACGGGGGAGGAGGTAAAAACAAACAGTTTGGAAAAGGGACAGGGTCAAGGGAGAAAATTGGATAAAGGGGAAAAGAACAACAAAAAAAAATTTTTACATGCAACTAGGAAATAAGATACACAGGCAGTGGGGCATAGAAATTTATCATGCCCCACAAGAGAAGAAGGGAAAGGGAGATGGGAGGAGAATGGGGTGACAGATGGGAGGGCTGACTGGGGAATGGGGCAACCAGAATATACGCCATCTTGGAGTGGGCAGGAGGGTAGAAATGGGGAGAAAATTAGTAATTCAAACTCTTGTGAAAATCAGTGCTGAAAACTAAATATGTTAAATAAAATATAAAACCAAAAAACCCCAAAGTATCTTCTGCCCCCTTTTCCTGTCACTTTGTTAAAAAAAAAAAAGGCAGGGGGGAGAAGTACCTGAAAGGACAGAGGGTTGTCTTATATTGTTTTTCCGTTTTATGCATGGTAGTGGTCAACTTACTGGTGATTAGCCTTTCCCTGCTTAGCTATATTGACCCTCAGGCAGCAGGCACAATCAGAGGAGTCTATAGTCAGGTGACATGCTCCTCTGGCATAGCCTGAAAAAGCTCAAGTTCACCTCTATGGTACAATGAGACATGGGCATTGGACTTTTGTGGAAGCCATTAAAAAGCAGGCTCCTCTAAAATGGATATAAGGTGCTTCATCAATTAAAATGTAGCATTCTTGCGTGTTTTTAAATGTAGCTAACTGCAAAGATGTATTTTCAATTTAATTTTAAATACTAGAACAGATTGAATACTATAAATAGAAATTGGAAATAAATTTCACTTAGAGATTATCATCTTTTTTTTTAAGACTCCTAAGATCATACTTTGTCCAAACTGATGCAAACCAGAGGTCTTTGATTATGATGATTTGAAGGGATTTTGTCTGAAATTTAGAAAGCTAGTATCAAAAGGGGAGTTACTATTGCAAGGAGTCCACAGATTCATATTGCAACAAGCATTGGTATTTTGATCTAAGCCAACAAATTATGCATCTGGGCTTAGTATAAGCAAATATACTTAGCAGCTTTTTGTCATTTTGCTGATCAAGAGATTCTAATATTACGACTACTATTTGGGAATCTTAAAGCATTTTTGTATTAAAAGGAGATACCATACTTTAAGTTAGGAATTGTAGATCCAGGGTACAATTCAGGAGTTTGGCATCTCTGTCCCTCTTACATAACCTTATCTTCCTATAGCAAACCCAGTATCCACTTCTATGTCTTCTCCCTTATTTTTCATCAGGTTAGATCAGTTTGGGGAAGTACAAGAATATAGTAAAATTTTAAAGGAAATTCTATCCCATGGCAGATTTGTGCCATGTGTCTGGCAGTTGTTTTAAAGAAAGTCTCTTGAAAAACCTGAACTTTTATGTGAATGTGAAGTATTAATACTCGTAATATAGTGGCATAGTCTCAGGATCAGAGAATTAGTTCTCGGTAATATATCAGAGACTATTTGCATAATAACCATAATACTTCAGTTTCTAGTATTTGTGATTTAACTGTGAAGTCCACATTTAATTTAATTTTTTTTTTTGTAGAACTCAAATTTAATGACAGACTTAATGATAGATCGTTGAAACTCTGTTTTGGAGATTTTAGATTCAATACTGGAGAATATTGGAGATGAAGCTGTATTGTAATATATAGCAGTCTGTGATCTGTGTAATGGTTTAACTTGACTCCCTACACAGTCTTAATTTTAAAGTTAGCATCTACTTTAATGTTAAATTCATGTCTATATCATAATTCCTCACTAAAGATGTTCATACTACATTAATAATCTCCAGTTTGGGTTAGTAGCTCTCAGCATCCACCTTCTCATCCTGATTATTATATGCCATTGAGTTGTTGTTTGTCCTCTGTTCTTGAAGAGGACCATGACATCAGGAAGATGATGCCTGACTTGCAAGTGAATTGAATTTAAGTAAGAAGAGTTGTTCAGTGTCACCAGCCTCACTTTCTCCTCCAGAGCCGTCTGGGTCCAGTGGCAAGGTGTAGATCAGGATGACTGGAGATGCCCCCCATGCCATTAAGTCCTACTGAAGAAAGTCATGAAATTGGTCTACTATAAAATCATGTTATTTAACCTCCACTATGCCAAGATTCCTGCATAGTGGGGTCTTTTATTATTCTTCTTATATTACACTTCACTCAGCAATTATTTCAAAAGTTTTTTTACTTACCCAAGTGCTCTAAATATCCCCTTCATTCTCAGTGGTGGTCTTGATTCTTACTTTAGAAGATGAAGGACCTTGAACATCAATTTCATCAGCTTCTCTCTTAATAAATTTCAAATCCTTTCTTTACTTGTGCTTTCCTCTTTTCCTTCTGTCTCGGAGGAAGTGTTGGCTGTTAATTTTTGTCCTTGAACCCTTCTCCATTTGCAGAGCCATCAGCCATCCTTACTTTCCTGAATATCTTCAGTCTCTTCTCCTCTCCTTCTCCGGCCTTTTTCTCTATTTGCCACTAGGCTTAGGTTTTCACAATTGTAAAAAATAACCTTTGTTCCACCCTGCTCTCCTCATATTTTCATCTTGTCTTTGCCTTTCTCTTCATTGCCAATCATGCAGAAAAAGTAAACTCCATTAAATATCCACTCTAAAGTTCACAGTTTGGCTTCTATCTATACCTCTCTACTGAAACTGCTAAGTTACCTTGTCACCCAGTCCAATAGAATAGCCTTTTCAACCTTTCATTCCTTCCTCTCTTTAGTATTTGACATTTGACCATCCTTTTATTCTTGGTCTTTCCCATGCCTTTTGAGATGTACTCTAATGTGTCTTCTCCTATATACCTAATTGCCTTTGTTATCTCCTTTACCTCTTGCTCCTCCTTGTTAAATGGAAGCGTCTCCCCAAATCTTCGATCTTTTGCCTTTTTTCTTTTTGTATCTATTGTTTAATATTTCAGTGTCTGTGGAAGGTACTATGTTAGGCACAGGAGAGATAAAGAATTCTTGTCAAAAAACTTCAGTTTTACTACCTGCTAATTAAAGTTTGAATCTCTTAGCCTGTCATTTATGGTCTTCTACATTCTGGCTCTAACTAATGCTCTAATAAACATAACTCTAATCTAGTAGTCAGCAGTATATACCCTTGAGGCAGCTAGATAAATGATTAAAGTGAATAGTGTGATATATGTGGAGTCAGGAAGATCTGAGTTCAGATTCTGCCTTAGATGCTAGCTGTATGACCCTGGGCAAGTCATTTAACCTCTGTTTCCATATGTTTCCTTATCCATAAATTGGGACAACAATAGCACTTACCTTCCTGAGTTGTGAAGATTAAATGAGATAATATTTGTAAAGGACTTTACAGACCTTAAAGTGCTATATAAATGCTGGTGGTAGTAGTGGAGTAGAAGCAGTAGGAGGAGGAGTAATAGTGTACTTAAGTTACTCACCATAGCTTAAGTTATTCATAACTGTTCTCTATCATAGGTCTAAATGCATACTTTACTCAAGCCATTCCCTATATGTAAAATGCACTCCCAACTCATGCACTGTCCCAATCCCAATCTTTACTTTTTGAAATCTTTTCTTTTCAGTGTTCAGTTGAGATACCACTCACTTCTTCTATAAAACTAGTTGGGAATCATAGCTGAGAAAGGTACTCAGGGCATGTTGTCAAACAACTCACACAGCACTTTATATCTCTTTTTCCAATTTAACTTTTTCTTGTCTTTATGTACTAGTTACTTGTAGTTATTTGTTATCCCTTGCTTGAATGTATACTTCTTGAGGGCAGGGAATCTTGTCTTATTTGGCTTTGTACCTCTCACAGAGCCTTCCCCATAGTGTGTGTTTGAATGAATGGATAGTATTAAAAAGCCAATTTTTCAAGAAAGTGAAAGATTATAAAGTTTTGAGTAAGAAGCTGACAATCTTAGGGACATAGTTGTTGTTTTCATCACTGGTGTCCATTTAAGAAAAGAGGTTCAGAAGAAAAAGGCAGTTTGAGAAATGAGCAACTGTTTAAGAAGATGATGTTTAAGAATAGGATTTGGATTTATGTATCGTGGCTTAAAATACAGGAATGACAGGCTTCCAGCCAGGGATAGAGTACTGGTAAAGAGGTATTTGCTTCGAATATTACAAATCTAATCAAAAAAGTTTTAAAATGAAAAGGAAGTAGGAAGGGAAAATACTACCTATGTATATTCACCAAGCTAGAAGCCAAAAAAGAATAGCTAAATAGAAAAAGAAAAATATGAAACATTACCCCACATCCCCTTCACCAGACGTCCACAGGAGACAAAATTGAGAAAGGACCCTTAAAAACCTTGACCTCTGATATCTGTACAGAAATATACAAAATAGCAAGAAAGATGCACTAGAAATCCTAGAATAAGGAGGCAAATTTGACCTCAGTGATTATATCATTGAGACTTGGTGGGATGAGATCTAGGATTAGACTGGCTCTGGAAGAACATACCATGCTGAAAATAATTAGCATAGGTAAAGTTTGAGTCTGGTGTTTGGTGGTAATGCTGTGCTTTAAGAAGATATATTCATGAGCAAATCCAGGAAATATTTACAATAGGGGGCAGGATGAAAATCTTCATTAGGTAATAATCAGCACTGGCAAAAATAGAAGGAATATTGTCATTGGAGTATACTGTACCTCTGCTTGACTGGACCAAAAGAGGAAGTAGATATTTTTTGAGAAACAGATCATAGTGCTATTCCTGAAGCATTTATATAGTATGATGTGAGACTCCATTGCTCAGATTCCTACAGGAGCTAATTATCTCTTTCTGCCCAAAGAAGGGGGGCTAATAATTTCTTGTCTTACCTCAGTGATGATTTTACCCTTTAAAAGGTACAAGAATAAACAAGGAAGAAGTTACTGTTGCAGAAATGATGTGAACCTTGGGGGACTAAATGGACAAGATCTCAGTCACTAGCTAGTCTAAACCATACCTAAAGAAGAATCTCTTCTGCAACATACCAGACATCCTACCTCAAGGCATTGGGTCAGGATGAACTTTCTTCTAATAGCCTATGCCAGGGGTGGAGAAACTGAGGCCTCAAGGCCACATGTGGTCCTCTAGGTCTTCAAGTGAGGCCCTTTGACTGAATCCAACTTCGCAGAACAAATCTCCTTAATAAAAGGATTTGTTCTGTAAAACTTGGACTCAGTCAAAAAGCCACATTCAAGGACCTAGTAATGCCTCAGGTTCCCTACCCCTGGCCTATACCAACCTATGGTACCTTAAATTGTCGGTGAGTTTTTTCTTAAAGCCCAGAATAACATCCTTGCAACTTCCTTCCATTGTTTCTATTCTGTTTTCCGGAGCCAAGCAAGACAAGTCTATTCCCTCTTCCACGAATCACAACTTGACGTACTTGAAAACAGCTCTCTAGTTTTCCTTACCTGAAGTCTTTTTCTCCAGGCTCAAGATGCCATGTCCAGTAATTTCAACCAGTTCTTATGACATGAGCTTGAGACCCTTCATCATCCTGGCTGTTTCTCTGGACACTCAAGTTCATCAGTACTCTTCCTAAAATATGTTACCCAGAATTGAAGAATGTGTTCCGACCATGGCAGACTACATTGAGACTATCACTTTCTTATCTTTCTTGGCTACCAAAGCACTATATTCAGCTTGCTAACTATTACATCTTAGAATTGTGATTGAAGAGATGAAATGTAGGTATATATGAAAAACTCGCTAAGTTTTGGAACAGCAATTGCAAAGGGTTCAGAAATAAGCTAGATAGGTTTTTACAGACTAAAAATTCTATGGGGGGGTGGAGTGGGGTGAGGGGGCGGCGTGGGACCAGAGTTGGGGTGGAGTCGATTCTGAAGATACTTCAACAAATATTTTTTAAGTGTTTACTATGTACTAAGCACTGTAAAAACAGAGAAATAATTCCATTGAGAAGGATACTGAAAAAATGCACCAGTCAACTTAAATTTTTGTTTTTCTTTTTTTAATTTATTTTAGGTTTTCAGCATTCACTTTTATAACATTTTGAGTTCAGTCATATTAAACATATTTCTACATTAGTCATATTGTGAAAGAAGAATCAGAACAAAAGAGAAAAATGATGAGAAAGAAAAAGCAAAAATAAGAGAGAGAAAATAGTACGCTTCGATCTGCATTCAGACCCCATAGTTCTTTCTCTAGATGTGGATAGCCTTTTGGAATTGTCTTAGGTCATTGTATTGCTGAGAAGAGCTAAGTCTATCAAAGTTGATCATCACATAGTGTTGGCTGCTACTGTGTACAGTGTTCTCCTAGTTCTGCCCATTTCACTCAGCGTCAGTTCACGTAAGGCTTTCCTAGTCAGGACCGGGGCTCACAGAAGCAGATTAATTGTATAATCAAATGACTTTTTGCAACTTTTCTGCCTTAACCAAGCCAAGCACATCCTGATAGTCCTAGTATCAGAAAGGGTCTGGTATGAGATTTAGCTGGATGGTTTTATCTAGATGCATCATATGACTTTTCTAAGTCTTGTTTCCAACTAAACACATGGAAATCCTCCCCAAGTCCTATGTGATGCTCAGGTTATGCTCTGCTAACTAACTGATTCCCAGGACTACGGGGAAATAAGATTTATATTTAGATTTCTAAAATCCACGTGCTTATCCTTTCTTATGGAACAGTAGTATTCCATGACCTTCACATACTTCAACTTGTTCAGCCATTCCCCGATTGATGGGCATTCCCTCAATTTCCAGTTCTTTGCCACCACAAAAAGAGCTGCTATAAATATTTTTGTGCATGTGGGTTCTTTTTCCTACGATCTCTTTGAGATACAGACCTAGTAGTGGTATTGCTGGATCAAAAAGTAGGCACAGTTTTATAGCCCTTTGGGCATAGT
Source organism: Phalanger gymnotis (assembly GCA_028646595.1). Classification (NCBI taxonomy): domain Eukaryota; kingdom Metazoa; phylum Chordata; class Mammalia; order Diprotodontia; family Phalangeridae; genus Phalanger; species Phalanger gymnotis. Next base: position 274,732,522 of record CM053625.1, on the reverse strand, counting down.
TCCAAATTGCTCTCCAGAATAGTTGGTGATAGTGTTTCTATTCCACATCTTCTCCAACATTTGTCATTTTCCTGTTTTGTCATGTTAGCTAATCTGATAGATATGAGGTGGTATCTCAATGTTGTTTTAATTTGCATTTCTCTAATCAATAGTGATTTAGAGCATTTTTCATCTGACTATAGATAGCTTCCGTTTCTTTATCTGAAAACTGCCTGTTCATATCCTTTGACCATTGATCAGTTGGGGAATGTCTTGTATTCTTATAATAAATTTGACTTAGTTCTCTATATATTTTAGAAATGAGGCCTTTATCAGAGACATTGGCTGTAAAAATTGTTTCCTAGCTTTCTGCTTTCCTTCTTGTCTTGGTTGCATTGGCTTTTGTTTGTGCAAAAACTTTTTAATTTAATGTAATCAAAATGATCTGTTTTGCATTTCATAATGTTCTCTATCACTTGTTTGGTCATAATCTTCTGTTATCCATAGATCTGACAGGCAAACTGTTCCTTGCTCTCCTAATTTGCTTAGAGTATCATCCTTTACGTCTAAATTGTGTACCCATTTTGACTTTATTTTGGTATAGAGTATAAGATGTTGGTCTGTGCCTGGTTTCTGCCATATTATTTTCCAGTTTTCCCAGCAGTTTTTGTGAAATAGTAAATTTTTATCCCAGAAGCTGGAATCTTTGGGTTTATCAAACAGTAAATTACTGTGGTCCAATCAACTTAATTTTTTTAAAAAACATGAAGAAAATGAAAGCATGGAAAGACAATAAAGGATCAATACAATGCCTGACACAATACTGTAAGATTAATGTTGAATGGTAAGTTTGAGCATGAACTAAAGGTAGCAGGAAAAGTTAAGGATGACAAAAGGATTGATTTTTTTTTTTTAAGTTGTATTGGGGGAATTAGATGGGATGAAAAAAAGAAAAAGAAGGTCACTTCTTAGGGTGGATGGGAAAGATGATGACAGAAGACAGCTTCTTTTCCTTCAGTTTTCTCTTCATAGAAGAATAGTCTTTGGGTTTTTTTGAAAGGACAGAGTAAAAATGACTAATTGGGAGTTGATACCCAACATATGTAATGAAATAAAGTAAGAGAAAACCTAGTCAACCTTGATGAATTTAAGTTTCCTGACTCAAATGGACAAACTCATTGTCTGTCACTCATTTCTTTTGGGGGGAATTCATTATTCACACTAAGCAAGACCTAGTTATATGCATGCACTCATGCATACATACATACATGCATATACACACATATATATCTATAAATAATCTCTTATGGTATGGAAAAGATAGGGAATTTTCGGCTATACAATTACTGTTTGGTGAACTGATTGAATGACCAGATCCACCAAATAATCATTAATGTTTCCATATCAGCTTGGAAGGAGGTCTCTAATATTGTGTCCATGGATGACTTTATGCTTCATAACTTTTTTGTCAATTTGCATAAAGGGGTAGATGACATGAAGCTGGAAGAAATAGCTAACACTGTTAAAGAATTAGAATTTAAAACTCCTTTGACAGGCTATAAACATTGGGACAAATCTAGTATGGTGAAATTTAGTAGAGATAAATGCAAAGGCAAAATCAACTTCCTAAATATAAGATGGGGAGGCATGGTTAAAAAAAAAGTTTGTCTGAAAAAGGTTTAGAGGATTTAATGGACTACCGTCTTCAGCTGTGTTGAATAGACACATAGGACCCAGGAATAGGGAAGCAGTGGTGCTATTATATTGTGTCTTGTTCAGGCCACATTTGGAGTACTGTGTTCTGACATTTTAGGAAGGACAATTTGAAGAGTGACCAGAGAAGAGCAACTGGATGATGAAAGGTTTCATATATGTATTGGTTGAACAAATTGGGTCTTTTAAGGTTAAGGAACAGACACTTTCATGCCCTGCTTGCAGTTTGCTGAGGCTGGACTTCATGGTGCCTATGTTACACAACACTTCCACAAATGCCCTTGAACCTTCTTATCTCGTGCTTTTGTTAGTGGAGTCCCTCCTGTCCACTGATACTCTGCCTGGGCTCATTCCTCAACTGCTGGCATACTTCCACCACCTCTTAGTCTTCCTATCCTTTTAGAATTCCCATTTGCATAAGAGCTCTTCCCAATTTATGACTAAACAAGAGATAGAGAACTTCATGAAATGCAAAATGGATCATTTTGATTACATTCCAGCAAAACAGTTTTATCTCATCATTTCGTTATTTATGTTTTCCATAGGTATCCACTAAATTGTTGTGTTTCATCATCATCTTGTCTCCTTTGTTCTTTGCTAATTTTATTTTTTTCTTCATTGCATTTATCCAAGTTGATGTGGTTTGTAATACTTTTTGTTTCTGTTGTTTTTTGGTATTCATTATTTTCCTTTTGCCATCTTTCCTTTAGTTCATTTTATTTATTTTTTCCTTTAGTTCATTTTAATCCATAATATTTGTTTATCAGGGTGTAAGTTTAATTTAAATTTTAGTCTAAAGTTACAAAATTTTACTTGATAGATACAACTTTTAGGAAGAGAATTGTTTGTTGTCTAATAATAATTACTGTTGAATTGTTCAGTCCTATCATCTCTATCAAATTCGTAAGGCTGGCTATTACAATTTAAGGTTTAATTTCTCTGCAAGAACTTTGGAATAGATAAAGTGATCATAATTTTTTTATTACCCTTTAAGTTTCTTCTTACCACATTGAAGAAGAGTGGAGGAGTGAAAGGTCTACTGTACTTGAACCTTGTTTCAAATTTAAATCATATAATATGAGACAATTGTTTTGCCTTATCTAGCCCTTTATAGATTCCTTCACTTCACTTTATCAATTATCTCAAGTAGGCTGATTACTGATGTGAATGGGTGAAGCCTAGTTTGACTGATCCCTAGTCCTTAGAATGCTTGTTTGCTAACATTTAACTGCCTCAGAGACCAGACATCTCCCCATCCCAGCTGATTTTATGTTCTGGCATAATTACAATTAGGTGTCTTAGATCCCTACTCCTTATTTCTCATTTCGTATTAAGCAGTCCATGGAATGCCCTCATTTCAGTGATCCGGACTACCCTCACTGCCATGCCTCACTAACAACGGGACAGTCTCCTCTTAGTGCTGCAGCAGCTCTTTGGTACTAATGTGCTGGCACTTTGCATGTACTTGTGCTTATTCCGTTCTCCGTCATGTTATGATAATTTGTATATACATTCCTTCTTTTTTGATAGATTATAAACTCTCATATTTTTAATCCTTAGCACCTAGTATAATACCTTACATGTAATAGGCACTAAATAAATGTTTCAGTGAACACATGAATAGACCTAAGATGATAGTAGCATTCTCTCTTACAGAGACAACTAATTTTGTAATAGTTTATCATTATATGCATGCTCCTGCACAAAGCTACATTTGTATTTATGTGAAAAGACTTTGCTGTTGAGCTAATATTTTTTATGTTATCACCTTTTATCTTGTGGCTTTATAAAGCATAGATTGCCAATTGTATTTCCCATGTATTTGCTCTTTTTTTTTCCTTCTTTTTTGGTTTCGTTTCTTCCTTCTCATGATTCATTCCATTGGTTATAATTCTTCTTTACAAGTGGGCTATTTTCTAAATAAGTTCAACATGAAGGTGTATATAGAACCTACATTAGATTATGTGCTCTCTCGAGGTGGGAGGGAGGAAAGGGAGGGAGAGAAAATGTGGAACCCAAAAACTTGTGGAACTGAATGTTGTAAACTAAAAATAAAAAATAAGTTTATAATTTAAAAAAAAGACTGTCATGGACAGCTTCATTATTTTTACATTACATTTTTAGATTACATTATTATTGGCTGTTTGAGTAGCGAAGTTTGCAAAAATTGATTCTTGAACTTACGTCCTTGGCTTTCCCCAAAACTAGAAACTTGAAAGCTGGTACTTTGTATTTTGTTGTAGCTATGATCAGAGAGCAGTATTAAAGTTTAAACACAGTCTTCAGTAGTTTGAAATTTATAAATGCAAGTGTCACATTTTAAAAAAGATATTCTTTGGACAAAATTTCTAAAATGTTATTAATATTAACTTTTCTCATTACAGAATCTGATATTGATGCAGCCACTGCAATGATGCTTTTAAATACATCTATTGAACAAGGAATTTTAGAATGTAAGAAACAATTTTTTTTTTTTTTTACTGTAAAACATTTTGGACTTTTGAATGTTTTTTATTAGAATGTAGAGTATTTAATGGTTTTGTTTTATGACCTTAGATTTCTATTACTCTCTGTTCTTGGTTAAAGCAAGCTGTGTTTGCTTGCAACATTAATTTTATAATAGGTCAGAGTATTTAGAACTAGAAATCACCTTAGCCCCACACCTTTATTTTTCATTTGAGAAAATTAAAACTCAGAAATTTGTGCCCATGACTCACCCATGCAAAAAAGGTTTCCTGTAGTGGAGCCAGGCTAACCAACCCAGATTCTTTGACTCCAAAATCTAGTGCCTTTTGTACTATACTGTGCTGAAATTTTCAGATGTACTAATAAACAGTGAAATGACCAGCATTTTGAGAAAATTAAGTACAATTTTAGATAATCTGTGGCTCTGCTGAGGAAAGATGCTGTGTAAATCCAAAGTAGCAGTATAGTTGTCTCAACAAGAAAATCCTATATATAAACAATTCTTCATGTTGAGGTAAATGTTTTATTCATTGATTAAACTTCATTTTATGCAGGTGAGAAGCCCCTGCCACTCAAAACAGCTTTACAAAAGAAAAGGAGTTTTGTTAGCGCATTTAGCCATTCCAGTGCCATAAATTTACAAGAGAGTGATCCTGCAGTCAACAATATTGATCCAAAGGAGGATCACAATTACAGCGCAAGCAGCATAGCAGCGCAGCGTTGTGCATCCAGATCCAGCGTGTCTTCCTTATCTTCTGTTGATGAGGCATATGAATTTATCCCAAAGAATAACCTTGTAGGAAGTGATGGCAGTGAAGGGTTTCACAGTGAAGAAGATACAGACATAGAGTATGAAGATGACCCTCTTGGAGACAGTGGCTACATATCACAGCCTTGTGCAAATACCTCTGAGAAAAACCAGCCCATCAAGAAGCCTAAAAGAGAGTCATGTCAGGAAATTGATGAGGAGCTTAAAGAGGCCGCTGGATCTCTGCTGCACCTTGCTGGAATCCGCACGTGTCTGGGTTCTCTAATAAGTACTGCAAAGATCCAAAAGCAAAGGAAAAAATAGTAATACCAGATAGTGTGATTTTTTTTTTTTAATGTGGCAATACTCTTATACTTTCTCTTCACAAGGGAGATCAAAGCCATAATGGACTTGTTTTGCTGGGAGGTAGGGGTGGGGGTGGGGGGGGTGCTAATTACCTTTTTTCTTTTACCTTTTTTTTTTAATCACTGCAATTAGGGTCATGCTTACCTAAGATTGGGTCAATCAATGCATGATTGAAGTGCTAATAGCATACTTTTTCTAATCATTGATTCAGAGATTTGGAGAACTTCCACAGAGAAATCCTCAGGCTCCCTCTTAAGGTTGTAGACAAAATCTTTCCCACATAAATATCTTTTGTTGATGTAGCAAAAAGGGATAACTTGCCACTCAATATAGCAATTTTTCCGTTCTTTTTAAACCACTGAATATAGTGGATGAATCGGCTAAAAATGATATTTCCCCTTTTATCCTACTTATTTTATTCACCAATGTAGAATATATTTTTAGTTAATGCTGGTTGAGACATGAACCAAGTGGGGAAAAAAGTTAAATGTGAAAAGATCTTAGGTAGCTAAACTAGAATGATTGCTGGAAAGTTCCATTTATACAAGTAGAAAATGGGAAAAATTGATTTTTAATGTAATTTCTAAGTCTACTCCATGTCTCTTATAACATCATCTTTTGAAATTCTTTGGCTTATCTATTGTTACATAGACTTTTTGGGGGGCACTTTTGCTCTTACTCAAAGTGCTTTAAATCTGTAATTAGTTGGTCAGTTCTCTGTTAATCATTAAGTTCTCTTTGTATAGCAGATAGACAGTAAGATGATAGCATGTAATAATCTTCATTTTTGGCAGACCTTTGCAATGAGAGATTCTCTTCCTTATATTTTCTTGTCTCTACAGGAACAGTTATAATTACAAATTATAATCATTATAATTTGAATGGAGTATGATCTAGAATTTGGTTCAGTTCAGCAATTAAATGCCTACTGTGTGCCAGGCACTAGAGATATAAAGACAAAAAAAGGAAGCAATACTTGCTCTTTAGGAACACGTAGTCTATATGAATAAAAGTTTTGAAAGTTTACAGTTAAGTAATGATAGGTAATTTTGGAAAATCTATCCAAACCAAGGGTAAAATTAGGATAGTCTTAATATTTCAGAATTAGAAAAATTAAACCCCTTTGGAAAAAGCAGTATAATACCCAAATGTGCCATTAATCTTTAGCTAATAGATATTACTGCTTCTGATAATGAATCCTTTGGCTGAGGTGATTAAGTATTGTTTGAACAATTATACCTATATAAGAAGCATTTCCAGGTTCGAAGTTATAGTTCTTTAGAAAAATCTAGGGATTCGAGGTAAACTCAGTATTTATTTAATGAAATTTCCCTCCACTCTGGGCTTTTGGAAGGAAATCTTTTAAAAGTTTATCCTTGTCCTCTGTCATCTCCTTTTTATTTAAGATTGTCCCTGTAGGAATTTCCCACCACTCCCCTTCCCCCTGCCCCGAAAAACTTCCTTCCCCTTCCTGCCTTGTCAGGATGATATTGCCTTGATGCTTTCAAATAATTTCAAGCTCTTAGGATTATTAAAAGGGATAAAACAATCCTCTTATTTAATTTTTAAAATTTGTTTGGCCATAATTTTCAAATAAGATGCATGTTAATAATAAATGTCTTTCTTTCACAGAAACCTTAAGCAGGGATATGTAATGTTAAATGTTCTCTGTTCTGTATTGATGTCATCTATTTTAGTAATAAATGGGCCTGCTCAGCCTTGTTAGTAGAATTAGTGGGAGTGTGGAGGTAGTCATTTTATTTATTGTTCTTGAAAAATAGCTCTTAAGCACAACTAGGTTATATTTCTTAGACTTTTTTTTAAAAATTTTATCATATATGATGCAGTTTTCAGAGGACATTAGTATCCCTAGTTAATAATTGTTAGGTAGTAAATATAAACAAGTGCTTATTATCACAATTTTTACAATTTACTCTTTCTCCTACTAGGTTCAAAATAGGGCTTTTTACTTGGTAAAACTGGAAGTTAGCTCAGTTTCATGGCTAGGCCCAACAGACTGGGTACATGATGTCTAGCAATTTATTTATGACAAAGTTCCACTATAACAGCCACTTAAATGTCCCAGGGAGCTTGTCACAATGGAATTTTGCCATCGTGGCTAAAACCTATGATTTCAGTTCAAAAATAATTTGCCATGTGTCAAAGTAATAGAAATAGTATTGAAATTGGTACTGATCCATATAATGTTCCCCTATTCAATTTTTTTACTTGCCATAGTATTCGTTTTTCTTATCCCAAATAGAAATCAGTGTCTTCTAAATGTATACATATATATGCTCATATGTATATGTATATATACACACACATATTAATTTGCATGTGCAATGTCTTACCAAAAGTCTTATTTTCGTTTTATTTTTCACACACAGAGAAAGAACATAGCCTTTCCGTATATATAGGAGGTATTTCTTTTGGTGAATCATCTCCTTTTTCTCCAGCTTTGTAACATTAAGCTTTTCCTATCCCTCCCATATCCAGCATGGCTTCTCTTAAGTTAAAGAAATTTTTTTTTGTATATAATATAAACCTAATGTAATCGGAATGGGGAGGGAGTTAATTTTTTCCTTTGCTTACTTTTTTTTTCTCTTTTTCCTTTCTCTTTTTGGGCTACTTTTCATGACATTATGTAAAGGGTTCATACCAAATGGTCAACTAAATTGTATTTTAGCAGGAATTCAAAGGTAGGAGGAAGTGTTTCTGGAGGAATGTGGGAGACTTGGTGGACCAGAAAGTCTTTCCTGCCAGTTTAAGCAACAAACATGGATACTTCACAGAGCTCTAAAGACTATTATTGTCTTGAATTCCACAGCAACTTTTTGACATTTCGTGGAGACCATAGAATTTGTTGAAATTTTGAGGCTTTCTGGTTTGCAACTTCTCTAGAGTTCTTTGTTAGGCTGGAAAGGGAAAGCTTTGGTTAAAGCAAAGCTTACTCAAATTTGTTAGTAATGATGTAGTCAAAATATTTATTGACAGGAAAAGTAGAATATTTTAAGCATTGTACCTGCCATTATTTTTAAAGCACACTCTTTGTATCTAACTGCCAGTGCCATTATCAAAACTTTTTTTAAAAATATAAATGTATGTTTCTATTCAGCTAAAGTACTTAATTTTAAAGTATTATGTTGCCATCATATAGTGATATGAAACAATTTACAATTGCCAAGTCATTTTAATTATTATTTATTTAAAGTAAAAATGTAGAAAAGCAATTTGAGTTATACTATCCCTTAATCCTGTTTTCTGATGTAGCATAAGGAATGTCCTGGACTGTAGAATAACTCTGCCAGTAGATGACCAGTTATGAGTGAACCTATTTTCAGTTCCAAGTCTTTTGCTCATTTTAAAAACAATTTACAAAATGTTTAGTTTTTGTATCTAATCTCTGTTAATTAAAATGTTTATAAAGTTTATTTTTACCAAAGAGATGCAATTCATTATGATAAAGTATTGCAGAATAAACTTTGTTTTATAACATTTGTGCTTGCTTTTTTCATTGGGAGTAGAGGTGGTACATTGTTGCAATATCTTTTTCTGATAGATAACAATATTGGAATTACATCTTGAAAATAATGCTATGACCCTAAAAATGAAATATGAGAAGACTCTTCTTTCCCCATCCCCTCCCAGCTTTTATAGAGGCAGGAGGGACCCTGGTTGTAGAACAGTACATATACTTTCAGGGGTTTAGAGGAATATCTTGATTAATTTTGCTAATTTTTTTCCCTCTCTTTTTGTCTTTAGAAAATTGTTACACAGGATGGCTCTCTGGAGGCATACAGGGAGGAATTTAACCAATATAGGAACAAAAGATTTTAAATATGGTGTTTTGCTTTTTAAGAATAAATTTATCAAAGATAGAAACTGTCTGATTTGCATCACCAGCACTTAGCATAATGACTGACACATAGAAAGGGCTTAATAAATGCATCAGTTATCTCTTGCTTTGAAAAACAAATAATACTGTTCAAATTTCATTATAAAGTGATTTCAGTTCTTTTATTTATAGAAAAAATGTTCTTGTTCGTGTTTTATTTTTCATAGGCCATTGATGATGGAAGTAATGTTAGCTAATCAAAATCCAATTCTACAAGATGAGCTATGTTTCTTTTATAATACTCATTTTCTAAGAAAAAAAAACGGTTCCAAAAACACTTAATGAATGCAATGGAATTACTTGTAGGTATACATATGTTATTAATTTTAAAATTATCCATTTCATTACATCTTGGCTATGGGATCTTTCTGTGTATAATATAAAAAATGCCATGATATCCCAAACTAGATTCCACATACACTGCTGTCTTATAAACCTAAATTAGAAAATTCTGAATGGCCATTTCAAAATATGAGTCTACTATTATTATTTTCAACTAAGCCTTTGTTAATTTAAAGTGACCTTAATAGCAAGGTCCCGATTAGTCTAAATAATTAGCACCAATTCGATGTTATAATTATGTAAAACACAATAATTACTTCCAGCCCAATGAAAATATGTAGTAGGAACTCCAATAATCTACAGTGTTTTGTAAACAACATTAACCCTATGACATGGTATCCTTATGATGTATAATACTAAATTACTTTAAATTTGGGAATAATGCACCTGTCCTTTAAGAAAAAAAAGCTATCGTCACTCTCTCCCAGTATTGTTAACTAAAGATTATCTATCCTGAGAGAGGAGGATAGGTTGGGGATATTTTGTGCAAAATCTCTAGGAAATAAATTTTTAGCTTTGTTCAAATGCATGTTAATTATGAATTCAAACTTTTCCCAAGATTTCTAGGGAATCCTAGAAATCCTAATCTGACATTTTATTGAACAGCTAGTAATAAAGCCAGCACAGAGCCATTAGCATACACAGACACAAATTGTCCTGTTGTACAAAGACTGGATAAAACCATTAGGAATAGAAAATTATTTTCTTGTTCATTTTTAAAGCCAACCTTATAAATGTACTATTACAAAGTCATACGATATTAAGAGTTTAGAAGGAACCTCAGAGGCCATCTAATCCAATCATTAGATAACAAAAGCTTCTTTATAACATTTGTAACAAGGAGTCATTCAGCCCTCCAGTAAGGAGCAACCCACTAATGCCCAAGGTAGACCGGGCTCTTTTAGCTCTAATTGTTAAGTTGTTCTCTTACATCGACCTTGTATCTGCATCTTTGCAACTCCCATCCAGTAAGTGTTCTATAAATGTTAGCTATTATTATTAGCAAGAATAATGATGTGATATTTATTTCTTTAAGATTCATGAAATTAAAAAGAAACACAGATTAGCAGAATAATTTTGAAAGTAGTATGTAAAATTTGATATATACTTTTTTTAAAAAGCTACTGGTATGAAGTAGAGATTTAGTTTCATATAAGATTCTGCTTTTGTATTCTGCTATGTGTATGGAAATGATCTTTTTTGGGTGAGTGTTGAGTTCAGAGTATTGATACATTTTGTGCACTGGTGCATTGTTGGTGGAGTTGCTCCAGCCATTCTGGAAAACTAATTCGAACTATCCCCAATGAGCTGTAAATCATTTGCATACTCTTTAATTCAGCAATACTGCTACTAGATATATATCCCTATTTCATACAGGAAACCAAGTGATTCTCACAGAAACATTGTAAAGCAGGTAGTAGCTACAGGAATAAATATTCATGCTTTATTGATGAAGGAGCTGAGGTTAAATGACTTACCTATGATTACACAACTAATAAATCCTAGAAACAGGGTGTGAACTCAGTTGCCCTTTGCTACAGGTCTAGCACACTTTCTGTTACACTAGGCTATCTCTTATTTGCAAACTAGAAAAATATTTGCTGAAAAAAAGTTTCTGCCCCTGCCAAAAAAAAAAAAATTGTTCTAGTTCTGCCCACATCATTATATTTATATATATACCACAATTTGTTTAATCATTCCCAAATAGGGAGGCACCCCTTTAGTTTACAATATTTCATTGCTGTGAAAAGAGTTATGTGTGTTTTGATATCTGTTTAAAATGTGGATCCTTTTCCTCTTTGATTTCTTCAGAGTATTGATAGACCCAGGAATGGATGAGTTCAGAGGGTTCCTACAGTTTAGTAACTTGGGGCATCGTTCCAAATTGCTTTTCAGAATGGCTGGAATAATTCACAGCTCCACAAACAGTATACTAGTGTACGGTGAGGTTTTTTTGTTGGTCTTTTACTTTTTTCTTTTATCACTTTTAAGTTCTCTCCCTCCATTCCCTACCCTACCCATTAAGAAGACAAATACGATACCTATTATACATATGAAGTCATGCAAAACATTTCTACATTAACCATTTTGTGTTAAAAAAAATAAAAATAAAGAGAAAAAATACACTTTAAACTGCACTGAGATCATCAGTTCTCAAGAGAGATATTTTTCATCATGATTAGGAATTATGGATCATTGTATTGATCAGAGTTGCTAAGTCTTTCATATTCATGGTTGATTATCATTACAGTATTGCTGTTATCGTGTACATTATTCTGGTTCTTCACTTTGCATCAATTCATGTAAGTCTTACCAAGTTTTTTTTTTCCATTTTAAAAATATTTTTCTTTTAAATACATCGTTTATTTTTAATATTCATTTTTAAAATTTGAAATGCAATTCTCTCCCTCCCTGCAGTCTCTCCCCCACCCATTGAGAAGGCAAGTAATATGATACTAATTACTCATTAGAAATCATGCAAAACATTTTCATAGTAGCCATATTGCCAAAAGAGAAAGTGAAAAAATTATACTTCGATTCACACTCAGAGTTCATCAGTTCTCTTTCTGGAGGTGGAAGGTACTTTTCACCCTAAATCCTTCAGATTTGTCTTATATCACTGTATTGATCAGAGTAGCTAAGTCACAGTTCATCATTGTTATAATATTGCCATTATTGTGTGCAATGTTTTCCTGGCTTCCCTTTGCATCAGTTCATATTTTCTGAAGCTATCTCCTTCATTTCTTACAGCGCAGTAGTATTCCATCACAATCATATACCACAATTTGTTCAGACATTCTCTGGTCCATGGACATCCCCTCAGTTTCCAATTCTTTGCCAGCACAAAAAGAGCTGCTATAAATATTTTGTTCATATGGGTCCTCATTTTTCTTTGATGTGTTTAGGATATAGACCTAGTAGCAGTATTGCTGGATCAAAGAGTATGCAAATGTTTTATACCTCATTGGGGATAGTTCAAAATGGTTTTCCAGAATGACTGGAGCAACTTCACCAACAATGCACCAGTGAACAAATTATTTCAATACTCCGAACTCAGCACTTACCAAAAAAAAGATCATTTCCAGACACATAGCAAAATACAAAAGCAGAATCTTATATGAAACTGAATCTCCATGTCATACCACTTGCTTTTTTAAAAAGTATGTAATAAATTTTACGTATCACTTTAAAATTATTTTGCTTATCTGTGCTTCTTTTTGAACTTCATTCTGTTCTTTGTATTTCAAATAATGTTTCAGTGACCTCTTCGAAAAAATTTTTTTGGTATCATTAACTCCTACTCCCAGCCCCCCAACTAAAAACCAAGAGAAAGAAACAAAAACCGAAAACGTTTGCAACAAGTAGTATGCATAATCAGCAAAACAAATCCATACAATGACCGTGTTCTAAAAATATATGACTCTTCTGCGTCCATCGCCTCTCTGACGAGAGGTGGGTAACACATTTTATCATGAGTCCTATGGAGACAGTTCATCATTGCATTGATCAGAGTTCAAAAGTATTTAAAAATTGTTTTTCTGGTTATGGAGACTTCCCTCTGCCTCAGTTTGTATTATGAACTAATTCCAAGATCCTCTAAATCATATTTCTTATGATTCAATAATATTTCATTGAATTAAATTTATCACAATTTATTCAGCTGTTACCCTATTGAGACCATTTAAAGCACTTTAGATTCTAGGTTTTTACTTTTCTTCTCACCCCACTGCTTTTAATTCCGCCTTAATTCATCTATGGATTTTTTCCATCTCTCTATGCATAGATTTGGGCAATTTTCATTTGTGATTTCTATTACTGTTCAGGGAGTCAACTGGATTCTTAAATTCTCCTAATTTGTTTTACAAGTCACTTTTTTTTTAATCTTTTTTTTTCCTGTATATGTTTTATTTACTATTTTAGTTTTCAACATTGATTTCCTCAAGCTTTTGAGTTACAAATTTTCTCCCCATTTCTACCTTCCCCGCCATTCCAAGATGGCATATATTCTGATTGCCTCATTCCCCAGGCAGCCCTCCCCTCTTTCACCCCATTCCCCCCCACATCCCTTTTCCCCTTACTTTCTTGTAGGGCAGGATAGATTTTTATGCCCCATTCCCTATATATCTTGTTTCCCAGCTGCATGCAAAAAAAAAATTTTTTTTTAAGCATCTGCTTTTAAAACTTTGATTTCCGGATTCTCTCCCCTCTTCCCTTCCCACCCACCTTCCCTAGGGAGGCAAGCATTTCAACATAGATCACACATGTATCATTATACAAAACACTTCCACAATGCTCATGTTGTGAAAGGCTAACTATATTTCCTTCCATTCTAACCTGTCCCCCTTTATTCAGTTTTCTCCCTTGACCCTGTCTCTCTTCAAATGTGTTTGCTTTTGATTACCTTTTCCCCCTATCTGCCCTCCCTTCTATCATCCATCCTTTTTTTCCTCTTCCCCTTACTCTCATGTGGAGTAAGATACCCAATTGAGTGTGTATGTCATTCCCTTCTCAAGTTGAATCTGGTGAGAGTAAGATTCGCTCATTCCCACTCACCTGCCCCCTCTTCCCTTCCAACAGAACTGCTTTTATGCCACTTTTACGTGAGATAATTTACCCATTCTGTCTCTCCCTTTCTCCTCTCAGTATATTCCTCTCTCACCCCTTAAATTTATTTCGTTTTTTTTAGATACCATCCCTTCATATTCAGCTCATCCTGTGCCCTCTGTCTATATTCCTTTCAACTCCCCTGATACTAAGAAAGGTCTCCTGAATTACACACATCATCTTTTCATGTAGGAATGTAAGCAAAACAGTTCAACTTTAGTAAGTCCTTTATGAATTCTCTTTCTTGTTTACCTTTTCATGCTTCTCTTGTTTCTTGTATTTGAAAGTCAAATTTTCTATTCAGCTCTGATCATTTCATTGAGAAAGCTTGAAAGTTCTCTATTTTATTGAAAATCCATATTTTGCATTGGAGCATTATACTCAGTTTTGCTGGGCAGGTGATTCTTGGTTTTAATCCTAGCTCCACTGAACTCCAGAATATCATGCTCCAAGCCCTTTGATCCCTTAATGTAGAAGCCGTTAGATCTTGTGTTATCCTGATTGTGTTTCCACAATATTCAAATTGTTTCTTTCTGGCTGCTTGCAGTATTTTCTCCTTGATCTGGAGACTCTGGAATTTGGTGACAATATTCCTAGGAGTTTTCTTTTTTGGGGTCTTTTTCAAGAGGCCATCCATGGATTCTTTCAATTTCTATTTTACCTTCTGGTTCAAGAGTTTTCCTTGATAATTTCTTGAAAGATGATGTCTAGGCTCTTTTTTTGATCATAGCTTTCAGGTAGTCCAATAATTTTTAAATTATCTCTCCAGGATCTATTTTCCAGGTCAGTGGTTTTCCCAGTGAGATATTTCACATTGTCTTCCATTTTTTCATTCCTTTGGTTCTGTTTGATCATATCTTGGTTTCTGATAAAGTCACTAGCTTCCACTTGCTCCAATCTAATTTTTAAGGTGGTATTTTCTTCAGTGGTCTTTTGAACCTCCTTTTCCATTTGGCTAATTCTGCCTTTCAAGGCATTCTTCTCCTCATTGGCTTTTTGGAGCTCTTTTGCCATTTAGGTTAGTCTATTCTTTAAGGTGTTATTTTCTTCAGTATTTTTTTGGGTCTCCTTTAACAAGTCATTGACTTGTTTTTCATGGTTTTCTTGCATCACTCTCATTTCTCTTCCCAATTTTTCCTCTACTTCTCTAACTTGCTTTTCCAAATCCTTTTTGAGCTCTTCCATGGCCAGAGCCCAATTTATATTTTTCTTGGAGGCTTTTGTTGTAGGCTCTTTGATTTTGTTGACTTCTTCTGGCCGTATGATTTGATCTTCTTTGTAATCAAAAAAGGAATCTAGAGTTTGAGTGTGAGTTCGTTTTCACTGCCTGTTCAAGTCCCCAGCCAACTGCTTGACCCTTGGCCTTTTTGTCAGGCAATGACTGCTCATAGAGTAGAGAGTGCTTTGTCCCAAGCTTTAGGGACTTTTAGCTGCTGTCACCCCAGGCTCTGTCACAGCAGCGCTCCTCCTCCCCCAAGAACCACCAAACAGGACTACAATTCATATCTAAGCAGGGCACAGCAAGAGAATCTGCCTTTGTGCCCACAAAGCGCTCCTTGCATTCTCACTCTGATCTGCTGCTATATGCCTCCTACCATGTGAGCCAGGGACTCAGGAAGCCGCTGATGCTGGCACTCTGGAGGCAGCCTCAGGAGCTTCCTGCTGCTGCTACCGCCACCTCTGCACGACCTTCTCCACCCCTAGAGCTGGTGGCCTGACTGCTCTGAACTCAATCCACAGTTTCCCCCTAACCTGCTCTTTGGCGTTTGTGGGTTGAGAAGTCTGGTAACTGCCACAGCTCACTGTTTCATGGCCTCAAGGCCTCTTCCAGCTGGCTGACTCTGAGTCTGGTCTGTCCCGGCACTGCCCATGCTGGTTTGCCTTTTGCTCTCAGCACCATGCGATAGACCCTTCTCCGCGATCATCCAGGCTCTTCTGGGCTGGAGCCCTGCTTCCCTCTTATTTCGTGGGTTCTGTAGCTCTAGAATTTTTTCTGAGCCATTTTTTACAGGTGTTTGGAGGGATTTGGGTGGGGAGCTTAAGCAAGTCCCTGCTTTCCTGATGCCGTCTTGGCTCTGCCCCCCCTTTTGTTTTCAGTCTTTTGATTTTGTTCTATTTCTTGTTGTATTGATTTCTATTTGATCTATTCTAATTTTCAGTAGTCCATGTCTTAGATAAAATGTACCGTTTTTCTTAACCATTTATTCTCCCAGTTCTTTACTGACAGCAGTTTTATGTCATTTTTTGTCTTTTGCTTCACGTCATCTGTAAAGCCTGCAGGCCTTGTAGAAAATCTATTTCTTTTTCCTTTAAGACTCTTATTTTGATTGTTTTTTCTAAACTCTATTTTATTTTCAGGTGTGCATCCTTTCTTTTCTGCAACCCCCATTAAAAAAGCAAGAAAAACAAATTCCATTACAAACATGTATAGTCAAGCAAATTTCCACATTGACCATATTAAAAAAAAAAAAGATGCCTCTGTCTGCATTCTGAGTCCCTCACCTCTCTGTCTCTGGCGATGGGTAGTATGTGGTTGTTGTGTTCATCAGAGTTCCTAAGTCTTTCAAAATTGTTTGATTTTACAATGTTGCTGTTACTGTACACATTGTTCTGATTCTACTTGCTTTTTTTCTGTATCAGTTCATAGAAATCTTCCCTGGTTTCTCTAAGACTGTTCCCTTCATCATTTCTTACAGCACAATAGTATTACATCACATCCATTTACCATAACTTGTTCAGCCATTCCTTGATTGGAATCTCTTCAGTTTCTAATTCTTTGCCATTACAAAAAGAGTTGCCATAAATATTTTTGTACATATGGATCCTTATCCTTTTTCTTTGATTGTTTTGAGGTATAGACCTAGTAGCAGCATTGCTTGGTGTGTACAGTTTAATAGCTTCGGTGACATAAGTCCAAATTCCTTTCCATAATGGCTAGACTAAGGAATTGTGAGTGATAATACATTGTTATTGAATATTGCCATTGTTATGGCATCCAATATGGCACCTGCATCCTCCTAAATATCTCCTAGCCATCTCTCTCACCCAACCTGCATATTGGCAGATCAGGGAATTTTTTCAAACTGAGTGAAGGCTTGACTTTTGGGATATTACTCAATCAACACTCCAGGGTAACCCTGAACATAAGGATACATTCCTACTGTTCATTATTACACCTCTCGAGTCCCCCACTAGCGTGACACCAGTGCTACCAGGAGTACGTTAATGAACCTGTTTTGTCACAACCCTTTAGGCATTCATCATTTTCCTTTTTTTTTTGTCATGGTAACCAATCTGATAGATGTGAGGTAGTATCACAGAGTTGTTTTAATTTGCATTTCTCCAGTTATTTATGATTTAGAGCAGATCTATAATAATTTGTGATACTACTGCCTATGAACAGCTGCATGGTGCAGTAGATAGAGTGCTGGGCCCGGGGTCAAGAAAACCTGAATTCAAATCTGGCCTCATATACTTATTAGCTGTATTACTCAAGGCAAGTCCCTTCACCTTTTTACCCTAGTTTCTTGTACTGTAAAGTGGAGATGATAACAGCCCCTACCTTCCAGGGTTGTTGTGAGGATCAAATATGATAATATTGGTAAAATGTTTACACAATGCCTGGCACAAACCTCCTGGTCCTTTGATGTCTCAGGATAGAGAATTAGGAACCTCAGAATACCTGGTATTTGGCTATTCCTGGACTTCAAGGTCTCTACCCTGGGACTTTTGAAGATATACCCTTTCTTCTTGCATTTTTAGGATATAGTCTTGACAGCCATACATGTCCTATCTCTGTAGGAGGCTACCCTCCACTGATCCTTACTTTCCTATTGGCCATGAACTTCTGGCTAAAATCATCACAATAGTTTTTCTAGTTTTTCATTAGATTTCTTGATCATTTTTCAGTCTCGTATGAACATGAGAGTTTTGCTTGAGTAGGCATATGGGAGCTGAGTAGTCTGCTTCCTATTCAGGCTGCCATCTTGGCCAGAGAGTGTTCATAGGATTTAGAGCTTGAAGGAACCCTAGAAGTTCTTCCCTTCTACCGTCCCATTTTATCGATAAAGAAACCGAAGCCCAAAGATGTAAAAATGATTTGTCTAGGATCACATGATAACTAATAGAGTAAGAACTCAGGTCTTGTCTCCAAATCCAATGCTATTTCTACTTCATCTTTTGGGATGGATATTCCGAGTTACAGGTTTCTAGATTGTTGCTTCAATTTAAAGATGGTGATTTCAAAGCTCCTTTTCTCTTCCTGGTAGAATGTACAGGGAAAGGGAAAAGATAGGATAAAAAGACTGAATTGTGGACTCAGAACCTGAATGGAGTAGCACTCCTTAAATACACTAGCCCAAATTTGGGAGAAAAGATATTCCCCACTACCTTCTTCTGCTCCTAGGCATCAGTAAATATCAGTGAAAAGGTTTTCAAAGCAAATTTTAAAATATTTATTAAGTTGTTTACCATGCTGTTAGGCCTTCATCAACAGAGATACAATTATCAGTATGTGTATATCGTGTTAAAATGTCATTGGCTGTTGGGCCACCTTTGCTCTATCCACAAATTCTTAAAATTTAGAAACCTGTTATATTCTTTATTATTATCCCAGCTGTAGTAGAAGCTCCAAGGAGATATGGCATTGTAGTGAAAAGAACACTAGAGTGAGAAACAGGACACCAGGGCTCTTAATCATGGCTCTGCCACTAACTAACTGTGTAACTTAAACCTTTCACTTAACTTTCCTGAGTTTCTCTTTTTCTCGTTTGTAAATGAGATGGATAGCCTAAATTGTAACTAAGACCCCTTCTAGGAACATTATTTAATCCCTTGATTTTGTTTGACCTGCCCAATTCTAGCAGCCAACCCCATGCTCCCCAACTAAAGAAATACTAATTGCTATTTTTGAATGTTAACCAAACAACAGTTTCTAGCTCTTAGTATCTAGTAGCTTTCATTATAAATACCATCTTTAGGAGGTGGAAAAAATAAGTGCCAAAATGTCTTTTGGTGAAAGGAAGCAGATAAAAGAGTAGAGGTCTCTAAGCTAGGGCTATGGGCAAGAAGTAAAAATCCCCTAAATAGCTTGAACGGAGTTACCCTTGGAAACTATATGGAAACACAGCCAACCAATCACCAAGATTTCTTGAATGTTTCATGTGCCCCACCCTTTGATAACCTCAGATAAAGAGAGGCCTGGATTCATAGTGAACTTATAGGCCAGTCCAATCTGAGATTTACTTTAGGCCAATTTTCTAGGACAGTTGAGAATGGCACTTTCTCTTACCATTGCTACACAAATCCTACCCAGTTCTCCCCATTCTGCTGGCCTAATTGTGGCCAAACCTTATTTCCCCTTAATTCTTTGGAGACCAAATTTAGATTTTTTAAAATATGATATTAGTGTAACAAAAGAGTTTGTCTTCATTGGAACTCTTATGGCATTTGAAACAGAGAAACAGGTAGCAAATGGACAGGCAATGTCCATGTGCAGAGGTTCCCAAAGTGGATGATACCACCCCCTGGGGGTGCTGGAATGATCCAGGGGAGCAATAATAGACTCGGGTGCAGTTGGGGGGTGTTGAATAAAAATAAGGAGGTGGTAGAAGCATAAGGAAAGAAGAAAAGATAAGAAAATTTAGAAAAACCATTCATACATGTTTCATATGTTGTGTAACAATTGAAGTAGTGATTACATTATTTTCCAGATAAACACACAAAACGCAAGTTATAATGGAGCAGTGGTCAAGTCTGCCAACAGGTCTTAATAAGCAAGTGTTGGTAGGCCAGCATGTCATGCATTGTCAGGAGGTCCAGCATGCATTGGCAGAAATAGCTTGTAATGACTTATTTACAATATGATACTATGCAGTTACATGACATAATATTGTGTCATCAAAATTTCAATGCAGGAAAAAACCCATAAATTTACAATAGACTATTAAATTTAAGATGTAATACTTTAAAAAATTTTTCGAAGTGATGCAAATTTCAAAAAACCATTAAAGGGTTAAAGAAAGTAGATTTCTGGGGGGACACTGAGTATTTTTCTTTTTGAAAAGGAGGCGGTAGGCCAAATAAGTTTGAGAACCTCTGCCCATGTGCCTCCCAGGATTGGAGCTGGAAAAAACTAATCAGTGTGTGTGTGTGTGTGTGTGTGTGTGTGTGTGTATGTGTGTACATACATGCAGATAAGTGCAGTGTAAAGCAGAAAACGTGAAGATTATCATAATTTATTTGACTTGTTTATTCTCATTCATATTAAGATTCTAACTTTCCCAATTTCCCATAGCTCCAAAGAAGTGTACATTCACATTATAATTTTTTTCAACCTGAAGAAACTCATTTCATGTAATTTGATGATCTAAAGGTTGTGATTTTCAGTTGTATTCCATATAGATATTTTTTATTGCAAAGAAGATCTCAAGTCTTTGCCTACATTAGAATTTTGTTTTACCCTAAAATACATATATATATATATTGTTCTTACATGGTTTCTTCCTAAAAATTTTTCAATTCTAAATTGTCATTCTTCCTTCCAGCTTCTTCCCAACCCACTGAGAAGGCAAAAATATGATATCCATTATATGTTTTATTTTGTATTTCAATATTGAACCAGCTGTGCATTCCTACTATAAATCTAACTTGGTCATAGTGTATGATCTTTGTGATATATTGCTATAGTCTCTTTGCCTGCATTTTCTTTAAAGTTTTCTCATCAATGTTTATTAGCAAAACTGGTCTACAGTTTTCTTTTTCTGTTTTTGCTCTCTGTGGTTCAGGAATCAAAACTATATTTGTGTCATACATGGAATTTGATAGGACTCTTCTTTACCCACTCTTTTTTCCCAAATAGTTTATGTAGTATTGCAATTAATTGTTTTTTAACTGTTTTGTAGAATTTGCTGGTGAATCCATCTAGTGCTGGTTGGTGTTATTTTTTCTTATAGTTTTACTGTCTATTTCCTCCTGTATTCATTTAACTTTTCCTTTAAGAATTTGGATACTATGCCATTGGTGCATATATGTTTAGTGCCTATGGTAACTTTTAGCAAAATGTAGTTTCGCTGATTATCTCTTTTAATTAGGTCTGTTTTTGCATTTGCTTTGTCTGAAATCATGATTGCTAACCCTGCCCTTTTTTTTACTTCAGCTGAAGCATGATAGATTCTGTTGCAGCCCTTTATTTTAACTTTGTGTGTCTTTCTGTTTCCAGTGTATCTCTTGTAAACAACACATTGTTGGATTCTAGTTTCTTATACATTCTGCTATCCACTTCCATTTTATGTGTGGGTTCATCTCATTCACATTCACCATTATGATTGCTGACTATGATTCCTTCCATCCTTATTTATCTTTCTCTTTCTTTTTTGTCTTGTCCCTTCCTCAACAGTCTGTTTTGCTGCTGACTACTGCCTCCCTTAATCTGTTCTACTTCTTATCACCACCCCCTACTTTCTCTTATCCCCTTCCCTTCCTACTTCCCTGTTGGGTAAGAATAAAATATATTCTTCCTACTTTGAACCAGTTCAGACGAAGGTGAGGTTCAAGTGTTGCTCACTCTGCCCCATTTCCTCCTCCACTGTAAAGATTGTTCTTTGAGGGGGACGGAGCCAAGATGGCAGCTGGAAAGCAGGGACTAGCGTGAACTCCCTGCCAAGTCCCTCCAAAAACCTATAAACAATGGCTTTGAACCAGTGCTAGAACTGCAGGACCCACAGGGTAGCAGAGGGAAGCAGGGCTCTAGACCAGGACAGCCTGGATAGTCTCTGGGTAAGGTCTATCCTGCACGGAGCAGGGAGCGGAGCAGAGCAGAGCCCAGCATGGGCAGTGTGGACCAGCCAGACCAGGAGCCGGGCAGAGCGTGCCCTAGCACCCTGAATCAGTGAGCTGCAGCAGTTACCAGACTTCTCAACCCACAAACACCAAAGACAACAGAGAAGGTCAGTGGGAAAAGCTGCTAGGGACAGAGTGTAAAAAGGAGTTCATGGTTCGGCCACCAACCCAGGGGCAGCGGAGGTGAGGCAGCTACAGAACTACAGCTGCAGTTGCTTGTGGCCCCAGGACCACCTGGTGGGAGGAATTAAGTGGCAGATCAGAGCAGGAGTGCAGAGCCTGCTGAAGATCTAAGTCCAGTCTGGGTTGGGGGTTCTTGGGGAAGGAGGAGTGCTGGTGTGGCAGAGCTGGCGCATCCTCCCAAGCTTGGAACATAGAACTCTTTACAAGCAGTCATACCCCACTGAAAAAACTCAAGGGTCAAGTAAGTTTGCTGGGAACATGGCCAGGCAGCAAAAACACACCCAGATTCAGTCTCAGACTCTGGAATCCTTCTTTGGGGACAAAGAAGACCAAAACATACAGCCAGAAGAAG
>CM053625.1:274677740-274709531 GCA_028646595.1 Phalanger gymnotis | reverse complement strand
CTTAACCCTTGAGTTTTTCAGCAGGGTATGGCTGCTTATAGACTAAAGAGTTCTATGTTCCACGCTTGGGCGGATGCACTGCCTCACCAGCACTCCTCCTTCCCCATAACCCCCAAACTGGACTGCAGGCTGTTCACTCCTGCTCTGATCTGCCACTTAATTCCTCCCACCAGGTGGGCCCGGGGCCAGAAGCAACTGCAGCTGTAGTTCTAAAGCTGCCTCACCTCCACTGCCCCAGGGGCAATGGCTGAACCGCAAACTCAGTCCCCACAGCTTTTCCCACTAACCTTCTCTGTTGTCTTTGCTGTTTGTGGGTTGAGAGGTCTGGTAAATGCCACAGCTCAGTAATTCAGGATGCTAGGGCGCTCTCCGCTCAGCTCCTGGTCTGGTCAGTCCGCAGTCTGGTAGGTCCGTGCCTCGCACACTGGGCTCTGCTGGGCTCAGCTCCACTCCCCTCAGCTGGGAGCTGGGAGTTCCGTGTGGGACAGACCTTACCCAGAGACCATCCAGGCTGTCCTGGGCTGGAGCCCTGCTTCCCTCTGCCACTTTGTGGGTTCTACGGCTCTAAAATTGGTTCAGAGCCATTTTTTTATAGGTTTTTGGAGGGACTTGGTGGGGAGCTCACGCCAGTCCCTGCTTTCCAGCCGCCATCTTGGCTCTGCCCCACTGAAGGTTATTGTTTTAAAAAAATTTTAAATACATCTGTTGGTATCTTTTGTTTTCCCAGTCATCTGTATTTCCTAATGTATCACAATCTTCCCCTCCTAGAGAGGCGTCCTTTATAGCAAAAAAATTAAAAGATGAAAAAAGAACAGTCAACAAAAGTAATCAATACACTGAAAAAGACTGACACTATTTTTAGTGTTCTATCCCCAAAGTCCCCTACCATTTTAAAGATGGAAAGGAGGTATCTTCTCATGTCTCAAATGGCAGCAAAACGTGGAATACAACAGTCTCCAAAGGAATGAAAATTGAAGTCATATGGAGGGCAATGGAGAGGAGTATGGTGGCTATGAGTGCTGCACCACAAAACCAATGAGGAACTTTAAAGAAGAATGGGAAGTGAAAGACATCATCAGGAAAATATTTGATAGAAAATGGGCTGGTCAAGTGGGAAGAGATGTCAGGTTGTTAGCCATAGTGTTCTACTGGTTTCTCAAGATGTCAGAGAATAAAAAGATACTATGGAACATTGGGTGAACCCCATATGGCGAACTTATGGAATGACATAAATAAGAGTCATAAAAGATGAACATCTAGGGGCAGGTTGAAATCTGTATAGAAAAGACCAAATGGATGAATCAAAATTCCATTTAAGTGTTAATTTTGAGGGGCAGGGGAAGATTTTGAAAGAAAATTAATGAATTTAGTTTTAGACATGGTAGATTTGAGATGCTCCATCATTTGTGGTCATATAACATCATTAGAAGATTTTTTTTAGGGGGTCGTTTTGTTTCAAGAAAGTTAGGTCGGTATCACATAAAGTGCTACACAGTTTTTTGTAATACAATCCAATCTGCTTTTTTCTTCCTATTCAATTTGGGGCCAAGCTCATTGTCCATCTGCAATACTGAAATATTAAATATATATATTTATGTTTGTATATACATGTTTATATATGTATATACCTATATACATATTTATAATGTATATATATTTTATATACACATATTTTAAATACATTTTATTGATATCTTATTTTATTATAACCTACATTTCCTAATGGATTACTCTCTTTTTTCTCTCTCTCCATATATGTATACATATACATGTACATATATTTGTATGTGTATGTGTGTATGATATTCTGATCAGCTAACCACAGTTTCTAAAGAACCAAAGTGCCAGTCACCAAAGAGTAATGGAAAGATGTTCAGTGAGGGTAAATGAGTTATAGTGGGACTGGTGTGCAACAAAGTCTTTTGTGAGATATTATACAGGTAATGCATGATTGGTAAAGAAAGTAGGTCAATCATGTAGTGAGAGCAAGTAAAAAAAGATTGACAATACAAGTGTGGCAAAGATAGACTTACCCGGCAGGCAAATTTAGGATTGGAAATCTGGGGAAAGATCAGAGCTGGAGATATAGTTTTGGGAGTCAGAAGCATAAAGATCATAACTGAATCCATGGGAGTATATACCAAAGGAGAAAGAATAGGGAAGACACATTTAAGAAGAGGGAGAAAGATGAGGAGCTAGCAAAGGAGACAGAAGGAGCAACCAGAGAGAGAGGAAATGAACCGTGAAAATGTAGTATCCTGGAAGCTGAGCAAAGGAAGCACAACTCAGGTTTAAGCTTCAGTCAAGAACACCTGAGTTTAAATCCAGCCTCAGACACTCAGCTGTGCAACCTTGGTCAAGTCATCTATGTCTGCGTCAATTTTTTCATCTGTAAAATGGGGAAAATAATAATCCCCGACTCCCCAGGGTTGTTGTGAGAATAAAATGACGAATTTGTAAAGCACTTGGCAAACTTTGACGTGCTCATCATCAATGAGCACGTCAATCATTTCATCAATGCTTATTGTCACTGTTATTTTATTATTACTCCATAAGACTCTCCTAATTGGTGGACAAAACTATGACTCAGTGCTGTGCTCTGATAGTTTGTTGCTTTGCCTTGTGCACCTGCAGGAGAGGTAGAGTTAACGTGCAAGCTTTGGAGAGGATTTTCTTCGTTCCTGTTTTAAAAGGACACATATAGTTCCAGACTCTCTTGAGGAAAAATTCCAGAAACATGGAGGGAAAGAGACAGACTTTGGAAGGCAGACATACAAGGGAAATGCAGCTCCTTAAGACATTGCTGATTTCCAACTTGCCTTCCAACAGACTTTGGTCACTTTCCTCTTGCGTAAGATTCAGCCTCTGTCTTCATTGGATAGGATGTCAGTCAGCTGCGGTTTAAAGAACTCCTTCACTTCTGTGTAATTCCTGGTATATTCTCGTCTATTGATCTTTGATTTTCCTTTGCTATCTGGTTCGATAAATAGGTTTACTTGCTATTTATCATTTGTGATAGTCTTTTACGTAACTAGCATTTGAAAGGAGCCAAGCAGATAGTTGTAAACTTGCGATATGCTTCCCTTTTAAAGGACACAGGGAAGCCAGTAGCTGTGTTGTTTTTGAACTTAAAAAATAAATCACACCCTTAAACCATCAATATTGGGAGGGGATGGGGAGCTGATAAAGTTCTAGTCCAGTACTCCTTCTGAGAGGAGAATAGAGCAGCCAGCCTTGAGCCCCTACTCCTGTTCCCTTCCAGGGAGGAATCAAAGTTTCTCTTGGAGAAGGATGGGCCAGATTCTGGAAATACATATCAATATGCCTCCCCAAGAGCCACATTTAGACAACACATGTGGACATATAGATCTTACCTGGGACACAGCCCCATGTAAAGAATATAAAAATGTCTAGGAGGGGTTAGTCAACAGCAAAACTTTAAAAACCACATGAGTATCTCAAGAATATCAATAACCTCGTTTCTCCAGAGTCTACTTGTCCTAGGAAAGGCAGCATGGTGCCATGGCAATAAGAACAGACTAGAAGTCAGGAAATTTGGGTTAGAGTTTTGACTGTTGCTAAGTTGCCATGTAAGCTTGAGTAACTTCTCTTTTCTTCAGTTTTCTCACCTATAAAGCAGGAAGAATACTCTTAATCACAGAGAGCCATTATGAGGATCAGATGAGACGTCTGGGAAAGCTATTTGAAGAGCATAAGGAGAAGTACCCCAAAAAAGTACTGAGTGCCTACTATGTATGCAGTATAAGGTATGATTAGACAGTCAGTTATATTCAGACCCTGAGAAGCCTTGCATAATTTTTAACCTTTACCTTCTGCCCAAGGTTTCCTTCATGGAAGCAGAAAAATCAGATGTGGAATCATCAGATGCCCTGACAGCCCAGCCTACCCGCCACTCAGCATCTTTCAGAGATGCATTGGAAGAGCTGTTCAGATATGGCTATTGCTATGATTTTAAGAAAAACAGAAAAGAAAACACAAAGTGAGGGTGGTACCATTTCTGAGGATGTGGTTTGTGTGTTGTTCTCCCCGATGACAGTCTAATGACTGTCAATGGCTCTTTTCCAAATATTTTGTTTTATAGTAAATCCATTTCTTAGAAACCTTTTTGATGTAAAAATGTGTTCAAGACTGGAAGTGATGTAGTTGTATCTCATCGACACCTGAACACGAGGGTGAAATGAGGAATAGGGGGATTGGCAGAGCTTTCAGAAATAATCTTGCCCTTTGGGGTCTGCCACCGAGCTGGCTTCTGGCTGCCTCTTCCTGGAGGTTCTCACATGAAGCCAGGAGGAATTTTGGTCCTCAGACAGAATGTGTTCACAGTAGATAGTGTTTGCTTTCTTTGAATTCCTCTGTGCACAGGTTATACGAAAAAGCAACCAACTAGTCATGGATTCTAGTCTTGTCCCTGCTACCAACTAGCTGGGACAAATCTGGGACAAGTATCTTTGCCTATTAATCCTTCATTTTCTTCATCTGTAAAATGAAGATAATATCTTCTACCTGTTTGCCTCACAGAGTTGTCATAAGGATCAAATGAGCTCATTGATATAAAAGCACTTCGGAGAGTATACAGTACAATACAAACCATGAATTCTTAAGTGAAATGTATTCTTTTCAATTTAAAATTGTCCAGGCATTTTTTTCTCTTTACTTTAAAATATTTATTATAAGGTTAGTCACTGGATGGGAGTAAGGGTGGGAAGAGATATATTTAGAAATAAATGTCATGCAAAAACAAAAAGCATCATTTTAAAGAATTGTACAGTTGTTTTTCAATGAATTGATCAGTTGTGCTGACTTTCTCCTCTCCAAAAAATACTGTTCATCATAGGAGATGAGATCCTGGGAGGGGGAAGAGAAAACATACATGGGATACTGTTGGGATGTAAGAAACAGGAGAATAGCAATAATTTTTTTAATTGCCTAGGTGACTGAGCTGATTCTGCTATTAGCTTACTAATCTATTCAAGGTTGACTCCAAACCAAATAACCTCTCTAGGCCTTGGCTTTCTTGTCTATAAAACGAGGGGATTACACAGGATGACCTCAGAGGTGTGTTTTTGCAAAACGTTTATGATCCCTCTTATGTCATCCGCTCCAGACTCTGGCCACCCTTTATTTGGTGAGTGGCTATTCCTCAAAAGTTCTTTCTAGCTCTAAAGATCTAGAGCTTGACATGACTTTAGAGTCCAAACCTTAATTTCTTAGTTGAGGAGAATGAGGCCAAAGAGGTTAAGTCATTTGCCCAAGGTTATAAAGGTAATGTCAGAAGCTGTTAGCAACTTAGTGTAGAGATGATACCTTCTCCTTCTCTGGATACTAGCCAGCTAACGTTGTGAGGCAGGAAGCAGAGGTTCGATACATACATACATTGAAGAGAATGTATGTTGAGAGATACTGAAGAGAGTCGGATTAGGTTAAATGAAATAAAAATGAAGCGGGGCTACTTTACAAATGTTAGGGGACCTCTCTCAGCTATAGAAGATACAGACATCCAGCACATTTGGAATTCAAGCTTTTAGAAGTTGTGTTATTTTGTCTCTACTTTTTCTGATCTTCATAACTTTATAGGCTCAAAATACTAGAGCTAGAAAGGATCTTAGTGATTATCTTGCCTAATTGTCTCATTTTACAGGTGAGGAAACTGAGGCCCAATAGGTGAAGTACTTAGCTCAATGATACACAAAGCTAGGTGAAGGGAGTGCCTTGCTGACTTCCAGTCTGGTGCTTTCTATAATAAACTCTAGTACTAACAAAAAAAAAATGGACTAACACTTAAATGAATGAATGAAAAAAACATTTCTTGAGCCTTACTATATGTCAGGTGCTATGCTGATCACTAGGGATATAAAAACAAAAGGAAATATAGTCTTTTCTCAAGGAACTTACATTCCTTATGAGAGGAATGTGAGAGATAAGCCCCCCCCCCCAAAGGGGAGTGGTAGCTAGAGAAGGTCACTTGGGTGCTGAAATAAAGACAGTGATCGGGGCTTTGGTAAGGAGGTAGATTTATGGGACCTTCCCAGGAATAATAGCAGAGTTGATGTGATCGGAGTTAATGATTCCAGAATTGGAGGGAAGAAGGAAGGGAAAGAAAGAAGCTTATACATTGTGGCAAGGCAATTGTTGAGGCTATTAGGGAAGATGGCCAGAAAGCTTGGCTGAGGCTTCCTTAATCTTGTGGTCTGGTAGAGGCAGTAATCAGGAAAGCTGGGGACCCAGGGCAGAAGCTTCTCCAGGATTTTCAGGCAGTTGGGGAGATTGTAGAGGATAGAGTTGGGAGTAAACACTTGATTCAGACCTTTAAAATTGTCACTCTCTTTCTGTGCTCAGATTCCAGCACATGGAGTATCCTTCCTTCTTCCCTTTGAATCCAACCATCTTTGCATACACAGCCCAAGTCCTGCTTCTTCCATTCAGGTTTTCCCAACCTTCCTAATATTCCTCTCTTCCTCCTATGAATATCTACAGCATTTATTAACTATAGTTATCACTCATAGATCATAGAATATTACATCCATTCTGGTGTGCTGGTAAAATGTTTAAAAAAAGAAGAATTATAAAGGACACATTTTTGAGTTTAATCTGTATCATCAACATTTTCTCTGTCACTTTATTAAGTGTAGAAAATCAACAAAACAATAAATTAAGCCCTAGTTTGTAGCATTTGCTGATGTCTGAGGTATAAATCCTCACACTGAATGGTTAATAATCAGCCCTCTTTGTGTTGGTTTGTGCTGGCTCCAACACACCCCTGGAGGCAACTGAAGGGAACTTATGCAGACTGACCAGACGGGACCTCTTCTCCCAGCTAGAGAGGTAGAGGTGGGAACAGATAGACAGAAACTGCTAGAATAACTGATGAATCCACAAGTATGGTTTCTGACATCAAACAAATTCCACTAATCCTATGTATATACTCTAAAATAGCTCATTCAGAAGGTGGCTGGCATCTGTTTAACCTAGATTGGTACATTTGAAAAAGGTTCCAGCTCACTTCATATTTTTATTAATATAAAACAATGTTACCCCTAACACTGGTAGCTGTGGTCACTTAGACCTAGCCTCTGGCTCTGGACAGGACTGTTTCCCCATTACTGTTGTTTGGTGTTGCTTCACAGAGACCCCTGAGTAACTGGTGAAGCTAATTAGTAATGTGTCCTTGTATATATTTCTGGTGATTTGTATATCATCAATAAACCCTATAGTCAGATTTCTCTGTTTTTAATTCAACTGTTTATTAAGTTCTTATCATGACCAAGGTACTGTACTAGGCACTTACAGATCTAATTTAGAGGCTATGACACATGCATAAATAAATATAAGGTAGAATGTGATCAAGGTACAAGTGAGAATCAAAACGCTCTAGAAAACTTTGAGAGTGAGATAATTTTTAATAGCAGAGCTAACTGACACTCACATAGGTTTTTAAGGTTTGTAGTTTACACACATTTCATTCCCACAAAAACCTTATGAAGTAGCTTTGTCATTTTACAAATAAGGAAACAGGCTTAGTGATCTCATGGCCACGAAGTAGTAGAGGGAATATTCAAACCCAGCTCTTTCTCATTTCAAGTCCAATGTTCTCTCCACCAAGCCACATTACTACCTTATCAAGGACAGGCTTTATGGAGGAAAAGGTACCCTGAAGTTGGCTGAGACTTAATGAGAATAATTTCAACAGGCAGAAATGAGTGAATGGGTTTTAGGTACGAGGTAAAGTCTACACAAAGGCATTGCAGTGTAGAACAAGAATCTGGAAACATCTACTCATCCAGTTTGGCTAGAATGTAGACTACAAGTGCATCAAAGGAAATAATGTAAAAGGTAGGTCATAGCCAGGTGTGGAGGGTCTTAAATGTAAGGATAAGGAATTTTCATTTTATCATAGAGATAAGAGCTAACCCACTGGTGTTTTTTGAACAGTAAAACAGCATGATCAGACCTGTACATTAAGAAGATTATTTGGCAGCCCTGCAAAGTATGGTTAAGAGATCAAAATAAATAGCCACAATATAAACCTTTATTTTATAAACCTGCTCCCCCTTACCTCATTAAAAAAAGATACTATCCCATTTCTTAGTGTCTCGTGTGTAAACAGTCTGTTGAACAGGCTTTCTTCACTGGGATAGGCAGCATAGACGCATGGCAGCTGACAAATAAGCAGAGAGGAAGACAGACCCTCCTCCCTTTACCAGGATTTATCTTGCACATTGAAAAGGGCATCAGAGGCTTGTATATCTCCAGAGACACTCTTAGGGAGTAAGCAGCCAGTTACTACACTAGCTGCTAAGAAATAGATTTGCCTGTAGTGTCTCTGGGTCTTATTTCACCAACTGCCTTTGCTTTATTCCAAAGTATTGTGCCACTGGGTCACATAGCTAGTGTCTAAGGCTGGATTTGAACTCAAGTCCATCCTGATTCCAGGTCCCATACTCTATCTATTGTGCCACCTGGCTGCCCCGCATTACATCTTAATAGTCTTTGCATCAGTCTTTGGTTTCTTTAGAAAGAAGACAAACATCTGGTTGATGTAGACATTATTGCAGGCCACAAACGTGGTATGATCAGTGCAGTGAAGCTTCCCTTCACTAGATTTTGTCCCAAACTGGTATTTGAACTATTCTAAGGTCTGATCTAATTCATTCTGGGTCACCAAGTAGCCTCGATCATGACACAACTACATGATCCTCTGGCATATGGCCTTAGATGGTAGGTGGTCCCCTCAACATTAGCATCAACTAAACTCTCTTTCTTTGCCTGATCTTGCCTCACTCATCTAGAACTCTGAATGAATGGAGTATATCTGTATGAAGCCCTATAGTGATATTTAGGAGGTGTTATACAGTGTCTCTGTTCCTAGAGTTCTAAAGCTGAACAGAGACAAAACCTTAGATACCATCTAGTCTGATGTCCTCCTTATGTCAATGAGGAAACAATAAAGCTTTTCTTCCATCCAGAAACACTTTAATGGGGCAATGACATGTATTGGAATAAAAATGCTGAACTGATCATTTATTTATGAAATTATAAAATAAGAGCAAGTGTGCCCTGTTCTCTGGGTACTCACCGGAAAAGGCCATGATTGGCAGTGGGAAACAGGGCAGCAATCACACTTTAGTAACCACAACAGGTATAAGGGCAAACAGCAAAGGAAATACAAAGACAAGCAGTAAAGGTTTTGGTCTTCTTCTGCACAAGTCACTTCTAGATGCCTTAGTTAATTGGGGGGAAGGAAAGGAAGAAAAGGGGCAAGGGTAGGAAAAAAGAGGGGTAGAGAAATCCCTTCTTCTCCCTCAGTTTCCTCTATAAAAGCCCCTGACTTTTCACTTTCTCTAACGCCTAGAGTTTAGCTATTTAAAGCCCCCGTGGGGCATTGCTAACTTGTTTGCTCACCTAATCACACCATTCCCTTCTGATTCATTTATGAGACTTATTCCTACCTCATAAAGGTGTGGTCTCAATTTTACTGTGAGCTTAACACTACACTACCAGATTAAAATCTTGTTATCTGTGACTAAATCCTGTGACTATATCAACTGATTTGGGGATAAGAAGTGGTAAATTGTAAGCCAATTAGGGGTTGGATTCTATTACCTTTAAGGTCTTTTTTCCAGCTCTAAAATTTTGTGACTCTGTGTAATGCAGAGTTCAGGGCAGAAGAAGTGAAATTTAGAGGAGTCAGGGAAATATTGACACCAAACCAACAGGAATGGTTCCTGGAGGAAAAATTGGACCTTGAAGCATTTAGATAGGTAGAGGACAGATAGAGAGGGTTTCCTAGTATGAGAAAAAAATATATATGAAAGTAAAAAGGAAGATTTCTACAAAAGGTAGCCACATGAAAGGTTCCAACTAAACCTAGACTCTAGAATCACTTCGGGAACAATGATAAAGCAAAAATCATCAGATAAAGGAAGGGATCAACCAGTAGGAGATATGAGTAAAGAGAAAAACCAGTGAGATAATTCCCCTCTGCATAAAAAGACATGACAAAGGATCATGCTGTCTGAGCCAATGATGATGCCCCAATTCTCTACTCCACACAAATACAAGAGGAGGGGCAAGTCCTAGGTTCAGCCATCCCAGTCCAGCATTGCTTAAAAGGGCAGGGCTTTGGTCATTACTCTGACAAAGACTCCCTATCTGAAAATAACTGTTAGGAAAACAGGAAAGCAGTTTCTCAGACATTAGGTTTAGATCAGCGCCTTAACACCATCTACCACACACCATAAGCTCTAAATGGTTAGGTGACCTAAAAGAAAAGATCACATTGTGAAAAAACACTTAGACAATGGAAAGAGTTTCCTTGAACATCAATGGTTAGAGGCAGAATTTTTAAGCAAGCAAGATGATCATAAAAGATAAAAAAGACAATTTTAATTTCATAAGGTTAAAAAATTTTGCCCATTTTTTTTTAAAAAAAGATCAATGCTGCTAGAATAAAAACAGAAACTGTTGTTTGAGGGGAAAATCCAGCAAATATTTCTGACAGTGGTCTAATCTCCAGTATGTATGGGGAATTGATACAATCATAGACAAGCAAATACCATTCCCCAATAAATAAGTGTTCAAAAGATATTAACAATTTTCAAAAGATGAAATGGAAGATATCAGCAAGCTAAAGGAAGAACAGTCCAAATCACTAATACTAAGAGAAATGTAAATTACCAAGAAAGCAATGTTTTTTAACCCCTATCATCAGCTGTATACAAATACATCTCTCTTATGTCTAGCCTCTGCGGCAAGAAGCCATTACTGATATGGTAGAGGAAGGAGAAATTCCTCCAAACAGACAGACACATTTTGTCAGCAGTACAAGTGAGTCCTCAAGAGCTGAATTCTTCCTCCATAGTTGGCTCTCTTCTGAAGTGTCTCTCCTATTGAGAGGCACTAGAGATAGAATAGTGGATATAATGCTAGATTTGGAGTCATAATGATCTGGGTTCAAATACTACCTCAGCCACTTACTAGCTGTCACTCAGCTTCTTGTACTTTAATTTCCTGTAAAATGAGGGAGTTGTACTCCATGGTCCAAAAGGTCCTTTCCACCTCTAAATCTATGATGCTATGGCAAAAGTATATTCATCCATTTCTAAACTCTCAGTCTTTCCAGTTCATCCTCGGAATCAAGGCAATTCAAGAGCTAAGGCAAATCTATTGTCTGACAATCCTCTGCTCCTTTCTGACCCTTTCATATGCAAATTGACCACTCTTCTCTGAAAGGGCTGTTTGCCCACACCCTTACAAATGCAAATGAACTACTTGAAGTCTGACACCCTGCAATCTAATTAAATGGATTGAGGTTCTCAGTTGATCATGGATCCACACCCCTTTGCACATGTGTAAATAGGTTTCATAGGGTTAAAACAAATGAATGGATTCTAGATCAAAAATGAATTATCGATGGCAGCTGGAAATGATTAAGGATATTGTCATGAAGGGTGATTGTGGACTCCTATAAATGTCCCTCTGGTGTCCTTTCAACCAGGACCTCTGGATTGGAGGTAATACGGAGCTGGTCATGGAGGCACTTCTTATGTTCTTGTGCCTTAGTAAAAAAGTGGTGTTCCTGTATGACTTCTGAAATAAACAAAGTGGAGATTTATCCCTGACCTATATTCTCTTTGATAAAAACTACAATGTATTAATGACTGTGAGAGAAAGTGAGGCATCATGGGAAGAACCTTGGAATTAGGGTCCCCAAGATGAGATCCAAGTACTGTCTCTGACACTCATTGTATGACCACCAGTAACTTAACTTCTCTGGACCAGTTTCTTCATCTTTGAAATGCAGATAATCACATCCCTATAGAACCCACCTCCCAAATACAAGGATCAAATGAGATAAGGTTTATAAAACAAGCTATAAAGTAAGTTGTAAAGCTGTAAAGTGCTGTATAAATACCAGTTTTCAAGAAAAATTTGAGGTCATTAAAAGAGTTCTAAAACTTTCCTAATTTCACCCCCCTCCTATAGTCATCTCCTGTTTCTGTTTTATTCTGGGCCAGACTTGTTGCCCATTTGTGCTAACCCAGACACGCATACTGATGGGCAAGTTCTATAGGTTGCCTCTTTGACTTTGAGCAACAGACATTTCTTCATCCTCATGTACTTTTCATTCTGGAAATTCAGACCAAATTACTTTGAGTCTCTATAGATCACTTATTGAAGCATCTGCAATATTTTGGAGCTTGATGCAACCAGCATGATGTAATCCACAAACAGGGGCATGGGAGAGCTTTTGGCATGCATAAGTGAATTCTTCTTCAACTTGGACTCTGTGCTGGATCACAGTGGCAAATACCTTTGGCAAATATGCATCTCCCTTATACTTCCTCTGATGTCTATGATTAAAAGATCATTGAATAAGGTTATTGTTATATCTTTCAAGGAATTTTGAATGATTTTGATGTATGAATGGAAGCTACTCTG
The DNA here is from genome assembly GCA_028646595.1 of Phalanger gymnotis. Classification (NCBI taxonomy): domain Eukaryota; kingdom Metazoa; phylum Chordata; class Mammalia; order Diprotodontia; family Phalangeridae; genus Phalanger; species Phalanger gymnotis. Next base: position 274,697,072 of record CM053625.1, on the reverse strand, counting down.
TTAGAAAAGAGCCTTGCTCTATCAAGTGCTTTTTCATGGTATTATAGGGCTGTGAGACATGAAACCAAGCTTTCTCTGAAAAAGTAGAAATGAATGATCACACATAAGGAAATGGAAGGTTACATGGTGATGGAAGGTGAGCAGGTTGCAACATAGAACAAATGAGAAACTTCAAAGAACAGGAGTCGAAGATGTCATTAGGAGGGTATAGGATAGGAAAAGATGGGTGATCACCTGGAAAGGGTGAGGGATGACAGGTGGACAGCCTGAGTGTTTCACTGATATCCTTGAAATATGAGGAGAAATTGAGGAATTTCTCCTGGACATTGGGTACACCCCCTGTACAATATAGCATAATACAAACATTTGTTAAGCATCTACTATGTGCCAGCAGAAACTGAGCAAACTTATGAGTCAATAGGGATTGCAGTTACACAGGATAGGTGGACATTGATGGGTTATGACTCAACATCATTAGAGGGAACAATTAAATGAATTGAGATATCAGATCCATTGGAGTTTCTAAGGAGAAATATTCATTCTTATTACTTTTTATAACTGCTGGAGAAGTTGTTATTAAATTGAAGAATTTAGTGATTCCTTCACTTAAGTCATATTCCAGTTCCTCATTGTAACTTAGAGGTGACTGAGTTCTTAAAGGTGGTGCCAGCAAAATGAAAACTTGAAAATGAGCCCAGTAAAGGAGTATCTGTCATCTGAAGACCAGTCGAGTTAAATACAAAGAGGTTTATTATTCTAAGGTTGAGATGATGAGATGATTTTTTTTTCAGCCGGAGCAGCTTATGAAGGGATCTACTAAGGTAGAGAGGGGTTATGATCTACATTGGAGGGAAGGGGGCAGGGAGGCTACCTGTACTGATACAGTCACATCCTTGAACTGTTGAAGCAAGATGTGCCTGTTGCTTGGTAAGTCTGTCTTCATTTTCATAGACAAACAAGAGAAGGACTTTAGTTTAGAACATAGTCTAATCTTCAGTAGGACCCTGTTGTCCACAAATCCTTTTGCCTGATTTTCAAATTCCTCCAATAAATTGTAAGCAAAAAACATATACAAATGATAAATAAAACTAAAAGCTGGTTCTTGAAAAGACTAATAAAGTTGATAAACCTTTAGCTAGATTTTTAAAAGAGAGTGCAGAAGATCAAATCAATAAAATAGCAAATGAGCAAGGTGAAATCACAGCAAAATCAGAAGGAATAAAAAGAATAATCAGAACATATTATACAGTTATATGCTAGCCAAACTGAGGATACAAAAGAAATAAAAGAATACCTTCAAAAATATAAAATACTCAAACTATCAGAAGACCAGATAGAGATCTTAAATAAGTCAATATCAGAAAAGAAAATAGATCTATAGGGTGTCCCTAAAATCTGGACACATAGGAAAAATGCATGTTTTGAAATATTTGGAATATTAACAGACTTAATTAACAGCCCCCTTGACTTCTTTTTCTGGAGTATGCTAAAAGAGAAGGTGTACTTAATGAAAATCACAGATGCAACACACTTGATTGAACACATAAAGATGAAAACATAAAGTTGCATCAAATGTGCTAAAATTGATGGCAATGTGGAGTTTTTGCATTGAGTTCACCTGAATCTTGCAAAGCGCATCAACCTTTGCATCACAAATGATGGAAATCATATTGAAGATGTTATTTGTTAATATTTCAATTAAATAAAATGTTGTTGAAAATTTCATTCATTTCATTTCTTGAAAATATGCATTCTTGCCTATGTGTCCAGACTTTAGGAATACCCTATAGTTGTAAAGAAACTAAAAAAGTGGGAAGGGAGGTGAGAGAGCCAAACTCCTGGTCCTAATGGATTCACAAGAGAATCCTATCAAACTTGTAAAGAATAGTTAGTACCAATACTTAACAAATTATTCCCCAAAACTGAGAAAGTACCCTAACAGATTAGCTTTATGAGACAAATATATAGCTAATACCTAAACCAGAGAAAGATAAAACGAAGAAAGAAAACTATATTCCAATATTGTTAATGAATATTGATTCAAAAATTTTAAACAAAATCCTATCAGACTACAATGATTTATCCAAGAAATCATTCATTATGACTAAGTTGGATTTATACCAGGGATACAAAGATAGTTAAACATTAGAGAAACAATAAACATAATTAATGTTAAAAATAAAGACATCCCAAACCACATGATCATCTCAACAGATGTAGAAAAAGCCTTTGACAAGATATAACATGTTTTTATGCTAAAAACCCTACAAAGTATATGCATAGAAGGACTTTTAAAAATATCATCAAAAGCATCTATCTAAAACCAAAAGCAAGCATCATATACAATGGAGACACTCTAGAATCTTTTCCAGTAAATACAGGAATGAAACAAGGATGCCCACTTTCCTCACTATTATTTGATATAGTTTCAAATTCTTCTACCACAATCTGCCAGCACTTTGCCTTTTTAACCTTATCTGCTACTGATCCATAATTTCTCATTCAATTTAACAGATAGTTGTGAAATGCCAACTACATGCAAGGTATTATGCTAAGTGCTGGGGATACAAAATGAAAAACTGCATAGTCCCTGTCCTTAAGAAGCTTATGTAATGTAAGAGAAGAGCTAAGATGTGCAGAAACAACTGATACAAAGAAGTGCATGAAAAGGGTAAAAGTGGTCCAGACAAAGTACTATGATAATAACTTGCATTTATATCACACTTTTGTGGGGAACTGATTTCATCAATATTTAGAACTTCCAGTGAGGAAACTCCTTCAACCAACTTAGAGCAGCACTTTTTCTGCAACTTGTCATCTTAGAGATTTGTCTGTATCTCTGAGAGGTTAAATGACTTCCCAGGGTCAAATGCAGTGTATGTCAAAGGCAGGACTTGACCTCAGATCTTCCTCATTCTGAGGCCGACTCTAGAAACTATAAATCATTGCCTCTCTCTAGATATAAAATACTTAACAGTTTCAAAACATTTTCCTCTTGTAGTGCAGGGTCTGAATTACTTCTCAATTCCTATTTACACTGGAAGATCAGGTCTACAGTAAACAGCTGATTACTTCTCTTCTCAGGCACAGTGTGGAGGTGCCTAACAGTATTGCTCATAAGCCCCTACCAGTGTGTTCCGCATTGATTATTACTGATATTAATTGGCCACCCAGAGTTAGGCTTTTGTTAGAGGTGTTTACTAAAGAGACATAATAAGAACAATTGGTATGAAACCAATCTTCCCCCCAAAAGTCTAGGACACACTCTCCCACAAATTTATATGGAGTACTAGGGAGAGTGGGTTCAGTTCTAGAGAGCCCATGTGGCAAATGGGAAATTATCCTGGTTAATGAAGTCTTTTTCTCCATTTGTGGAGCCCTCATGAAATTCTCCTTTGCTATTACTTTCTTATTTATATGGTCTTGAAGGTGGGGTTTTTTTTTAGGGTCTAGTTTGTCCTCAAATTCTAATGCTGCCGTCAGCCACTGCTGTTCCAAGGATACTGCTAGGATATGATGGGAAGTCCGAGCTTTTCAAAGTTCATGAGGTCATCTTCTGATGGAGGGGAGAGAGAAAGAGGTAGAGAATACCTTCTCTGCCCAGCCCCTCTCCCTTCCCCACTCTCCTCCCAAAAGTGATTCACTCTTAAGGGCTTGGCTGGCACTCTTCCCAAACTAGTTTTGCCTGCTTTGGAATCTTTGGAATCTTGGTTTCTGAACAGGCTTGCTGTTTTTATCCAAGGCCCAACTAGGCATGACCATCTTTCCTCAGTCACAAGATATTTCCTGTGTGTCCTCATTTGCTTTCATCCAATGCTCACTCCTTCTGATTGATTGACAGTTTTTGCCTTTGATTGACTCATATTGATGTCTAGGCCTTGTTCACATCTAGTTTCTTCTTCTTATTGATTGATTGATTTAGTAGGGATGTCTAGGCCTTGTTCACATCTAGTTTATCCTTCTTGATTCAATCCAAAAGTCTGGCCCTTCTGCACTTCTTGAACACCCTTCTTATACTCACAGAAGAGGCAGTAGAAACATTATTATCCCCTTTAATAGATGAGGACCCAGAGGCTCAAGGACAAAAAGTAACTTGGTCAAGGTCACTCATCCACAACTTCCAGCACTGGCGCTGCTTGTCACAGGACAAAACCCTGGCTTTATGGTAGATATGGATATCGGGGGAGGCTTCTGTTCTATGAGGGTTTCAGGGCCCAGGTCTCATTGTCATCTAGAGTTCTTAAGGGGGTCAGAGGGAATGAAGTGGTATAACATTAGTCAAACTGACCTATGTGAAATGGAGAGTGTAAAGGTGAGTGTAGGTGGAGGCAGAGTGGGCAGCAGATCTTGGACCTATCTATGGCCTTGCGTGTGCTCTCCTAGTTGTCCTGCCTTAGCACTGGCTGGTTCCAGGAAGCTGTGGCATTTGCAGCTTTGAGATATTCTGTGTGTGTGTCTGGCCATGTTGCCTACCATCTAGCAGCTAGGAAGTTTGCTTTGGAGTGGACAGTGATAATAAAATGTGGCCAAGGGTCAGTGTATGCTGTGTCCTGAGAACACTGTGTGATTTTCTCCCCAGCAGTATGGATACATTTGTTCCAAGGTCTCTGGCCCCAGTCCAATCATAGGCCAGGCACCTTGAGAGCAACATTTGCAAACATAACACATAGGGCTTTTTTATGGGGGAAGCAGAATGGTATGCCAAAAAAAGAGGGCTATACTGGAAATTTACTAGGCTTGTGACCTTGGATAGTTACCTAACATCTCCAAACCTCCTCAGTTTATTTGTTAAAAAGGGACAATAATACTTATGATATCTATCTCATGGGGTTGTTGAAATTTCATGTTTTATAAATTTTAAAACACTATATAAATGTAAATGGTAACTTTCTGGCAGGTGCAATAGACTCTATTGGCCAAGTCGCAAGCAGTATGTTTCCCAAGGAAGGAAGGGGAGATGGAGAGGTAGGAAGAGGTTTTTAAAGACATCTGAGCTATTTTCAAGTTTTTAATGAGAGCCTTATTAGGAGCCTACTATGTGCCAGACACCATAAATATTATCTCATTTGGTTCTCACAGCAACCCTGGGAGGAACTACTATTATCTGTCTTTCACAGTTGAGGAAATAGAGGCAGTCAGAACTTAAGTAACTTGCCTGAGGTTGTAGAGCTAATAAGTGTCTAAGGCCAGATTTTCTTGACTCCAAGGTTTAGCAATCGATGCACTCACTATACCATCCTGCTACTCTGATATTAGTTGGAAACATTTTCCTTTTCAGGCTTATTCTTTCTGCATTCACTTCTAGGTGAATCCAGAGCCAACTCCAGTCATCCTGATCTATATCTTGCCACTGGACCCAGTTGGCTCTGGAGGAGAGAATGAGTCTGGTGACTTTGCACGGTCCTGCCTCACTTAAATCCAGTTCACTTGCAAGTCAAGACATCAGCTTCCTGATATCATCAGTCCTATTCTAGAACAAAGGCCAAAACAACAATAACAACATGGGTGAATGCAAATCTTCGCAACATGGGCTGGGGCTGGAAGGGATCAAGGGAGGACTGAGATGGACTTTCTCCTGTGGTTGCTAGGTGATGAGACTTGGGAAAGGAAGCGCATTGTGAGTTGGAGTATTATTTGCAGATGACAAGGTGCCAGGGATGAGATAAGGATCTCAGTATCTTTCTCTTAGGAGTTATCATTACAGAAGGGACAGAATTTATTTTTCTGTTCTTGTTTAGAAGGTTCAAAACTTTCTCAGGCTTCAGAAGCTCCTGGCTAGAAGCAGGAAAAAGAGATTTCATTAGCTCTTCGGCAGTGTATCTAGAGTGGCTTTTGATGATAAAATTGTGAATCAGAAAATTATTCATCTTTTGTGCCTTCATTTTCTGTGCCCTCCCTCAGTACCATGTGGGGCCACTCCCCAGTACTTGCCCACTCTCTATGAAGGAAACCTACACTCAGGAACTACTTTAATATCAGAGTTTTGCCTAGAAGAAGACTCTAGGCTCAGCGTTCAAAAACTATGATGTGGTAGGGTAGTGTGTGAAGTCTGAAGGGTAACAGTGAAGATGGAGGTTGGGTTCATGGGAACAGAAAAAAAAAATTCAAATTGGGGTGGGGAGAGGCTGAGTCAGAAGACAAATTTTCCCTGCTTCATGATTTCGCTATGGGCCAGCCCCTTGAAAGGTGAGGCTTTCCTGTTCATAAAGAATCAGGTTTCTGTAAACTTGATTCCACAGGGCAGCTTGACTTTGCGAAGGGAAGAGACTGTAAGAGCAGTCCAAAAATGCTTTTTCGGCAGCAAAAATCAGAAACGACCTGAAACCCACTGAAATATGACTGGCAGCTAGGTGTTACAGCATGTGATAGTACTAGGCTTGGAGTTAGGCAGACAACATCATGGCAAAGCAACAAGCATTTATTAAGTGCTTACGTTAGAAATACGCTTGGCACAGAGATTTAGGTGTCAAGGGCAATTTATTATTATTGAGGACTCCAAAGGAGTTGGAAAGCGTTCCTGGGCAGGAGCGGACTCCACCCTTCTTTAGGAAGAGGGAGTGGGGAATACAGGAGCGAGACCAGCTTTATTGGGTTAGACTGACACAGATTGATGCAGCATCAGTTCAGTACCTCCCTTCAGAGAACAGATTGTTCGGCTCCCTTCTGGGTTACAATCTTCCCTATATGTCCCTCACATGCAACTTCTTGGTATGTCTCCCCCACCCCAACATACATTCCATGTTCAAAAATGGCAGAAAACTCCTCCCTGTGGGTGTGTGAAGTAATATTCAATTAGCCAATTAAGCATGCATAATACCAATTTGACCCAGTTCTCTATTCAACCCTGACTGTTATCTGGTTTTGCCTATGTCCATAGTTTGTGGTTTTCAGAAAACCACCAACTGTTCTCTGATTGGCTGGATCCACTTGGCTGAGTTAATTTTTATTCCCTTCTTTGTTCAAACTGACACTTCATTAATTATTCTGTGGAAACTTAATTTTCACTGATCTCTCACACTTACTATGTTCCTGGCAAGGTGCTAGGCATTATGGATACAAAAAGCAAATGCTCCACTGACATCCATCCTGGTGACATCGAGAGAAATTGAACAAGGTCCCAGTATATTGGATAGATCTTCATAATGGACTTCTGTGAGGGTATAGTAAAGAAGTACGCAGGATGCAAAGGTCCATGACTGGAGGAAAAATCCACATGGATAAGATGACAAATCAGCTCCTGGAATAGTCATCCTTCTCCTGCTTTCCTTGACAGCCAGTGCAATTCAATCCAATCGATTCAATTCAATTAGCATTTATTATTCATCTGACACTGGGAATATAAAAACAAAAAAATGGAAAACAGTCCCTGCCCTCAAAGAGTTTGTGAGAGACAATGAAAGATGGAATGGGAAAAGCATTTTATAAACTTCAAGGCACTGTATAAACCTGAGGGTTGTAAAGAAAGGTGAACTATAATCATCATCATTATTATTATTATTAATTAGAGCTGCCATTTACATGGCACTTCAAAGGTTTGCAAAGTGCTTTTCAAATGTTACCTCATTTTATCCTCACAAGAACCTGGAGAGGTAGGTGCTATTATTGCTCCCATTTTATAGATGAGAAGCCTGAGGTCGAGAAGTTAAGTAGGACTTTTAGTGTAGCTAGAGTGACAAGACACATGCAATGGAAAATGGAAATAATGATTCCTCATGGACTCTCTCATCCTAAAATTTTTAAGACGCAGGTCGAGCTCTGTCATCTACATGCAAGACATCTTTCCTTACCCTCGCTCCCCTACTGTCTGTGCCCTCTCTCCCAAGCTACTTTGTATTTTACCATCTTGTGTTCATTTTGCATTTATTCTCTTTATGTTTTACATATGCGCTTGTTACTTCCCGTGGAAATGTAATCTCCTTTTGATTAAGACTTGTTTCGTTCTTTGTACTTGTATCCCCAGCACTTGGGGAAATTAATAGGCACTTAATAAATGCTAGTTGATTGACCAAAAACAAAACAAAACAAAACCCAAGCAAAAAGAGTCCCTGCCCCCCAAAGAGCTCACATTCTAATGAAGGGAGACAATAGATACAAGGGAGCTGCAAAGAGGTGGTTGGGGGAAAGGAGAAAGTATCTGCTTTAGGGTTGAGTGACATTCAGGGAATCCGAAGCACTGCCTAGAGGGGAACTAAATTTGGCCTGGCCAATCCCCAAAATGGGGGCCCCTTCTCACCACTAGGAGAAGGCTGGCCTGAAGGAGGAATATTCTAGGATAAGAAGGTCCTAGGTACTGAGGGAAGTTCCATCTGTGTGACCTTGGGCAAGTCATTTAACCCCTTTGAACATCAGTTTCCTCATTTGTAAAATGAGGGTTCCAGACTTGATATTTATTAAGGTTCCAATCAGCCCCAAATCTGTGATCCTATGGCACAGACACTAGAGCTTTTCCTACAGGTAGCTTGGTGAACATGAATTCTGAAAGCATAGCCTTCACTCTTCCTTCGGATAGAGCTGCCTCACAAAGACAGGGAAATGACATCTTCTTTTCTTCAAATGCCCAGTAGGTGAGGTGGCCACGCCCACGCCCTAAATTCAAGGTTTACAGAATATGAGATGTTTCAACATGTCCTACTGAACAACTTAGTAATTTTCCACTTGTTAATTGGCCTTGCCTGTTCTGTTCAAACAGGCTAATTGTTTCCCCTAAAAGACTCAGGTGTAGTAAGAGGAGGTCACCTGAGAACTACATAAACAACTGTAGCCACCACTGGCAAATGCTCATCTCTCCAGTGCCAGCAGACTGATTTAATCACTGAAAGGCCTCCAGCAAAGAGGAAAATCCAATGAGGAGGCTCCCCCTAGTGGGCCGTGGAAAGATACCATGCAGAAAGAGAAGTCTCATTTCTGTTAGCGTCTACTGAACTGAATTGTTACTGACTTTGCTGGGTTTAGTTATGCTGGAACATTCTTAGAGGTTCATAATAGGCACCCAATGCATATCTGTTGAAGATATGATGGGATAAAAAGAATGGCCCAATACTACTCTCCATTTGTGACTTTGATCTTGGAATGTGAGATTTTTTAATGAAAAAAATTGAAAACTCAGCTTGGAAAGAAAACAGAAGTCGGAGGTAGTTTCTTGACTGACAAGAAAAGAGGTTAGTTTTGAAAACTCTAAATGCTTTTTGTTTTGTGGAGTGTATTAAATTATCTCCTCAGTTTTTTTCAGGGCAAGATTCTCTTTTGTTTTATTGTTGATAAGACAATCTAAAAAGTAGTTAAGATCAAGAAATATTGTCACCACAAAATGTCTGAATATGAAAGCTTTTTAAAAATACTCAGCCTATTTGTTCCTTTGCAAAAAGGAAATACAGAATTTTACATATTTTTGCAGGGATTCAAATATATTTCATGTATAATTAAAAAATAATAATAATCAGAGTTCAAAAAAACCTGAGAGGTCACTTAGTCCAACTCATACATTTTACACATGAGGAGATTCAGTAAATGGTAGGTGGTGTAATGGTAATTAAGGTGGGACTTTTCTTTTTCACTGTTTTTCTCTTTTAGAATGCTGAAGTAATTAAGTACCTTTGATTAAGTCTTGCTAGGTGCTGAAGTTCCAGGCCCCACACCTTTTTGCTAAGTAGTCTCTGAGCCCTCAGGGCCCTGAACAGGATATATAAACTCAGAGGTTACTGGTTTTGCCTTTGGGGCTCTCACTTACTGGAAGAGTGTCCTGTGATTTGACCAGACAAGACTCTGGGTAGCAACTGGAGCCCCCTGGCTTTGAAAACCCAGATGTTGGTGCCTCTCTCTCTAATAACTATGTAATTTTTTGGTCAGACAGCCAAAGGCCTGTCTGTTGATAACTGTGTGGTTTTGCTCTGTTTATATTGTCTCTGTTTGTATTTGCTCTGAAGTTCAGGGTGCTGGCTTTTCTGCCTGAACTAAGTGAATGATATATGTATGTTTGATTAAAGTGAGATTGTTAACCCCTTAAAGTTTCTTTCTTTAGAAAAGCAGATCAAAGAACCTGTGCTGGCAGCCCTTCTGTGTGCTGATGTTGCTGGCCTTACATAGCCACAGCAGAGGCAAGCAGCATTGTTATTACAAATGGAAATTTTCAAGTAAATAGTAAAAATAGTAAGTGGCCAAATTGTCATTTAAATCCTATCTTCTCATTCCAGACAGAAATCTTCAGATATTTGAAGGACTAGCATTTGGAAGAAAAATTAGATTTCTTCTATGTAGCTTCTGAGGGAAGAATTAGAACCAATTAATAGAAGGTATAAGTAGTTCTTAATAAAAAGGAAAACTTTAGGGATGTTTAAGAATAGAACAGGCTCCCCTTCAAAGTAAAGAGTTCCATATTACAGGGATTGTAAGCATAGCAGTTGACTGCTTATTGGAGTGGAAGGAAAGATACATGGATTGGACAGAGGGTTGGAATTTACACCCTCAAAGGTATCCTTCCACTCTGAAGTTCCATGATAATCAGACTTCTCAAAACATCTCTTCATTATACGAATAATACAAGAAAATAGGAAATCAATTCAATTCAGCGAATATTTAGCTGGTATTTAGTCAGGTATTATGCTAGTCCTTGGCGGTACAATGATAAAAATGAAGCAGTCCCTTTCCTCTGTTGAACACCTCCAATTTATCATCTATACCTATCTTTCTAGCTATCTAGCTATATCTATATCAATCTATCTTGTTTGTATATTTGTCCTTATGTTATTTCCATTATTAGATTATGTGCTGTGCTCCATAGGAGACTTTTTTGTCTTTTTCTATATCCTCAATGCTTAGCATAGTGACTGACACATAATAGACGCTTAATATATCTTTGTTGACTGACTGATTGAACTGACAAGACCTTGAGATAAACTAGTATACAACAGAAAAATAAGTAGTCTGATTTTAAGAAGATAGTAGAAAACCAAATTGTTGGCATAAAAATGAAAAAAAGAGAATTCACATTAGCTGAAGAGGAAATGAAGGAAACCATCAGAAATTTTTTGCTAATTATATGCCAACAAAACTGATAACTTAGATTAGGTATATATTTACAAAAAATATAAAATATTAAGAATAGGAAATGGATTGTTTAAATAATGTACTGTCAGAAAAAGAAATTGAACAAGTCATAAATGTACTGCCAAAGAAAATTGAACAAGCCATAAGTGAACTCCCTAAGAAAATAACCCCCAGGCCACATGGATTTATAAGTAAATTATATCAAACATTCAAAGGATAATTAATTCTCATATTACATAAACAGTTTGCAAAAATAGGAAAATAAGTCATCCTGCAAAACTCCATATAACTATGTCCTTGATATGGCCTAAACCAGAAGATACAAAGCTGAAAAAGAAAGCAGTAGTTCACTATTCCTAATGAATATTGATAAAAACTTTTAAATGAAATATTAGCAGCAGCATATTTAAAAGATTCTATACTAAGACCAGATTGCATTTAAATTCAAAATACATGGTGGGTTCAATATAAGGAATACTTTAAACCCAACAAGCAATGTTAATAACAAAAAATTATTATACCAATATGCCAGGAAAAGGTTTTTGACAAAATTTTATACTAATTTCTGTTAAAAAATACTAACAAGCATAGGAGTTGATGAACTTTTCCTTACTATAGCAAGTAGTATCTATCTAAAAATAAGAGTCAATATTATATATAATGGAGAAGGGCTAAAGAACTTTCCAATAAGATCAAGGTTAAAACAAGGGTGTCCACTATCACCACTATTTTTTGATATAATTCTAGAAATGCTAGCTGTAGCAATCAGACATGAAAAAGAAATTAAAGGAATAAGCATAGACAAAGAGGAAACAAAATTCTCACATTCTTCAGATAATATATAAACTAGAGAACTCTAAAGAGTAAACTAATAATTAATTAAAACAATAACTTCAGTAAAATTGCAAAATTATAAAATAAACTCACAGAAATCATCAGTATTTTTGTATAATAATAATAGGTAGCATATATGTATGCATATATATATAGTTTACAAAGTGCTCCATATATAGTGTTGTTTAATCCTCACAGCAACCCTATGCTTTTATCTTCATTTTATAGATGAAGAAACTGAGGCAAGCAGAAGTTAAATGTCATTACTTGCTTAGGATTATATAGCTAGTAAGGGTCTGAGACATGGTTTGAACTCAAGTCTTCCTGACTCCAAATACAACATTTTGTATACTGCTTCACCTAGCTGCCAGCTGCCACCAAAACCCAGCAAGAAGAGATAGAAAAAGAATTCTGCCCAAAATAACTATATTATGTATAAAATACTTGGGAGTCTACCCACCAAGACATACACTGAAACTATATTCAACTATGTTATATATAATTCAACCATAAAGCTCTCTTTACAGAAATAAAGACAATTGCTCCTACTTAGACCATGCCAATACGAAGTGCAGTGGAGCATTAGGAGACTAGTTTTTGTGGGTAGAAGAAATATTTTTATCACCTGTCTATCTAGGGACTAAAAACAATGAGGCTTTAATTGCTTCTGAATAATAATAATAATAATAATAATAATAATAATAATAGCTAGCATTTATGTATCACTTTATGGTTGTAATATGCTATCTCATTCAATTTTTACAATAGCCCTGTAAAGGAGATGCTATCATTGTCTTCATTTTACAGATGAGGGTGAGTGATTTGCTCAGGGTCACAGAGCTGGGAAGTATCCAAGGCAGTTTGAACTCAGCACTTATTGATTCAGAGTCCAGTACTTTTACTGACTCTTCCACCATCTCTGTTCATCTCTGGAAAAGACAGTTTATTTTTCCCTTGTCTTGGAGGAAAGGGAGAGGGGAAAATCATATGAGGAGGAGAAGTGAGAAAGCTTATTGTCAGTGAATAGCCTGGCCTTTTAAATTTTGAGTATTTTAGAGGCACCTCTGGATAAAGAGACAGCCTCGGAATCAGGAAGACTTGGGTTCGAGTCTTGTCTCTTACACATAATGAGTTTGTGACTTTGGGTGTTATTCGGAGTGCCTCCATGGCAGGCTATGCAGCTTGGGCTTTGCTTTCAGTTTGGCCAGTTGGGCAAGGCAGAGAGACCTTGACTAGTATTAAATCATGTGCAGTGCTCCAGGGAGCCACCTTCAACCCCTATGGTTACATAAGACATAAGGGCTAAGGCAAAGGACAGGTCTAATTTTCTGCATTTTTCCCTTTGAGAGAACTCATTGTAGATGGTAAACTGTCTGGCTCCTCATTGTATCCTTCCATAAATATTCACAGAGTTCCTCCTGTAGGGTAAAGCTGTGGGCAATGAATAGAGAGTAGGGCATAGCCAATCAGAGGAGTGATAACATGGCTGGAAAAGACCAGGGACACCTATATTTCAAGAGGGCTGGAGGTACCCAAGAGTGAGTGGCTAACTTTCTTTTTTTACCTTGTACAACCAACCTTTACAGACACCCTGACACAAATGCATGAGATTACTAATAGTCTATAGTCATTCTTTTCTCTAGTTAAGGCCCTCAAAATTGAAAATCCCCTGATAATGTTAAAGTTATGCACCATTAAGCATTGTGCTGATGATATCATTTGTGTATCCAGCCTTTGAAATTATCTAGGGGAAGGTTATGTTGGGAAACTTTTTCATTTCATGGTTGAGTGCTACAAATTCTGTAGCACAATTGAAATCATTATACAAAAAGCATGTTATAATCAAACCCAACACTTTCCTCCCTTGCTTACCCCTTGTTACCTATTCCCAATTGAACATGGTTGATGTTCATAAAAGGAAAAATTTCATTCTAGAAGAGATCTTAGAGAGCATCTAGTCCAACCATCCCATTTTATAGATGAGGAAAATGGGGTTGAGGTAAAAATGACATTTCAAGATAGTTATTTCCCCTGCAGGGAATAAGTAGTAGAACCAACACTCACATCCATGTCTTCTGACCCCGTTTGTTGTTTTTCTCCTTCAGCATGAAATCATTCCACAGCAGAACCTTGCTAACTTATCTTTATGACTGGAATGAGGAAGTGGCAAGTCAGTGACGATAGTCGCTACATCTTTCATGTTACATAGCTTTTTCACTCAATCTTGAAGTCAGGAGGAAATGCTATATTGTGTAAATGGGAATCAAGGCACGCTTACTGCTCTAAAACACAGGGATAAGGACTGTATTTGGTATTTCCTTTATGTAAGGAACTCCCAGGTGAGGAAAGTCCATATGCTAATGAGGATCAATAATTTTTCAATAACTTATGGTCTATGGTCTAAGTTGCCTAGAACAGAGATATTAAATGCATAAGAATTGATTAAAATGTAATTGGGAAACATTTAGCAAAATAAATAGAAATAGAGCAGAACATAAATAAGATAACATAGACAATGTTAATATATGATTTTCTAAGTCAATATGTATGCCACAAGGATGCTTATTGTATGGTTTTGTAGCCCCATTTCCATGTGAGTTTGACGCCACTGGCCTAGAACATGGAGTCTTAATGGAGACTAATTGGCTTGCTCAAGATTACAAATAACTAATATGTGTGAGAGGTAGGACTTGAACCCAAATCTTCCTGATTCTGAGGTTGGCTCTTTATCCACTATGCCATGCTGACATACACACACACACATACAATATATATATATATATACATGTATACATATGTGTGAACATATGTGTATGTATGTATATATGTGTATATACATATAAAATTAAAAGACTAGACTATTTAATGACTATAAACATTTATTAAATGTCTGCTGTGTTAGGCAGAATGGTGAAAAATATGCAGATAAATAATACACAGTCTTATTCTAACTTCTCATGCAGTTTAAGATTTAGCACAAAAGATAACATACATGCACAAATTATATTAATAGTTGTATAAGAGTGCTTCATACATGATTCTTTGGGATTTAGGAAGAGGAAGAAATACTACTTAGGCAAGCGCTAGGAACTAAGCCTAGTACTTAGCCTTAATATTAAAAAGGCATTCAGTTTATAAATAAAGTACTTTATTTGCCTAAGATGGACACAATTTAAGATATCTGAGAGAGGTTCCTAGATTTTGACTTTGAAAGCAAAACTAAATGAATCAAGTACTGGTAATAGAATAACAGAAAACTATGCTCTACCTTACCATAAAGTAATATGGTTTGCTAGGTAGCACAGCACACCAAGATTGAAAACAGGAAGGCTCATCTTTCTGAGTTCAAATCTAGCCTCAGACACTTACTAGCGGTGTGACCCTGGGCAAGTCACTTAGCTCTCTTTGCCTCATTTTCCTCATGCGTAAAATGAGCTGCAGAAGGAAATGACAAACCACTCCTGTAACCTTACCAAGAAAACCCCAAATGAAGTCATGAAGAGTCAGACACAACTGAAACAAATGAACAACTGAATACACAGTGCCATTTGATAACATAAGAGGTGCTTCCTATTTGCTAGTGGGAAATCCTGTGTTATATGTAATATACATGAATTACTTCAAACTATTAATCATCTATAACTTGGTAAAATCTCATTTTTGTTTACAGAATTTGAGTTTCTATGGATATGAAACTAAGTATTCAGTACATTTAAATATAAATCTCTTGTTCTTTCTCCTCCTCCTCTTTCACCTCCTCTTCTTCCTCTTCCCCCATCTAAAAAATGATTTTAAACCAACTAGAATTCATCATCTATAGTTAGGTTATAACTGTCACAACAACATTCCTTCCTTGTTTCCTTTTGCATAACACTGCAAAAAGGTACATGACTAGAGGAAGGTAAGCCAATTTAATGGGCTAATAAAGTCAGAAAATGACAGAATAGTATATTGGACAATTGGAATTTCATTACAATGAATTTGACAAACATCTCAGATTAGTTAGTAGAAATTGAAATTATACAGTTAGTTTAGATCTTTGATAGATACTTTGACCTATGTGTATATTTTTTCCTGGAATAGATTTTTTATAATGCTAGAACTAATTGTAATAAGAGTCAAATAATATTACAACCATAGAACAACAATATAACCATAATATGTCATTTTGTCATTTGGTGGTGCCATTTAAAAGAAACAGAACAGAAACTATAACAGAAATCTTAAAAATGTTTTCTTCAAAGAGCTTGAATATTTTTTATATTATTATTCTAAAATTTTCTGAAAATAACAAACACCAAAAAAATGAGCATTTCCATATATAAAGCAAAACACCAAAAGAGGATTGTATATAAAACTGAATCTATCGCATATCATTCTGATTTTTTAAAAAATGGGGATGAACTAGGTAGCATAGTGGAGAGAGTGCCAGGCCTATTGTCAGGAAGAGTCACCTTCCTGAGTTCAAATCTAGCCTCTAACACTTAGTAGCTGTGTAACTCTGAGCAAGTCACTTAACCCTGTTTGCCTCTGTTTCCTCATCTGTAAGATGAGCTGGAGAAGGAAATGGTAAACCACTCCAATGGTTTTCCAGTGTCTTTTTTTTTTTTTTGCAGGGGGGAAGGCAGGGCATTTGGGGATAAGTGACTTGCCCAAGGTCACACAGCTAGTAAGTATGTCAAGTATCTGAGGCAGGATTTGAACTCAGGTCCTCCTGACTCCAGGGCTGGTGTTCTACTCACTGTGCCACCTAGCTGCCCCTCTACTCCGCTGTCTTTGCCAAGAAAACCCATGACTGAAAAACAACTGAAATGCAACAATGACCAATTCAGAACGTTACTGTCAAAGCTTTTCTGCCTGTCTGTGTTTCCTTTTGTTTTCTTCTGTGCAATTAAAAAAAATGTTTCAGTGGTCCTCTTTTTGGGGGGGGGAACTCTCTTATCCTCTCTCTAAACTCTTCCTTCTTCCCCTGCCTCCATCCTTCCTATTTTCCTGTTGAGTTGGATGTATTTCTACTCAAAATTTTCTGTGTATTCAACCCTCCTTTCCTTATTCTGTTCTGTTTTGGTTTTTGCTAGTATTTGTATAATGCTTTAAAGTTTGCAAAGAACTTTACAAATATCTCATTTGATTATCTCAGTAATCCTAGTAAGTTGGTTCTATTATCCCCATTTTACAGATAAGGAAACTGATGGAAACAAGTGAGGTTTGTTAAATGCTTGTTCCCTCTACCCTTCATATGTGTATATATATATATATGTATATATATATGTGTACATATATGTATATATATGTACATGCACATATATGTGTGTGTTTGTGTGTGTATACTCACACCCAGTGATAAGAAATATTAAGTTCTACTTCCTTCATCTTCCTTTCCACATTACTGTGTAGCTTTTAACTTCCCTTTTACTTTCCCTCTTAGAATCCTCAGAACTGAATCAGTTCACCTCCATTTGTGCATTAATATTTCAATCAATTTTTGATAATCATTTGTTAGGCAACTATAATGTTATTAAATGTCTGTTGTGTTAGGCAGAATGGTGGCACTATGCAAGGTGATGGGATAGGAAGGCAAAAAATTAAATAATTCCTACTCTCAAGAATCTTTCAATTATATACATGCACAAAATATATGCTGACCTCCATCTAAAACTGCCTTTCAGAATCTCAAAGTGGATGTAGAGTAGACATCTTATACTCAATATGTCCAAAATGGAACTTGTTATTATTGCCCCTAAATATCCTCTCCCTTACCTTCCCTATTGATGTAGAAGGCAACACCATCCTCCTGGTCCCTCAGGGTCCCAATCTAGGTATCATCCTAGATTCCTCCCTATATTTTACTACCCTCTTTCACATCCAATTTACTATCAAGTCCTTTGCACTCTCTCAAATATTCCCTTTTCTCTCCTGACAATGGCACTACTCCAGTGTAAGTTCTCCTCACGTCAGGCCTGGATAATTGCAATAGCCTGCTGGTGGGTCTGCCTGCCTCATGTCTCTCCTCACTCTAATACACTCTCTTTTCAGCCATAAATGATTTTCCTAGAGCGAAGGTCCAATCATGTCACCTCCTACTCAAGAAATTCCAGTGGCTTCCTATTGCCTCCAAGATCAAACACGATATGCGCCGGCATTCAAAATCCTTCACAACCTAGTCTTCCCCTGCCTTTCCAGTCTTCTTAAACCTTGTTACTGAAAACAAACGCTTTGATTTAATGATTCTGTCTTCCTTGGCTGTTCCATGAGCAAGACACTCCATCTCTTGGCTCTCTCTCACGCCTGGAGTGATCTCCTTCCTCCTCTTCTCTGACTATTGCCCTCTCTGACTTCCTTTAAGTCCTAAATAAAATCCTACCTTCTACAGGAAACCTTCCCCAATCCCTCTCAATTCTATTATCTTCCCTTTTTAAATTATATCCCATTTCCTGTATGTAGCTTGCTTTATATATATTTGTTTGCTTGTTGTCTCCCATATTAGACTGTAAGCTCCTTGGGACAGGGACTGACTTGTGCTTTTTTTTGTATCCCTAGCACTTAGTACATAGCCTAATATGTTGTAGGTATTTAATACATGTTTGTTGATTGATAAGTAATACATAATTAATAATACCAATCAAATGCAAAATAAATAAAACAGTATAGGAAGGCACTTATAGTTGGAAGGATCAGGAAAAGCTTCATATAGAAGGTGATTGAAGTGAGGGATTCCATGAGGTAGAGGTGAGAAGGAAGTGCATTCTAGGGATGGGGAGAGCCAATGTTGAGGCACTCAAGTGGGAGATGGTGTGCTGCATGTGAAATAGAGACGTCAGTTGGGCTGGACTATATAGTACAGGAAGATGAGTGATACATATTAATCTGGAAAGCTAGTTTGAGGCCAGGTTGTGAAGGGCTTTAAAAGGGTTTCAAAGCCAAAGCAGAAGAGTTCATATTTTATCAGAGTCAATAGGGAGCCATTGAAGTTTATTAAGTATGGTGACATGGTCAGATTTGAACTCTAGGAAAATCACTTTGGAAGCTTTGTGAGAGAGGAGTTGGGAGAGGGAGATACTTAAGACAAGGCGACCAATGAAAAGGCCACTACAATTGTGTAGGTGAGAAATGATGGGGGCTGAAGCTAAGGTGATGTAGTGGCTGGGCTTGACTCAGACCAGTCCTATTAGTTTGGGTTTATTACTCATAACTCACTCAACAATTAACAAAAAGATGTTTACTTAGCCATAGTATAGAAAGATTTTTTTTTATTTTTTATATTTTTTCTTTTTGTAATTTAATTTATTTAATATATTCGGTTTTCAGCATTGATTTGCACAAGAGTTTGAATTATGAATTTTCTCCCCATTTCTACCCTCCTGCCCACTCCAAGATGGCGTATATTCTGGTTGCGCCATTCCCCAGTCAGCCCTCCCTTCTGTCACCCCACTGCCCTCCCATCCCCTTTTCCCT
>CM053625.1:274640845-274677240 GCA_028646595.1 Phalanger gymnotis | reverse complement strand
CCACCAGGTGGGCCTGGGGCCAGAAGCAACTGCAGCTGTAGTTCTGTAGCTTCACCACCCCTGTTCCCCACCGCCCGGGGTGGGTGGTGTTTGTGGGTTGAGAAGTCTGGTAACTGCCACAACTCACTGATTCAAGGTGCTAGGGCCTGCTCGGCCCGGCTCCCAGTCTGGTTGGTTCTGCCGCTGCCCACACTGGGCTCTGCTCTGCTCCGCTCCCAGCTCTGTGCATGATAGACCTTACCCAAAGACCATCCAGGATGTCCTGGGCTGGATCCCTGCTTCTCTCTGCTATTTTGTGGGTTCTGCAGTTCTAGAATTTGTTCAGAGTCATTTTTTACAGGTTTTTGGAGGGACCTGGCAGGGAGCTCATGCAACTCCCTGCTTTCCAGCTGCTATCTTGGCTCTGCCCCACCTAGAAAGATATTTAAGAAGGATATTGAAGGCCTTAGTTTGTGTAGAAACTTCCTCCCCCCTTGGCTCTATACAAAATACTTTTGGTCAGTAGGGCAGAGCTAGAACTGAGATCTTATGCAAAAGGATCTATATGCCCCTCCCTCAGTCTTTTTTTTCCTCTTCTCTTTTTCCAGTGGCTTTCTAGTGAGGAATAGCTGTAAGCCTCTGGGTAGGAAAGGAGGCAGTGGTTGTATGTGCCTTATCTGTTCACCTGGCTGCTATGTGTTCCTGAGCACATAGTGCCTATTTCTTTTCTGTTTATTCTTTCCTGATGTTAGGTAAATGACTGTCTGGAGATGATTGGACCAGACTGCCATGTTGTGAGTTTCTAAAAATTGGAAGAGCCATCAGAGGTCCCCTCAGAGTAGCAGAGCCCACTAGAGCTGGTAGCAGGATTAGAGCTGTGAAGAACTGCTTGATCTAGTCTATCGATGGATGGACAATGAATTGAAAGAACTAGCTGAGCAAAGAAGCTAGCTGAGCAAAGTAGCAATTAATCTGTCAGATTTACCACACCTAGGAGTAAACTTGATGGAGACTCTATGAAGAAAGAAAAAGACTCCTGGGGTGAGGAGTTACTGCTTGGCCACATATTTCCCTGACACAGTCTCACTACTTTCTTGCTTTGAGTTTGAGCCCACTCTCCCCAGGGACTGAGTGAATGAAGAGGTGAGAGTGTGTCCTTGATTTGGGAATATTTTTGTAACTTTTGTCATTGCTATACCTTCTCAATAAATATTGTCTTATAAACTAACAATAATTAATTGGTATTATGAAGCACATTGGATGAGAGCTCCAGGGAAATGGTACTGGACACCCTCACCACTCAAGGTTATCCCTAGAACATTGAGGAGAGGAACAGGCAGCCTTTGTCTGCGGACTCTGCTATCATATTTGGGATAGTGAGCCAGAGGGGGTGCTTCAGAAAAATCATTGGTAACTTTGTAGAGAGTAGTTTCAGTTGAGGAATGAGGTTAGAAGTCAGACTACAAAGAATGACGAATGAGAGGAAAAGATCTAGGAGTACAAACAGCTTTTTCCAGGAGTTTGGCTGGGAAAGGGAAGAAAGATATGGGATCAAAACTTAAAGACATTAGACCTGAGGATCTAATGAAATTTTTTTAAAGATGGGAATCATTTGCATATGTTCAAAGACATCAAGGAACAAACCTGAAGACAGAGAGAGATTGAAAGTTAGAGAAAAGAGATTAAGGAAGAATGGAAACAAGCATTTATTAGGTGCTTACTACATACTAGGACCCTCAGGTTAAGTGCTTTGGAAATATTATCTCATTTAATCCTCACCTATTATTATTATCCCCATTTTATTGTTGAAGAATCTGAGGCAGTCAGAGGTCAAATGACTTGCTCAATGACTTGTCATGCAGCTAGTAAGTGTTTGAAGTCAGATTTGATCTCAAGTCTTCTTGATACTAGACCCACTATAGCAGTGATAGGGTAATTTGTTGGAGATTATGGTAGGGGGTGGGATTAAGAATACATAAAAAGGGGCTGACCTTGAAAAAGAGAAGGATCATCTTGTTATCTGGAGGGAAGGAGAGAGGGAGATGGTGGCCAGAAGTTTTGGGATTAAGAGAAATGAAAAGGGAGGTTTTGGAGAATGGCCTCCATTTTCTCAGTAAAATATGAAGTAAGATCCTCAGCAGAGAGGAATGGGAGATGATGGGTTTAAGGAAGTTAAAAATGGTTTGGACTACCTCTAAAGTGGGACAGGAAATCATTTAGGGAAGAGACAAAAAGATTTCTTTACTGTATTGAGGATCCAGTTGAGGTGAATAAACAAATTTGTAGTGGACCCAGTCAACTTGTCTATATCCACCATTCAGCAGCTCTCAGTGGAGGAAGTAATCAAGGAAAGGACTGGGATCCAGTGGCGTAGAACTAGGGAACAAGGTATTCAAGATTAGAGAACTGTATGGAGTTGAACCTAGATATTTACATGTTGCCTCTCTCATTAGAATGTGAGTTCCTTGAGAGCAGGAATTGTTTCTGACTTTTTTGTATCCCAGATATTGGTATAGTGTCTGACATACAGTAAGCACTTACAAAATGTTTGACGATCAGCTGGCCAGTTAACTACAGGGTGGGCATTGATAAGGAAGGAAAGTAAAGTCAGAGCTCCAGAAATAGTTTGAGAAAGTACTGAGAGGTGGAGAGATTGAAGGTCAGGATGAGGTCAAAAAACCAGTTTAGGAGGGGTAAAACTTAGAAGGATAAGTAATAGTAGCATATTATTAATTAGATTAAGGAATGTCAGAGTTTTGGATAATGGAAATGGAACATTTGTGCATGATTTCAAGATTCTGTGTGTGGCTAAGGTCTGGAGGAGGTCTGGGGAGTTCAGGAAGTTAAGGAATTGAGAAATTATAGTGTTTAAGGGAGAATCAATATAGATATTGAAATTCCCTAGTACAAGGGCAAGAGTTGAAGAGAAGAGGAAGACAGCCAGCCAAATATTGAACTCCTTGAGAAACAGCCGCCATGACTTAAATACATTTTGTCTGAATAAATTTCATAGGACAAGAGATGGCTGAGTTGTGCCAGAAAAAGGAGAATACTACTTCTGTGCCTGATTTTCCACATCTGTAAAATAAGTAGGATAGATAGCTTTCAGCTCATGGGCCAGACAGCAGAGTTATTGCAAAAGATCATTGAATTCCCAGACAAGGAAATATTCCCTTCTTATAAGAATTTTTGGTTCTTGATTTCCTTTTATTAATTTTCATTATTTGGTGTTGGGGGATCAGGGCTGTTTCTCCTAGTTAGGAGGTTATTGAGCTGGCTCAACAGGTTTGTCCCATGACATGTGAAAATTTACTTGAGGACTCAACCATTCCTCAGATAAGAAGCCAAAGAGCCAAGGCTTCCTGAAGTACTTTGTCTTACCTTATTTGAGGAAGGATTCTCTGTAGGCCTGTAAATCTCCCCTCTCAATCAGCCCATTGTGAAGCCTCTAAACAGTTTACTCTGCAACCTGACTTAATTTACCTATAGAATCTGAAAACACAGGTGCTCCATCAGCCACCACCACACCATCCACACATGGAAACATCAATTACAGCAAATGGAGAAGTTTGGAATGCTGTGGATAAGTTCACTTACTGTGGTAGTGTACTTTACAGGTACATATTGATAATGAGGTTGACGCACATATTGCCAGAGCTTGCTCAGTGTTTGGGAAGCTCTGGAAAGGAAAATATGGGAGAGAAGAGGTATTAGACTGACTACCAAACTGAAGGTCTACAGAGCCATTGTGCTGACCTCATTGCTGTATGCCTGCAAAACCTGGTCAGTCTACCAGCACCATGTCAGGAAACTGAATCACTTCCATTTGAATTGTCTTAGGAAGATTCTGAAGATCGCCTGGCAGGCTAAGGTACCAGACACTGAGGTCCTTACTCGAGCTAAACTGCCAAGCATTCAAACTCTGCTTCAGAGGGTGCACTTCTGATGGGCTGGCCACGTTAAATGCAAAATGTATGCTTGCTATTTTATGGAGAACTCACACAAGGCAAGTGTTCACATAGTGGTCAGAAGAAGCAATACAACGACACTTTCAGGGTCCTACTTAAGAACTTTAGAATGGATTGTGTTGATGAGGTCAGGAAACCATATGTTTTTAGGGGTGCTTGAGACTCCAAAATACCAACACACCAGGTTCTGCTCAAATGAATTCAACTCAAGCCTGCTCATAGCCAAAGAAAAACAAAGTTTATTAAAAGTTCACCATATTGGGTTGAGTCAAGAATTCACACCATTTGTGAGTCTCATTTTCACAACTGACCAAATTCAATCTGATTGAATCTGAGCACCTTCATAGAGATAAGATGAAACTTATATACAGAAGGATTGTGGGAGGGATCTAGGGTGGTCCTGGGGTGATGGGAGGAGGGTTTTAGGGAGGGTCTTGAGGAGGAGTCTAAGGAGGAGCTTGATGGGACTGGGGTGAGGTCAGACTCCAGGAGACAAGAGAATGGGATTAAGGGTGGGAAGTAGCTGAAGGCTACCTGGAGATAACAATGTAGGGCTAGACTAGTTTAAGGGTAACAGATTTGGGCATAGCCGTTTTGATAGGATCAAGGGTGGAAACTAGCCAGACAATGGAGGGCTAGGCGATAATGAAAGGCTTATGGCCTCATCAAGTGGGAAGATTCAAGGAGAGTTCAAGGGGGCTCCCAGATCCTGTACATCATCAGTGTGACATGGGAGACACTGGCACAGGACCACTCAGCCTGGTGTACCCACATCAGAGAAGGTGCTGTGCTCTATGAGCAAAGCAGAATTGAAGCAACTCAAAGAAAATTCAGGATGTACAAACTTAGAGTATCCACCCCAAATGTTTACATGGATTATTTGTGCCTGACCTGTGGTAGAGCATTTGGAGTATTGGTCTGATCAGCCACAGCAGGACATGTTAAAACTTGACTCTAGCATAGTGATGTCATTTTGGTCCTCTTTGAGAATTAAAGACAACAATTAACCAACCAACTAAGTTTGCTTCCTTAGGAATATATGAGATTATAATTCTGTTTAACTTAGTTTTTTTCAACTTTTATGACATTGAAGGAAGAATAGGATTATGAATCTGTCTTTTTTTAAACTTTCATAACCTAAAAGAATGTACAAGATTGTAATATGTAAAAGAATTATTTCTCTGTTACTCTGACATAATTTTGTCCATAAAAAGCCTCATTAGAATCCTAATGTTTGCTCAGGATTATTATTATTATTTTTAAATCCTAAACCTGTGCTTAAGCAAAATAAAACTGAGGTTTTTACCTCTATAATTTTTTCATTGTGATAGATTTATTTCAGCAGTAGTAACCTACTACTTGAATGAACTTAAAGATGAGTTATAACACCCTGTATAGATTAAATGCTTCACATATAAATGAATGACTGTTTTCAAATGTTTATAGTTGCTACTTTCTAGAGGAAAACAGCATGTACGTATTTTAAGTGTATGTAAAATAATGATATTATATATATATATATATATGTATATGCCAAATATATACAAAGTACACATGCATTAACAGCTTGGGAGAGTGAGAGTGTGTGGGAAATCAGGAAAGACCCAATGTAGAAGGTAGTATTTGAAAATCTGAAAAAAAAACTAATGATACTAAGAAGTACAGGTGAAGAGGGGCAATTATTGTATTAGTAAAATCTAAGTATGTAAAAGAAATATATTAACATTATGTTAATGTTAGTTAACAAACAATAAATATAGTGTAGCTGGATTAGTTATGGAAATTGCATTCTGAGACAATGAGGACACAAAAGGAACTCTCTGTTAGGTGTATGGCACATATGTTTTATTTCATCATCAAGAAGAATTTGTTAACCATCCCATAGGGTATATTTCTGGGCTGGCCAATGTACAAAACAAGTTTTATTTGAATCCTATGCTGTAAGGCCACTTTTTCTAATATAAGTGGAATTTTCTTCAATTTGCTTCTGAGTTCAAAAAATCTAAGAGCTAGAAGAGCTCTTTGAGATCATATCATCCAATTTAACCCATACCTGAACAGGAATTTTCTTTAAACCACCCCTGAGAAGTGGTCATCTAGTATCTACTTAAAGATCTACAATGAAGGGAAACACATTGCTTTTCATTTTTTGATACCTGTAATTGTTAGAATGTGTTTTTCATTAAAGTCTTTTTTTTTAACAACTTCTACTTGTTTCCAATTGTACCCTTTGGGTCTAAGCAGAACAATAAATTCTAATGCCTCTTCCCCACAATAGTCCTTCAGATACTTGAATACACCAATCATACTTCCCTTAAACCTTATTGTCTTTATAGAAGGAACAGGAAAAGTTCCTTCATCCATTATATTTCATAATCTCAAAGCTTTTTACTATGTCTCTCTTAATTAAGACTAATATTGCATTAGGTTTTTTTGGCTGCCGTTTCATGCTGGCATTGGGGTATGGTGGAGTTGCCTGCTGAATTAGGAAGGCCTAGGTTCAAGTCCCATCTCCAACACACACCATGTCTTGAGCAAGTGATCTGACCTTTTAATGTTCCTGGCAACTCTCCAATGATATAAATTATAGAGCAGTTGTCGGTGTGTATTGGAACTCCCCACTCCCAATGAAATCATGAGTCTGGACCAAAAAACCCAGTTAATTATTGACTTCTATTGAGCTTTCAATCCACTAAAACTCTCAGATCTTTTTTCACTTGAACCATGACAGTAAACGAGTAGGTTTTTATACGTTTACAGACAACTTTAGAAATCAAGACAGCAGGCTGATTCTATAGAGGTGCCAGCATCAGGGATTCTGAATCACAAAGATGACTTTGTCACTGACTACCCATTTATTTATAAGATCAGGTACAAGAAAATAAGCAACTCAATTTTCTTTGGAAAATTCCATCTCCTTTAAAGTGGTACATGATAAAAATGATCCAATTGTTCTGATAGGTGCAAGTGATGGAATCCTAATAAAGCTGCTCCCAGCCCCAATATTCTAACTTCCTTATAGGCCCCACTGAACAGCAGGCTCACTGTCCCTACCTCACCACTCACCACCCCACCCCAACCCCAGTCAATATCCTAACTGCTTCATATATGCTTCACTGCTCACTAGAACAACAGGTGTGTCCATGAACTCATATTTTTCACAGAAACAGCAGGTGTGTCTGTGTGATGGGAACTCAGTCACTACTTCTAGCTAGCCACTTTTCCCACACCCCTTCCTCATGTTTCCCACAGAAACAGCAGATGTGTCCATGCACTCAACCACATCCATCTAGTCTCACACTGTACCATAATACTCAGCCAATCAGGAAGTAGCACCACTGGGATGCCTAAGCAGGATGTGGACCCCAAAACGATAGAAGGGGCTTTTCCCTAAGTAGGCATCTGCACAGTAATAGCAAAAGCTGCCCTTCGGGTGAACTTGTGACATAGAGAGGCTTATTATAATATCATTATCATACATACATACACCCCAAATGGGTTTTTCTGTATGCATTGTGGGTAATCACGTGCACAGTTCTGCTATGGCTGGGACTCTTCCCGTATTACCTAATCCCTTAATAACCTCCTGTCTGGAGCTCATTCCCGAAGCAGTGGTGGCGCGTGTGACTCCGGGCCAGCCCTTGTTCTGAGCTCATGGGCTGAACCTAGATGAGACGCTCTCTCTATCTGAAGATTCTTTTGGTGATATCGTTATCTGATGTTTGGACTTTACTGGGAACTAAACTCTCTAAGATGAGAAACTGAGGCAAACAGGGATAAGTAACTTGCCTCAGTTTTGTACTCAGGAAGATGAGTCTTCCTGACTTCAGGGCCAGCACTCTATCTACTGCATCACTTAGCTTCCCCAAACCTTTACAAAATAGAAATTATATGCCAATGATAAAGCAACTTCAGCTGTCTCCATAATCGAGGACACCTGGAACTCACAGAAGGTTAAAAAAAAACACACCAGGAACTGACAACTACCTTGACCTCATTCAATCCACACTACTGGCAACAAGGTTTTACTAGCCAACCCAAAGACCTGACATAACAGCTTACAGCAAAACTCGACCCCAGACCATATTCCTTCCTCCCTCTTTCCAATGCTGTGAGATACTGACTTCAGGCTGCAGAAGCTTATTTGGGCTGTGACAAACAGCTAGTAGTGGCATTCTGTGCTACAAAAGATCTCTTCAGGAGAGCAGAAGTAAAGGGGCAGGACCCATGTTTAGACTTGAAATAGTATTCAACTCCATACTCTATTCCTTCCCCCAGAGCTTCAGAGACCCAAACTATAGAAATTAACCCCACAGCACCAGTGTGACAGCTCTTTGACCTTTTGGTGTCAGATGAGAGAACTGAGGAGCAGAGGTAGCAGGACAGGACACTGTGTGTGGGGTAGCTAAATGATACTCCACTAAGTCTGAGGGAAAGACCTGAGCATCCAGCTGGGGCCAGTTTTGTCCCCACAAAAAGTCACTTGGGGCAGAGATTTAGACTGGTAAATGGTGAATTACTCTGTGTGGGAGGTGGCTGAGATGTTTCAAGATGCGTCTCCCAGGGAAACCACCATCAGAGATGAAGGAGTCGGAAAGCGAGTAATAGAGGAAAATGAAGATGAAAAAAAAGACAGAAACTACCAAAGATTTGAGGAAGAAAAAAAATCAAAGACATCAAATATAAGCAGATAAATCAGCAGGGAAAACATTAATAGCAGAAGGAAATATGACTTTCAGATCTAGTAAATACATTGAAACGTCTATGAAGAAATACAGCAAAATGAAGAAAAATGATACAATACTCGATAAGACAGAGAATCCTGTGGAACTTCAGGAGAACATGAAACCATATCATGTTATTCCTGAGTGGTTGTTGCAACAATTTGGCTAGCAGCTGCTGTAGGGGTGAAAAACCAGCGCAAGCCCAACAACAAGAATACTGCCAGCACAAGTCCTTTTGATTTGCTTTACTAAGGAAAGTAACATTAAGGGGTTAACAATCTTATTTCAAACCAATATAAAATATCATTCACTTAGTTCAGGGGAACTTCAGAGCAAATACAAACAAATTACAAACATACATTTATAAACAGACCAAATACAATTCATAGTTACTAACATCTGACTTCAGCCAGGAGGCCCTTAGAGTGACTGGCTGCCCAGAGTCCCGTGCCTCCAAGAGTGAGAGCCTCCAAGCAAATAGCTCTGTTCTCTCTTTTTATATACTCTTTAGCCACCATCAAATGTCATCTGAGTGACCAGAACTCAGGCTCCTACTATTGGCTCTGGTCTTAGCAACTCCCCTTAGGACCCTGAGGGCTTCACACCCACATAGGCTTAGCATCTAGTAGCTAGGGGTTTGGGCCTGGGGCTTTGCACCTAGTAAGGCTCAATCAAAGACACCTAATTAATATATCATTCTAAAACAGTAAAAAAAAAAAAAGTCCCAACTTAATTGATTAATTGATATTGCAGTGGTTTAAAAGAGAAATGAGAATTTTGAAAGTAAAATTTATGGCCTGCACAGCAAAAATAGTACCTGGCATACAATAATGATAATCTATAATGACAATCTCACCAAAGAGACAAAAGAGAGAACAATGATTGGGAACGCCAAAATACAGAAGTGAAAGATAATCTAAAAGAAGAGAAGCAAAATATGAGAACCTAAAATGAAAATATGTTCATTATCCAAGCAAAACACAGTTCTCTCAAAGACAGTAGATGCATAGAGAAAACCTAAGGATCATTGGTCTCTTAGAAGAATATGACAAGATTAAAAACCTTGAGTACCAAGAAATAAAACAAGTGAACTACTCAGATTTCTGAACAGAGAAAATGAAATGCCAGCTAAAAGAATAGATCACCTCTGGGGAAAAAGGCAATCCCAGACTGCAAACTAAAAGACACAAAATGCTTAAATTTAATAATTCACTTCAGAAACAACAGGTTCTACCAGAAGCCAGGAGAAAGACGTTTAAATACAAAAGAAGGAAAATTTGAAAAATGTAAGACTGTTCTACACTTGTCAGAAGATGCAGAAAGGAATGGAATATTATATTTTGAAGAGCAATGGAGTTCAGGATGCAGCCCAGCGTGAACTACCCTGGAAATCTGAGCTTGACCACAAATGAAAAAAGATGTATATTAAACAATAAAGAGGTATTCAAAACATTCTTGAAATAAAAAAAAATAACCTCCTCCTGTCTTTTTAATATGCATAATTTCTGCTATGTAATTGCATCTTTACCCTATAAAAATCTGTCTTGCTTTCTCTGAAGTACCTGCTTCCTCTTGGAACTTAGCCTGTTTCATGAGAGGTGTCAATCTCAATAAATGATTATACTTGCATTAGAGGTGGTCTGACTGAATTCTTTGAGATGGTTCCACCACAACACATTATGAAACTGCAACACAAGTTTTTGTAAACTTTGTGTCCAGAGAATCACTTTCTAAATACGACACATTTATGCAGTGATTTTTTCTAACCCCCACAAAGAATTTTATGTGTATCCCTATTAAAGTTCATCTTATTTGATTTGGTCCATCATTGTAGCCTGTAGAGACATTTTTTGTACCCTTACTATGATTTTTGGTTATACTTCTTAGTTTCAAGCCACCTATAAAACTAATAAACAATCAGATTTAATTGCCATTTATCCCTTTGTCCAAGACAATGAAAAAAAAATCTTGAGCAGTACAGGACCAAAGAAGGGTCCCTGAAGCACTCTGCTAGAGACCACACTCCAGGCTCACTCACTCTTTTCAATTCCTCCCTCATTCAACAACCAATAAATTGTCTTGCTGTCAATCCTAAATCAACTACCAGCATTGGTCTCAAGTTCAAACACTTTGAAATGTAACCCCTGTCCCAAAGGCCATTGATATGAGATTTTCTCCTTATTGGTGAAGATGAAGTTCTTGCTTTGCATAAAAGGTGGGCAGAGTTTGTGAGAGGCAAGAGCTGCAGTTCTCAGCCATTCCTTCTTTGTGAGTGTTTCTTCAAGCTGGATTTCTCCTTTGAAGAGTTACCCTTTAGGACTCTTTAAGCAAGCCTGAAGCCTTGACTTGGCTTCCAGCTTTAGAAAGAACATGGAAGAGGACAGCTCCACTTCAGGTTGCTGAAGGAAAAGACTCTAGGAAGATATGAAAGGAGCTGACAGTCTCCAATATGTACCTGTTCCCACTGTACTACCCTAGAGACTTCAGGGACTTTCACCTTGGGTGAGATCCAGGACCTTCTCTACACATAGGGCTTAACCTCATCACTATCTCAACTCTAACTTTCTTTGCTACAGAAAATTTTTCAATGCCGAGAATCTTGGCATTATGTGTTTTTGGCAAGGTAGGGATGGAGATATATACCAGTCATTTCCCACCCAGATGCATTTCTTGGGATTCTCAATCACGCCCGGAGAACCTTTTCACTTTGCAGTGCCATTTCAGCCCAGGAACTCAAAACTTCATCAGTATCCATTGCTCCGGAGGCTTCCAACCTCTCTCAGATTAGAAAGTGGAAGGCTCCTCCTCTCTTCTTTAAGGAGGGAGCTCAGGAAAGCCATCAATTCCCTTCCTACCCAACTGCACTCTTCTGGACTTCTTTGTTCTCCTGCATTGGGTACCTTCACTCCCTGGCTGCCTCCTGCTGCTGCTGTGCCCCTTCCCCTTTTATGCTTTTGTGTCTTCCCCCATTAGATTATAAGTTCCTAGAGAGCAGGGGACATATTTTTTCTTTCACATTTGCATTTCCAGTGCTTAGCACAGTGCCTACACACACACACACATAGGAGGCACTAATTAAATCTTTATTGACCAACTATCCATCCCTGCCATGAAGAGGAGGATCACACAGGATAACGGTGATGATGATGATGTAATTAGTTAAAGCAAAAAGACCTTGAAAGATTCCAGACGGACGTAACTGTTTTTACTTTAATTCTTTAATGCCTCAAATTTCCACATTGTTGAGCGGCAGACACAAATTGTAAATGAAGTGAGAGGGCTTCATATCTTATTTCTCTTCCCAAATTCTATTACACTCCCCGCCTCCTTCTGAGAAAGGACCTGAGGGAGGTGGGAAGCAGTTGATAAATATTTATTATGTGCCCGTTCTGTACCAGTCGCTCTTGTAAGATGGGGATGTGAGAAAGGCAAAGCCAGACTTCGTTCCCGAGGAGCTCACAGTTAATGGGGAAGACAACACGTAAGCAACTGTGTGCAAGCACTCTATCTATATAGAGAAGACCACAGGGAGGGTGGTCTGTTTTTCTAGTTGTGGAGGTTCCAAGGACATGCGGTGGGGGCCATGCCCTGGGACGAGATGTAGCACGGGTTCTATCTTTCCGTCTCTGGAGAGGAGAGGCTTCCCTGGAGTTGCCAGGCCGTTGCCATGGAAACCACCGAGCGGACGGATGAGTTCACCAGCGGTCTCAGCCACTCCTTCCGCTCCTCCCTTCTCCCTCCCGCCCTCCCCCTAAGCTTCTTCCGGTTCTAGCGGCTCCCCGCCCCCCTCGCCTTTGACACCATCTTGGGCCGTGCGTCAAAATGGCGCCCCCTGGGGCTCCCAAGGCGGAGCCTCGTGGCGCCGGTGGTGGCGAGGCTGCGCGCCGGCGTCCCCCAGCGTGGAGGGGCGGGGCTCCGTGGCGGCCCCGCGACGTCCGCCCGCCCTCTCTCCACCTCCCTCCCCTTTCGGGCTCTTTCCCCGCCTTTCTCCCCGCGGGAGAACCCGGAAGTGGAGCCTCCGCGGCGGCGGCGGCGGCTGAGGCGGCAGCGAGAACCTGCCGAGAGCCCGGTGCCCAGTGAGGGCGCTGGCGGAGCCGAGCTGCCGAGAGCCTCAGGGGCTTGGGGGTGGAGGGGACGGGACCGGGGCCGGGCAGCCCGGCCTGGAAGGTGTTGGGGGAGCTATGGCCGCGGCGGACCTGCAGGGGAAGTACCAGAAGCTGGCTCAGGAGTACTCTAAGGTAGCCAGCCCCCCACCCCCGTTTCCCCCGGGACCGCGCCCGGGGTACCCTGGCCCCGCCGCCTCCCGTTGCCATAGCAGCGGCGAGGGCTGCTTCCCGGGGAGAGGGGCGGCAGGCAGATGCTCCCGGAGCGGCCCCCATTCCCGCGACGCTCCGTGCACCTGCAGCCCAGGGCCAGGGGTGGGAGAGCTGGGCGGGGTCTGGGGCTCCTGGAGACGCAGGCATGGAGGCAGAGCTTGGTGCCTCCCCGCCCGCGAGTCCCGGGTTCGGTCCCTGAGGCTCGGGCACGAGGGCAGGAGGATCGCTTTCCCTTGTCCTTTGCCTCAGTTTCCCCAGTTAGACGATGGGGAGGAGCACCACCTCACCCTTCCCAAAAGGATGAATGGGCGCTTGCACCGACATCCGGATGTTGGTGGTCATCCCTTCCCCCGGGAAACCTTTCCGATTTCCTGGGCGTGGAAGTACTGGGTGTATGCAGAGCCTTGGTGGGGCTAGTCCGAGAAGATGTTGTGAGCCCTGGGAAGATCCGGGCCTTGTCTTCTCCGGGGTCCAGCTCTGAGCCCAGCAACCGAACTGAACCTACCGTTATCTGTCAGTCCACGGAGATGCCCGTACACTTGTTGAATGCGATTAAAGGGGGACCCTGCCTGTCCGGTTGGTCATGCTCATTGCTCTACGCTGCTGTTTGTTTTAACGGGCGAGATGAAGGCGTGTTCCATTTTGGTCTAGACTAGAGACTCTTTATCAGCCCTATTTCAGAGCAGGGTGTGTAATGAACCCTTAGGAGTCTGTAATGAAGATTAAAACTGTGACTTCCCTGCGATGGTACTCGAGCCTTTGCGTTTGTGCAGGGATTGAGGCGCCCTTTTTAGTGTCC
The DNA here is from genome assembly GCA_028646595.1 of Phalanger gymnotis. NCBI lineage: Eukaryota > Metazoa > Chordata > Mammalia > Diprotodontia > Phalangeridae > Phalanger > Phalanger gymnotis. The sequence continues at coordinate 274,663,454 of CM053625.1, read as the reverse complement.
TGAGAATCAAGAGACAAAAAATTCTTTTCCTTGGGGTTGCTTCATTCACCAAATAGCTATAAAAACAGTAAAGCCAAGTAGCCCACTTTTAAACAAGCGTACATACTGGTTGGATGAGGCGTTCTCTAAGGTCCTTTCTAACTTCTGACATTCTATAATCCTATCACTCCAAAACACGACCTCTAAGTGAGTTTTGTCCCTGCTTCCCGAGTGTGGATCTCATTCTTTGGAATATGAGGTAGTTGTAATATAGTGGAAGTGCGCTGATACATAGCAGTCAAAATACGCAGATTCCAATGCTTGTTTTTCAGTTACCCATGTGACCCTGGGGAAGTTACACACTTTCTGAGATTCTTATTCTTTCTCAGTAAAGCAAAGGAGTTTGAATAGATGATTTTTCTCTAAGGCCCCATTCAACTCTGAAGACCTTAAATGGTGGCAAATCTATTCGTATTTCTGAAAAATCCAAAAACTTTTTGTGGCCAAAGTGAAAAAGCTATGTTATAAGGGAATGGGAGCAAGGCTTCTCTGTAGAGTCAGGTGCTTCACAAAAAAATAATTTTCAGAACAACTCTGGGAGTTAGGTGCTGTTATTATCCTCATTTTATAGCTGAACAAGCTGATGGAGATTAAGTGACTTGCCCAGGGTCGTGAAATTTGTAAATGTTATGAAATTTGTTAATGGCTGGATTTGAACTCAGGTCTTTCTGACTCCAGGTCCAGCATTCCTATCTCACTGTGCTACCTGGCACATTATAAAACTAGATAATTCCATTTTTGTTACTTAAAAACAACAGTGACAATGAAACAACATACTTCCCAAAGTGTGAATAGAGTAATGAGACTGACTAACTTTTCTGTTTGATAAACTTGCTTTGAAGGAGTTTCAAAAATCCCTTTATCAGTCCTGGAATGAGTGTGTAGGAAAAGATACAGAACAAGGTTTAAAGGCTGGAATCTTAAAAATAAAATGCCCACATTCAACCAACCATACTAAATTCTCATTACTCTATAGATATACCGCTTAGATATGTTGAATTTCTGCTTGATATAGTACGCAGTACTGACTATACTAAAACACTTTCTGACTCTTGTATAATACTAGATGCAGAGGGAGATACAGAGAAATACATGGCATGTCCTTTGAGGAACTTTAGCCTCATCAGGGAGACAAGACATGCACATTAAAAAGTTAAGATACAAGGCAGGATGTGATTAATGCCAACAAAGAAGGTAACTGCTTTAGGAATACAGAGGAGGAAGAGTTCAGGTTATTAGTATGGGGAAGGCATCATGGGGCCTTGTAGCTGAATTTAAAAGTTGGCTAGGATTTGTTATTAGAGGAGAAGAGATGCCATTTCATGTTGGTTGGGTGAAGAACTGGAACATTATGAGTGAAGAGATCAGAATGAGGTGATTGGATAAACCCAGTAGATTAGGGAGGGTTCACAATCTGGCTCCTTTATAACTTTCTGTTGTTTTTAAACTTTACTCCTCTCCATGAACTTTGTGATCCAGATACATTGACCTTGCTGCTCCTTGTACACCACATGACACTCCATCACCCAACTCAGTGTCTTTTCACTGGCTGTCCTTCATGCCTGGAATACTTTCTTTCCTCACTTCTGTAACTCTTGACTTCTCTGACTTACTTCAGGACTCAGCTTAAATCTCACCTTCTGCAGAACTTTTCCAGTCCTCTCCCCTCACTGCTAGTGCCTTCTCTCTGAGACTACCTTTCATTTACACTGCATATATCTTGTATTCACAGACTTATTTGTATGTCTCCTTCATTAGAATGTGAGCTCCTTGATAGCTGGGACTGTGTTTATGCCTTTCTTTTTATCCCCAGTGTCTGGAATGTACTTAATATTAGCGCTTAATAAACAATTGTTGACCGACTGGTAAGGAATATTGGAAAACAAGGTTGAACAGGCTCCTGGCCTGGTCTATCCTGTAACAAACTTTAATTTATGTCTCTTCTTTGCATGATGCTTTCCCTTTGGGGGTTATAGAAATGAAGAATTTTCCCCTCTCTTCCTCACTCTAATTAAAACCCGATGGAGATAGGATGAAAACATAAATAACTATACCATGTAGGATGTAAAGAGACATAAAGGAGTTGTTTACAAAATCCTGTGGAAATTTAGAGGAGGAAGAATTTATTTCCAGCTGTGAGTTTGGGAAAGATAATGGAGGTAGTGAAATTTAGGTAGGGTTGTGAAAAATGCATAGAATTGAGAGAGAAAGGAAAATGGCATTTTAGGTAGAGGGAATAGTGTGAACAAAGGAACAGCTATAGGAAAGCACAGGGCAGATTTTGGGACTAGCATGTCCAGACTAGAGAGTATATGATGAGGTTTTGTGGAAATTATGTACTTTTCTTTTTTGAGAATAGAAAAGTAAGATGCAAGACCATGCTGAATTGTTTGGGTTTTATTTGGTAAGCCAGTGAAAGTTTGATTGGGGAAGCAATGATCAAAACTTTACAAAGTTTACTCTTATCACTATGTAGGATTATTAAAAGGTTAGTCAAGTCTTAGGAGTTCGGATTTTATCCTATAGACTGTGGGGAGTAACAGAAGGTTTTGGAACTGAAAAGTGACATAATGATAGGAGTATTTTGGAAAGGTTAGTCTGGTAGTTATATGTAGTATAGGTATGTTAGAGAACTGTGAAAGCAGGAAGAACAGTGAGAAGGCTGTTGTAATAATCTTGCAGTAAGTTATGAAGGTATTCCCATTCCTAACATCCTAGACTAGAGTATTGTAAATGAGAATTAGAAGAAAGGGGTATTGCAGGAGGAAGGAGGACAAGCCTGTGTATTTAATGGGAATTTTGGATGTGTGGGAGAATTCAGAAATGACCTTGAGGTTTGGTAGTGCTACTGAAAAAGGTAAGGAGGTTGATCAGCAAGCATTAAGTACCTCCTGTGTGCCAGGCGCTACTGGGCACTCAGGATACAAAGACGAATATTAAACAAGCTCTCCTTTCAAGGAACCTCCATTCTATTGAGGGAGGCAACATACTTACACATAAGTATATACAAAGTTTATTTTTGATGATAGGTGGGAAGGGTAGGGTATAACCATTTAGAGGATTTCCTCTGTCCCAGGGACTGTGCTGAGGAAGCCACTAGCGGCTGGAGAGATCAGGAGAGGAAGAGGGAAACTGCTTTTTGAGAGGGAAAAATGTTGAAGTTGACATGTTGAGTGTTCCCAGCACATAAAATGAATGCATGAATGAAAGGAAAAAGCATTTATTAAGCACTAAAGCAGTACGTAAAGTGCTGGGGATACAAATAAGAAGGTAAGACAGTCTCTGCTCTTGAGGATTCTAATGGGGGAGGCAAAATAGATCTGAGATTACAGCTGTACCCTATGTGGAAGGGCCCATGATCCTTGGGTGCATGGGCAAAGCAAATGGCAATTCATCTTATTTAATGTCACTTCCATTCATAAAACCATATTGCTTTCTGATATTGAACCATCTGACAGTGGTAAAAACTTTCTTTTCCAGATCTTTAGTAGCTGTGGGTTCTGAGGAGGTTGGTGCTGTAGCACCTGCAGAAATAATTGCTTTCTCTGTCCCTGATTTTGGGACTTAACCTGCTTATCAGTGTTAGTTGGTTGGGTAGTTGGCTATAGGTTGGCTTTGGCAGAGATGGCAGGCCCCTTATCCATTAGCATTCCTTTCCTGGGCTATGACTGCAGGAGTTAAGCTGGAAGCAGGGCTAATGGTCTTAGGGGCACTGCTGTTTCTCTGCCTCTTCGAATTACCTGTTCATTGGTAGCAGTTTGTTAGTGGTTGGTGTTTGTGGTAATTGAAATGGAAGTCCACTTTTATACAGGAGTTGTTCCCCTTGATGGTATTGAGGGCTAGGCTAGAAGTGGGGCTGGTGTTCTGAGAGGCATTGCTGTTTCTGAGATCATCTAAGCCGTTTGAAGTGAGGGGAGGACATCTAAATGAAAATGCCCAATATGCAGTTGGATATATGTCTGGAGATAAAAAGTCATGGCTGGGGATAAAGATTTGGGAGTCATCTTTGTAGAGAAAATAGTTGTAGCTATGAGAATAATTAGTTTCTCAGGGAAGAGAGTATAAAGAGACAACTGGGGCCAAAGACTAAACCTTGAATTATTCCCTTGATGTGGGGATGAGCTAGTCAAGAAGACACACAAATAATTGATCAGGGAACTAAAAGAAAACCCTGCATAGTGATGTGTTTTGTAAGGCAAGGGGAAGAGAAAGTTTATAGAAAAAGGGGTGATCAAAGTCAGATGCTATAGAGAGATCAGGGAAAATTTAGACTGAGGAAAATGCCATTTGTTTGGCCATTTAGGAAAAAGATTATTGATAAATATCAAGAGTGCATTTTCAGAAGAGTTTTCTGGTCTGAAGCCAGAACAGGGATTCCTAAGTCAATATTGGATCCAAGAAGAAACCGTAGTTGTTCCAAGAATAAATACTGTCTTCACACTTGTTCTCGTGTCCAGTCCATTGATTTCTTCTACTCCCATTGCAGCAGATATCCTCTATCCTTTTCTTTTTGTTAAATCTGTTGTGGATCCTCAATTTTTTTTGCTGGAGCTTTTGCATTCCTGCTGGGACCCATTGGTGTCCTTCCAAAAAGTTTTCAGGATATATAGTATCTTCAAATGTTTGTGTTGGCCCTAGGCAAGGGCTTCTGGGTGTATGTGGAGTTGTATGTTTGCACTTAGAATCAGATGCTTCTTTTCAAAACTCCTTTTAGAGCAGGGAAAAACATCAGGGAAATTGAACTTTAATTTCTCCAGGAGTCTATCTTTCTACCACTTTGTAGTGTTGTTGTTTTTTAAATTTGCCTTTGGGAGGACCTTGCATTTAGGATGATTTTTAACTTGTGATTTACATGATAGTTGATATTTGGGAAGGTAGGAATAGAGTTATGATATTATATATTTTTCTTTCCTGACGCTTAGAGACTTAAAATAATAGAATTTCTGTTAAAAAAAAAACCTCAAGAGACCATTTGGTCCATCTCATAATTTTACAGCTGAAGGAATTGGGGCCCACAGGGTTAAATGATACATACAGCTACTTAATGGCAGAGACATGGCTTTCATAGGATTATGTTCTTTAGAAGGGATTTTTTTTAAAAAGATTGTATAGTCCATTTTACAAATGAGGAAACTGAGATTCAGAAAGGTTAGAAAAATATTAAGAAGCAGAGCCAGGAGATTCAAACCCAGGTCTTCTATTGCAGATCCAGTGTTCTTTACACTACATCATGCTCTTTTTCATTTTACAGATGAGGAAACTGAGGCCCCACGAGGTTAAATGATTTGCTCAAGGCTTCACAGGTAATATGTAGTAGAACTGGGGCCCATCCTCGGGTTTCCTGACTCCTATTCCATTACCTTTTCCACTCTACTACTTGGAGTGATATGTAATATCTAGAGTTCCTGACATCTTAAAAAGATGCTAACCTGCAGTCTGTTTGAGGCTCTGTATGAGTTAGTTACTTAGATGTTCTTCTAATCACTACCTTGAGTATTCTTACCATAGCTCTTTAAGAGTCTTATAATAAGAGTCCTTCAGATCAAAGTACTAGAGACAGAATACCATAGAGCCCTACTCCAGATAAAGATGTGGTTCAGGTTATTGAAATTATTTTAATTGATTTTGTCTTAACCAATTGATGATTTTATCCCCTGAAGTGATAAGTTAAGGATAGACCATCTTCATCATAGTGGCTAAGACTGGAAGACAAGGTGAGAGTTTCCCCACACCCTACCTATGGGAGAAAGAGTATCTGAATTTTTTCAAATATTAGTGGTTACCTTACACATCTTGTTCCTGAATTCAGAGTTGGTTGATAAGTTATGTTTCATCAGTGATGTCCTCTGATACCTTCAAACTTCAGAAATGAGGATTAACTAAAATAACACCAAGTACATTGATGTCTTTATCATCTTAAATTTCTGTAGGGGGAAGTGCTTCGCTTACCAACAGCCTATTAAGTGATTGAGAGTCTTGCCTTAGTTGTTAAAGGAGGAGATATCAGAAAATTCACTGTTTCAGAATGAATTCCCTGACACGCCATCCTGTCATAAATGTTGATCGAGGATGGGTTAAAGTCCCTTGAATGTTTACCCAGGAGAAAAAATTTGTGGTTCATGGTAGTTGCTTTTAGATATCTGAAGGACTGTTATATGGAAGAGAGAATCTCTTCTGCTCTGCTTGGCCTCAAAGGACAAACCTAGGAGAAAAAGGGTAGGAGTTATAATGAGGGCAATTGAGGTTCTCTGTAAGGGGAATCTTTCTTCATAATTAGCACTGTGTGGAAATGGAAGAGTCTGCCTCAGTAAGTTGTGTTTATACTCATCGGAAATATTCAAGGAAAAGCTGAACGCTCATATTTTAATAAAATATATCAGAAAAGGAATTCTCTTTATGGGCATAGATTGGATAAATTGGCCTTCTGAGGATGAGATTTTATGAAATTTTGTTGATCAAAGTGGGGCTGAAAGAATGCTTGTGAATAGCTCTGTATAGTTCACTGCTGTTCTTGAAAAAACAACTCACACAGAGGTCTGGTCAACGATGAGTGCCCTGAAACAAACAAACAAAAAATCTATACAGGAAGATTGCTCTGCTGAAGAGGCAGCCCAGAGCTTGGAAATAGCCTCGCTTTCTATTTAGGATTATGCATTTTATCTCATTTGAAGAAGACGATAGGAGAATAGCAGCGACAGAACTAAGCAGTTTTTCCAAAAGAAGCTGATGAAAAGCCAGAAAGATATTACAGATTTGGTTTTCACAGTTGGTGATATTCTTAATGCACAGCTAATAAAGATGTCCTAACCTTTTTTCAGTTAGTCATTCAATCAACAAGAATTTAAGTGTTTCTTTGTGGCAGGCATCCTGCTAAGTGCCAGAGTTACAAAGAGAGGCAAAAACAAAAACAGTTCCTCTTCTCAAGGAGGAAAAGATGTGAATTAACTCTGTACTTTCAAGATTTATACATTGTAAACGGAAGATATTCTCAGAGGGAAGGCAGTAGCATTGAGCTAAAGGGAGGATGGGGCCCAACAATGTCTTGTGGAATATGAGCTGAGTTTTGAAGGGAAGCCAAAGATACAGGAGTTGGTGGTAGAGGATGAGAACATTCTAAGCACACCAGTGCAAATGCATTGAGTTGGGAGATGGAGTGTTGGGTTAGATGAATGACAAATAGGCAATGTAGCTACATTGTAGAATTCCCAAAGGAATAAAATGTAAGCAGTCTTGAAAGGTAGGAAGAGGCCATATTGTGAAGGGTTTTAAATGCCAAATATAAGATGAAGAGCTGTAAAGGTTCTTAGAAATTATATGTTTTAAGTCCTTTATTTTGCAGATCAGGAAATGGAAGTACTGAAAGGATTAGTGTTAATAGTGATGCTGAAGCATAGATTTATCAAATGTCTTAGGATTAAAAAGTACAATTATGATGACTTGAAACTGCCAGGTATCATTACCTATATCATCATCTGTCAACTAAAAAAGAGAGAGACAGTATAGGTACACTAAAAAATTTTGTCAGAGTTGTGTCCTTTAATGACAACAGTATTTGGGTTTTTTCGTTTATTTGTAAGTAACAGGATTAAGTGACTTGCCCTGGGCCACACAGGTAGTAAGTGAGGGGGAATTTGAACTGAGCTCTCTTGACTCCAGGACTGGTGCTCTATCCACTGTATTACCTAGCTTCCCTAACAACAATAATTAGAAGGACATTGAGTTAAAGGACTCTTGCTCCATATTGTCAGTAGCAATATAAGCTAGTGCATCGGTCAGTAAACTATAGCTTATGGTCCAGATTTGTTCTGCTCCTTGTTTTGTATAGCCAGTGAACTAAGAATGGTCTTTATCTTAGCTCACAGGCCATAGGAAAACAGGCAGTGGACTGGAGATGGCCCATGAATTGTAGTTTGTTGCCCTTTAGCTAATGTATTATAAAAGGGCATCCAAACCATTGCATGGCTAAGCTGAATCCATAAATACTGAAAGAAGGCTTTTGTAATATATTCTGTCTTATTCACTTTATTTTAGGTAGCTGTGTTTTCATGTGTCACAAGTGATTACATTTTATTGATATGTTTGTGATATTAGCATAGTTCACAGAATCTTAGGATCGGTAGAAAGAACCTTGGAAGCTTTCTGGTTCAAACTATGTATGAATAAGAATTGTTTCTAATACATTCCTGTCAAATTATTATCTATCCTTAGAACCTCCATTATGGGGGGGGGGGTAGAGCGTTTACCACCTTCTAGTGCAGAGGTTCCCAAACTTATTTGACCTATATTTTAAAAAAATTACTCAGCTCTCCCCTGGAAATCTACTTTCTTTGACCCTTTTTTTGAAATTTGTGTCCTTTCAAAAAATATATAAAATATATATTTTTAAAAAATGGTGCATCTTAAATCGAATAATTTGTTGTAAATTTGTAAATTTTTGCTTGCATTAAGACTTTGATGATACAGTGTTGCATGATGTAGCCATGTAGTATCATATTATAAACATGCATATATCCCTGACATGTTTCGTACATGCTGAACTTTCTGACAATGCAAAACATGCTGGCCTGCCAATACTTGCTTGTTAAAACCCATCAGCACACTTTACCACTGATGAGTTATAACTTGGATTTTGTGTGTTTATTTGGAAAATAATGTAATCACTACGACTTTAACTCTGTTTATGCAACAGGTGAAATACATATAAATGGTTTTTAAAAATTTTCTTCTCTTTTCTTCTGCTTCCACCACCCCTTCATTTTTTATTTAACGCATCCCCCCCCCCCCCCATTGCACTGGAGGCTACTACCACCCACTTGGGGAACCTGTGGCCTAGTGCAGCCCTTTCTGTATTTATATAGCTCTGTTGATAGGAAAGTTTCCTTATAATTAAGGAACTTTCTTCAACTTTTATCCATTGAGCCTAGTTGTCTTCTCTGGTACCCAACACACCGAGTCTAATATCCCTCCCTTCTATATACTTGTAGCTATCATGTCCCTCCTAAGCCTTTTTTTAAATCCAGATTAAACACCTCCAATTTCTTCAGCTAATCCTTGTGTATATTGTATGGTCCAAGGCCCTTCACCATTCCTGTTGTCCTTTTGTGGGTGTTCTCCAACTTGTCAGGGTTATTCCTAAAATGTGACAAAGTCAAGCTCAGTGGTCTCAATTTTGCATTCTCCATTCTCTTCTCTATCTTCCTCTCTTTTAAAATCAGAATGGTATTTATCCCTTCCTAGTCCTGTGTTATGGTCTGTGTTCATGATGTTTATAAGCTCCTTGATGGTAGCTCAAGAATCACATTTGCCAGATTTATTTTTTAGTCTGCTAGGATGTGTTTTATTGGAGCTTAAAACCATCCAGGGCAACCGATCATTCTCTTATTAGTTTCTTATTTTATCTTGGATTACAAGCCCCTATTAACTCTCATTATATTCCCTCTAGTACAGACATCATTCTTTCTGGCAGAAAAAGAAAATGAGGTAAAATAAGTTAAAAAATTTGTATATTTTTATTTTTTCATTTTAAGAGCAGTGGTCTTATATTTCCTTTGATCCTAATTTTTTCCTTATATAGCTAAAATAATTTTCCTCTTGTCCTTAGACTTTAATGCCAGCTTTAATTCATTCTGAACTTCAGCATTTCCAGGTCCCAGAAATTTCTCAATTGCAAACTGCCTTAGGACAGCTGAGTTGCAAAGTAGATAGAGCCCTGGACCTGGAGTCAGGAACTGCTCTTTCAAATTCAGCCTCAGGCACTTACTAGCTGTGTCAGCTTGGGCAAGTGACTTAACTTCTGTCTGTCTCAATTCCTTCCTGTATAAAATGGGCATGATATAGTATCTACTTTCCAGGGTTGTTGTGAAGATCAAATGAGATAATATTTGTAAAGCATTTTTTAAATCTTAAAATGCTATATAAATGCTGCATACTAGCTATTTTTATTATACTTTGCGATGCTTTTATGTTCTTTTTTTGTTATCTGTACTATCTTTTATACATTAAAAAAAATTAATTTGGCAGTTGATTTCCCTGTGCATCTCATCCTCATTGATCATTTTAACCTTTTTTCCTATCCCACTGGAATAAAAACTTATTTCTGCAGGTCTTCAAACTTTAATTTTTTGGGAGCTTATCCCCTCTCTTGGGCTCATTTCCCCATGCATCTTTTCATGTGTGTATGTCCATTCATCTTATCTGGATTACAAACTCCTTGTGGACAAGATCTCTGTATTACTCTTTTCTGTACTCTCCTGAAAGTACTTAAAAGTATCTTGTACAAAATAGACATTCAGTAAATACTGGTTGATTGATTGAATTTGGGGCAATTGGAAAACTAGTGTTATTAGTCCTTTCTTCGTGGCTGTGAGGTTTGGATATAGTTATCATCCTTCAATTATTTAGTTTAGACTTTCTTTACCTTCTTTCAGTCTTTTAATACTTTAGTTAGTTATCATATATAGATGCAGTCACTTAACATGAACTAATATGGATGGCACAATCCAAATGTATGTTGTTGTTTTTCTGGCCAGAAGTCACCATATTCTTTTAGTCTGTTCTTTGAAGATCCTGCTTGATTCCTTTTATTCTATTACTTTATCTAGTTTTCCGTGGGGTCTCAACTTCAGTGTTCAATATTTTAAAATTCTTTGGTTCTTTTTGGGAAGAAAGAAGCATTTCCATTCTTTATTTTCCGGATGACATCTGGATCTGTGAGACTTAGGAATGGCCATATTCTTTAAGTTTTCAGTTCCTCGGAAAAGAACCTGCTTTGATTTCCCAGAATTCTAATATTTATTTCCCGGGGTCCTAGTACTTGATTTCTGTACTTTACCTGAACTGAATACAACACATTGTCTTTGTTCATGTTCTCTCATTGTAGTTGAATGCCCTTCTGTTGCCTCTCCTTTTAGCTATATTCTACCATTTCTCTGAAAACCAGCCCAATTCCTACCTTTTCCATAACTACCCCATTCAGTCCATTTTGGTGTCTTCCTCTTCTAAACTCCTGTAGCACTCACTGTATATGCTATTTTTTTTTTTAGCACTTATATGTATTGTTTGTTTTCGGTATATATCCTGTCTCCCTAGCTACACTGTAAGAGTATCTCTGTTTTACCTATTTCTAAGGTCCCTCCCAACTCTGCATCTATGATCCTATGATATCCAGTCAAATATATTATCATAAAAATAGTAAGCACTCAATAAAAATTTATCAAAAAAAATTATAGACACAGTAGCACGTCTTTCTTGGGTGCTTTATTCTATCACAATGACATAATTTGTTCATTGTACAATAGAAACCTCATCCATACAGTTGAAGAGTTGGCACACTAAGAACTGTGAAGGAAATGAAAATTGATTTGCCAGGACTAGCAAATGCATTGAGGCTTTTTTTACAGAGAGAGAGAGAAAGAGAAAGAGAATGTGTGTGTCTGTGTGTGTCTGTGCGTGTGTGTGTATGTGTGCTCGCGCGCTGATTATTTATGTTACTGTATTTGGAAGATCAAATATTTAGTTCCTTTCAGAAACACTCTTGGAGCAAATTGTAAATTATTTTTATACTTATGTGCATTTGGTTTTAACTAATACTTTTTATATTTTCAGCTTCGAGCTCAGAACCAGGTCCTAAAAAAAGGTGTTGTGGATGAACAAGCAAATTCTGCTGCTTTAAAGGTATAAGAGACTTGTGTTTTATGTTCGAAGTTAGAGTTTGATTGTATTTAATGTAGGCTACCGAGAAATGGCTACTAGGTTAAAGGCCCAGCTCTGGCACTGATTCACAAAGAAGCCTGGGCAGGGGCCTTAACCTTTTATGCTTCACTTTTCTGCTGGCTAATCAGCTTGGTTTTGAGTGTCATATGCTTTGATTTTTCTTGACTAAATATTTTATTATTAAAAAAGTTCTATTTGTACAATTTATACTTCTGTATTCTAACACATGTACGCATATAGATGTATTTAGAGGAAACAGAATTCTTATCAGAAAGTAATTTCATGATTTTGTTATCAAACTTATTTAGGTGGCACAAAAAAAAAAATCTGGTAAGTTTCTAACCTCTTTACTTGCCTCTGGATTGTACTATACAGGAATCCCTTTATCAACATGTTTGCTAAAAAAAATAAATAAATAAAAAAAACCCCCCAAAAAACCAAAAGAAGTTTGCTAACATCACACTTCATTGTAAGAAGCTGTGTCACTTAATAAATCATTTTATTGATGTTTTTGGATTTGCAGAGTGCTTTCCCTTAAACAGCCTCAGGTTATTTTGTTCATTTTACAAATTAAGAAACTGTGTTTCAGAAGTTAAATGACTTGCTCAGGTTGACAGGTAAATGTTTGAATTGACAGTCACTCTCAGGCCTCACATCTCCACACACACTACTTCAGGAGGCAGTTAAGTGGCACAGTAGGTAGCGTTCTGGATCTCGAATCAGGAAGGCTTGAGTTCATGTTTTCCTTCGGACACTTGTTAGCTGTGTGATACTGGGCAAATCACTTAACCTTTGTCAGCCTCAGTTTCCTCCTCTGTAAAATGAGGACAATAATAGGATCTCTCTCCCAAGGCTGTTGTGAAGGTGAGATGAGATCATACTTGTAAAACACTTAACACAGGTCCTGGCACGTAGTAGGCACTCTATATATATGCCTGCTGTTATCATCATTATTTCTTAATAGAAATAGGACACACAGAGAAGGGAGAGGAATGAGTTCTCTTTGTGGATTCTGTTTGATTATTTTCTAGGCCTTTTACTCCTTCACTCTTCTCCAGGCCAAAGTTCTCTGATCCCCTACCCAGGGGATCTTCTCCAGGAATGCTCCAGCTTTTCTCATGACTTTCCTTCCTGGGCCAGGTTCCAAGTGATGCCCCCCTCACTCCAGTTTCCTGGAATGGGGGTGTCCTGTACCTGAGAGTGACACCGCTGGCCCTCCCTTTGTCCTCAGGGGTCTCTTGACCTTTCCATGCTGTAACAGACAGTTTAAATGGACTTTCTGTACTGCTTTGTAGCTATGGTCATTACATTTATAGTGCCGATGGCATCTTAACAAAATTGTCAGAAGGGAAAATTGGAATGTCATCTCGTAAACTCATGGATCTTGATGTCACTGTGGAAGGACCCACCATTGATATGGCTTGCAACCAATCCCGGCCCTTCCTTGTTGCATGGCTCTAGTTCTTTTCTTTCTGTAATTTTCCCTGTGGGGTCGGGATGGGGATGGGGGTGGAGAGGGGCGGAGGAGAGAGGCAATTCACCTACATGCTGGGTACTTTCCTCACTTTCTCCTGACATTGCTAGTAATGCAGTGTAGCACCTGGTCCATCTATTCATTTTCCTTTGTTATCAACCTTATGACCAGCCATTCTTCTTTATTGTACATTTCTTTGACATTTTTAACTTGTAGTTCTTCTTTGTATTTCCTAATTTTTGTGTTGTAGCCTGCTTACATCCACTGTGTACTTCTCCAGCACCTTTTTATTGATACTCACTTTTTACTGCTTTAAGATCAGTCAGTTAGCAAGCATTTATTAAGCACTCACTGTATGCTAGGCACTGTGCTATTGCTGTGTTTGCAGAGATAGAAATGAAATAGTTCCTGCATTCAAAGAGCTCATGTTTTAATCTGGTGGTACGATATGTTCACAGTTAAATACAAAATAAATACCAAGTGATTTTGGTGGGGGATTAGGGGAAAGAGGGCACTAACAGCTGGAGGAATTAGGAAAGCCTTCTTGAAGAAGGTGGCACTTGAGCTGAGTCTCTAAGAGGCCAAAGTGAGGAAGGGCAGCGTTCCAGGTTTGGGGGCCAGTCTGTGCAAAGACAGTTAAGAGATGGAATGTCATGTACAGGGAATAAAAGAAAATCAGTTTGACTGTAACATAGAGTGTGTGAGGAGGAGAAGCATAATTAAGACTGGAAATACAGACTGGTGCTAGATTGTGAAGGTCTTGCAGTACCATTTTGTATTTTATTATAGAGGTCACCAAAATAATATAAGAAGAGGAGAGGAGAAGGCCCAGATCTCTGAGATATCTCCATGAAAAGAAGGGGATCCAACAAAGAATACTAAGAAAATTGGTTAGGCAGGTAGGAAGAGAACCACAGCAAAGCAGCATCACCGAACTCATGGAGGAGAAAGTATACAGCAGATGGGGGTGGTCATTGGTGTTAGATGTAGTAGAGGGTCGAGAATAGTAAGTATTGAGAAAAAGGTCATTAGGTTTAGCAGTAGAGAAAACTGAGTTTAGACTTTCAGTCAAGGGTGAAGACGATCCAGATTGTAAGGGGTTGAGACATAAATGGGAGGTGAGAAAATAGAAGCAGGGAGCAAGTTACTCCCTCTTGACCCAGTGTGTTAGGGGGCATTAGTGAAAGTACCTCCAGGACTAGAGAGGGTGGCTAGGGATGTCATTTTCTGGGAAGAGCCAGGTTTCCATGTTTGCAAGGAGATAAGAGGAGTGTAAGAAGAAGAGGTCTGACATAAAGGGCTGTTAGTAATAGAATAGATGTTCCAGACGGCACATTGGTAGTGGGGGAGAGTAGAGTAGGGTAGAGTATACATGGTTGTGTGTGCAGGAACAGAGAATAGAGGCCAAGGAGCTTTGGCCCAAGTAGTCTTTAGCTGAATCATAGAATGGATTGTGTATGGAGCAGTTAAGTGTTCACAGCCTTTTCAGTAGAAATGATAATTTGATTATTATTTCCAGAGGAAGAAATGGAAAACGGAGGTGGCAGAGTGGTAGTGGTGTTATTCATTTGTTTACTCAGGGCCTAGAAGCATGATGGTTGAATGCAATAAGGTTCAGTCTGGTGCCTGGCTAATTAGAGAGGGTTTGGAAACTAGTGTTCTGTGTATCACAATCATGCAATATCATAAATAGAATATTGATATTAAAAAGGATGAGCCTTCGTTTCATGAGAAAGTTGGGTATAATTAAAAGAGCTTTTAAATTTCTTATCCTGCCCTTTTCCTTATGTTTAATTCTGGTCCTGACTCATTGTCTCTTTTTGTCGTTTGTATAAAGCGTGTATTTCTGCCTGTCTATCTCTGTATGTATCTATGTAGGCTGTGCTGGCTTTTCATCTAAGTGCATGTCATTATCTGGAGAATAGGCATTCTTCATCCATTTGGTTTTTCTTGTGTGGGTGGTTAGACCAAACTCCTTTTTTGCAGGTGACGTTTTACTGACTGTATCAAACCTTGGAACATGGCAGAACCACTTGGAAGAGATTCATAACTACCTAAGAATTTGGCTTAATCTATTACATTAGGGTCTTCATTTGAATAACTTTGCTTATGTAGTTAGTAGTAGAATTTGCTAGTAAAATCATTCAGATGTTTTGTGTTTGGAGATTGTGATCATTTGGATTAGGACTGTCTCAGAACTATTTAGGTTGGGACTAAATTTGTCTTGGAACTATGAATGAAAAAAATCAAATGAGTAGGTAAAAATTTCAAGGCCCTGTAATCAGTCACTTATGAAAAATTTACATATAGACAACATAGTACATTAAGAGTTCCAGATCTGAAAGCAACCTTCAAGATTACTTAGTGTAGCCCCTGCATTTTACCAATGAAGAAACTGTTGTTTGTTATTTGCTCAAGGATGTACTAATAGTTTGGACTAGGCAGTCAGAACCAGAACTCAGGTTTCTTAACTCTTAATCTGTTCCTCTTTCCACTATTCCATGATGCCTTTTGATGTGACTTGTACTACCCAGGATGGTAATTCGATATACTAGCTATAAATTATTCCAAAAAATTATTGAGCCCTAACATGAACAAAGGAGCTTACTAGTTAGACCTGTATTTTGGTGACTTAAATAAAACACATTTTCATTATGACCTAAAAAAATATGATTTTTAGTTCTGTTTAAAATATTATTTCTTTTTTGTAATTCAGATGTGAATATGTCTAAATTAATGGTACTTTATTGGGTTTCTTTAAAGGAGTATATGGAGTGTTTAAATATCAATGAAACTTTTTCTGTGATCAGCCAACATTGAACTTAAAAGAATTAAGGTTCTTCTAAAAACGTACTGTGCCATCTCACTTAAAATATAGTTAGGAAGGAATCTGTCTTTAAAAATCCTTCCTCTAATTATTTCTCTGTTTCTTAACCCTTTCTTAGTTGTGAATATTATTTGTTGTTTCTCAAAGTTTTTGTCTTTGGTTCTGTTTTTTCTTCTCTCTATAGTCAGTCACCAAATATTTATTAAGTCCCTACTGTGTTCCAAGCACTGTACTAATCTAGGTCATGTACCATGTTGGCAGACTGGCGAAGTCCATGAACCCCTTCTCCAAATTATGCTTTGAATATATGAAATTCATAGGAAAGCAGTTGTATTGAAATACAGTAGTCAGAATATAAAAGAAAAACAAAGTCATTGACCCTAGGTTAAGAACTCCTGTTCTGTATGGTCTTCCTTTACATTGTCATTCACTCTGATAGCTTCGTGCATCACTTTTATGCAGGTCCCAAATCTATATCTTCAGATCTGTACCTTCGGTTGTCTATAGGACATAGCTACCTAGGTATCTTGCTAGTACCTTAAAGTACCTTAAATTCAACATACCCAAAATGAATGAATGAAAAAAGTATCTATTAAGCACTTCTACTGATAAGTGCTGGAGATACAAAGAAAAAAGCAAGACAGTCTATCCTCTCAAGGAGTTCATTCTCTAATTAGACAACTCGTGTATGGCAGTGTTTATCAGGGCAGATGGAAAGGTCTAGTGATTTTTAAAGTATCGCAGCATGACAGATGCCAATGCCTGAGGGGTGAGAGGATGTAGAGGCAAAGCAGATGGTGAAAGGCCAGTGCACCTTAGGGAACAGTGGCAGGGCAGATGGTAAAGCCTAGTGGTTTACCATCTTACTGGAAGGATTGTAGTTAGTGATTCCCAGCTCATCCACACAGTGTGAACAGCCATGTTTCTCACCTACAACTATTAGAAGGATGTAGAAGACTTGAATTTTAGAGAGAACTGAGGGCTCTCAGCGTCCTCTTATGGGAGTGAGGAATGGGGCATTCACCCAGGAGGGGGCAGTTAGTGCTAGTGGGTAATGAACAGTGGGAGTTGGCCTGGGAGAGGGGGGCCCCTTCAGGGCCTGCTTCTGCAGAGTGCTGAGACTGTTTTTTATGTCTAGACAGGTGGATAGGTTGGATCTGGGGAGTAAAAAGCTTCCAAATTAAGTATATTATCTTTTTTTTAAAACCTGATCTTCTTCCTGACTTCCTTATTTCTATATGTGGCACTACCATTTATCTCATTTGTAGTTTTTGAACTCTTTGTGTTCCTATTACTCCTCTACCCTATTATTTCCCACATCTTACCATTTGACAAATTGCACCTTTACTGTATCTCTTATATCTGTCTCCTCCTTTCTAGTCGCACTGCCATTACTCTTGTTTAGGCTTTCATTACCACTTGCCTCAGCTGTTGTAAAAAACTGCTCAGAGGCCTTCCTCCCATCACCATTCCCATTCTCTCTCACCTTCAATGCATTCTTCAGGCTTCAGATTAATCTTCCTTATGTATAGGTCTGGTCATTTCATTTTGTTTAAAATCTCTCTTAGTGGTTGCCTGGTAGCTATCAAATAAAGTTCAGAAGCCTTAGCATAACTTTCAAGGTTCCCTATGACCTGATGTTATCCTCAGTTCCTAGGTGTTATTTGACATTGCTGTTCTTTGGGTATTTGAATTCAGCAAAACTAGGCAACTCCTAGAGGTCCTATGGTTTTCTGCACTTTATCTTTGCTCATGCCGTTCTTCATTTCTGAAATGCCCTCCTTGTTGGTCTCTCCACAACCGTCTCTTTCTTAGTAATGATAATGACAACTAACAGATATATGTACTTGAAGGTTTGTAAAGTGCTTTACATATATTATCTCATTTATTCTTTGCAACAGCCTTTGTGAAGTAGATACTACTGTTTTTCTCCATTTTACAGAGGAGGAAACTGAGGCTGAGAGAGGTTAAGTGACTTGCCCAGAGTTACACAGCTAGTAAATTTTGCATGAGACATTTCATGTTTACCTCCAGTTGTTACATTAATTGTTCCTTTATTGTATGTCACATGAGAATTTGAACCACTCTTATATGCTTATGTTTTATTTTGTATTTGTTAGACTGTAAACTCCATGAGGGTAGAGGCCATGTTTTAGTTAATCTTTTGCATCTCTCCTAGCATGGTGGCTTGCATTTGATGAGTACGTGAATGAATGGATTTATACAATTTGGCTACAAATTAGTTTGTCACTTAACAGATAAGCTGTTATCTGTACTTGAGCACAATAGTTGAGAACCTAGCTCAGTAAACATATGTCTCAATATTCCCAGAGGTATTTTGGTGTAATTTAGAATAAACAACAAAAAACTCATTATTTCTGAGCCTAAAGGCTGAATTCTGAGCAGTGGTCCATTTTTCATGTTAATGCAGGAACAACTAAAAATGAAGGATCAGTCATTGAGAAAACTGCAACAAGAAATGGATAGTTTGACATTTCGCAATCTCCAGCTTGCCAAGAGGGTTGAACTACTCCAGGATGAACTTGCTTTGAGTGAACTCCGAGGCAAGAAAAATAAGGTAGGCTCAAATAAAAGTAATTGAGTACCATCTTGCCAGCCAGGTATCGAACTGTACAAGTCTACAAAGTTTTAATCAGTCTTGCCCACACAAGTGCTACATGCCCCTGCATTCCTGGGTCAATAAGACAAATTTTTACCAAAAAATAGATGCACTCCAAGTTCGTCTGGACATATATTCACACCACAGGTTACTTAGAGAAGAAGTGGAGAGAAATCAAGAGTTTTGAGCATTTCTTAGGCCCCAAGTATATGCTTAAATCCACAGTTGCATGAGTGCCTGGAAAAAAAAAAACTATCTAAATTGTATCATGTTGGTTGCAACTGTTTTATTGTGTATAATGAAAAGACCATCTGCCTTCTAGTCAGAAAGACTTGGGTTTGAATTCTGGATCTGACCTTTGTTAGTTGGTTTTTAAAAAAATTTTCCTTTTTTTTTTTTTAACATTTTTATTTAAAGTTTTGAGTTCCAAATTCTGTACCTCTCTTTTCCCCTCCTTGAGACGGTAAGCAGTCAGATATAGGTTATACATGTGCAATTATGTAAAACATTTCCATATTAGTCATTTTGTACAAGAAAATTCGAATAAAAGAAAGTGTAAAACAGCACGCTTCAGTTTTCAATAAACATCACTTCTTTGTCTGGAGGCAGATAGTATGCTTCATCATTAGGCCTTTGGGATTGTCTTGGATCATTGTATTGCTGAGAATAGCTAAATCATTCACAGTTCTTCATCAAATAATATTGCCGTTAATGTGTACAGTGTTCTATTGGTTCTGTTCACTCTGCATTGGTTTATGTAAGTCTTAACAGATTTTTCTGAAATCATTCTGCTTGTCATTTCTTATAGCACAATAATATTCCATTACAATCATGTACCATAACTTGTTTAGCCATTCCCCAATTGATGGACATCTTTTTGGTTTCCAGTTCTTAGCTACCATAAAAGGAGTCGCTATAAATATTTTTGTACAAATAGGTCCTTTTCTCTTTTTTGGAATATCTTTGGGATAGAGACCTAGCAGTGGTATTGCTGGTTCATTTTCCTTTTTTGTTATATTAGCCAATCTGATAGGTGTGAGGTGGTGCCTCAGAGTTGTTTTAATTTGCATTTCTCTGATTAATAGTGATTTAGAGCATTTTTTCATATGACTATTGATAGCTTTGATTTCTTTGAAAACTGCCTCTTTATATCCTTTGATCATTTATCAGTTGGGGAATGACTTATATTTCTATTAATTTGACTTAGTTCTCTACATATTTGAGAAAAGAGGCCTTTATTAGAGATATGTATTGCAAAAAAATTTACCCCAGTTTTTTGCTTTCTTTGTAATTTTGGTTGCATTAGTTTTGTTTGCACAAAAACTTTTTAATTTTGTGTAATCAAAATTATCTATTTTACATTATGAAATACTCTCTATATCTTCTTTGGTCCTAAATTCTTCCCTTATCCATAAATCTGACAGGTAACTATTCCATGCTCTCTTAATCTGCTTATGATATTACCCTTTATATGTAAATCATGTACCTATTTTGACCTTATCTTGGTATATAGTGTGAGTATTGATCTATACCTAGTTTCTGCCATACTGTTTTTTAGTTTTCCCACTAGTTTTTGTCAAATAATGAGTTTCCGTTCCAATAACTTGGATCTTTGGGTTTATCATAGTAGATTACTGTGGTCATTTTTCTGTAATGTAATTCATACCTAATCTATTCTATTGATCCACCACTCTTATTGACAGAGGCTATGGAAAAGACTGATGGCTTTGTAGTCAGGGAACCAGAATTGCAATCCCAAGAGACCTGAGAAAAGTCACAACCTCTCTGAGCCTCAATTTTCTCATCTGTAAAATGAAAGGATTGTTTTGATAAAATACAGTTTGAGATCTGGTATGGCTGCACTACCTTCTTTCATATTTTTTTTTATTGATTCTCTTGATATCCTTGAGATTTTGTTCTTCCAGATGAATTTTGTTACTATTTTTTCTAAGTCTGTAAAATAATTTTTGATGGTTTGATTGATATGGCACTGAATAAATTAATTTAGGTAGAATTGTCATTTTTATTATTGCATTGGCTTGGCCTCTCCATGAGCAATTCATATTTTCCAGTTGTTTAGGTCTAACTTTATTTGTGTCAGAAGTGTTTTATAGTTTTGTTCATATAGTTCCAGGGGTTGTTTTGGCAGATAGACTTCCAAGTATGTTATACTGTCTGTAGTTATTTTAAATTGAATTTCTTTTTCTTTCTCTTGCTGCTGGCCTTTGTTGGTAATATATAGAAATGCTGATGATTTATGTGGGTTTATTTTGTATCTTGCAACTTTGCTAAAGTTGTTAATAATTTTAAGTAGGTTTTTAGTTGATTTCCTTAGGATTTTCTAAGTATAACAAAGCATCTGCAAAGAGAGATAGTTTTGTTTCCTCATTGCCTATTCTAATTCCTTTGATTTCTTTTTCTTCTCTTTATTGCTATTTCTAGTGCAATATTAAATAATAGAGGTGATAATGGGCATCCTTGCTTAACCTCTGATTGTATTGGGAAGGCTCCTAGCTTATGCCTATTACGGATAATGGTTGCTGATGGTTTTAGATAAATATTACTTATCATTTTAAAGTAAGCTCCATTTATTCCTATGCTCTCTAGTGTTTTTTTTGTTTTGTTTTATTTTATTTTATTTTAATATGTTTAGTTTTCAGCATTGATTTTCACAGGAGTTTGAATTACAAATTTTCTCCCCATTTCCACCCCACCCCCCCACTCCAAGATGGCATACACTCTGGTTGCCCTGTTCCCCAGTCAGCCCTCCCCTCTGCCACCCCACTCCCCTCCCTTCCTTCCTTGTAGGGTAAGACAAATCTCTACACCCCATTGCCTGTGCATCTCACCCTTTAGTTGCATGGAAAAAAAAACCAATTTTTTTACTTTTGAACATCTGTTTTTTAAAATCTTGAGTTCCAAATTCTCTCCCCTCCTCCCCTCACATCCACCCTCTCCAAAAAGTCAAGCAACTCAACATGGGCCACATGCGCCTCACCATGTATAACCCTTCCACAACACCCATGTTGTGAAAGACTAACCACACCCTGCTCCTTCCACATCGAATTCTCTCCTTTGACCCTGTCCCCCCTCGAAAGTGTTTGTTCTTGATTACCTTCATCCCCATCTGCCCTCTCTTCCATCATCCCCCTTTTTTTTATCTTCTTCCTCCTTCTTTCCTGTGGGGTAAGATACCCAATTGAGTGTGTATGGTATTCCTTCTTCAAGTCAAATCTGATGAGGGCAAGATTCACTCATTCCCCCTCACCTGCCTTCTCTTTTCTTCCTACAGAACTGCTTTTTCTTGCCATTTTTATGCGAGATAATGTACCCCATTCTATCTCTTCCTATCTCCCTCTCTCAATATATTCCTCTCTCATCCCTCATTCATCTTCAGCTCATCCTATGCCCACTCTTTCTCTCTCTCTCTCTCTCTATATATATATATATACATACATACATACATATATATACATACACATACATATACATAAACATATATATATATGTATACACATATATATACATACGTGCATATTCCCTTCAGCTACCCTAATACTGAGGTCTCATGAATCATACACATCATCTTTCCATGTAGGAATGTAAACAAAACAGTTCAACTTTAGTAAGTCCCTTGCAATTTCTTTTTCTTGTTTTTTTTCTTGATTACCTTTTCGTGCTTCTCTTGGTTCTTGTGTTTGAAAGTCAGATTTTCTATTCAGCTCTGGTCTTTTCACTGAGAAAGCTTGAAAGTCCTCTCTTTTATTAAAAGTCCATATTTTGCCTTGGAGCATGATACTCAGTTTTGCTGGGTAGGTGATTCTTGGTTTTAATCCTAGCTCCATTGACCTTGGAATATTGTGTTCCAAGCCCTTCGATCTCTTAGTGTAGAAGCTGTTAGATCTTGGGTTATTCTGATTGTGTTTCCACAATACTC
>CM053625.1:274612564-274640345 GCA_028646595.1 Phalanger gymnotis | reverse complement strand
TCTAAGCCCACACAGGTTTCACACCTGATAGGGCTTTGGGCCTGGGGCTTAGCATTTAACAGGTGAAAGTACTTTCACGGTAAACAAAAGCCAGACTCCTCAAGGGCACCCGTTAAACTAAGCCCATTTTGCCTTACTGGCACAAATAGCTGGACCAACTGCTTCTTCATCCTAGTGCCTGTTTCCCTGCAGCCGCTCCAGTATTTGTCACTTTTCCTTTTTTGTCAACTTTTGCCAATCTAATGCGATATAAGTAGAACTTCAGAGTTGCTATAATTTGCATCTCCCTAATTATTAGTGATTTGGAATGTCTTTTTATATGACTATAACTTAGATTTCTTCTTAGAAAACAACCAATTCATATTTTTGATGATTTATCAATTGGCGAATGACATTTATTTTTACAAATTTCAGTCATTGCTAATATATCTTGGAAATGAGACCATTATCAGAGAAATTTGTTGCCAATATTTTTTCCTAATTTGTTGGTTTTCCTTCTAATTTTAGCTATGTTGGTTTTACTTGTACAAAAACTTTAAAATTTTATATAATCAAAATTTTTTTTTTCCTTTCTGTGATAATTTTTATTCCTTTTTTGGTCATAAACACTTCCATAGATCTGAGAGCTAATTTCTTGATTCTCTGATTTATTTCTAATGTCACTCTAATGTCTAAGTGATATGTCCATTTAAAGCTTACTATGCTGTACTGTGTGACCTACCTTAATTTCTGCTGGACTGTTTTAGAGTTTTCCAGCAGTTTTTGTCAAATAGTGAGCATCTTTTGACATTTCAAACATGAGGCTACTGTGTTCATTTGCTGCCTTATGTTGTGTGTCTGATCCGTTCCACTGTTTGATCTCTTTATTTTTTAACCAGTACCAGCTTGTTTTGATGATTGTTGCTTTATAATATATGATATATTATATATAATACATATATGATATATTACATAATTATATAATATTTATATATTATAATATATAATAATATATAATATGTAATAATTATATAATATATGATATGTTATATAATATAATAATTTATGATGTTACTAATATGTTCCCTTCCCATATTTTTCATTACTTCCTTGAGATTCTTGACATTTTGTCCTCCAAATGAATTTTATTATTTTTTCTAGCTCTATAAAGTAATCCTTTGATAGCTCTATTAGTATGATACTGAATAAGTATAATAATTTAGTTACCATTGTCATTTTTATAATATTGGCTTGGCCTATCCATGAGCAGTTAATTTTCAGTTATTTGCACCTGCCTTTATTTGTGTGAATGTGTTTTCTAGTTGTATTCATATAGTTTCCATATTCTTTCTGAATTCTTGCAGTATTTTTTTCTTTTATAGGGGGATTTTGGATTGGCTATGACATTCCTAGTACTTTTCCTTTCGGAGTCTTCTCCTAGGGGGTGATTGGTGGATATTTTTTTCTATTTTTACTTAGCCCTCTGCTTCTGATAGACATGGAAAGTTTTTATTTATGATTTCTTGAAATGCAGTTTAGGCTGTAAAAAAAAATACCATCATTTTCAAGAAGTCCAGTGGTTCTTAAGTGATCTAGGCTTGTTTTTCAAGTCAGTTGTTTTTGTATCAGATATCTTACATTTTTTCCTACTTTTTCAATCTTTTGCTTTTGTTTCAATATTTCCTTTCTGACTTATAGAATCATCGATTCTTGTGGTTTTTTTTTCAAGCTTTCAGAATATCTTATTTAGGCAAATTTTACTTTTTTTTCTTCTGAGCTGCTAATTCTTTTCTCCAAAGCTCTTATTTTCTTTGTCTCTTCATTTCTTCTAGGTATTCATGTAGTACTTATGGAAAATCTTTTTTTTCCCCTTTGAGTTTTGTGGTTTTTTCAGAATTAGTACTCTCTTTTTTGATTTAGATCCACAACAGATTTTTATGCTGGTTGATATCTTCTTTGAGGCAGCTGGTGACATAGTGAATAGATGGGCCTATAGTCAGTAAGACCTGAGTTTCAATCTGGTTTCAGATGCTAGCTGTGTGACCCTGGGCAGGTCATTTAACTTCTGTATCTAAGTTTCCTCATCTGTAAAATGGGGAAAATATAGCACCTACGTCAGGAACATCATGAAGATCAAATGAGGTATTTGTAAAGCATTTAGCAAAAGACCTGGCACATAGTAGGTGCTTAATGAATGCTAGCTGTTGTTGCTACTCTTGTTGTCGCAGTTGTTATTATTAGATTTACTCATCTCTCTAGCATTAGCTCCTGAATGGGGGCTCTGTGCCAGGTCCAGGCTCCTCTCTTTTCTATGCTTTTTCTATAGGTGTTTGGCCTAGAGTAGCCTCAGTTTGGTACTCTGGGTTCCTGAGCTGACCTCCATTTTCTAGGGTTAAGTTTTTTTGGATCTTTGAGTTTCAGAGCACTGCATCTTCTGGACCCTCTATGCTGTCTTAGGACAGAGCACTAGGAACTTTGGAGTCCGTGGGTGCCTAGATTGTCTTGGTCTGAATGCTGACAGTCCTCAGGGCTTACAAGGTTTTACCTCGGGACTTTTTGATCTTCCTGGAGCTTTGGAGAGATGGGGTGTTTAGGGAAGATGTTGTCTTACTGCTTCATTATATACAGAGTCCTACAGGCTCCATGTTTCTGGCCTTTGTCTGAGATGGAACGCTCTTGGCACGTTTGCTAGAACTGTATTTGCTGGCAATACCTTTTGCTGTTGTTCATGGCCTTCTGACTGACTTTCTGTGCAGTTTTGCAGAGGTCACTTACAGTAGTTTTTGATTTGAATTTTTTGGTCATTATTTGATCAGGTGCTAATTTCAGGGGGACTTGGACATTCTCCCTGCAGTTCAGACAGCCATCTTGAGTCATGTTGTCTGGCCTTTGTTGAATTTTAAGGTATTTTTTGTGAGCAAAGATTGTTCATACTTGTGTATGTGACCTCTGGTTTCTCCTTTATTCAGCCATGTATTCTCTGTGAGGATAATTTCTTCTTTAATTGTTTTGGTAAATCTTTTATGGATCTTATTGACCTTATATCATTGATATGGATCAGGTTATACCTATGTCTGCAAAGAATCAGAATAAAGAGCACTACTTGCAGTCAGATTTCAGACTTTAATATTCTGCTGAAACTACTCTCTCCAAGATTACCAATGATCTATTAATTGCCATCTCTGATGCTCTTAGTCTTTGTCCTTGAATTCTTTGCAGCTTTTGATGCTGTTGACCACTCTCTTCCTTGACTGCTCTTTCCTGGATCTCCTCCTACCAGTGTGACTGCTTCTTACTCTTCTGGATATTCATTCATGGCCCTGTTCCTTTGTGTTGGGCCCTCTTTTCTTATCTCTACATTCTCTCAGTGGTTTCATCAGTTTCCATATATCCAGCTAATGTCCTTATGTAGACAGCTACCAGATCTATATACAGCATCTAGTCCTCTTTTCCTTCTTGAGATCTCTCTGTTAGATATCTTTGGCTGGATATACCATAGACATCTCAAGTTTACTATATCTAAAACAGAACTCATCTTTCCCACACACAAACACTTCCCTTTTCCCAATTTACCTTTTCCTCTTTTTATTATTAATTTTTATTCATAGCTTTTGTTGTTACATTATCTTTATTTATAAATGTGTCCTCTTCCCTCTCCTTCCCTCCCTTTAACCTTGGGCCCATAAACTTTTAAAAAATATTTAAAAAATATGTTGATAACTAATTTCCTTTGTAATACTATATATTTTATTTTTTACATTTAGAAATAATTATTCTGAGAAAAGGTCTATTGACTTCACCAAATTGCCAAAGGGATCCATGACATACAAGAAGTTTGACAACCCTAGATTAGTAACAGGATTTTCAAAAAGGAAGAAGAAAAATACGATTTAGCAAAACTAACCAATATACTATAGAGTCTGAAAGTAAATGCATCTTGTCTCAACTTCCTTATTTTCTATTGTCCTTCTTATCACAGATTCATGATTTAAAATACATCCTCAATTCTTTTTTCTCCCTTAGCCCTCACATCTAGTCAGATACTAAGCCTTACTGATTCTGTGTACACCTTATCTCTTGCTATTGAATTCAATTCACAGCAACACTATAGTGCTAGTTCTGGCCCTCATCTCATTTCCTGTGGACTACTACAGATGACTCCTAACTGATCTTCTGTACTATAGTCTCTTCCATCTCCAGTCTCTCTTCTACATAGCTGTGAGATTGATAATCCTGTACCATGGGTCTGAGCGTATTGGTCTCTTTCTCAAGAAGCTGTCCTTTAGAATAAAATATAGACTCCTGACTTTGTCTTTTAAAGCCCTTTATAATCTTGCTTTAATTTTCTTCTCTAAAGTTATTGCACATTCAGTCACTGGCACTTTATTTTCCATCTGAGCTGGTCTATGACATGTTTCCCATTTCCCTGCCTTTGTCCTCCCACAACTGGAATGTATTCCCTCTTCACTATGACTCTTATTTAGCTTCTTTCAAAGTCCAACTTACAGAACACTTCCTTTAGGAATCCCTCTAGCTGCTAGTATCCTCCCTCTGGTAATTACTTTGTTATCCAGTCTGAATTTAATTTTCTTTATATATGTTGTTTCATCCCTGTTGAATGTAAACTCTTGGGGGCAGAAATTGTTTCACTTTTTAATTTGTATCCCCAGCTCTTGACTCATAGCAGGCATTTAATAATATTTGCTGATTGAATGGAAACCGAGAATTTGTTTGAATCCTGACATTCTGCTACTTGTATGACTTTTTGCTTCTCTGGGCTTCATTTATAAAATGAAGGGTTGGGATTAAATAATCCCTAAAGGTCTCAGTTCTAAATGTATGAATTTGATAGTGTTTAAATTTACCGTGCATTATTGTTTTGTACAGAAGTAATAGGATGGCCAACATTTAAAAGAGGTCCTATGTAGTAAGGTAATTGTAATTGTAGTTTAAAAAAATTATTGTTTCATTACATTTTCAGTTCTGAACTGTTTCCCTCTCTCCCCACCCAGCACTGGCGAAGGCCACTATTTCTCTCTCTCTTCCCCGCCCCTCCCCACATACATGTGTGCGAGCGCGCACGCGCACACACACACACACACACACACACACACCACACAAAACCATACAATGTATGCTTCTGTTTCTTAGTTCTTTCTCTGAAGGTGAATAGCATCTTCCTTCATGGGGCCTTTGTAGTTAATTTGAGTGTTTATAGTACTCAGAATAATTTAGTCGTTTACAGTTGTTCTTCAAACAATATTGCTGCTACTATATACAGCGATCTCTTGGTTCTGCTCATTTCATTCTTCATTATTTCGTACAAGTCTTTCAGTATTTTTCTAAAATCAGCCAGCTTATCATTTCTTACAGCACAGTAGTATTCCATCACAATCACATACCCCAACTTGTTTAGCCATTTCCCCAATTAATGGGCATCCCCTCAATTTCTAGTTTTTTACCACCACAAAAAGAGCTACTATCAATATTTTAGAACATATAGGTTCTTTTCCTTTTTACCTGATCACCTTGGGAAACAGACCTAATAGTGGTATTGCTGGATCAAGAGGCATTCACAGTTTTATAATTCTTTGGGCACAACTCCAGGTTGTTCTCCAGAATGGTTAGATCAGATCACAGTTCCATCAACAGGGTATTAGTGTCCCAATTTTCCCACATCCTTTGCAACATTTGTCATTTTCCCTTTCTGTCATTTTAGTCAAGCTGATAGGTGAGATGATATCTCAAGGTTGTTTTAATTTGCACTTCTCTAATCAATAATGATTTAGAGCATTTTTTCATACGACTTTATAGTTTTGATTTCTTCATTGGGAAACTGTTATAGACTTTGATTATTTATCAACTGGGAAATGACTAATATTCTTATAAATTTGACAGAATTCTTTATATATTTGAGATATGAAACCTTTATGTGAGAAATTCTATAAAAATTTCCCCCCAATTTTCTACTTTCCTTCTAATCTTGGCTGCATTTGTTTTATTTATACAAAACTTTTTTAACTTAATATAATCAAAATTATCCATTTTATATCTCATAATGCTCTCTGTCTCTTGTTTATTCATCAATTCTCCTATCCATAAGTCTAATAGATGTATTTCATATTCCTCTAATTTTGTTATGATATCTCCATTTATATTTAGGTCATGTGTCCACTTTTACTTTATCTATTAAATGGTGTGAGATTTTGGTCTATACCCTATTTCTGCCGGATTGCTTTCCAGTTTTCCCAAAAATTTTTACCAAATAGTGAATTCTTATCCCAAAAGCTCAAATCTTTACATTTGTCAAACACAAGGTTATTATCATTTACTACTGTGTGTAGTGTGTCCTCTCTGTTCCACTGATCCACTTTTCTGTTAGCCAGTACCAGGTAGTTTTGATAATTGCTGCCTTATAATATAGCTTAAGATCTGGTACTGCTAAATAAACCTCCTTCCTTTAAATTTTTTTTCATTAATTCCTTTGATAATCTTGACTTTTTTGTTCTTCCAAATGAATTTTGTTATTATTTTTTCTAGCTCAGTAAAATAATTTTTTAGTAACTTAATTATTATAGCATTGAATAAATAGATTAGATTAGGTAGAATTGTTGTTTTTATTATATTGGATCTGCCCATCCACAGATAGTTACTATTTCTCCAATTATTTAAATCTGACTTTATTTGTATGAAAAGTGTTTTTGGGGGAGGGGAGCAAGGCAGTTGGGGTTAAGTGACTTGGCCAGGCTCACACAGCTAGTAAATGTGTCAAGTCTCTGAGGCTGGATTTGAACTCAGGTCTTCCTGACTCCACAGCTGGTACTCTAATCACTGTGCCACCTATAAAAAGTGTTTTACAATTATATTCATGTAGTTCCTGGGTTTGTCTTGGCAGGTATATTCCAATGTATTTTATACTGTCTACAATCAATTTATTTTTTTTAATAGAATTACTTATTTTTGGTTTTCAACATTCACTTGCATAGTATTTTGAGTTTTGAATTTTCTCCCCCACCTTCTTTTCCCCCCTCCTCAAGACCAGCATTCAATCTGATATCGACTTTACTTATACATTCATATTAAACATATTTTCATATTAATTATGATATAAAGAAGAATTAGAGCTAATGAGAGGAACCATCAGAAAGAAGAAACAAAAGTTCTTTCTTTTTTTCTTTTTTTAAAGATTAATTTATTTATTTTTAGTTTTAACATTCATTTCCACAAGATTTTGAGTTACAAATTTTCTCCCCATCTCTCCCCTCCCTCCCACCCCAAGATCGCATGCATTCTGATTAGTCCTTTCCCCAGTCTGCCTTCCCTTCTATCACCGCCTCCCCATCCCATTCCCCCTTACTTTCTTGTAGGGCAAGCTAGATTTCTATACCCCATTGCCTGTAAATCTTATTTCCCAGTTGCATGTAAAAACAATTTTTAACCTTTGTTTTTAAAACTTTGAGTTCCAAATTCTCTCTCTCCTCTCTCCACCCACCCTTGTCGAGAAGGGAAGCAATTCAATATAGGTTATACATGTTTCATTATGCAAAATATTTCCGTAATAGTCATGTTGTGAAAGACTAACTATATTTCCTTTCATCCTATCCCCCCCCCCATTTATTCTATTTTCTCCTTTGATCTTGTCCCTTTTTCAAAAGGATTTTCTTCTGAATATCCCCTCCCTTAATCTGTCCTTCCTTCTATCACTCTCCCCCCATCCTCTTCTCCCCTACCAATTGGGTAGGATACCCAATTGAGTGTGTATGTTATTCCCTCCTTAAGTCAAATCCAATGAGAGTAAAGTTCACGCATTCCCTTTCACCTCCCTCCTCTTCCCTTCCATTATAACAGCATTTTCTTGCCTCTTTTATATGAAATAATTTATCCCATTCTAGCTCTCCCTTTCTCTTTCTCCTAATGTATTCCTCTCACCCCTTAATTTTATTTTTTAGATAGCATCCTTTCATATTCAGCTCACTCTGTGCCCTCTGTCTATATATATGTATATTCCCTTCAACTACCCTAATACTGAGAAAGATCTCATGAGTTATAAATATCATTTTTTCGTGTAGGAATATAAACAATTCAGCTTTAATAAATCCCTTATAATTTCTCTTTCCTGTTTATCTTTTCATGCTTCTCTTGATTCTTGTATTTGAGTCATATTTTCTTTTCAGCTCTGGTCTTTTCTTCAAGAATGCTTGAAAGGCTTCTATTTCATTAAATGTCCATTTTTTCCCCGAAGTATTATACTCAGTTTTGCTGGGTAGGTGATTCTTGGTTTTAATCCTAGCTCCTTTGACCTCCAGAATATCATATTCCAAGCCCTTTGATCCCTTGGTGTAGAAGCTGCTAGATCTTGTGTTATCCTAATTGTGTTTCCACAATACTTGAATTCTTTTTTTCTGGCTACTTGCAATATTTTCTCCTTGACCTGGGAACTCCAGAATTTGACTACAATATTCTTAGGAATTTTCCTTTTGGGATCTTTTTCAAGAGGCGATTGGTAGATTCTTTCAATTTCTATTTTACCCTCTGGCTCTAGAATATTAGGGCAGTTCTCCTTGATAATTTCTTGAAAGATGATGTCTAGGCTCTTTTTTTGATCATGGCTTTGAGGTAGTCCAATCATTTTAAAATTATCTCTCCTGGATCTCTTTTCCAGGTCAGACTATTTTCTCTAATCAGTAGTGATTCATTCAGAGCACTTTTTCATATGACTATAGTTAGCTTTAATTTCTTTCTCTGAAAACTGCCTTTTCATATCTTTTGACCATTTATCAATTGGGGAATGACTTGTATTCTTATAAATTTGATTCAGTTCTCTCTATATTTTAGAAATGAGTCCTTTATCAGAGACACTGGTTATAAAAATTATTTCCCAGCTTTCTCCTTCCCTTCTAATCTTGGTAGCATTGGCTTCGTTTGTGCAAAACCTTTTTAATGTAATATAATCAAAATCATTCATTTTGCTTTTCATAATGTTCTCTATCTCTTGTTTGGTCATATATTTTTCCCTTCTCCAAGGTCTTAAAATTACTTTTTTTTTTTCTTTTTGAGGGGGAGGGCCAGGGTTAAGTGACATGGCCAAGGTCACACAGCTAGTAATTTTGTGTCAAGTGTCTAAGGCTGGATTTGAACTCAGGTCCTCCTGACTCCAGGACCCGTACTTTATTCACTGCTCCACCTAGCTGCCCCTATAATTACTTTAAATGGGTTGTCTCTTACCATCTCTTCTCACAGGGTTTTGTTGATCTGTGGAAGTATTGATATTTTATCTGGGTTTATTTTATATCCTGCTACTTTGCTAAAATTATTTTTTCCACTAACTTTTTATTTGAGTCTCTGGGATTTTCCTAGTATACCATCATAGCATCTGCAAAAAGGGGATGGTTTTTATTACCTCATTGCCCATTCTGATTCCTTCAATTTCTTTTTCTTCTCTTACTGCTATTACTAGCATTTCTAATAAAACATTAAGTAATGTTGGTGATAATGAGCATCCTTGTTTCACTCTTGATCTTATTAGGAACAGTTCTAGCTTTTCCCTGTTACAAGTAATACTTGCTTTTAGGTATATGCTTCTTATCATTTTATGCTCATATTTTCAAGTGTTTTTTTTAACAGGAATGAGTGTTATATTTTATCAGAAGCTTTTTCTGTATCAATTGATATAATCATATGACTTACTTTTGTTATTGATATAATTAATTATGTTAATAGTTTTCCTTATGTTAAACCATCCCTGCATTCTTGGTATGAGTCCCATTTGGTCACAATATATAATATTTCTGGTATTCTTGTGGTCTCCTAGGATTTTTGCATCCATATTCATTAATTAAATTGGTCTATAGCTTTCTTCAAATTCCAGTTTTTTAAATGACCCTGCCAAATCACAAGATATAGCATGTTTCAAACTATATTATTAATTTTTGGTTCCACATAAGTGGTGAGGGGAAAAATTTTGTGTGAAGAATTATTTGGCCTTTGAAAATATTTATTATACAATATTAGATCTTAAAGAGATAGAGACTATTTAGCTCAAACTTCTCATTTTGCGTATTTTAAAAATTTATTCGAACTTGGCTATAGTACTCATAATTCAGTATTGTATGGCTAATGTTCTGATATATCTATTTGAACTGGTAAATGACTTTTGCCAAAGGTAAAAACACCATAGGCTTTTGGAGAATAATTTTTAAAAAGTTTATTTGTGTTTGTGATTGGAGTATAATGCAGTAGTAAGTTATACCTTAACCAATGAGATTCCCTGGTCTCCAGAATCTGATTGAGAGAAGACAAAGATATTCTTGATAATAGAATAAGGGCTCTTTCTTCTCAGTTTTTTGAAGCTGATGAACAACATAAACACATGGAGGCAGAACTGAGAAGTAGACTGGAGACATTGGAGACAGAAGCAGCACAGCACCAGGCAGTCGTAGATGGTTTAACACGGAAGTACATGGAAACTATAGAAAAACTGCAGAATGACAAGGCCAAATTAGAAGTAAGCTTCCTCATTTGTTAAAAATGTCTAGACAATAGTGATGTCCTTATTCTGTGTGCTTTGAAAAACAGGATGTTAAGATGAGAATCTTATGTGAAACACCTCTCTTAATATGCTTTTATTTACAAAATGGGAATTCTTGGCTCTTCTTTTTTTAAATTCAGGTAAAATCACAAACACTAGAAAAGGAGGCCAAGGATTGTCGACTTCGAACAGAAGAATGGTATGTTTAAGGGAGTTGAATGTCACAAATGTAAATTTCAAAGAGCGTTAAAGTAGAAATTGAGAAGACCTGACTTCTCTTGTCTTGGTTTTGCTATTAACTAGCTATGTATGGGCAAGTCATTTAATGTCTCTGTGCTTCATGTTTCTAATCTCTAAAAACCAAGGGGTTTGATTACGTAACTTCTAATATATCTCTTAGGTCTATGATTTTATAAACTTAAGTACTTTGTTCATGTGGTCTGCTTTTTAGTATCTAGCTTGAGAATATAGTTTGTGGTTTGTCTTCATGGTTTCAGAATTTTAGAGGCCTAGCACTGTAAGTTGCACTGTAAGGATTATATTATTTCCTATTTTAAGTGACTTGAATCATAAGTGTCCTGCACATAGTCTGTGAAGTTAAGGCACTGTACCAAATCTTGGCTATGCTTTAAATTTCTTTAAAATGTGCTTTTAATGAAATAAAGGTTTTTGACCATTTGGAAATATCTAAATATTCTAGTTAAAATTTTATTTTTGTTAAAATTGTAAAAATAAAAATCTCAGTTTATAGTTACAGTTATACATATAGAACAGCTAGAGATACTGTAGATGCATGTCATTATTTTTTAGAGTGTAGAAAGATAAAGTCAACTAAATATTTTCTTTTGCTTTATTTGGCATTGAAATGATCACATAAGTGATTCAGAAAATCCGTGGTGAGGTTAAAAACAAAACTTAAATGACAGACTTTTCTGAGATCAGATTAATGTAACATCCTTTTATTTACTTTACATCTTACATCATTGGGAGAAAATTGATAATTTTGAAATCAAAGATGAATCTAAGTTTGGAGAAATAAACTTAAGTGCTGGATAAACTATTATAACTAAGGTTATACTTAACACTATTAAAATCTTTCACTAGAAGCCATAATTTTTTAGGACTAAGGTGCTTAGTGACCGTATATTTTTTTGGTCTTTCATTCATTCAAAACCCATCAGCTCTTCATGCTTTATTTTATGTCTAAGGTATGGTAATCTGAAAATGAAGTAACTTGCAGTTGATGTGTGTAAATACATGGTTTAGAATTTGATTTATAATATTAAGGATTTTTTTCTTGTTACAGTCAACTTCAGTTAAATAACCTTCATGAGGATTTGTCGAGTAGATTAGAGGAATCCTTGTCTATCATCAATGAAAAAGTACCTTTTAATGACACAAGTAAGTATCATACAATTTTTCTTATTCACTATTGAGACATTTCGGGTTGAATGGTTGTTATCTATGTGGATAGAAGACTAATTGTGGCTGTTTTTTGCTCTCGTTTGTGTCCAAAGGTTCAACTTAGATCAAAAACTATCATGATTTTGGGGTTAAACTGCTTCTTTGCTGTTTTATGTAAAATGGAAATCTCACGTACTACGTACAACTCTCTTTGTTTTCTAGGATTTAGTCAGTATAATGCTCTCAATGTTCCACTACACAATAGGAGACATCAGGTAAACCACAAGTTACATTTTTCTTTTTTAGTGAACATTCTTTGAAAAATACCAAAGAATTAGTCGATTGATCTCATTGAAGGACATTGAACCAGAAGGTTTAACTTGTTTTTAGTTACGATATTTGCGCGCTGAAGCCATCAAAAACAAGGCCCATTTTCAATTTTTTTACTATCTTGTGTGACATTTGAAGTCCATTAGTTCTTTAAATATACCATCTTTTAAATATACCAACCTTTTAGGTAAGTAGAACTTCCAGCTGGTTAACATACCATGTTAGACTCAATAAGGCATCTATGATACAGATTATTTCAATTAAGTAGAAGGGATATATTTGCCAAATATTCATATCTCTCTTATTAGTTAGGCATGAATATTAACAGTTAAGGTGGTAGACTTCAGTTTAAATTAAGAAATCATTTATTTAGAAATGTGAAGATGTCTTTAAAAGGAGAAAGAACTTCAAGAATATTATGAGATAGTAGTTTGGCAGTTACATTACTATGCCCCAGTTTTAATTATGTATTTGTAATTTTAAAGCTGAAGATGCGGGATATTGCTGGGCAAGCATTGGCTTTTATTCAAGATCTTGTGACAGCTCTTCTGAACTTTCATACCTACACAGAACAGAGAGTCCAGATTTTTCCCATTGATTCTGCCATTGATACTATATCACCATTAAATCAGAAGGTAAATTTGTCTCAGTGTTTTTTTTCACCTTCATATGAACAAGTTGACATTTTACTCTTCAAACACTTTTAATCAACAGATATTTAACACTTGTTATGTATGATTCAGTTTATTGAGAATTTAGTAAGTACCTTCTATGTAGAAGGCATAGTGCTAGGTGCTTGGAGGGGATGAAGATGGTCAGCCCTCCAAAGCATGAAAAAAATATCATGAGTTCAAAGGAGAAGAGGAATCCTTGGATGGGAGTAATTGACAAAAATTTCGTAATTCAGTTTGCTCTAAAAGAATTGGTAGGATATTGGTATGCAAAGAGGAAACATGTGGGCAAGAAAATTTTGGGCATTAGTGTGCAAAGATTGTGTGTGTGGGAGGCGGTGGGGGGCAGAATGTGAAGATTGAGAAGGAATGAGGTAGGAGAGACAGTGATAGTCCAATTTACCTGTAATTAATTTACAGGAGCCATGGCAGGTATGACTAGAAATATAGGTTGGGGCCAGATGGTAAAGAGTCTTGAATCATTGAACTGAGAAGTTTAGGCACCATTTTGTTCATGACAGGCCATTTTAAGTTCTTGGTATGTTTTAGGGCTCTGCTAGAAACACCCAAAGAAGCATTGAAGAGGAGAAACTTCTCAAACTGGGGTAACCTTGTTTTCCTGAAAACTAGGCTCCTAAGTGGCATCTCCAGAATAGGACTGAAAATTCAGGGAAGGGTTATAGTTAGGAATTGTCAGCAGTCTCAGGCACAGTGACCCTTAGGCCATGATAGGAGGAAATAGTCTAGTCTTATGAGAGGCTGTTCCACCGATTTGGTGTATCATTAAATCAAGCTCTCACTGAGTCTCCTAGGTCCATCGTTATTCTCTGTGTCAGGGTATCTTAGTTGTTTGATAGGGAGGGGTGGCATCCTACTTAAACAAGTTTGGTTGGTTTTCTACCTCTGTTGTTATAGTCAGGGAGATCTAAACATCTCAGACTTGGAAAAGTCTAGATCAGCAGGTTCCGAGTACCTCAATATGGCTAGCTTTCAGAAATGAGGCAGTTCAAAAGGGAGGGGATTCTAGGTAGGAGGAGAAGAGCTAGCAAGACCATAGATAATTTGTTTGACAGGAGATGTTTGTCTGAAAAAACTAGACTTTTAGCAAAGCATTTGATGAAGCACTCTTCCAGTGCTGTTTATGTGGGAAAAATGGAGAGAGGTGGGTTCTATGATAGTGCAAGTAAGTGGATCCAGAATTGATTGGATGACTAGATACAGAGTCTCCTTGTTAATTGTTCTACATAAGCCCTAGTAAAGGGCTTTAAGGATTTGGATTTGACATATTGTAAACAGTGAGTTGTATAAAGACCTAGATGGCATGTTTTTCAAATTTGTGGGTAGCACAAAGTGGAGAGGGAGAGCTAACTCACTGGGACACAGGATTCCAAAAGATTATAATGGGTTTGAATATTGGTCTGAATTAATGAGATGACATTTAATAGGGATAAATATGAAGTCCTTCCCTACTCATGAAGTTGATTTTTTAAAAGCCATGTTGAAGGTAGAGTTATGGCTTTTTAGCAGTTTCTTAGAAAGAGTTCTAGAGGTTTTAGTGAACTGTAATCTCATTATGAGTCAGTAGTGAGATATGGTGGCCAAGAAAGCTAATATGATTTCCAGCTGCCTTAAGAGATACCTAGTATCTAGGAATTAGGAGCTTTTAGTCCCTTCAAATTCTGTCATGGCCAAACCATATCTGGACTCCTGTCTTCATTTCTTGGTGACATATTTGAGGAAGAACATTGAGGAAGATGGCTAGGATAATGAAAGTTCTCAAATTCATGCCATTTGAGGACTGGTTGTAGGAACTAGTGGCCTGGAGAAAGAAGCCTTAGAGGAGATGTAATAGCTATTGAAAAATGTTTGAAAGACTCATGTGAAAGAGAGGTTAAACTTGTACTGGTTGGCTCCCAGGGACAGAACCTAGGAGCAGTGGGTGGGAGTTGCAAAGAGGGAATTTTGGATTTATGTAAAGAAAAACTTCCTAATAAGTGAGAGTTCTTCAAAAGTAGAATGGGCTACCTCTGGAAGTAGTGTACTCCTTCCTCACAAAAACTAGATGACTTTTTGCTGGAAAAAAAGATACTTTTTTTTTTCAGGCATAAGTGGGAATAGGTAGACCCTGGGGTCTTTCAACTCTAAACTTTAGTGATTCTGTAATAACTTGATGGCTAAGAATATGGCTCAGTTATGTGACTAAACATCCATTTATTAAAGGCCATTTTAGCTTGTTATTATATCTGCTTTTGAACCAAATGTTTGATTGCATTCAACTTATAAGAATTATGAAAAAAACTTTATGTCATGGTATCTGTATTCCTCACAAGATTTTTACCTCTGGACGTAGACACTGTGGCCCAAGGTAGAATTACAGAATTTTAGGATTGGGAAAGGCCTCAGAAGTCATCTAAGCCAATACTTATGTAAATTAAAGTCCACATTTGACATATTAACAAGGGATAATCTGTGCTTCATTTGTTTGAAGATCTTCAGGGAATCCACTAACTACAAGACAGCCCATTCCACTTTGGGAAAACTCAAATTTTTAGGAGCTTTTTCCCGACATCAAGCCTAATCTGCCTCCTTGTAACTTCCCATCGTTCCAATTACTAATGCCAGTTTTTGGTAACAACAACAGTAATAATGATAATAATAGGATATAGTTTACCTCAGCCTGTTGACTTGTAGTAATCAAAGGGAAGTTAAATGGTCTCTATCCCTCCTTATGTTGGTTAGTAATATCTCTTAACTTTTTTGTTCTGTCATTTCCCATCCAAAAATTGTTCTCTTTAGCAAGAAAACAAGCAAAATAAGGAACAGGCAGCTCTTTTCTCCTGTGCCCATAATTTTAGCCCATCTGCTCAGCACCATCTCTTCTTTCTGATAATTTTCCCAATGTAACTTATTAGTTCCCTTGTCAAACCCAGCTCATTCTAGGCTTTTAGTACTCCTGACACTATTCTTATTGGACTGTGCAATATTTTTTATTCATCTTAACTGTCCTTCTTTTAAATTAAAAAAAAAATCTAAATTGGTTGATGAGTTCTCAAAGCGTTAACAACACTGGTCTCTTCTTCTTCACTCCCTGAAATCACAAATTTGGTCAAAATTAAAAACAAAACACCAGAAAAATGTATGACATCATTAGACACATTACAGTAGTATTTAAAGAGGGCTGACCTCAGTAGACTGGGGTTCACTCTGCAGCTGTTTTTCCCTGTTATATATTGGGGATAATGGTACCTGCACTGAGATGTTAGGAGAAAATGTTCACAAGGTTTACAAAGTGCTATATAAATTTGCATTATTATTATTAAGACATTT
The DNA here is from genome assembly GCA_028646595.1 of Phalanger gymnotis. NCBI lineage: Eukaryota > Metazoa > Chordata > Mammalia > Diprotodontia > Phalangeridae > Phalanger > Phalanger gymnotis. The sequence continues at coordinate 274,624,106 of CM053625.1, read as the reverse complement.
CCTCTGCCAGATTTTCTCTATCAGAATGATAATTGTTGACAGTATATGAGTGTAGTGGATGTGGTACGCAGCATGTAATAAAAACTACTGAAAATAGTCACTTGTTACTGTTATTAAACAAGAGGGAGGTATGCTGGCACATTGACTCACTGGTTACACACATTCTCCCCTGCTCTTTTTTTTTTTTTCCATTTTTATGTGGTATATGTAAGGAAAGAGTGGAGGCCCAACTTGTAGTGAATCTTCATTGTACTAGAATCTCAGAGTTAAAAGGGATGTTAGAGGCTATCCCAGGGGAACCTGTAGCCTTGAGGGTACATGTGACCCTCTAGGTCCTCAAGTGCAGCCCTTTGACTGAATCCAAACTTCACAGAACAAATCCCCTTAATAAAAAGATTCGTTTTGTAGAACTTAGACTCAGTCAAAACGCTGTAACCCAAGGACCTAGAAGATACTATGCTGACTCAAGATGTTCCCCACCCCTGGGCTAACCAATCTCCCTAACTGATCTTTCCTTGAAGCAGAAAATTTCTCAGTAAAATCTTGACCCTTGTGCCTTGCTTTCTTTGGTGTCTTTCTTGCTGCTGTCCATCCTTGCCTTAAATGGATAGTAAAGATTTTAGAACCAGCCAGTGTAGGGGGCATAGGGCGGGGAGAGGGGAGTCACTTTTCATTGAAAGCTTGAGTTTTCTTTCAAGCCAGTTTATTCTTATCAAAACTTTCTTGAGCATTTTTTATACAGCCAAGTAAATTCACTGATGAACTTGTTGACATTTTTTTATTTTCAATAATTTAGCTCATAGGCCTTTTTTTCCTGCAGTTTTCACAGTACCTTCATGAAAATGCATCCTATGTTCGCCCTCTTGAGGAAGGAATGCTGCGCTTATTTGAGAGTATTACTGAAGATACTGTGACAGTCCTGGTAATTTCCTTCCACTTATCATTTCTGGGAAATGGGAACTCTTCTTTGTGCAAATAATTCTATTAACTCTGTGATTATTTTTCTTTTTTAGGAGACCACTGTGCAATTGAAAACTTTTTCAGAGCATTTAACGTGCTATGTATCTTTTCTTAGGAAGATTCTTCCTTATCAGTTAAAAAGGTACTTTTCCCTTGAGGTCAGTCTTCATGAATTGCCTCCTTGTAGCCTGATCTCAGAATATCATTAAAATAGAAAATGTTCATCTTATGTCATAGCTGAACTTGTTTGATCTACACCAGGTTTGAACTTTTGTTGAAAAAAAAGCATGGCTTGAGTAACAGTGATACCTCACATTTATTAAGTGCTTTATATTTCATCAGATTCTTTCCTCACAATAATCCTGTGAGATATTTAGCTCAATCACTCTTATTTTATATATAAAGGAGGAAACTAAGGCTTAGGGAGTGACTGGCTGAGGGCAAGAGTTTGAAGTCAGGTCATTCTACAGATAAGCCTAAATTTTTGAGTAAACTTGGTACAGTCTTGAACTATAATTTCTCCAACTGTTCTTTCCAATGGCTCGTGATGCATGGAAACAATTTATAAAAACACTGTAATTATCATTCCTAAATAATACATTTATGAAAAATGGATAGTTTTTCTGTGTTACTTTGTAGTATTTTGGGATACATTATGTATTGATGTAGTCATATTAAGCCAAGTCCCTATGTTATGACAGGTAAATTTTACATGAAAATATTCTTTATAAATCCCTGTTTTAAAATTCAAATTCATAAATAGACTTTTCAGGTATAAATTTTATAATCTAGCAATGATATTGAAATAATAATTCCTTAGATTTACATATAAGGGCTAGTCAGAGAATTTGCATGATTTAAAAAAAATTTATATACCATCCTAATATTTCTTTGAAATACTACTACTTTTATAGATTTTTTTTAATAATGTGGAATAAATAAATACTATGTTAATCCATTCAGATCTTTATAGAAAGTCTTCCTTTGGTGACCTTAAATCTTCAATCTTAAAATTTCTGGGGCAGAAGAGGAAAATAATATGAAAAACAGGATATTTACTTATCCTGACTGCTAACTAAAGCTTGGAAGAAAGATGAAAATCTGAGTTGGCACACTTTTCCTTTTTTCTACAAATCTTAATTCTTTCCTAATACTGTCTTTGGGCTTAACCTTTAAGGGGAAGAGGAGGGAAGGGAAAGCTAAAATAAAATGAAAACTTTGTCCTACACTAACATTGATAAGATATTAGTGCATAAGACATTGAAATTTTTTTCCTTCTGTGAAAACAACAAGCTTTCTCAGCTTCCTTATTCCTATCAGTGCCAATGCTATTTATGAATGTGTTGAAAATTGAGAATTCTAATTTGCCTAGCTCTTCTCCTCACCTTAAGATATGTAAGTCTTGTCATTGTAACCACCAAGAAATAACAAGGCTGGAGCATAATAGAAAAAGGAACAGTGGTTCATATATTGTAAAATAAAATTTAGAAAATATTTAGATATGGATCTACTTAAGCTATAGTGAGAAAATGCAGCAAATTTTAGTTGATAGGTCTTTAGTTTTGTATTATTTGTGATAGAAATAGTAAATTTTAGATGTATTTTTCTATAACCATATCTGTTTTGTGTTTTTAAATTAAATAAAAAGAATATAAAGGCTAGATTATTCTTTAATGCCTTTGTTGAAATAATTTCATGTCAGTGACCTTTGAATCTTGGAATTATGTTTATAAGAAGATATTTTGGTATTAGGAAATTATAACTTAACTTTTTTTCCCAAATTAAGTTATAATAAGGTATAGTTATCTAACATTTGAAGTAACAACTTGCATAGTTTTTTTACAAAATAAACATCAAATGCTAGCATTTAGCTAATACTCAAGTTGTATTTTGGCATAAACCATTTGTTTATTCAGTGGTAAATTCTCATTGCACAGAGTTGGGTTAAATATCACCATTGTCCTTATATTTTTCTGAACTTGAGTTTTTCAGTGGAGTTTCTTCCCATTTATGACTAATCTTTGAGAGATGCTGGAGATAAATAACGTCTTAACAGTATAGTAGTGGTAATGGAGAGGGTATTTTTTTCTTTCTCCTGTGCTTAAGGCTTGTGATGTAAAAAGAGAACATATGTAATATTTAACATAAGGAGCAGGAAAATTAGAAGAACTTTTGAAAGAAAAATGTGGGATATAGGAGTGGTTCATTTTTCTTGCCTGTGACAAGAGTGAGGCTTTGTACATTACTGTTGCCATTCCCTGCCCTCTAAAAGAGAGATAAAATAGTCCTCAGTCATGAAGTACAAGGAAAGGTAATCATGAGACTTATTAGTTAGGCTCCTTAAATCATATTATGCAAATTCATCTTCTCATAAAGAATTTTGAAAGAAATCTGTATTCCAAAAAAAACACCTATGTTAATTTTACTGTACAGTAGTACTCTGTGCTCTCTATCTCTCTGCCTCTCTCTGTCTGTCTCTCTTTCGCTCTCTCTCTCTGTCTCTCCCTCTGTCTCTCTACTTCTGCTCCTTAGCTCAGCACTCCATGGCTTGCCTCCTCTCCCCCCCAAAAAAACCCCAATAAAAACTAAAAACCAAAAGAACCTTCCAAGTGAAAACAGAAAAATGGATACATGGAGAGACCACTGCTGCTGCCACTGAGGCCTCCAGCGTGGAGAGAGAAGACCTTTGCCTCACTCTATCCATTCACCTGTGTGTCTAGCCCCTGCATGTCTGCCTTCTGTCCATCTACACTTGGGTACTGAACGTCTGTTCCTGGCCCCCATCTGTCACCCGTCCTCTCTTGTCTGTGTCCGTGTCTGGCCCTCACCCCTACCTATGTGTTCTTCCTTTTGTTTCTGGCCAGGATCCCACATGGCTGACCCTGGCTCCCAACCATTTCTCCTCTTGCTGTCACTGCATTGTGCCAGCCCCCACTGTTCATAGGTGTGCTGTTCTTCCCTTCTTCCTTCCCTTCCCCACATCCTTGGTCAAATTTGTATTACATAGAGGTCTGTGTAATGGTCCAGTTACGTAAAGGAAGAATTAGCTATACCTTTTAAAAAGGAAAATCTGGTTAAAATATTATGGAAGTTAAATTAATTGGAGCTTTAAGCTGTTTGAGAAGCATTCAACCCACATTTGAGATACAGCAAGAGAAACTTTCCTATTCCTTAGGAAAAATACTTAGTGTAGTATAATAGATGCTACACTGATTCTCAAGCATACTTTTTGAATAGTTATCCTCCCTTGTATACATACCTTCCAAACCTTCCATTCTTATTCCTCTGAACTACAAATAAAAAATAACTACAATACGAAGCTTCCTTGGGAGATTTAACCTTACCAAGCAAGGAATAGATAGTAACTTTGATACTTACAAATTCAAACTATATTTATGTTTGTCTTATGATCTTTCTGTAATGTTCACTAAACTCACATTTTCTGATTGTACGAATAGTTTATTTTATTGGAACTTGGACGCATATTTATGTTGACAACAAATAATTTTGTACAAATAAGATTCCAAGCCCTACTTGTCATTATTGCCATATTTGTCTGTTTTTTCTCCCATATTTACAATACTAACCTCTCTTAAAGATAGGAAGTTTATAAGCTGCCTTTTTCATTTGAACAAAGACAATTTTGAGTATGCCCGGTAAAGAATAATTTTCCCTTGTTCTAGTATTTAAAAACAAAAGAAAACATTCCTACATAGTCATCTGAACTGGGCCCTGGCTGTATTTAGAATAAAATCCAAAGGGAGCTGTTCCTTAAAATAAATTGTAAGAAAAGCTCTCTTTGTGGGGTAGGGGTGAGAGTGGAGGGAAGCAAACCATTAATCTGCATTAAGAGGTTTAATTCCTCTTCAGTGACTAAGGCCAAGAGTAGTACATTGCTGCATCTACCAGAGTCTTGCACATGGCAGTGTTCAATACGTGTTATTCAGTGAAAGTGAGTATTTTGTTAATTATACTTGGCTTAAAATAAGACCAGCTGTTTTTGGTGAAATGGTATGATTTATCAAAGCAAGTGATCTTCATGCCTAACAGAATTAGCCCTGTAGGAACAGCGTAGAAAAAGGCATATAGTAATGAGTGTGCATAAAATGAGACAATCTCAGAAATCCATGATTTTTAGAAAATCAGATGTGATGAATAAAGATATAAAAGAATGAACACTCGTCTGAGGTAAACATTAAAAATTTAAATGACGGGGCAGCTAGGTGGCGCAGTGAGTAGAGCACTGGCCTTGGAGTCAGGAGGACCTGAGTTCAAATCTGGCTTCAGACACTTGACATATATACTAGCTGTGTGACCTTGGGCAAGTCACTTAACCCCAATTGCCCTGCCAAACAAAAAAAAAACACAACTCAAAAATTTAAATGACTTTTTTCTTTAAAAAAAAAATCCACATCTATGTAGGAAAACTCCAGTTACTTTAAAAAACATTTAAAAGTTACCTACTGTCAATATACAAATGTTAATTTATGCCAATTTTATTTCTGTAAAAAGAATGTTTTGTGTGTGTATAAATACATATATGATACATACGTACACATATACGTATATATGTACATATATATATGTATATATATGCTGTATACTGATTCACAAGAGACATAAAAAAACAAACATATCCCCAGAATTCACAAGTGTACTTCAGTCAGTTTCAAGCTACAAAAGGAAGGCACAGTCTTTAGATCAGATTCTTATTTCTCTAAGAGGACTGCTGGCTTCGAGCCGAGAGTGTAGAATGTCTATCCTCCTGAGTAACTAACTCTGGGTATAAAAATAAGATTGAAGCTTGGACCTTAGACATTCCTCCCGAGTGCACATCAAATTTGAAATCATTGTGTTGTACCCAGAACCCTCCTTCAGTATTGTAACAGTGTGTAGTGTAGTGTCCTGAGCCAAATCCTTTCTCCCAGTGTATGACAACAGCAGACAAATCATAGATAAAACAGTCTGGTCTGAGGGATTTTAATGACTGAGTCAGTAGGGCTCTGTGTTTAGACTTTCATCAAAACCAAAACGTACTCCTGTTTTCTCTCAGTAATTATTCCCTGACCACCTGGATCATTTAAGGTGTAGTCTAAGGACCTGTGGTAGCCAACACAGCTGTCTGGGCCTCTGTGAATATAACTAGTTTGGAAGAAAATTTCCTGTGCTTTGTGTTAACACCAGTCACACATAAATTTTTCCTTCTAAAGTTTCAGTTTCTATGAACTTGGCCAATATTTTGGTAACCAAGTATAGATCCTGGGAAGCCATTTCTTTTCCATTGCCATAGTATCTTTCTGGAAATTTCAATAACAGGTCCCAGAAAGGTCCTGTGGTATTTGATTTATTATCACATGCAAGACATATAACTGGATGCAGGCTGAGCCTCCATCTTGCAAGCTCACCACCAGGTTTGGCAGCAACCATAGCTATTTGTTTTAATCTGAAAACATTTCAGGAAACTTGAACTTATATTTAAAACTTAACTGAATTTAAACTTTTGAAACTTGACATATATAAAGTAACACAGTAGTGTTCTTTTGTTTCCATTTTGTTATGTGCCGTTTACTTGGCTTATTCTTACAAGAGATCTGCCTGAGAATTTCTATATTGACCAGAAAAGCCCTTTCTCGAGCTAAGGTTTTTTCCAGAATGTTCTTCATAAACTATCTAATAAGACTTATCTAATAAGATACTAATCATTTAAAGTAAACCTTTACTATATTTGTTCAGGGGAATTGGTCAAAAAAAAACTCAATATCACAAAAGTTTGGTATCCTAGGGATTAAGTACATCTGAAATTGGAATAAAATTATGCATTTAAGTCATGAGGGGAAAAAATGGAAAAAATTCTTAAGAAATATTTCTGATGATAATCTGCCAGGGCTTCTAGCTGTACTAAAAGGTTTTCTGTTGTTTTTTTTTTCTAAGGTAAATCTTTATCAGGTAGCTTTTTTAGTTTTAAAATCATGAACTTTAGCTTATGTGTTAGGAGTTGATTTTTTAAAAAAATAAATTTATTTTTTATTTTTAGTTTACAACACCCAGTTCCACAAGTTTTTGGGTTCCAAATTTTCTCTCCCTCTTCTTCCCCCCTACCTCCCAAGTTGGCATGTAATCCAACATAGGTTCTACATATACCTACATATCGAACTTATTTACATAATAGTCCAGTTGTAAAGAATTATAACCAATGGAATGAATCATGAGAAAGAAGAAACAAAACCAAAAAAGAAGGGAAAAGAAGAAAGCAAGTAGTTTGCTCAATCTGCTTTCAGACTCCATAATTCTTTCTCTGGATGTGCATAGCTTTTTTGATCATGAGTCTTTTGGAGCTGTCTTTGAACCTTTCATTGAGGAGAGGAGCCAAGTCTATCAAATTTAGTCCTTACAGATACTGTGTGTCTGTAATTGTGTATAATGATCTCCTGGTTCTGCTCCCCTCACTCAGCATCAATTCATATAAGTCATTCCAGGTTATAATGAAGTCCATCTGCTCCTCATTTCTTATAGCACAATAATATTCCATTACATTCATATACCACAATTTGTTTGGCCATTCCCCAATTGATGGGCACCCTCTTGATTTCCAATTCTTTGCCACCACAAAAAGAGCTGCTATAAACATTTTTGTACATATGCGTCCATTTCCCGCTTGTGTGATCTCTTTGGGATACAGTCCTAGAAGTGGTATTGCTGGGTCAAAGGGTATGTACATTTTTATAGCCCTTTGGGCATAGTTCCTAATTGCTCTCCAGAATGGCTGCAGTTCACAACTCCACCAACAATGTATCAATGTTCCAATTTTCCCACATCCTCTCCAGGGAGTTAATCTTCAATATATGAATGTCGTTTTGCCTCTTTCCACAATTATTTTCTTTGAAAGGTGTTTTTAGATAGTGATGAGTTACAGCGAAATGCCCATTTTCCATTGACATTGGTTTTTAAATGAGCCTCTTGTAGTGGTTTGTATCTGTGACAACATTATCTACTGTTGTTCTGATGAATTCCCTGTAGGAATTGTCTTATGAAATAATTTTTTTTATCTCACAGTATTTCTTTGGGGGCTATTTTTGTTAGAGCCAGTGTCTCTTCAGGAGAGATCCCAGGCAATAAGTAATTTTTGTCTTTTTGGTAATAAGAAGTACTGACTTCAGGATAGTAAGGTAACTGATATATGCCTTTATTCTTGGTCTCAGTGATCCATTGGTAGCTATAACGAAAGAAGAAGCAGCTGTTTTGTGTATCATTGGGAAAAAATGAGAACTTTGTAAGACTGAATTCTTGTTTCTGTTAAATCACTCTACTTGCACAGAGACCATGGGAAATCATTTATTTTCCACTTAGCAGTATATAACTATTTCAGAACCTAGGTAGTAATAAAAGCTTACTATGGCTAGTTTAAAATCGTCCAGGGTGCTCACTTTAAAAAATTTACCTATTCCTAGTTTGGAGGAAGAATGTGAATCTTCTGTTTGCACATCTGCATTAAGAGCCAGAAATCTAGAATTATACAGTGATGTGAAAAAGATGACTGCTGTGTTTGAGAAGCTCCAGACTTACATTGCTCTTCTTGCTTTGCCAAGTAAGTTTGTTTTGACTCTCTTATAGGTTCAAATGGAAGAACTTTCTCTTCTTAGGCCTTACAAAACTTGAATGAAGACTTCTGAAGTCTTAAGTGGAGGAGAACAAGCGTTAGGAATTCAAATCAAGTTTTTACTGAATAAGCTCATCCTTAGTAGCATAATTATAATTTATTCCCTTCTGCACTTTATTTTTAAAAGCTCTTTCCCCCCTGATGATTGAATGGGTAGTTAGTTATGATGCTTTCTCAAGAGCTTTATAGCTTCCCTGGTGCTGGGATGTTTTAATTATCATGTATATTTAGCAGTATTGAATACATACCAAAATGTGCATAGTCACTGAATATAATCAGAAAGAAGAGGTATTGGAAAATACCAGTGGTTATGAGGTAAGCAGTCTTCTAAAGGACTCACATTTGGAAAAGAGTATGAAAAGTTTGGCTTCTCTTGATGATTTACTTCCTTTCTTAACTATTATAGCGTTCTTGGAGATTCAAGGATTTATTCATCAACCAAGCAGCAGCTATTTATTAAGTGGATACTTTGTGCTAGATGCAACTTGAAGCATTTTTAAAATTCTTAATGTATTCTTTAAAAAGACAAAATTTATTGTGTATATTTTGACGAGCATGATTTATGTCTTAATGTTCATACATTGTTTTCACCAAAACGCCTGCAGTATACAGCATACATTACTTGGTGGTGGTGGTGATAGATTGTGTTTAATTTTTTAAGCAGAGCATATTGCAAAAATGTTTAGACTTGTGATTTTGATACTTCAGGTACGAAGCCAGATGGACTACTTCGGGCAAACTATAATTCAGTATTAACACGCATTGCTACAGTTCTTCAAGAATTTCATGATGTCATGAAAGGTGAGGTTCGAAAACAAATGCGAATAAACTTTGAAATTCTTGCTATTTCAGGACACTGTCAAGGTTTATAAATCCCAGATTAAACTCATTATTAGCATTTGGTTTGTATTTAAGTGCATGGCTCACTGTCCTTCTGTTGTTAAGCTCTGTTTTGTTACTAAAACTAACCAAGATGCTGAAATACTGAATATGTTTAGGAAAGGTGTGTGAATTTTACTAGTATGTATTCTCAGTTTCTTTCATATGATCAGTTTTGGTACCTTGTATAAAATGCACAACCCTTATTATTGAACCCCAAATTCCAAAGATTCGAGAAAGCAGAGGTTTAAATCCTTCTGAAAACCTTGTCACATATTCTGTTATGTTTGAAGTATATGTTAAGTAGGATTTATTTTATGTTATCTAGATTAAAAAGAGGTCTGTTTTAAAATTTTAATCATTATCAGCCTGTGTAAGTTTTGTTTACTTTAAACATTGTAATCAGAAGGGCAGAAGAAATGCCTCTTGTGTGTTTTCTTTATCTCTTAAGACATGTTTAATGGCAATAATACTATAATACCTACTTGACAATATTTCACTGAGAGCTTTCACATACATTACCTCCTTGTAGGTCCTTAATAAGTAATGGTCAATCATTAACTGGTTGTGTCCTGTGGAAATAGATAACAATGCAGTGGATAAGTGTGTTGTATGTCATGTATTTGGGTAACTTTGGGGCCCTGTTGGGGGCCCCATTTATTAAATATCCGTCATGTACAAAGTATGGCATTATGCCTAATCTTGTTTAAAGAACCTTGCCCTGAAAATTTAATCTGAATCTGGGCAATTACTTCACTATTTCACCTGAAAGGTAATACTTGTTTTTTTATTATTTTCTGGGTGGTTTGAATATTATACCATGACCTCATGGATATAGTCCAAGATGACTATTTTGGACTATTTAATAGTTACCACTTTGTTGGGCATAGATGATGTGATTAGAATATCTGCCCTCATCCCCCATCTCATACTGAAGAGTCAGGACCATAAGAAGGCAAGGTAATTCCTATTTGTTCTATGTTGCTCTCTTTGTAAGGTCCTCATAGGAAGACGTCTCCAGTTCTAGTACTGGTATAGGGTCTTCTAAATTCTGAAGATGTATGTTGTCATAGTTTTAAAATTTTAACTATGCTGTGTTTATATTAGAATTTGGTCAGTTCCTGAGCCCAGATATGTGAGAGAGAAGGAGAGAGAGCAATAGGAAAAGAGGAAGAATTATGGGAAAATCACCTAAATCTTTACATTTTTTCCATGCCTAAAAGATAATGTAAAGATAACTTGATTAAAATAATATTAGGATTTAAGAGATCTGGGAACGCTCTTTGATTTCCTCCAAAGAAAAAACCTATATAATAAACCACTTGGTATTATCTCAAACTGAGTCTTTTAGGAGACTGAAAGTAAGTAAAATGACTAGACCTGAAATAAGAAAAGAGTTTGTATCTGAGTTGCATCATTTTCTTTTTTTCTGGTATTAAAGTTGTCAAGAAAAGGCTTAAATAATCGAGACATCTGGACTTGATTCGGATAAATAATTGAAACTGTGGATATGATGGTAATGGTACTTTGGTAGCATTACTATTTGCAGTAAAATCTATGGCAGCCTTTTAGTGTATGTACTTATTTGACAGTTATGTTAGGGATTTCCCGAAAGACTGCCAGACAACTAGATGTATTCTTACAGATTTGTAGAATTTCAGTAAACATCCAAGAGTTTGTATATAAAGTTTAACTTGCCCACATAAGATAATGTTTATTTCAGTGAATAGAAAGTTGATTGTATAAGAAATAGTATTCCAATTGAATTTTCTTTTTTTTTTGTATTCAATTTTTTATTATTTAATATGTTTAGTTTTCAGCATTGATTTTCACAAGAGTTTGAATTACAAATTTTCTCCCCATTTCTACCCTTTCCCCCACTCCAATGTGGCATATATTCTGGTTGCCCTGTTCCCCAGTCTGCCCTCCCTTCTGTCACCCCACTCTCCTCCTTCCCCTTTTCCCTTCCTTTCTTGTAGGGCAAGATAAATTTCTACACCCCATTGCCTGTGTATCGTATTTTCTAGTTGCATGCAAAAACTTTTT